>JASUAB010000012.1:27440000-28065000 GCA_037013595.1 Dicorynia guianensis | reverse complement strand
CTTTCAACGGGTGAGAAATAAGCAGATCTTTGGATCTATCAGCACTACTCAATTGATAGTGAATAGGTTTCTTAGAGGGATCGGCCATGGTTTTTATGCAGAAGTATGGTTGGTCTGCTCTAATACCATGATAAAATGGAGGAAAAGTTCAAAAAATTTCATAATGAATGCATAGTTATATACAATGCTTTGACCTATAGACTACATGCTTATCTTAAAGAGTCATTATCTCGATCGATTATTGATTACAAATAGAACATCTATCCTATCCTATGTACAGCTATCGTATACAAAGTGATAGTCCTTATCCATTATCCTAAGTATGAGTTGCATTATCTGATCTTCCAACATGGGTCATCATTGTCTGCACTCATCCTACAATTCTTTGCTCGTGGGTCTTCTACTTTCTCCACCCATTGCTAATCTGTTAGCTTTGGATGTTGGCTGGTAATTTCATTTGCAATTAATGATCCTTTCAAATTAAAAAAAAAAAAAATTGATAGATCTAAAAGCTTTAAACCTAGGAGAGAGTAGTGATGATCCAAGGTAGATGAATTTTCAAATATGAGAGTGTGGTAGAGGGAATAAGAGACTAGTTATGGAGATAGGTCATTCAAACAAAGCTAGGAAGGGAAAATAGATACAAAGATCGTAGTATACATGGAAGGCTAAAATAGAAAATCAGAATATCCTAAAGTAGAAGATTGAATTATTATTGACTGTAAATGAATTTATTTTTATATATAATTATTAGAATAAATAAGTTTATCAAACTAATCATATGTGTAATTTTCCCAATGAAAAATGCAATTGGTTCCCAATGCTTGTGAGGATGGCTTGGCTGGTTCCTTTATGGAATTCCTTCTCCCACGGACGAAGCCCGCATGGAATTGATATATCACCACTCCACTTGTTCCTTTGTCTTACATCCATTGAGAAGTCTCCGGAAAGGCAAAGGACCTTAAGTGAGAGAGAGGAAGAAAATTTAGTGAAAGAAAAAAGTGAGACTTACATTAAATTATAAAAAGATAGAGAAAAAGTTATAAAAGTAAGAAAAAAAAATCAGAAGATCTAAATCTAAAAGTCTCCTCACTATCTTGGGTGTTGTATATGTAGCGAGTAAGTAGTGAGTGATCTGATTTAGTGCCCGTAAGAATAGATTCAATAAATCTTATCATTTGGATTCACACTCATTCGACAAAAATGAAATTATAAGAATACATTCTTTTAAAGGTTTAAAGGTTATGTTATTTATAATAGATTTATATTAAATATTTATTTAAAAAATTTAAATTATTAAATTTATTAAATCTTACAAATTAAGTTACAAAACCTATTACACTTTGAGGATTGAGCCTTTCCTCAAATTTTAATGGGCACTTGAATTTATCTTAATTTTGAGAGATTTTCCACGGTCATAAAAATCATTTCTTGGTTATAACTATAATAAACTTTTGATCATGGTGAATACTCTTCTGTATTACCTGTTAGATAACATTCATACTTCAAATTAATCAAAATGACATGTAAAAGAATCGATGCCATTAAAATATTTGATTAAGTGCCTATAAAAAAATTTTAAAATGATATATACATAATTATTTTAGAATATGTTTAAAATCTAGTATGATTTATATGAATTCTTTAACAACATTATTTTTAGATTAAATAAAATGTCAAGTTTATATGCTTCTTTAGAAACTAATGAGAATGAACAATTTAAAATTACGAGTCTTAAACATTTTCTTGGCATTTGATACAATTTTTTATTTAAAAATTTTCTCACCAAATTACTTTTCACATTTAAAACTCATTACTTTTTTAAATTTCATTAAATAATATAAAGCAAACTAATTTATAATTCTTCTATTCTTAATATTATTCTTAATCTTAACTTAAAAATTATGTATATATTCCTAAGTTTTCACTATTTATCTTTGCATATTAACTATTACCACTACTTTCATCAGAACACGTTCTTCTTTCAAAAAAACTAACTTCTTATATCATAAATCTGTAAGTTAAAATCAATGCTTTTTGAAAACCTTCCTTCTAATTAAATTTAGAGGTGTTTTCTAGTTGTACAACGCCACAACCTTAGCTAATTTCCCTTTTATCCATCATACATAATTTTGTGAACTATGTCTTACCCTGAAAACATGAGGTCTTTCTTTTTATTGTTCATTTAAGTCTAAAACAAATTTAATTATATTATTTTGGCATTGAGAAGAGGATTATATTTTCTCCTTTGTTATAACATATATAATGGTTCTTGATTGCAGGTTTTTTTTTTTTTTTTGGGGTAGATTTTGTCTTGGGCATGTTGTATATTAGAGGCTTGGTCTGCCATTCCGAGGTACTAATAGAGTCTCATTTTAAGTAAAATCTAGCTATGTCAAGGTGTCCCACTTGTCTTTATCAATTGAATTTGTTGAATGCAATGGAAAATATTAGACATACATATGGAGAGCGTACACGGGGAGTATACACCATTTTATGCACAAAAAGAAAAAATTTGAAGATAAGAAAAAAGAGTGAAAATGTAAGTTTTTGCAGGCTATATGTAAATTTTATGTGTGTGTTTATTATTACTCAATTAAATTAATGGAGACATTCTCTTTAGTTGTATCTTTTGTTATGTCTGTAAAAAAAATTCAAGAACAAACCCCTTCCCACATTGGAATATGACTCTCAAGGTTAAAAGTAAAAAAGACTAAAAATTCTGATGATTGATCATTTCAGACAAATTTCAAGCACTACAATTAACGTAGTGTATAAGGAGTTTTTTTTTTTTAAAGAAACATAGGTCAGTAAATTCTAATTGCATGCCCAACCTCTTCTATCTTATGATTTCACTATTTATCTTCCTATTTAGATTTCAATTTTTTCTCTAAAGGTAAGAATAAATACTATTAAAAAGGCTTTGGGAGTTTGTTTGAAAAAAATCTTATTTATTATAAGTGAAGAGCATGAAAGTGGCTTTAATTCATTTGAGCAAACACCAGAGAAACTGAAGAATAAAGAACAAATATAGCATAATCATGCTAAATGTAACAAAATTTGTATTAGTTTTAATGTACTTTGTCCCTTTTCCTTCACAGTTTTAAGATACAATGGAGTTGTAATCATGCTATATATAACAAAGTTTATGCTAATCTCAATGTTTTAGAGTTACATCTTGTAATAGACTTTTTATGTTAATTATCGTTTACTATACTTTGCCAACAAAAAAGATGTATATCAAATAAATTGTCTTCGTTTTGGTGTACAGCGCAAGAACTATCTTATTAATGTAATAATAAAATGCAACCCAAATTGCCACATGTAATATGTTAAGTAAACTTTTATTAGATGATTGTAGATTATTAGGTTGGTCCCGTTATTTTATAAATACAATTTTATGAAATTTTTATTTAAAAATTTGAATTAATAAAATAATCAAATTTTATAAATTTAACATATTTTAAGATCCACATAAAATTTTGTGAAAATGGAATAAAATTACGAAGTAGGCCTTTACTTTTAAAAATTATTAGGCTAAGATGCAAATAACTCATCTACTTTAAAATTTTGCAAAAGATTCTTTTTATATTTTAAAAACTCAATAAGAAATCCCTCCGTCCAATTTATGTTAAAAATTTAATAAAACACAAAAAAAACCTAAGTAAAGGGGTTATCTTCTTAACCCATTCCCCAAATCTTCCCCAATTTCTCAACCCCAAATTACCTAATCTCTCTCCCCATCTTTCAAGTTATTCTCTAAAATATTACATTTTAAATCTTAAATTATAAAACTTTAAAATTTAAACCATAAATATTAGATCTTAAACCTTATAATCTTAAATTTTAAAATTTTAAAATCCTAATTCTAAATTGTGAAACACAAATACTAAACTAAACATCGAACTCTTAATTGCAAAGTTCTATACTTTAAACTATAGAACCCTAAATCCCAATCTCTCAATTGAAAAATACCAAACACTCAACTCTAAATCATTAAACACCAAAAATGAAACCCTAAATGTAAAATCTCAAAAATCTCAAAACTCTAAATCATGACACCCTTAACCTTAAATAGTAAAACTTTAAATTTTAAATTGTAAAACTTTAAATACTAAATTACAAAACCTCAAAGCCTACAACTACAAAACTCCAAATTCTTAATCTAAAACTCCAAACTTAAAACTTTAGGGCAAGTGTAATCCTGAATCTTACCCTCAAAGCGATTTTCGCTTCACTCAATAATGGCTTACTCTTGTCTTTTAAGGAATTTAAGTTTTTCCTCAACATATTGGACGCTGCCTACTTGCCCAGTCATTGCCACATCCTTCCTGCATATGGCCGTGAGTTTTACACCAAAGCTAATGGAAGGACAAACTTGATGGCATTTTTCTTTCAACAGAGTGATCCTGAATCTTACCCCAAAGCAATTTTGCCTCCACTTATCAATGGCTTACTCTTGTTTTTTAAGGAATTTAGGTTATTCCTTAACAAATTGGATGTCATCTACAGTGCCACATTGTTGCCACATCCTTCTTGCATATGCCACGGATGAAGCAATTGCATGCCACATCAGATGGCTGCAAGTTTTTACGCTAGAGCTGACAGAAGGATTGACATCATGGCATTTTCAAGATTCGAATTAATACTTGAAGGCATTTTTTTTAAGGGACTATTTTGATGGCAAATTGATCTTTCAGGGACAAATTTGAATGTTTACTCTAGTAGAAAATCGGCAACCTTTTGTAGTTAAAGAGACTCTGCATATCCTTACCACCAATACCTTCGTGACTACATCTCTTTTGAGTGGTTTCTTTAGATCGATAGCAACCTTGAACCTCAAAAACCTTCCAAATCTCCTTTCAACAAGATCATCAAATTCCAAGACACTCTCTAACAAATTTGCTAAAACCCCCGCAACCTCCTAGCTAGATCTATACTGCAAGGGAACATCATAGGTTAATATTCAAAACTTCAAATCACGAAAACCTCAACCTTCAAAATCTCAAATCGTAAATTGTAAAACTTAAAACTTTAAATCTTAAATTATAAAATCTCAAAGTTTAAAATTATGAAATTCTAAATTTTAAACCCCAAATGCTAAATCTTGAAACTCTAAATCTAAAACTTGAGGGCAAGAGTGATCCTGAATCTTACCCCCAAAGCAATTTTCCCTTCACTCAACAATGGCTCACTCTTGTCTTTTAAGGAATTTAAGTTTTTCCTCAACATATTAGATGCCGCCTACTTGCTCCATTATTGCCACATCCTTCCTGCATATGGCCGTGAGTTTTTATGCTAGAGCTAACGGAAGGACTGACTTGATGGCATTTTCAAGATTTGAGTTAACGTTTGATAGCATTTTTCTCTCAGGGACTATTTTGATGGCAAACTAATCTTTCAAGGACGAATTTGGATGTTTACTCTAGCAGAATTTGGCAACCTTTCTTTCTTGAAGAGAACCCGCATATCCTTACCACCACTACCTTCGTGATTACACCTCTTTTGAGTGGTTTCTTTAGGCCAATAGCTGCCTTGAACCTCAAAAACCTTCCAAATCTCCTTTCAACAGCATCATCAAATTCCAAGAAACTCCCTAACAAATTTGCTAAAACCTTCGCAACTTCTCTAGCTCGGTGCCGCAAGGGAAAGTTATAGGCTCTTACCCAAAAGGAAGTGGTAAAGAGTTGAATTTTAGAGGGTTGTTGATCACCATACGATTCCTTTAATGCCAGTATATGCGTGTTGAAAAACCAAGGTTCATCTTTTATCACCCGGTGCTTGTCCATCCAATGGTAAAATTAAAACAAGAAAAATTTTTTCGCAAGTCTGTAATCTGCAACCCGTGTTTAGTTCTCCACACATTAGACCTAGTGGATTTTAGAGCAGTAATGCTGAAAGGCTGATCAGTAAATAGTCTACCAACAAGGCACAAAGAATGTCTCCGTCCGTCGTTTTCGTCCCCCTCCGGAATTGGCAACTCCACCGTCTTAGTTTCCTCCCCATGCAAGTTATCGTTGTCCCACTTCTTAGCCATACCAACTTGTAAGCAAGCCTTTCCGAGACTACAACCATCGTGGAAAACTGCAACCACTACTAAAGCAACCTGAAAACGCCGTTAAGAACCTACTTTTGGGACTCCTACTCCACTACGGAAGACCCATACTTCACTACGTAAGACTCTAGTCAATAACAACTATTATTTTTACAAATTTAATTTTATTAAATAATTATTTACAAATATAATAATTAAATTTATTAAATTTTATAGATTAAATTATAAAATTTAAAATTTAAAACTTTGATAAATTTTTATAAATATTTAATATCTCCCATGAGAATTACTTTTTCCTATTAAAAATGGTACAAAGCTCTTCTTCTTGTAATAAATAATAGCATTAATGCCCCAACACAATCCTTTTTTTCGGTACATAGAGAAGTTCGAACCAGAGAAAGGGTGTTCGAATTAACTGTGCTGTCCCGAAGGTACACAAAATTATTTCCCAAAATAGAGTGCTGTACTTTCTCCTCTTTTCTCATTATTTTTTTTTTGAGTGATTCCTCTTTTCTCATTATTGTTTAGTTACAAAAGTTATATATGTAAAAGTTGAGAACGTAAATATAATAAAATTTGTAAAAGTTGCATATAATATTAAATGTTTACTAAAATTTTAATATATTTAATCTACACAAAATCTTTTGTTTAAATTTCATAAACTTCCCTAATTATTATTGAATAAGAATCTATTTATAAATATATAAAGCATGCTACATCAAATAATTAAAATATATTTTATGACTTTATATAAAGTTTTTAATAAAATAATATTTCTCTTAAAAATTAAGTGAAACATAATGTATTATCTAACGACTTCGAAAATTAAGCAAGCAGTTTGTATAATGTTTTATTTATATAAATAACCCTTTTGTCAATACAATCTTTTCATTCTACATGAAAATACTATAAAGTTCCCATTGGCACTTCCAAGTCACTAGATTATTGAAATGCCAAAAGTAGAGCTGTGCTAGCCTGATAAAACAGTTCTCACAAAGTCATCCATTGCCTTTACCGAAGACCCCTTATCTGTTTCGGCTTTTCTGATCTGCTCCGCAATCTCGTTCGCCTTCTTCCTCATCTCCTTTCCTTTCCCCTCTTGGTCCATCGCTACATCTATTACCTTCTTCACCTCATTCGCAGAAATGGCAGTTTCCACAGTTCTTGTTAGCTCTACACTCACGCCCATCTCCTCCATTAACATCTTTGAATTGTAAGCTTGCTCTGCTGCTAGTGGCCACCCAATAATGGGTACCCCTTGGCTAAGGCTCTCCAACACAGAGTTCCAACCACAATGGCTCAGAAATGCTCCAGTGGATTTGTGTGATAAAATTTCCAATTGGAGTGCCCATTTATGGACTAACAAACCTCTTTTGCTTTCTCTCAATCGCTCTTCAAAACCTTGTGGCAGCCACTCGGCTCTGAAAACCCCATTTATGTCAAACCCAAAAGGTGGCCTTATAACCCAAATAAATGGCTTCCCACTCCCTTCCAATCCCTCAGCTAATGCCATCATTTGGGTGGCACCAATTGTATTCTGAGACCCAAAACATACGTAAAGAACAGAATTGGGAGCATTGAAATCAAGCCATTCAATACACTTCTCAGGAGCTATGCCGGGTTCTTTCCCTGCATGATGCTTCGAATGTCTGAGTGCAGCCGCAGGTAGAAGAGGATCAACACTCCAAACAGGAAGCTTAATATGCTTTCTCAGAAGCTCTAGCCCCAACGGCTCTATTTCCTCAACCGTATTGCAAATCCACCCTTCGGATTTCATAGAAAGTGCAACTTGTGCCCAAAAGAATTTGGACCAAGCATCAGTGCCATCAGCTTCTCTCAAAAATCTATGGAGCTGAGAGCAGTGAAATCGATAATTCTCTTGGAACCCAGGAACCCAGAATTGGTCAGAGGCTGTTTTCCTATGGGGCAGGTTTAACCAAATAAACATGTAAGCCAAAATTTCATAGGCACCACAAGTGGTGAGAGTTATATTCTTGGTGCCAAAACTCTTTGCAACATTGGTAATCCACCCGAAGAACACATCAGAAATTATGCAAAGGGGGGGCTGACCTTCTTCGTTTGTGATTTGGGATATGAGTCAACGAAAAGGGGCTTCAAGACCCTGACATGCAAGGCCAAGGGTGGCCATTTCAGGCAGGGGAAGCTTCTCCATGTTCACTGTACCTGGTGGCAGACCATATTGGGTGGAATCGAAGGGTAGCTCAGCAAGGTGGAGGAGGGGAGAAGGGGAAGAGGTGGAGGAAGATATGGCATATCGGAGATATTAAATGTTGAGGGGAGTGTTGACAATGGTGATGGTGAAGGCCTTGCTTTCATGGATCTTCCTTGCAAGTGCTAGGAAGGGTATGAGATGGCCATGGCCCAAGAAAGGCGCCATCACTATGTGCCCTCTCCTCTTCCCAGTCTCTGCCATTGCTCGTTGTTGGCTTACCTAGCTCAACTTGGTGGGTTGCAGAAGATGACAGTTCATAAATA
Source organism: Dicorynia guianensis (assembly GCA_037013595.1). Lineage (NCBI taxonomy): Eukaryota > Viridiplantae > Streptophyta > Magnoliopsida > Fabales > Fabaceae > Dicorynia > Dicorynia guianensis. The sequence continues at coordinate 28,056,449 of JASUAB010000012.1, read as the reverse complement.
TGGAGGTAATCGAATGTGGCACAACGACCGAAGGCTCTATTGGGAACACCAACGTGTCTTTCCTCAACACAGTACACACAATTGAGATATTAATTTCATAATTTTTCTTGAAAATTTTGCTCCATCTCTTAAAATTATTGTCATATGTTTTAAAATTTTCAATTTAACTGATAAATGTAATTTTGATTAGATTTACTTAATAAAAACATTTGAATTTAACTAGTTTAAAAAAGCTACTATTAATAATTGTTATATAATACTAAAAAAAGTTATAATTTGTGAAATTTTTTAAACTAGAAACACATAAAAATTAGCTTTAGATAAAAAAAATATTTCATACGTCATTTAATTTGAAATATTTTTTAAATATAAATATCATTAGCTTATAATCAAATGATTGGATAGGCAATCATTAAATTTGTTGTATATCAAATTATTCATTATTTAAAAAAGTAATTATTAAAATTTTCGCCAAAACACTATTAATTAACAAACTTTTTTAATTGTTTTTTGTTTTGAAAAGTAGAAAAGAAATATATAGAATTGAAATAATTATTTTTTTGTACTGAAATGACTATTTACCATCATATAACTTTTTAATTATGCTGATTTTATATTATGCAAAGATTAAAAAGATTATAATGCTCATGTTACAATAAATAAAGGCAAATAATAACTCAAAATAAATAGTTTCTCAATTTTTACATGTTAAACATTACAAACGTTTTATTTAAAATAATTTAAATTATTAAATTTATAAAATTTTATATATAAGATTATAAACATTAATAAATTTAGTACTCAACAATACTTTTGGAAAGGTTTTATAAATATATTAACTGCAATACCTTTCCCGTAAAGCAAAAACAAGTTTCTTTTTACTTTTTCCTTGTTTACATAGCTTGCGACTTTGCGTAGGCTGTTTGATGGCGACTTCATCAACCTTCCCACCATTAATTTCAACTATCTAACAGAATCTTACCCCATGCTTTTTCGTCACTTAGACTGTGACTCTCAAATTTATTATTTTTTCAGAATGCAATAGGACAAAAGCCCAGAGACTACAGTCTAATACATCCAGGAGGCCAACTCCTATCCAGTCTCTTATTACAAGATTTCCACATCCATTCGGATGGGATAAAAAGATGTGAACTCCACTGCGGAGAGAGTGAGCATAATTGGCCATGAAGTCAGCTACAAAATTTTCTTCTCAGTAAGTGTAAGCCAACTCAATCTCCCAATATCGGTTGATAAGGTCACGAGCTTGCTTCATAAAAAGAACAAATGGATCCTTAAAACATGTTGAGTTTCTTAAATATACTGTCTTGAGTTTGATTCAGGTTGTGTATATGAAAAAAATTTTATTGAGAAAAATTATACATATTTTGATAATCTCTTCATCTCGAATAGAATTAGTCTCTAATTACCGATCAGAAGATATCCTGAATTTATTTAAAAAAAAAAAAACAAATGGATGAGGAACGGGGAAACCATGCAGAAGGAAGCTTAAAGCTTGAGAATCACCCTCTCCACTCTAATGCGTCTGATAAAAATCTCCACAATTCAGCAGCTAAGGCAGCTGCACTCCGAAGGTTTTGAGCGAAGCCAACTATCCAACTTCTACCGGAAATGGATCCCAACGTTACAATTAAGGGGAAGTAAGAGAAAAATATAAAATAAAAAAATAAAAATAAGATTTATATATTAAATTATAAAAAAAAATAACAAATATTAAAATCAATAAAAAATAAAAAAATCCAGATCCAACTTCTACCACTGTATAATCACACCCTCGGAGGCATTACGTTCACCTTTAGAACAGAGTACTTCTAATTAATATTAGCTTTCTTTCTAAAGCTATGATGGAGACCCTAGAGATCCCTAGCTGTCTTAGTTTTTCATCATCTTATCAATCACAAGCCAACCATCTTCGGCTCCGTTGCCGGTATCCTTAAAAGGCTAGTTTATTCCTTTGAGTCCATATATAACTTAAATAACCAAAATACTATAACATTAATTTATATATATACTAATATAAAGTCATAGAAATTAATAATATATTTTATTGATAATATTTTGATTAAATACTATTTACTAGAATGTTCAATTATAAATTTAAATCATTTCACATTTTAATTTTATCATAAATTAAGTTCTAAAATACTTTCCTGTACATAAATAGTTAAAATTTATAAAATATAAAAATTATATATTATAAAAATTATTTAAATACTTAATAAATTATTTTGACCTTAAATTAATAGGCCCAGAATTGAAGCTTATCAAAATAAATGGTTGTGAAAGTGGGAAACCACTTAAGCAGGATATATTTAATGAAACTCTTCTCTCAAATAGAAAATGAGAGACGGTTCCCTTTATAACCGTTGCTGATAGCAGAAGAAAAGAAAATAAAAGTGTGCAAAGAGGAACAAGATAATAACCTTTATAAAAAAAAAAGAAGAAAGGACGAAGTTAATAGACACAGAGACGACAGACTGAGTTGGTGAAGATGACTTAGAAACTTAAAAAAGGAAAAATGGAATATCTGACTGAAAGATAGAAGAAGAAAACGGAAGAATAAGGAGGCACTGGTTTAAGTAACTGGTGGAGGATCAGAGAGAATAAGGCATAAAGAACCAACTGTTTGACAAAAGGGCGAGAGACCTAAAAAGGCAAGAGATTGGTGTTACAGAGATGTGCTTCGTCTCTAAAGTTTGTCTCCATAACAGTTTCTTATTTTATTTTATTTTTTAAAAAGGGGAATTTTGAAGTCTTAAAAAATAAAAATTAACCCATTTTTTTCTAATTAAATGAAGATTTTTCAGGATAAAGTTTGAGAAAAAACAGAGGATCTAAAAGTATTTTCTTATAAGTTTTCTATGATAAAAAAGAAAAATTTTTTCCTCACTTAAAAAACAACATGAGTCTATAATTAAATTCAATATCCCTGTTATTTAATTATAAAATTTTTGGGAGATAAAATTAATATAAGTAAAAAAATGTAAGAGTATTTTTGGGTCATGTATTATAAGTCTTCTTCTTATCATCATTTTGTTTTTTAAAAAAATAGAAAGTCTTTAACAGAAAGGATCAGAAGCTGAATTAATAATTTTGATAATTATAAATACTTATAAAATTTTATATCTAAACATTATATTTACTATATAAGTACTTGTTAAAATGTATATAAGTATTTAATTAAATTATATATTCAAACTGTGCATTAATCTTGGCTTTCAATTAATGCTATAGGGTGTTTTCATTTCTTACTATAACTTTTTTGGCTAAAATGCAATTTTAGTACTAAAAAATGCACCACTTTTTAATTAAGTTCTTACGAATTTTTTTTAATTGAGTCCTTATTATTACAAGCTATGAGCAATTGGGCCAAATAACCATCTAAATGAATGAAAAAAATCTAATCTAGAGCATGTAATGCCTCTTTTTGCCATGTAATATCTTACGTGCCATTAAATGCCTATGACCTCGAGCATGCTCATATTTGGGAATGATATTCTTTTGATATCTTTTAGCTTCCCTTGGACTCTCATATTCTTTTTATTTGAGATTGTGATTAAAATTAAATTCATCGCCAATTCCATTGGTGGGAGAGATTGAGTCTCCTCTATCTCGACATGGTTTCCCTAGTTTGCAACGCCACCACCATCAATTTGAACTAGAGAGAGATTTTCACCATGAACAACCTCATCTCTAGAATTGCCCTTGATTTGGATCAAGCAACTCACAATCCATTGAAACTCCATTACTGCTGGGCTATGAAGCACAGATACGAGATACGATACTAACACGATATGACAAGGATACCGCAATATAACAAAACTTTAAAAAATTAGGATATCAACATAGCATATATATATATAATTTTATCTAAATAGAAAAGCATCAACATATATTTAAAAATAAATTATCTACTATTACTGATTAGTAAAAAATATCATTACTAAACATCAAAATAATTGTAATTAAGTCATAATGTATTATAAATATAAAAACATTCTATTGTCAATAAATATATAGTGTTACTACTAAATATTAATTGCAGTGATCTCATCTCCTTCTTCACCATCATTTGTATTAAGAATGGCTTCTAATTGTAGTTCATCAAGGGATAAATTTGCCACTTTAAGTTCATCAACACCACCCTCAAAAGGACTCCATGCATCTCCCCCAATGTCCTAACTTTGAGAAACTCCTTTTTTATATTCTTCACTTTTCTTGGATAAAAGTCTGAGGTTAGTATGAATGTAAACCAAGTCTTCTACTTTTTTTTGGATTTAACTTGTTTCTTTTCATAGAAGTAATGAAGGAGTAAGTACTCCAATTTCTCTCACAACATGATGAAGAGCAAGGCTGCACAAGAAGCTTTAAAGCAAGCTTTTGAAGTAAAGGAGCAGAAGAGCCATGATTTACCCACCATGATTTAGGATCCAATTCCCACCTATCTCCAATTGAATCATAGCTTGAGAATCCATCTGTTTTAGATGAAAAACTAGCAAATTGAAGAATAGGTTTTTTTCTTTCTTCATTAACGGGAAAAAATCTCCGCATACACTTGTTCCTTTCATTAGAAATCTCTTCATCTTCATGAGGAGGAATTCTATTTGGAGCCTCTTGAAGCTACTCCTCACTATAATATCTATAAAATAAAAAATTATTAATATATATGAATAAAAAAAGTTATCTAATTTATATATGAAACTAAAAAGTTAATAAAATGTAAAGTTACCTAGGATTCAAAGAATGAGCCATGCAATGGAGTGGGGTGTAACTTTTTGTCCACCTATCAATGAGTATAGAATATACCACTTCATAAAATGTTGACTTTTCATTTGCTTGCTTTCCTTCATGCATGTATATGGCTGCCTTAACTTTCTCTATCATTGTATCCCACATTTCATATACCAAATGAAGAGTAGGATTATCAGTGTCACATAATCGAAGCATATTATATATGGGATCTGTGAAAGTAAGGATGTAGTCAATTTTCTCTTACAATGAATCTTTTAAAATGAATTCTTTTATAGCTGTAGCCTTTGTCACATCATCCTCTTTGTAAGAATTCCATTGGTCACTAATGACCATAGTTTGCATAGCATGCTTTACAAGCTTGAACCTTTTTAGCATGACAATGACTAAAGCAAATCGTGTTTCAGCAATAGCAAGCAACTTCAAAGTCACAAACTCATTAAAAATGGCCAATCTCATAGAGTGGTTCATAATAAAATTTCTAACAAAAGAAACATCATCAGCAACATCACTTATCCAATGGCATTCGCGATATGCAATCTCATTCCTTTCATTATTTTTAGGTGCACATATGTTCTTCAATGCAAGATTCAATGTTTGCACCACACAAGGAGTCCAAAAAATTTGAGGAAAATCAATTTCAATTAACATACTAGTAGATTTGCACACAGCAGCATTATTAGTTATAATTTGAACTACATTTTGTGATCCAACCTCATTGATTATATCTCTCAACAATCCTGATAAATAATGCTTGTCTTTATTTTCCTTGGAACCATCAATAGCCTTAAAAAAAATTGGAGACCTATCACTTACAACCATGAAATTAATTAAAGGCCTTCTTTGTGAATCTGTCCAGCCATCAGCAACTATGCTAACCCTTTTTGAGCTTCATAAAGATTTTATGAATCTAAGTAAATTCTCAGTATGTGCTTTCTCTTTTTGCAAAAGGGTTATTCTCAAAGCATTATAACCTAGAGGAATGAAACCACCAATATTATGGCTAGCAGCATAAATATATGAATTCACATAATGAGAATTTCTAGTAAGATGAAAAGGTAAGCCATCAAAATAAAACATTCTAGCAATTTTACCTCTAAGATGATCCCTTTCTTCTGAGTTAAATGACTTTTCTAAAGGACTAATTTTTTTTCTTTTCACTGCTACAGAAGATGTTGGAGGCAATGGAATATTCTTTGGTTTCAATTTATTCTCAGCATTGTCAGCAACTCTTTTTAATTCTATCAAATGTTCATTACTAACTCTTTTACATGCTGCTATACCTTGAATAGAAATTTTTAATAGATGTGCTTTAACTCTAGAATATGAGCTTTTAACCACTCTCTGACAAAAATTACAAGACCAAGTCTTATTTTCACCCCCATTTGATCATGGTTCTAGTATATTTACATAAGCCCAAAGAGGAGAATGATCATCTTGATTAATTTCACCATATGAAAGTTTGCTAGAAATACTAAAAGGATTACCACTAGAAGCAGAATTGTTCATATTGTAAAGCTAATAAAAAATATACTAGAATTGCAAAAAATAATATCAGCAATTGAAGATAACTAGCAATTGAATAATAAGAAGAGTAGAGTGGCAGAATTCTCTCTTAGACTTCCATAGTATCTGCAGGTATTTTCTTTCTACAAAGAGACAGAGAAGGAAAAATTAGATGATGATATTATGAAAGGTTTACAAAAAACTCGTTTGGTGAAGAGAAACGTGTTTGACACTTTGACAAAATGTGGTTGGACTAGTGTTTGAGTTGAGCTGTTATATCCAGCACAAACACTATTTGTATCAAGCACAAACACTGTTTCTCTAATGCTAACGAGATTAGTACACATGGCATTGAGTGCGCCATTGCTGTGATTAAATTTGACAAAGCAATAGAGTCGAAACTCGAAAAGGAGTCTTCTTCCTTTTGTCTACGGCACAAGTACAACAAGGATATTTTAGTTGACATGACTCTGGCTTCGGGTATGGGTGCTGGCACCTACTAACGAAAAGGAATAATCACGGTTAGGGTATGGGTGCTGGCTACTACAGGACTGCTTCACTCTAGCTTCGGCCTCAGTTCTCTGTCACTCTGATTTGGTCTCTATTCTGCTGCACCTAGATGGAAGAGAGAATCTAGTTGTTGAGGGATGCGATAGAGATGGAGAAAACTGTGGACATGACAATGCAATAGAGATGGAACCATGACCGGTGTCGACCGAAGGTCACAGATGCGATAGAGACGGAAAAAATAGTGGACGTCTAAGGCAACCTGCTGTTGATGACCGGTGCTTCACTTGATATGGCTTGAGGACGTTTCCAGCAGTATCAACGAGGGATTAGTGTCGGATTCGTGTCCGACACCGAAATACCAAGGAGATGGCCGTATCTGTGCTTCATAGGAGTTGAGCCTCTCGAAAGCAAGTTTTGCCCAAAAAGAGTCCTTCCATACCTTGAAGGATTGAGTTCAATCTCTTGCAAAAATACACGGCTTCAATAGAAAATTGCATGACTTTGTGGTAAAAACTTGGAGATCTATCTTGCAACGGAGGAACCATATGTAGAACCCATGCTCCTGAAATCTTCGCTATAATCTAAATGAGGTTGCTGGTTGGAAAATGTTTGGGTTTTGTTTTAAAGAGGAAATCACCGAATCGTGGTCCCATGGTGAGTTATAGCACCGGCGAGACCTGAGGATTGCCCCTACAACGACGTTGGGGCTCCTAGGTTGTTTCTGTTACTGTCCACCATCTGTGGAAGCAGTTGTAGCATGGTGCAGAGGTTGGAAGTGGCTTCAGATTGCAGGAGGGGATGCAACCCGAAATTATGTAGCTAACCGTTCAGGTTATTAGTACAAACTTTTTTTGAAAAAATTATCATTTTAATCTTCTAAAGATTTAGGGTCCACGAAATAATCCTTAACAAAATGACCTCTTCAAATTGATCTAAAATCTTTTAAGCCCTTAATTTTATTCTGCAGTTTGTCCAACCCGTTTAAATTAACGAACGTTTACACGTGCCTTTCACAACGCTAAGTTGGCAGTATCGGTGCTGTGTTTGCTTGCAAATGCAGACATCCATGTTACCATTGTTTAGACAAAACACACCGTTTTTCTTTGTGCTTTTCTCCATCTCCCTTTCACTTTCTCTCTCTTTCGTTTCATACTTCTGCCTGCGACATTGTGCTGGAGTGACCCTATTTCTGATCCTCTGCCCTTTATATTAGCAACAAATTATAGAAAAAATTATCAAACCTAAATGCAACATTGCCTGTTGCTCACTCACTGCTTTGTCAGAGTTGAGTTCCTGTGTACCCGTAAAGACGGGAACCCTTTGGCATTTCGCTTCAATTTTCAGACTACGTATGGTTGCAAGACCCTCCTCCCAGTGTTTGTAATTTGCTTCATCTGAATGTTTCTTGTCGAATGAAAATTGGAAATTGAAAAAAATTTTAAAAAAGGAGTGACTCAGGAATTGAATCGAAACCACACTTCAAGTTGATTTTTGAAAATGAAGCAAAATCAATTTTAACTTTTTATTAGAAATCTGATATTTCTATGCCACTTTCCTCCTTTACTCTTGTTTTTATTATAAATATATAAATGTCGTTTTCTCTTCATTGCATAGAGCACGGGGCACCTCGCCACCTCGTAACCTCAACTTACCTTATTTCTTTTTTTTCTTTTTCCTTTCCAACTTACCTTATTTCCTTGCACCGAAGACCTTTACTTTACTAGCAAAGGCAAACAGGGAGAGAAAGAGATATGGCTGCTCTCTCCAATGGTGAACCTGAGTCCTTCGTCAACATTCCCACCATCAAGTTCAGCAAGCTTTACCACCAAGGGCTGTGACCCAGTGTTGGAGAGGTTGGACTTCACCCCAAAGGACTTGGGTTCAATCCTATAGAGGTTTTCGGTAGGGTTAAACTTACGCACTGTCTTTCTGGTAAAGGTGAAAGTTTTGTGTGTACGGGTCATACACGGAGTATGCTCATCTGATGGTGGCTAGCATCGACCAGCTTGGTATGGGCGTAATACTCCGTGGTGGGTCTATTGGGGTGCTACCCCTGCTTACCCATTTTTGTAATAAAAAACAAAAGTTCACCAAGCTCTTCATCAATGAACAATTTATTGATTTCATTTCAAGTTTTTGATTTTATTTATTTTTAAAACTTAGAATATCTCACAATTAGTAATCTAAAAGGAAAGAGATTCTGAAGCAAATATGTATTATCCTAATAAAATCTTTTTAAATATACAATTTAAATCAAATTCAAAATAATATGATATTTAAGGGATTCAATTATTTATTAATGTGTCAGCCTTGTTGGTGGTTTTTGATTATCATTACTTCCTTTTTCTTCTTCGAAGTGTCTGTTTTTTCTCTTTTTCTTAAAAGCAAAGAAAAAAGTTGTGTTTTCCAAATTTGTTTATGGAACATATGAGACAAAAATTTAGATTAGAAATGCGGAAATGACCAAGAAAACAAAGTTCCCTCAATCCAATGACTATGTCCTTGACTCCCAAAGTCAACTATTTTCAGATCCCTCTTTTATTTGAGATCCGGCAACGATATGTTCTTAGAGTTCCGATGGTGTGGTTTCTTCTTCCCCTAGAATCTACAAGTCTTCAATACAGTCCTGAGGTGCGAATGGGCATTAGTCTTCAAAAGGGAATCACGGTGGAATTAGTGAAACTCCAGCGATACTGGATGGTGTGCGACGCAAATGGATGATTTTGGTGGGCACCTAAGAATACAAAGGCAGATACCTGAAAGACAGCGTATCATTGTGCCGCTAGTCAATGCGGTCAATGGAGTAGAGTGTCTTGTGTGTTGTTTGGAACTATATGTTGTACCATTAAATTTGGAGGGAGAAACGGTGCGTTATGACCAAATAGCATTGGAAATATGAGGTGTCCTCATCAACAAACCAACGCAGCACCTTTACTGTAACTCAGCATCGTAAATTCTGTTAATTTAAACAGGGTGGACTAATGACAAGATGAAATTGAAGGCGAAATTAAAGCATTTTGGATCAGTTTAAGAAGTTCATTTTGTCAAGGACTATTTTGTAAGGTTCTAAATCTTTGGAGGACCAAAAGGATAATTTTCTTTATATTTTTTTGACAGTAGGTTTAACACAATAAAGAAGGGATAAAATGGACTTTCAAAATGCCTCTGATGTAGAATATGCTCAAATTTGAGATTGCATTTAATGCCACATAGGATATTGCATAGAAAAAGAGGCATTAAATGTTTTTGATTAGATTGTTTTCAACCAATTTAGGCAACACCATTTTGATATGGATCCAATTGTTAATTATTTGTAACAATAAAGACTCAATTAAAAAAATAATTTTATAAGGACTCAATTAAAAAGTTATGCATTTTCAAAGACCAAAAATTAGGAATCCATGTCCTCCAAGTGATGTTTCATTCTACTGTACACTTTTTTTTAGTATAATTATATATTTATTTTTAAGAAGGTGGGATCTTGGTTAGATGCAAAGGATTGGTTGCAACAAATATTATGTATAACCCATGCATCAACCTCTTGTAAGTACTATTGAAAAAGTACATTGAAATTTGTGGATTAAAAAGTTATGCATTTTTCAAAGATTAAAAATATATTTTAACTTAACTTCCTTAGATAATAAAGTACTTTAGGAATCCATGTCCTCGAAGTGATGTCTCATTCTACTGTACACCTTTTTAAGTATAATTATATATTTATTTTTAAGAAGGTGGGATCTTGGTTAGATGCAAAGGATTGGTTGCAACAAATATTATGTATAACCCATGCATCAACCTCTTGTAAGTACTATTACAAAAGTATATTGAAATTTGTTGCATACTTTGACTTTAGAATGGGATAGTCTCTCTTTACCTTTAATTTTTGTTTAAAAAATCAAGAAATTAATAAAACAAACAAGGGTAATTTAGCAAGACATGCAAACTTACTTCATAAAAGCATTTTTATGATTTTTGGGACATGGATTGAAGGAACAAGTATCAGTTTATGGTATTGTACAAAACTTAAACTATACTTTTGATTCTTTTCCCCTACCCCTTCCCCTCCCTATTTCACTCTGTTTTGCGAAGCAATTGATGATGGTTTGAGCTATTCGATTCTAGGAGTGCATAACACTATGCCTATTTTTAAGCAAAACCTAGTTGATTTTGGTGGTTTAACTAACGGCAGTCATTTTATTGCATTTTCCTTATGGGATGGGGTTATGGGCTTTGATGTAAAAGGGAGGCACAGTTGCTAATTTAGAGAAGTTACACAAGTTTGGCGAAATGAACTTACAATTAGAATTGACTGAGAATAGAACTTCACAATGACTATGCTTTATATATTTGGAAGATGTGTAGAAGGATGTAGAAGAGTGTAGAAGGTTTTACAGTTCAGTAACTGTTGGTCAATCAGTTAGAGTTAGTTGTAATACAGTCGGTGTAATCTCCTCTATAAAGGGAGTTGTGTAATTAAATTGTTCTCTTTCTCTCTACTTTGTCATGGTATCAGAGCCACCATGGCTGTAAGTCAGAATTCCTCATCTTCAACCTTTACTCCGATAACGTTCACACATACATTATCGGTCAAACTTGATCACAAGAATTATCTTCCATGGAAGCAGCAGATTCTTGCTTCCATCAAAGGCCATAAGTTACAAAAGTTTCTCACTGAAGAATATGTACCTGGGAAGTTTGCCACTGAGATAGATGCTTGGAACAAGAAAATGAATCCAAAATGTTTGGATTGGATGCAATAGGACTAGCTCCTATTATCTTGGATCTTGTCGCCAGTATCCGAATCACTCATCAATTGAATGGTCGATTATGATACTATGAATCAGATTTCGTGGCGAATTGAAGTTTTCTTCGCATCCTAAACCAAGGCGAAAATCCAACAGTTCAAGAATCAACTCCATTCCCCTAGGAAAGGATCTTTAATGATAAGTGAATTTCTTCTTCTAGTTAAGAATGCTATAGATGCATTAGCCTCAATTAGTCATCTGATTTCATAAATGGACCATGTCGAAGCCATAGTAGATGGCTTGCCATCAGAATATGAAGTCTTTGTTACAGTGATTCTTTCAAGGTCAAATTCTTATACATTATTTGAAATAGAAGCTCTATTGCTTGCTCATGAATCGTGTTTAGAAAAATATAGTAAAGAAGCGGATTCTGCTAACATAAATGTGGCACAAACTCAAGTAAAGAGAGAAAAGAATTATAGCTCAGCAGGGAATAGTCAAGGTTACGAAGGTAATGCTCCCTTTCAAGGAAATTTTAGAGGAACAAGAAGAGATGCCTTTAGTATAGGGTTTTTTGGTGGTAGAAACAGGAAATAGAGCTGGTTATGGTCGTTTTTCTGGTGGAAGGAGCTCTCTTCAGCAATGCCAAGTTTGTGGTAAATATGGCCACATGACTTGGTGCTGTTATCTCAGGTATAATGACCAGTTTCAAGGCCCTGATTCCATTTGTCATCAAGGCTCCAGGGGATTTAATTACCACAGAAAGGGCTTATGCAGGCTATGCTCATTGCAGCTTCTTCATTTGATGACTGTTGGTACCTGGATTCAGGTGCAACCAACCATGTGACTCCAGATTGCTCCAATATCATGGCTAAAGATCCTAATGCACGTACTGTAGACAAGGTCAATATTGGCAATGGTTTAGGCCTTTCCATCTCTCATATTGGTAATTCATAAGTGTTATCTCCTTATTCAAGTAAGGTTCTTGATCTTAAATCATTGCTGCATGTGCCTACAATGACAAAGAATCTATCTCAGTGGCAAACACACTATTATCCCTAGCAAACCAGCTGAGTGTTTCCCAGCTTACTAGGGATAATGGTGTGTTCTTTGAATTCTAGCCTAATGACTGCTTTGTTAAACCTCAAGTAAACAAATAAATTCTTTTGAAAGGTAGGATTAAGAAAGGCTTATATGTTTTTGACAGCTTCAACATACCAAAGCAACCTTAGTTTCGGTCTTGGTTTCCTAAACTAGTTACTCAGCATAAGGTTTCTGTGAACATGTCTGAAGTTTGAAGTTTAGATCTTGATGTGTGGCATCCTAAATTAGGCCACTATTCTGATGTGATCTTAAAGAGTGTACTATCTTAATGTAATATTTCTGCTTTCAATAAATCGAGGTCCTTTTGTACAGCTTGTAAGCTTGGAAAATCACATAGATTGCCTTATTTTGCCTTTGAAACTTAGTATAAGGCTCCTTTCCAATTGATTTACACAAATTTATGGGGACCATCTCCTATAGTTTCTAGTCATATGCGTTCTGTGGATGCTTATAGTTGTTATACTTGGATTTTTCTACTTAAGCACAAGTCAGAAGCTCTTGCCACTTTTCTTAACTTCAAAGCTTATATTGAACTCAACTAAAAACTAAAATTGAAGCAGTTCAAACTAATGGTGGTGGAGAATACAAGGTGTTCACTAAATTTATCCAGAACCAAGGCAACCAAGATCGAATGTCCTGCCCTTATGCACACCAACAGCAAGGGGTTGCTGAGAGAAAACACCTTCATATTGTAGAAATGGGCTTGACACTCATGCATCAGACCTCAGTTCCACAAATCTATTGGGAAGATGCTTTTAAGATGGCTGTTTACATCATTAATCGGTTACCAACTACTGTTCTTAACAACCAATCTCCTTTACAAGTGCTCTTTGGTACTAAACTTGATTATTTAGCTCTTAAACCTTTTGGTTGCACTTGTTATCCTCATCTTCAGCCTTATAACTCTCATAAATTTTAGCTGAGATCCAAGGAATTTGTTTTCTTAGGTCCATCTCAGAATCACAAAGGCTTCAAGAGCCTTGATCCACCAACTAGCAGAGTCTATATTTCGAGATATCTCACTTTTAATAAGCTTATTATCCTTTCAAGTCTTTATAAGCTTCTCCTCCATGCTATCATTCTGCTTGGTCTAATTCACCCTCTGCTAACCCACCTTTCTTAATTTAGAAAAATGTTCCTGCACATTCCATATCAGAAAGTATTGTTGCTAGTTCCATTTCTAACCCATGCCTTATCCATTGATCAGCCTATTGATCCACCTCATGTACCTATGCTTACATCATCTTCTGTACCTAGTATGCATCCTATGGTCACTTGTAAGCCTAAGGCCTACCTTGTAGTCTCTGAACCTACCTTTATCAAGGTTGCTCTCTTAGATCCTAATTGGAAATAGGCCATGGTTGAGGAATGTTAGGCCTTGAAGAAGAATGATATATGGAGTCTTGTCCAGCTGCCATCGAATAGGAAAGCAAACACTTGCAAATGGGTGTTTAAACAGAAAGAAAATCCAAATTGTACAGTGTTGAAGTACAAAGCTAGGCTAGTTGCAAGGGGTTTCTTACAAGAACAACGACAAGACTATGATGAAGTCTTTGGTCTAGTAGTCAAATCCACAAGCATTCAAGTGATACTCACTTTGGCTCTGCAATATAATTGGCCAGTTCATTAGATAGACTTCAACAATCCCTTCTTGAATGGAGACCTTGCTGAGGAAGTGTATATGACACAGCCTCAAGGTTTTGAGGAACAGAATCCAACACTGATTTGGGCAATCTATGGTTTGAAACAAGTTCCTCAAGCTTGGTTTCAAAAGTTGTCTCAGGCCTTACAACAACTTGTTTTTGTCTCTATTAGATGTGATTCTTCCATATTTACTAGGTTTTAGGGGTCTCATTCTCTCATAGTTATGGTATATATGGATGATATTTTAATTACAATGTCATTAATAAACTTAATGCCTTGATAGCTAAAGTAAGTGTTGCAAAGAGGCTTGATGCCTTGATTGTTAGAGCTAGTGTCACTAAAATGTCTTGACTTTCAATTTAGAGAAGGCCAGCCAATAGCTCAAGAAATTGCTGATCAGAGTGATTGAAGTACTATTTGTTGCTTCAGTATTCAAGAAAATTCTGTGGAGGCATAGGAAGATGAAATATCTGTAGTTTTTGATCCTAGTGCATTTGTTTCTCCTCTTAGCCATTTCTCTATTATTAGTGATGACTCAGCAACTTTTGACCCCAGTGGTAGGATTGCAATCTTTCCCAACGAGGGTGTTGCAAGTGGGTATTCCATGCTATCTTGCTTGAAGAAAATTTCTTCAAGAACTCAAATCATGGGGGGAATGGAAACAATGGAGTGTGTTGCAAAGGGGATGAGGAGATCAGAAGAGAAGGTTCTCACAAATAAAGTGAAAGAGAGCAAAGGGAGGTCTTCTTGCACTTATGGTAAGGTAACTCATCATAGATGTCAAGTAAGTTTTGAATTGTCATTTTGTTGAGAAGAACTTTGGGACGATTCATAGTAGTGTCAATGGTGTAGTGGATTTCTTTTAAGTGGAAGCCTTCTTTTCTCTTTTCTCCATTTGTCATTCTAAGACAATTTTGGTTGGGATTTTTTTTCCTTAAAAAAAAAAAGAGATTAGGTGTAAATGTGATAAGTGGCAGAATTTTAACAGTGGACTTAGTTGCCAATTTCAGTCTTGCCAATGGATCCAAGGATAACTTTTAATTCCTTTTGGTGTAGAGGAGAGTTATAGAAAGTGAAAGAGGAGAAAGGACAAGTTTTATGTATCTAACCAAAGAAAAAGATTGAGATGTGCTTTTACTATCAATTTTTCCTTTTTTTTTTATTGTAGACAGTGATAAGAGCATGAGCACTTTTCTCTTTGAAAACTGTGGTGTACTTGACAATTGTGATTTGTGACACTTGAGTCTTGTGCCCATACCTTTCATTATTAGCAAAGAAGTTTTTAGAGGTCTCACAGGCCAAGAAGCTAATTTTGCAAGAGAAGGCTGAAAATAAAGTTGGTTATCCCTTCTAGTTTTTGTCCTTTGTCTTTGTTTTTTTTTTTCCTTCAATTTCATCGAATATAATTTTGCTGAATTTTTAATTTTTTCAAATCCTTAAGGACAAGTATTTTTGGGGAGGAAAGATGTTACAATTAGATAAGGAAAAGTTAGTTACAAATTAGTTGAAATAATGTGTATATAAGCACATGAGAACTTATATAGAAGTATTTGAATATTGCTAATAGAAAATTAGTGTATTGTTCTTTGGATCATATTATTCATGTTCACTGCTGGCTAATCTTAAGATCCAATGGCTCTCTAATCTTGGTTATTTCCATGTGAATTATTGCAAGAAAGATAAATTTACAAGCCAAAGACTCCAATTTCATAGTATGCAAAGTAATGTCTTGCTTCACTTTCATGTCACCAGTGCAAGCCTTATGCTTGTCCTACTCCTTTTCATCCCCTAACCCCGGGTCCAAGGCCCAAGGCATAGTATTAGAGTGTGCAGAATTTCTTTGAGGGTAGAAAATTTCTCAATCAAAAGAGCAATGGAATATTCACAAGTTAAAAATTGGTCAAATAAAATTAGTGACAATAGCCATTATTTGTCCTTAGTCAGAACAGAATATGCTTGTATACCCAAACTACCCATAGTATTGGCTTTGATTCTAAATGTGTTGACCTTCCCAAGGTAGTTGAGCTACTTTCACTATTTCACTGCCCATCAAAATGTCTAATACAAGGTTGAGATCCTTCATGTGAAGAGAAAATAGCCTACTATGAAGAAACAAGATCGAAGAGGCTACAGATGAGACAATGAAATCTAGCACCTAAATGATCAAGAAAATTGATCTTTGAAATGAGACCCATTGCGAAGATAAAATAGGAACTTTGGAAAGGTAACAGAGACTAAAGACCCTATTCTTTACCTTCATGAGTTTACCTCAAATAATCCCATTTTACCACTGGGATCAAAGATTGCAAAGTCATCATAGATAATAAGGAAATATCAAATAATAGGGCAATTTTTCTAGAATTTCATGATAGTGGAGACGAGGAAGGTCTCCATAATTGCCACCATGACACCTTCATCCTCAGAAAGGTGCATCTTTTTAAGGGCATTTGTCTTCCTTGTTACTCTTTTTTGCCATGCAATTTTCTTCATGATGCATTGATTAGCGCTATGGATATCTAACCATGGTGGACCTGTGAAATGTCCTTATAATGATGAAAATGGCAACGGCTTGATTCTTCTCTGTGGTTGGCATAACTTCTTTGGCGACTATGGAGAGGAATTTCAATCAACAATTAGAACTTGTGCATGTTATTCATAACCATGGCTCTACCTGGATCAAATTTGCATTGTCATCACAAGTAATACAAAGATGGTTTAGAGAGAAAACAAACCCACTAGGATCAAATGGTGCAAATGTTTCATCTTTCCATGCCTTCACAAAATTTTCTTGAATGCCTAAAGCAACAAATAAAGCTTAAACCACTCCATTTAGCAAGTTCTTGAACTATTGGTTGGCCTTCTCTAAACTGAAAGTCAAGACATCAAGCCTTTCAGTAGCACCTACTCTAACAATCAAGGCATCAAGACTCTTTTTAACACCCATTTCAACTGTCAAGGTATCAAGCCTCATGGCGATACCCATTTTAGCCTCCAAAGCATCAAGCTTCTTGGCGACACCTATTCTTGTTTTAAAGCATTAAACTTCTTAGCAACACCTCCTTCTAGCAATCACACCCAAACTAGCTTTGATACCAAATGATATGAACCAAAGAAAATAGCACTAATTTTGTATTCAATTATCAAGGTATCTCTCATATGAGCTCTCTTGTCCTTTTCTACACATTATTTTAACTAATTTGTAATTAACTTCTACTTATCTGATTGTAACATTACTTCCCTCCCCAAAAATCCTTGTCCTTAAGGATTGAAAGAAAAATAAAAATTCAACCCTCCCTAAAAATCCTTGTCCTCAAGGATTGGAAAAAAAATAAAAATTCAACAAAATTAAATTATATGAAACTAAAAAAAGGATGAAGAACAAAAAACTATATAGGATAGCCAACTTTATGTTTAGTCTTCTCTTGCAAAATTAGCTTCTTGGAATGTGAGATCTCTGAAAACTTCTTTGCTAATAGTGGAAGTTATAGGCATAAAGTATTCAAGTGTCACAATCATAATTGTCAAGTACACCACAATTTCCAAAGAGAAATGTGCTCATGTTCTTGTCACTATTTGTAGTAAAAGAATGAAAAATTGATAATAAAAACACATCTCCATCATTTTTTTTGGTCAGTTGTCTTGTTCTCCTCTTTGACTTTACATAACTCTCCTCTTTGCCTAAAGGACTGAAAAGTCATCCTTGGGTCCATTGGGCAAGACAACATTGGTAGCACCTTTCTAATATTGTGATGATATCAGCATGTCTACTATGCTTAGATAAATTTGACAGCATTGTTTAACTCTTACTCCCAAAACAAAAATAGGAGAGATAATAGATAGAACCCAAAACCATTCAAGAAGGAGCTTGCTAATTTTTCTGAAGAAAGATGAAAGAATATTCAAGAAAGAATCCCCTCACCATCAATATCTAGGCTATTGATTCCTAGGTATGAAACCTGAATGAACCCATTCAAGCCTCACCATGAACAAGAACTACTCTAACTCTGCCATGTCTCATTGAGCTCCTTTGCTATCACTGCTAATTAATCCCTCTCCATTCTAGTCAAAACTTATTTATCATCTCAAAATTCTTCACTTGGGTACACTGAGTTCTTGGGCCCTTACTAATTTTTGTGTAGGCTTGTAAAAACCATCTCTTGAAGATCTCTATGAGTTTGTGACCCTCTTCTTAGCAATAGCATGGCCTTCTTCATCACCCAAGTTCGTGTAAGTTTTGATCCATTTAACCTATTGAGTTTTCTTCTTGTTCTTGGTCTCCCTCCCTTCTTGTGGTCCATTGCCCTTCCTTCGCCATCAATGGTTGGTAGAGAACTCCATCTTGTGGAGGAGTTCAAATGTCTCACTCCCCCTAGGTCAAAAGTCATAAAGTCATCATAGAAATTGGGGAAATAATATGAAGTAAAAATAAGACCACTCGGATAAAAGGGTGTAGATATTTCATCTTCCCATGCCTCCACAAAATTTTCTTGAATGCCTAAAGCAACAAATGGTACTTCAACCACTCCGTTCAACAATTTCTTGAGCTACTAGTTAGCCTTCTCTAAACTAAAAGTCAAGACATCAAGCCTTTCAGTGACACCTACTTTAATAATCAAGGCATCAAGCTTCTTGGCGACACCTATTCAGCCTTCAAGGCATCAAACTTCCTGGTGACACCCATTCTTGTTTTCAAGCATCAAGTTTTTTGGCAACACTCCTTCTAGCAATCACACCCAAACTAGGCTCTAATACTAAGTGATAGGAACAAAAGATAATGACACTAATTTTGTATTCAATTATCGAGATATCTCTTATATGAGCTCTTATGTCCTTATCTACACATTATTTCAACTAATTTGTAACTAAATTCTTACTAACTTTTCCTTATCCAATTGTAACATTAAATGATATGAATAAAAGAGAATAACTTTGATTTTGTATTCAATTATCCAGATATCTCTTATAGGAGCTCTTCTATCCTTTTATACACATTATTTTAACTAATTTGTAACTAACTTTTACTTATCTAATCATAACATTACTTCCCTCCCCAAAAATCCTTGTCCTCAAAGACTGTAAAAATAATAAATTCTTTTCTTGCTAGCTAAAGACTCCTTTTTTCACAATATGTAAAGTAGTGATAGCTCCACTTTCACATCAACTAGTAGGTCATTTGCTTATCCTTCCCATCACCTTTCTTGCAAGCCCAAAGCTCAAGATGTGCTGGAAACAATTTCTTTGGGGAGTAAAAATTTTCTCAATCAAGGAAGCAATGGAATGTCTCCAAGTCAAAGCCAAAAACTTTTCAAAATCCATGAAAGATGAAAGAATATATGCCTGTATACTATTGACCCATTTAACCAAGAATTATGGAATTAACCTATCCCCCCTCTTTGCATAAAGCTTCCTTTCGCAAATGCATAAAAATTTGTCCTTTTCCTCTCTCTCTTTACATCATTCTCTTTTTTGCTGAGCATGCATAAAAGACTAAAAAAATTTCAGCCATCCTTGGATCCATTACGTAAAAACAAAATTTTGTAGCACCAGGTTCAAATATTGTGAGGCCATAGACTCAGGAATGGGACCTTTCTTTAGAAACCCACATGATTATGATCCAAGTGTCAAAACCAAAATTTTGCACAAAAGCATTTCCAAAAAAAAAAAAAAAATAGAACCAAAACTCAGCAATTCTTGTACCCAAACAAAACTAAAAAATAGAAAATAAATGCAAGTCACACCCACTTAACAAAGGATAGAATCCACTTCCAAGAAAAAAAAAAGAGACAAAATCCCAAAACTGATTAAAAGCTCTAGCCCTAGTCTTTGAAATTCTCACCATCAACTAGATGGTGTCTTCTTTCTTAATCTACAAAACTTGATGCCAAAGAAGGATGAAAGATTATACAAGGAAGAACCCACACCAATTATTCCAAGTTTTTAATCCCAACAATAAACTTTTTTTCTTGACCAGTTTGCATTGAAATAAGTTCCATGGAAAAGAAAAAAATTGAAGCAAGAGTTCCTGAAATGAAGAATTGATGGAATTTCATGGTTGTGTTAATAGCCCTAAGCCATGAGTCAAGAATCTAAATTCTGTTAAATGGAAAAGCAAGTTGATTTTTAAACCATAATAGTGGAGAGTGACCACCTTGTGAATAGCCATCTCTTGAAGCTCTTTGTGACTCTTTTCTTCGCAATCGCATAGCCTTCTTCATCTACCCAAGTTCACATGAGCTTTGATCCATCCAACCTATTGAGTTTTCTTCTTCTTGGTCTCCCTCCCTTTTTGTGTTCCATCAACCTTCCTCCATCATTGTCGATTGGCCAAAAACTCCATCTTGTTGAGGAGTTCAAATGACTCACTCTCCCTGAGTCAAAAGTTGTGAGTCATCACAAAAATTAGGGAATTAACATAGAGGAAAAGTAAAACCTCTAGGATTAAAAGGTGCAGATATTTCATCTTCCTATGCCTCCACAAAACTTTTTTAAATGTCCGAAGCAACAAATGATACTTCAACCACTCCGTTCAACAATTTCTTGAGCTACTGGTGGGCCTCCTCTAAACCAAAAGTTAAGACATCAAGCCTTTCAACAACACCCACTCTAACAATCAAGGCATTGAGCCACCTTGTTACACCTATTTCAGCTATCAAAGCATCAAGCTCTTGGCGAAACCTCCTTCCAGCGATCACACCCATACCAACTCTGATACCAAATGATTCAAATCAAAGAAAATAATACTGATTTTGTATTCAATTATTCAGATATCTTCATATGGGCTCTCTTGTCCTTTAATACACATTATTTCAACTAATTTATGATTAACTTCTCATCTAATTGTAATAACTTCATGGTGCTTTGTATGATAACTAAAATCACAAATTAAGTGGAAACCTTCAAATTTATTTGGGCTTTTGAGTTGTGTAAAGATTATGGTATGGATAAGGTAATCCTAGGACTTCACTAATGCACGTGATTGTTTTGTGTGGGAATTGAGAACAAATATAAAAGGATCAATTATATTAAAAAGAAGCTTCAGAGATACATTGTTATATTTTGAAACTTTGGTTAAAATACGTATCAATAAAAGTTGAAATAAGTTTTGTGTATTTTTATATTTTTATTGAAATTTAGATATGATATAGTTCATAACTTTCACTTTTTGCACATTGTTGAATTTAGTTGCATTGTGTAATGCCATTTTTTTTTATTGAAAACATAAATTCTATAACAGGAGACGACCCATTATAAGTTGGGATTAATTAGGCCATTGACTTAATCAACACCTCCATCTCTACCTCCTTGAGAAATAGCTTACGCCTTCCAATTTCTTTCAAACCCTCTCTTGCACAAACTCAAATGAGTTTAATTATTTTTACATATTTATTCATACATATTTTTTATTTTACAGAATTTAATTATCAAATTTATTAGATTTTATAAATTAAACTATAAAAATAAAGAGATTTGAAAGCCTACATCCTTTATATGTGAACTTTATATAAAAATAAAATACTAGAAATAAATTTTCAACTTTGGCTTCATTATCCCATGAAAGTGGGAATCCCAAGATACATGGAATGATTTTCAATAAAGTTACAGTTATTTTCCATAAAGTACGTGCTTGTTGAGTGAAAATTTAACATTGTATCAACATTTTAGTTAAAAAAATAAAATGAATTGGAATATCATTTAAATAAAAATAGAATAGAACGTAATATTTAAAACATCTCTTGTTCTATCAGCATATACTTATATATTGTTAATTAAATTAGCTCATTCGAATAAAGTATAATTTTTAAATAAAAATTAGATAGAGTGTCATTCAAATACATCAAAAAAATTTAGTGTAATTTATTTTATATATTTTTATATTCACGTGAGTGATTAGGCTTGCCTAACTAATATAAATTTTAGAAATAGTTAAAGTGTGTAATCCTTCGTCTCTCAAAATTTAATTTATTTTATTTGATAAATGTAACACTTACGTGATCTCAAGAACGTAAACCTAGCGTTTCTCTTAATTTAAAAGGCCTTAATCTCCACCCACTAGGTGACTTGAATCTTTCTCCATTGGCATATTAATGGTTGGGTTCCATTCCAACGACTTCTTCTGCTTATAAATTATAATGCTAATATAGCCCACTCACTTGGAGTGGCGATACACTCACATCTACGGACTTTACAACCACACGTGAGTGTACAACTCTTACACGAATTGATGAGTTTCATTTAAGGCTTCTACACTCACGCGTGGATCATTTGAGGTCCATACACGCAAGTGTACATTTGTCCCTCACTTATTATTGATTGGTACCCCGTCCCACATTTAGGAAGCATAGCCACGGTTGTTTGTTTGGTTTGGTACTTTTTAGGTGAATTAAATGGTGGGTAATTATTCGAAAATTAGAGTATTATTTATTTTTTTCTTTGAATAAGAGTTTTTGTTTTAAATTTAAACCTGCATTTTGATATTAAAAAAAAAATCATAAACATGGGTTAAGACAAATTGTGGCCCTTAAAAGCTTCACATATGGATTAATTTGTTATGGGTTTGCAAAAATATAGAATAATAAATATATACATAATTTTTAATCTATCATGTGATAGCATTTGAATTTAATTGATTCTATTTGAAATCAGTTTTAGTAGTGTTAGTTAAATTTAGATACTATCATATAATTGTTTGTGTATAAATTATGAAAAAAAAAATCCATATCAATTTCTTAAGATATATTAGTAATGTTTATGAAAAAAATATAATTTTAAATTCTTTATTTCTAATGACGAAGCTTACAAGAGGATATTTATGACTTTATAGTGTGAGATGGGGGTGTGTGGAAAAGATGATATATGATAAACAACAAAATACTATAAAATTCAAATAAAACTAAATACCACTGACAGTATTATTTATATTTAAATTTAAAAATCCTTAAAATTTAATTGTCTTAATGTTTATTTGTTTTAAAATAATAATGGGTTTTTCTTATAATCAAAAGCTTAGGATGGTTAACTAGATCTTTTACTGTTCTGGACGACTTGGTAAATGTAGCAATAAATTGATGATCAATGGACACTGTTATATCTAAAATGTATGGAGGAATTTTTAATGATACTTGATGATTAAGTTGAATAGTTCTTGGAAAGTTCTAGATAGCAGAACTTGGATAGTTAGATTAGTTTTTTTAGGGGCGGAGTTAGGAACATTTTTCACCGGTTGACAGGCGGTGCACGTATGGTCACACTATAAAAAAAATTTGTGATTTTTGGTGGTCAATTTCTGGTGGATATATCCAAATTTTGCCAATAAAATATATTTTTCATGGACTTTTTAGTAAATATAATCGGTGAATACAAGTATTATTAATAATATTTGCAATCAACATTTGCCGATAATATTAAGTAACTTTATCAACAAATTGCCACTAGTAAAATTAATGTAAAATAACATATGGTAAATTAATTAAAATTTTCACACTGATTTCCCTTTTACCAAATAGGAAATTAATTTTATTGACACATATAATCTTCAATAACGTGAAGAAAATATATATTTATTAAAAAATTTATGAATTTATTGGTGGATATAAAATCAGTTGAATTTAATTGGCAAGTAACTCTATCAATAAAAAATGAAAAAATTATAATTAGTAAGGGATTTATGTCATTAGAAAAAATTATAAATTATTCTTTTTATGAACTGATGGAAGCATTGATGATTTTTCTTATTAAAAATGCATTCTCTGCTATTCTTGAAATACTTACATTGTTGGAATAATTATTTTAAGAGTAGTAAAAATAATTTATAATAAAAAAAATTTTAACGCTCCATTAGTTTGTTCTAAAATTCAAATTTAAAAGAAAATGGAAGTGTGAAGGAACACTTTATAGTAATCCCGCCACAAGAAAGTATTTATAAGAACCATTATTATGTAAGCATGCACCCATGCAGCAAAGCCAACACAAAAATCAATATTATTATACAACGAGAATAAAACAAAACCAAGAACCCTTTGGCCTCTTTGGCCTATATGTGATTCACAAGAATCAATATTATAACACAAGGGGATGGAAAGAAACCAGGAAAGAGAAAGGTAGTGGAGAAGGGTGACTCCTTGGGCTAGCAAGTTGATGGATCGGACAAGTACCATTCCATATTTCCTGTCACGATATTAATGAATTTACACCAATTATTAGTCTTAAAAAAAAAAAACAACTATAGTTACATTGAAAGGAAGAAGCACCATTTGTGAAGCTTGCCATTGCTGGAGTGAGCCGTTGATCGCTGAAGGAGGCCAGGAAAGTAAGGAAGGCCGGAGTGAAGGTGAGGGAGAGAAGAGAGGAGAGAATGATGCTAGCGGAAGTGAGAGGGAGTTTGTGGACTCCTTTATAAAGTGCTTTTATTAGTGGCTTTACGCTATTGATAAAAATATAAAAAAACAAAAATTTCAACTGGCAGAAGGAACAACAGGAAATAAATTTTGATGCTTTTTTGAGCCAATTATAAATATTTTAATTATTATTAACGGTTAAAATTATCGATAAAATAAATTAACACCCGTTAATTATTTTTAATGTATGGTAGTCAACGTTTTGACTTTTTTTTACTAGAGCACATACAACCAATAAAATATATTCACACTCAATGATTGTCTCGATGCATCATAGGTAACTATGTATGGTTTATATTTTATCGGCAAGTTAATCATCAGTAAACGTATGACATTTCAATTAACTACCATGTTGGCAACCAAACAATTTCAATTTTAATTTTACTGGTAGCACAGTTTGTGGGCAAAAAAATTTGGTTCAATTTTCGTAGCCAATCGGAGACATTTAATTTTTATTGGCTATCTTAACTGTTAGTAAAATAAAGAGGGCACCCATTGGTTGCCCCGAAGCATGACATAAACCATTCAATTTTTTTTGGCAACTCTATCTATGGTTACAATAAATTGGTACTCTTTGGCTTTTCCAAAGAATGGCAAGCATCTTAACCGTGAAGAACATCACCAATAATGTAATAATAGTCATTATTTTACCGGAGGGTTAATCAAAGGTGAGCCATTGGAGATATTTTTGATGGCTATACCAACGATCATTTGTGAAATAAAAATTCACATAATAAAATAGTTATCAATTGCCAATAATATTAACATTCAAACAAGCAACCAAATAAAACTTCTCGCTGTTTGGTAGGAAATTAGTGTGTAATTTTTCATTAGTACTGCTAATGGATATGATATCTATAGATAAAATAATTTTTTTTTACGATCTTGTTGTGCATATTTTTTGCAAATTCTATTGGTAAAATTAAATTTTTTTTATTTTTACTAGCATATAAGATATTCAAAAAAATTTTTTGGTGTCATATTGTGTTCACTATTTGGTAGTTATTTTTCTAATTTTAAAATACTTAGAGATCACTTTAAAATTTTAAAAATAATTTAGATAAATATATAGGAAATTATATAAAACTGCTAAAACTATTGCAAATTGTATTTACAAAACTTAAGGAACAAATTAAACATTTCCTAGTTAACCAAAAAAAAATAAACATTTCCTATTATATAAATGTAAAACTTCAAAATTTAGGAGATCAAACTAAAAATTTTATTGTGTATATAGAGTTTTTCAAAGTTAGAGGGCCAGTCCTCCCTCCACTACCAAATTTTTTTAAAGCTGATCTGGTCATTCAATTAATGATATAATTAATATTAGCTTATTAGTTCAATTAGTGAATTATTGATTGAATCACATATAAATAAATATTTTATAAATAAATTTAAAATTGTATACAAATAAAGTCCTTACTATTATCTCATTTACATGGAAAGTATTGAAATATGTAAAATAAATTTGTTTTTATTCTGGATAAAAGATAAAGAGAGTGTAGATTTAAAATTTAATAATTTATTAAATTTATTTTTATATTTTACATTTCAAAAATATGTTTGCACATTTTTTAACAAAAGGCTCATGTCATTATGGCGAGTCTTTAAATTAATTATGTTTCATAAAATTTAATAAATTTATTAAAGAAAAATTATATAAAAATAAAAATATTATTTAAACAAGTGCAAGATAAAGACACCTACTCTTGCTACAATAAAGCAATATGGACGGCTGGTAGTAGGAGTGCCATGTGTCCTGCTTCTAGCTCATCAGTGGAAGACATACATGTCCTCTTGATAAACATAAATGGTTAGGTAAGTGAAATGATGTGTAGCAATATGGTTTATTTCTCTCTCTTCAAGAAGCGGCCACAGCATGCTTTCGCCCAAAAAAAAAGGAAGCTCAAGCATTGGCAAACATACTTCCTAATAGGAGCAAAAGGAGTGTCTGCATTGAATCTTAAATTGAGAAGTAACCATGCAGAAGAAAAGGGGCATGGGAAAACTGGGGAATTATTAAATACTAGAATAAATCCTTGAGAGTTGAGCTTTTAACTAGTATTGCCAAAACGGATTGTATTTTGTTGGCCTGATCTGTTCCGCCTCAGTTAAAAAATGGGTTAGATTTATTAATATTTTTAACGAATTTAAAGTTGGATAAATTAGTTCACCACTTTTGCAAATTAGGAGTAAGTTGACGTGAGAGCATCAAAATTATTGGGAGTTTAGTTTGAATTTAAGATTGTTTGTTTTCAAATTATAGTTTATTGCTAAAGCATATTTCAAATTTTTTAACATTTATCTTTAGTTTAACGAGTTGGCAAATTGGTCTACTTAACCGTCAAGCCATTGTGGGATGAAATGGATTGGGACTTCTCTACCTCACCATAATGGCATGCCGATTTGATGAGGGGTCACGGTGTGCCGGCTTGTTTTGTGAAATTTGCCCTAAATATTATGTTATGTATCCCTCAACCCAATAGATATTCATAGTGACAAAGTAGAGAAGAAGAGAAGAAAAAGGAACCACGAGAGAAGTGTGAATAGGCTTGTATTATTCAGATAACAATTCAGATTACACGACTCCTTTTATAGAGGAGAATACACCGACTCTATTACAACTAACTCTATCTAACTAACAGAAACTTGACTATAAAACCTTCTACACTCTTCCACATCCTTTTACATCCCCCTCAAATTAAAGGTGGGTGGAGACATCACCTTGAGTTTGGTCTGAAGAAAATCAAACCTAGAAGAAGATAATGGCTTAGTAAGACTGTAAGCTAATTGATCATATGAAGGAATGTGCTGCACCTTTAAGAGATGAGTTGCTACACGTTCTCAAACAAAATGAAGATCAAGTTCCTAGCTTTGTCCAGGCATGAAGGATAGGGTTATGTGCCAAGTGAACAGCACTCTGATTGTCACACAACACCAATGGTACACAAGGTAGGGAACAACGGAGTTCGGTCAAAAGTGACTGGATCCACATAATTTCTGCCACTGTGGAAGCTAAAGCTCCATACTTAGCTTCAGTAGAGGATCTTGAAATCGTTTGGTGTTTTCTGGAGCACCAAGAGACCAGATTATTGCCAAGAAAGATGGCATAGCATGTGACAGATTTTCTGTCCACTGGATCACTGCCCCAATTTGCATCATAGAATGCAGTCAAGGCAAGGTCAGAAGCTGAAGTAAAGCGACGCCCAAACTCAATAGTACCGGCCAAGTAGCGAAGAATCCTCTTGACCAATTTCCAATGGTCTTTGAGTGGATGCTACATAAACTGAGAAGCCTTATGGACTGAGAATGCAATCTCAGGTCTGGTAATAGTCAGATATTGAAGAGCTCCTACTACATAGCAATACACAAAAGGATCTCTTATAGGGTCACTGCCCAAATTTGCCAACCGAGTACTAGAAGCCATAGGACTTTTAATTGCCTTGCTCCAATCATGTTCGCCTTAGCTAGAAGGTCAGTAATGTACTTCTTCTAAGACAAGATAAAGGAACCATCAGACTGTTTAACCACATGAATCCCAAGGAACTTCAAGGTATCAAACTTCCTGTCAACACCCATTCTTGTTTTCAAGCATCAAGCTTCTTGGCAACACCTCCTTCCAATAGTCTCACCCAAACTAGGATGGTGTCTTCTTTCTCAATCTATAAAACTTGATGCTAGAGAATGACGAAAGATTTTTCAAGGAAGAAGCCCCACCAATTATTCTAGGCTTTAATCCTAACAATAAAACTTTTTTTTCCTCAGCTAACTTGCATTGAATTAAGTTCCATGAAAAAGAAAAAAAATTGAAGCTAGAGTTTCCAAAATGAAGAATTGATGGAATTTTAAGGCTGTGTCAATGGCAATAAGCCATGAGTCAAGAACTTGAATTCTCTTAGATGAAAAAGCAAGTTGACTTTTAAACCAAAATGGTGGAGAGCGACCACCTAGTGAATAGCCATCTCTTCTTTGCAATCACATGGCCTTCTTAATCTAGCCAAGTTCACATGAGCTTTGATTCATCCAACCTATTGGGTTTTCTTATTCTTCTTGGTCTCCCCCCCTTCTTGCGCTCCATCACCCCTCTTCCATCATTGTCAATTGGCAGAGAACTCCATTATGTGAAGGAGCTCAAATGTCTCACTCCTCCAAGTCAAAAGTTGCAAAGTCATTGCAGAAATTAAGGAAATAATAGAGAGGGAAAATAAGACCACCAAAGGGAGTACATGGCCATGAAATTCCATCAATTCTTCATTTCAGGAACTCTAGCTTCAATTTTTTTTCTTTTCCATGGAAATTATTTCAATGCACACTGGGTGAGGAAAAAAGTTTTATTGTTGGGATTAAAAGCTTGGAATAATTGGTGGGGATTCTTGAATAATCTTTAAACCTTCTCCGGCATCAAGTTTTGTAAATTGAGAAAGAAGACACTGTTCAGCTGATGGTGAGAATTTCAATTGTAACGGAAGTTGTTATGGCAAAAAGAAGCCAACAATGCCAGCCACTTCCAAGGACTTAGAAATTGCTAAGTTTTGCTTTGTCAAAGTAAGGGAAAAGTTAACTAAATTTCATATCCAACAAAATTTGAAGAGATCAATGCATGCAAAAACCTTTATCATATTGTGCATTTTTACAAAGAAAATCATAATATGAGAAGAGTAGAAGAAACATGTACCATAATCAATAACAAAGAAAACGATATACAAACCTTGTCACAACACTTCTTCTTCTCTTTGGGCATTGCCTTTTGCTTTTGTAATTGAAAGTCCTAAGCCTTAGATCATAACCCTAAAATCCCATAACTTAAAGCACTATATCCTAACCTTGAACCTTAAAACCCTAATTGTAAATATAAATCATAGTCCCTAATATAAGGTTTACAATTTATAGTTTAAGTCTTAGGGTTTGGGGGTTAGAGTGTTAAGGTTTATAATTAAGGGGTTAGTACTTTTGAGTTTAGGGTTTTAATGTTTTAAAATTTAAAGTTTTTGAGTTTGGAGTTTAGGTATTGCATTTTAAATTTTAAATATTATTATATTATGCTACATTTGCAAGTAAAATATGCCACGTCAATACCTAATACCACTATGTTACCACCTAACATGTTAAGTCAACATACGACAATACACATCAGCACTCAATTCACAGAAGGCAAATAGAGGGATAAAATCAAATGGGAGTGGAACCTTAGCATTAAGGGTTTAGAGTTTTAGGACATAAGGGTTTAGGGTTTGTAGAATTATGGTTAAGATTTATGATTTATAGGTCTAGAGTTTTAGAATTAAGAGATTTAGGGATTAGGGTTTATTGTTGAAGATATAGGATTAATTTCCTATTTATGTTTAATCTTATTAGTGTCTTGTTTCTTATTATTTGGTTTAGAGTTGTAGATAGGTCTATGGATCATAGTCTCTTACATAAGTAGAATCTAGTGATATAAGTCATGTACATATTCTCAGTATCCCAATACAATACTAAAAGGGTTTTTCTCTCTTTTTTATTTCTCTCAATTTCTTACATGGTATCAAAGCTTGGTGAGAAAAAAGCCTAGCCATTACAAAGGAATACCCTCACCACCACTAGAGAAGAGTTTAGGCTCCTCACCACTACTGCCCAACTGTATTTGTGGCAGTCTCTCTTTTCTGCTATGTCTCTCTCCTCTGCAATGTTTTCTCTCTTGTCACCGCCATTGTTTAGTCAAATCCCCCTATTTCTCAAGCCCATGGAATACCCTCACCACCACTAGAGAAGAGTTAATGCTCCTCACCACTACTGCCCAACCGTATTTGTGGCAGTCTCTCTTTTCTGCTATGTTTCTCTCCTCTGCAGTGTTTTCTCTCTTGTCACTGCCATTGTTTAGTCAAATCCCCCTATTTCTCAAGCCCATTTATCACAATTGATTGGATTTTTTAACAGTCTCCCTTTTATCCAACTAGTGTCAAGCCCTAGTTCATTTGCCTTTGGCACTTTTTGAGCCTAACCTCATTGGTTTATCTCTAATATGATATTCCTAGCCTTCAGATTAATGCTCCTGGCCTCTAATTTAATACTCCTGGCATTCAATTTGATACTTCTGGCCTTCTATCCAATATTCCTAGTATCTCGATTTATCCTAGCCTCAGATATGTTATATATATCCAAACTCAAATTTAAATTCTCAAACTCATATTGCATTTTGAACTCAGATCTAATATGTCTAAACTCAAATTTAATATTTTCAGTTGTTGTTTTGAGATACTAAGATTCTGTGAGCTATCACTAAAAGATCGTTGATGCACATGTCATTTATTATCCCTGCCATCCGTTTGCTATCTACCACTGGAAGATTGTTGATGCACATGCCGTCTATTATCTCTGCTATCTGTGTACTGTCATAGTTGTTCTAGGCTATCTATGTTTTATTTAAGTGTTTTGCACTTTTATTTTCTATACAACAAGCTTGAGCATCTATCATATATGCTTTAACTTAAGGGGGCATGTTGAAAATATAGGATTAGCTTCCTATTTATGTTTAATTTCTTGTTAATGTTAGATTTCTTATTATTAGGTTTAAATTGTACATAGACCCATGGCCCATAATCTCCTATATAAAAAAGACCTAGTGATATGAGTCATGTACTCACTCTCACTATTCCAATGTAATACTATACGGGTTTTTCTATTTTATTTTCCTCTCAATTTCTCATATGTTAAAGATATAAAACCAATCTTGAACATATACCTAACAACTTAAGCTTTTGAAATGATTAGTTTTTTGACATAGTATTAGAGCCTCTACGACTAAGCAGTCAAGAGTTTGATCTTTGCTGCCCCCATTTCTCAAATTTAAAAATTGAGTGTCAATACAAGGTTTTGTGGGCTTGTGCATTTGCCAATTTTAAACCTACACTTAACTACTTAAGCTTTTTGAATGACTTATTTCTTGACAAGGGGTTTAGGATTTAGGGTTTATAGATTTTTGGGTTTTAAGATTTATGAGATTATATGTTAGGGATAATGAGATTATAGGTTAGGGTTTAGTGCTTAAGAGATTATGGGATTAGATGTTGATATTTGAATAAATGTACTCAACATTTGAAACTGATTTAATGGTAATAATTAAGAATATACGATCATATAATCGGTTTACGGCCCTTAATATGATCATATTAAGATAATATGATCATATAGCCTGATTTCACCAAGTACATTATCAGTTTGAGGGGCACAAAAATTAAGTTTTCATTTGGTTAAACCAGACTAGTAATTAGTAATTGAACATCTGTATAATACTGCAGTCTGCAAGCTCGGCAAGAGGGCCTGATATCACAGCTTGTGCAGAAATAAATTCATAAGAAAAGCATCACACAGCATTATATATACCCCCTTCTAATATCTAACAGCATTTTCAGGCCCTTAAATCGTCACTTATCATATATTAATTGATTTCTAGCTTTCCTATTATTCCATGGAGAACAAGTAGATCAGAAAACAAGTCCCAGAAGCTATTTGTCGAAATTCTGCAACCCAAGTTCTTTGGTTTTTTATGGTGACCAAAATATGTATAAAAAAGTTTCAGCTCCAGTGCTACAAAAAATACATTTAAAATTAAAAAAAAAAAAGAAGTCCCAACTTAAATCAGGTAAGTTATCCTTTAACAGGTAGAATCCCAGTGCAGCTTTCCATAAAAGCGTTTGAAAAACATGGAGCAGAGCTGAGCCCATATAAACTTCAATTTTTTTGGGTTTTATGCTAAGGATTCTGTATGTAAAGCATAACCATCACCCTGATTACCCTAGGAGAATTCAGTATGCGCACAACAGCAGAAAAATGCAAACCTAAGCAGTTGATGAAACAGGATAAGGGAAAAAAAAAAAATTTATATATATAGCTTGAAAACACAGACTCACCAAATAATAGAGAAAACAAAGTCTTCACTCACAGAGATATGACGAGGCTTGTCTCCTCTTACACAGAAATAGCAAGATGAGGAGCTGCGACAGCTTACATGAGAAGCTTATGCACCTGCAGAGGCTGGCTACAGGCTAAGGCAGTGAAGTGAAGTGACGAAGGGCACTTACAGTCTCTGGAATCTGGAGTGAGGAGGTTAGAGACATCGAGATTGAGTGTGGTACTAGGGTTTATTTTTTTCAATTTAAATACATATTATGTATAAAATATATAAAATTTTAATAATTACATACATAAATTGGTTTGGTTCAATTATGGTCAGCTTTTTAGATTTACCATCCCATAGCCGTACCAAATCAGTCAAATTGCCTAAAAAGCAATCCAAATCATCCAAATTTTTGGTTGGATTAGATTTGGATTGGTTCGATTTTGAATATCTTATTTATAGAGGATCAAAAAATTTTAGCCAACAAGTGCAAAACAAAAATTAAAAGGGATCCTACGCATTATAACTAATTAAAAATAAGCATATAATCAATGGAACAAGCTAAAACCAAGTATTACAAGTTTATATGAATTGCAATAATTTCAAACATTACTTCAAATAGTATGCTTTATTTCCTTGCTTGGGTCAAAAATTGCATTTTGTCATGGCTTTCTTCCATGAATTACATGCTTTACACCTAATTTAGTTAGGGGAAAGTTAATCCCACTTGAAAGCAACAAACACCTCTCAATTTAATTTAAGATATAAATTATAAAATTTAATAATTTAAATTTTTCAAGTAAAATTTTTTGTGAGATTTTAAAGATTTAATTTATAAAAATAAAATGACTTATTTAATTATTGTGACTTTTTTTTGTGGATAAAGGTTATGTTTATTACAATTTCCGCATGTATTATCATTTGCTAATTTTTATTCAAACGCCATAGGCTCATTATGTGAGAGGAATACCATAACATACCAGCCCAACATGTATCTTTAATCAATTCAGCAATATTTATTAATATGTTACAGAACGCATTCAATAGAATTTTACCCTAAATATCATCACCCTTCAAATTTGTTTGTCAAGAAACATAAAGCATCATCTACAAGAATCTAAATTATACTAGTGACTATGAATACTATCCATATAGGTACTTGCTAAATTATCAACTAGATAACTTCAAAAGATACTCTTCTTAAACAATGTTCAGCCTTGTTGAACCAACAAAAGAAAATTGAACTGAAACATTGTTGTTGACACTTTCCAATGAAAATCTGACCCGATATGTCAACTTTACATCTTGCATAGTTTGCAGCCATGTGCACAACTCAACTATTATGTTGCCTTTTGCTCTGGCAATGTAAATGAGGAACAGCTTTTTGATGCTTTAATTAACTTAAGCTCGATAGGAATGACCTCTATTCACAAATGCCAGGCTCATATTGATCATTATTCAATAAAACATACAAACATAATTGATCATGCCCTTTGCAGACATTTAGTGAGGAGCTGTACTTCACACACAACTAATCATAAAAAATAAAAAAAATTTAAAAAAAAAAAACCAAATTTGAAGACATTAAGATATACTAAAATACCCAACAGTGACCATGAAGCACACATTTGTTTCATAATCTGAAAAGAAATAATAAATAACTGATTTTTTTTACGTTAGCTTGCAAGCCTGCAGTAGAATCAAGAGCTTGCAGAAGAGCCTGAACCCATGAATTTAAACTTAGAATCAATTTTTCCAAGCTTGAGCTCACGCCTGTTTCTTAGCAGGAGCTCCGCTTGTCATAGCCTCACCACAAAATGCAGTGGCTCACCATCTTTCACTGCAATCTCAATTTCAGGTTCCAGTACCTGAGAAATGAAAAGAAATCGGACAAAAGAACTCAGAAAGAATCCCTTAACACCCTGTTGATTTTTCAAAATTTTCTACCTATAGCAAAGAATTGAGCATGATCTTACCACAAATTATCAATAGGAACTCCTTATTACTACTCAGGATTCTTTGTTTTGACATAACAGCCAAACCCAACACAAGTACAAACTGCATTTGAAGAATTAGAATTCCACATATATAGTTATGATCCTTTTAAGCAACAGTCTGCTTATAAAGGAAATTTGTGGTGAACCTAAAAATATAGCAACGTTCTTTAAAAGTCAGATTTGAAGGTCAGTCACATTGCCCATTTGGCTTGTCATTTTCAGCTAATGACCTTCCCAAAAGTGTATCTTTTATAGACATATAGTGAACGCATTTTTGTACAGATCCTCTCCTTTCTTTACTTTCTTTCTCTACACTTGGATTTCTACAGAATATTTTATCATTGTCCATGTAATCTGCCTTCCCCCCCCCCCCCCTCCCCTTCCCAAAAAAAAAAAAGAAAAAGATCCTCCCTAGATCTAATCACTGTATCCCATTAAACTAAAATTAGATCCAATTCCTAAATCCGTGTTAACAAATAAGTAAACAATATATATACAGATTATCTTGTTTTTTCTCCCATCTTTTATCATTTGACTGTTGTGTATTGATTCCATTATCCAGGTAGTAAAAGTACTGAATTCATTGATGGCTATTCTTCATCCTCACAAGTTGTCATATATGCCCCATTTGTCACTTCTTAGTTTTGGCATTTAGGACTACACATGATTCTTTAAAATCATCTCATAGAAAGCGAAATCTTCATTCAAACTAAACTAGCTTTCATGTAATTTGTAAATTATTTTGCAAGTCATAATCTACTTTGAACAGAAAATCTTAATCACTTCTCATATGGAAATGCAGCAACGAATTCAAGTTAAAACACGACATTGAAATCTTCAAATCACAACTCACAAGTAACATCTATTCTCCTAAGAATCAAATCTCCTCGTGTGTTTAGATTGGAAGGTCTGTTGCAGTCAAAAGTATGGGGGGAATTGGGTCCTGGCAATTAGGTGTTAGAGAACATTGTTTCATTATGTTTTAGATCAGATTGGGCAGAACACCAATCCAGCATTCACAGCAACTGACGTGAATCCTAGAATTTTATTTCTCAGATACATTTCTCTTACACCTTCTAAGTGTTTGGTGATTATTTAATATTAAACATGTATAAAATACGTATCAAGTATAGCTGGCTGTTAGGCTAGTAGTTAGCTAATAATCTAGCTTCTGATTAACTGATATAGCTCTGTCATGAATATACAGTTATTATAAATAGTAGTTGTGAGAGGCTAGTCTCACTCCTAGCAAATCTCACAATTCAAATATTGACTCATGGGAGGACACTTGGGTAGTTAGCATTCCTTTTCCTAGAAGTTTTTCCTGACCTCTATCATCTTTCTTCCGTAACTAAATATACAATTCTAATCAAGGTTGATTTTCCTAAAAGTTGTTCATTTTTCCATAAACCTCATGAAAGAGATTCTAGAGAAATAAAGTCCCTTCAACTCCTGCTTTATTCTTCTGGTGTGTTTTCTGCAAATCCTCTAAGTTTCTAAAGCATTCTCCTCATTCTCAAAGATTTCTCCTTGACAATCCCATTCAGAAGTCCAATACTCCCTCAAAGGTGAAGTCCTTTTTATGGGACATGGTAACTAGTAGGACTAATACAAATGACATGTAAGAGATCTGTAAGCTTCATAAAGCTCTTTCTCCTTGTGTTTCATGTGCAGGTATTAGTATAAAAGAGTAGTCCATTTGCTTTTGCATTGTAAGGAAACAACTCTTGGAATAATTTGTTTGGGGTGTTTGGTGAACGTTGGTTTTGTCCTTTCAAATTGTAGCAGTTTCTCATGGTTACTTTCTAATTGTGGCAGTATTCGATGTTTGCAATTCTTAGTAGTATTTGAATGGAGGAAAATGCTCATATCTTTGAGGACAACTTTTTGCCTCCAAATCTGTTATAGGTTATATTGTGTATATGTTCTCTCTGGCTCTACTCGTGCATTTTTCAAGGGAGTTTCCATCTCAGATATGCAGCAAAACTCAACAAATTTGCTACATTCTGACTTTCACTTAATCCAGATAAAATATCCTCCCCTAGCTCTACTTCATCTTTTTCTCTTCAAGAAAACTGCTTTGCCTATCTAAAGAAGAACCCTAGTTATGAACTGAATGCCTTCCACTGTTCGTGATATAAGCAAAATGCTACAATTCAGTTACTCTTAATAGACTACAGTTATAAAACAAATTAAAAACTTCTGTATATCTCTGTGAAACATGAAAATATTTAATATTATATCAAATCCAACCTTATTCAAGTTTATTGCTTAGCAGAAACTTTCTCCTTTCTTAATCTTTCTTCATTACATGCCGACAATGTAACACTTCTTTTTCTTTCTTCTTTCATGATTCCTTTCATTACCTCTTCATGGTGGATAATAGGATCCTCTTACTAAAATAACATAGATACACAGATTACAATACAAAATACACACCACTCAACACTAATTAATAAAACACATAATCTATCCCAAAATTAGGATAGCACAATCTATCCAGTAAACACAATAGCCCAATCCACCCTGAAATCAGAGTAACCCATTATAGTTCAAGAACTAGAGACCTCCCAAGTTCCTATAAATTCCCTGCACACAATTCCTAAATTACAATATTTATAAGCAATACAAATAACTACCTATAACTAAAACACGTGGTAATCAGAATTAGCCACGTCATTTGGTTTGTAACAGTGGAGAGCCAGGACACTTGAAGAAAAAACTGTTGGAAGATGAGGCAATCCCAAAATCAAAGATTTGCAAATGCTGCAACGCGAGATGGCGTCTTGCCTACAGCTAAACCTCTTGTAATAGAGGCTAGGGTTATGACTATGACCATGACAGCTGATGAATTTAGTACATATACTCAGTTCCAGGCCTTTCATGGCCTTGGAACATCTTCTGCAGCTACTTTAGTAGTTTAGTAACCCTATTGTGAATTTACATCCTCCTGAAACAACTCGATCATTGATTTAGTTGCCATAGATCATATGACACAAAATGTAGGTGTCCTTTCTTCATTACATCCATCCTCTACAATGATGAGTGTCACATTAGATAATGCTTCCATCACTCCTGTTATAGGGAATGACACTGCCTTCCCTTTGCCTTCTCTTTCTCTAACTTCTCTTTTATGCCTGTCTTAGACTCTATTTAACATATTATTTGTCAGCAAAACTACTCAAACTCTAAATTGTAGTGTTCTTTCTCTACCTAGTTATTGCCTACTTTAGGACTTTGGGACAACAAAGATTATTGGTGGAGGTCATGAGTCAAATGGATTATACATTTCAAAGGTAAGTTCTACTTTAGTGTCGTAGTCTATGGCTTGCTTAACTGTGGTTTCCCCACTTGAACTCCATTGCCTTTGGAGCCATCCATCATTAGATTCTTTTACACAGTTAGGTCCTAGTTTGAGTCCTATATATGTCTTGAATTGTGACGCAAGCCAATTCAACAAACACCATATGGGGACATACTTTCCTAGAATTGATAAGCAAGTTGCATCCCACTTTGAATTAGTCCATTCTAATATTTGGGGTTCATGTCCCATTGAATCCATGATTGGGTTTTAATGTTATATGACTAGTTTAGATGACTTCTCTCGTGTCACTTGGCTTTAGTTGATGAAAAATTGATAAAAATTATTTTTGATATTTTGTGCATTCTTTACTGAAGTAAAAACCTAAGTTAATCTTGTTCATTCCTTGAGAAGCAATAACACAAAAGAAGACCTCTCCAATACTTTCTCTTCTTTTATGAAAGAAGATGGAATGATTCACCAGTCCACTTGTGTGTAACACATCAACAAAATGGAATAGCAAAGAAAGAATACACACTTGATAGAAGTTATAAGAGTTGTCTTGTTTCATATCTAAGCTCCTAACCACTTTTAGGAAGATGTTGTGTCCATTGCTTGTTATCTGATTACATGCCCTCCTCTGGCCTTGAGGGCCAAGTGCCTTATTGCATTCTGTTCCCTTTCAAATCATTATTCTCTCTAAGCCCCAAGAAATTTTCGGTGCACTTGCTTCGTTTAGGATATTTGCACTTCAATTTCTAAGTTGGATGGATCCCTGTTCACTTAAATGTACCTTCTTAGGGAATTCTTCTACTCAAATATTGTTATCATTCTCCTACCCTAGGATGATACCTTTATAAGTTTATATCAATTGATGTTGCATTCTTTGAGTCTACTCATTTCTTTGTTAAGTCCTCATAACGTTTAGATTCATCTCCTTTAGACAATGATAATGATGATGAACTTCTGGCTTACATTCTTTGAGACTATTTCTCTTTGATGAGTCTTCATACCCTATAGATTCATCTCCTTCAGACGACAATGATAATGAACTTTTGGTTTACAAATTTCAAGCTCCATGTTTTAGATACTCCAAATTCAAACACTACTCAACGTACATCTTCATGGCCTCATCTTGTGCCTCCTTCTTAGTTCACTTATTCCCGATTCCCCTCTTCATAATATACCATCTAACTCACTAGCTATGTCAACTTCTCTGTCCTTGGAACCTAAGCAATCAAATCTTATACTTGATCTGCCTACTATTATTCAAAAACTGTAAACATAATTGTACTTACTTTATCTCTTCTAATCTCAAGTCTTTTATGATAAGCTTTCTATAACATCTAAGTCCTTTGTAGCTTCTCTTGATTCCGTAAGAGTTCCAGGGTTAATACTCAAGCCCTCTTAAACAGTGGGCGGTATGCAGCAATGATGGAGAAAATGTTTGCCCTTGAGCAAAACCAAACTTGGGATCTAGTGTCTCTTCTTAATGGAGAAAAATCAATTGGGTGTACGTGGGTGCTGTCTAAAAAAGTTAAGCCAAATG
Source organism: Dicorynia guianensis (assembly GCA_037013595.1). NCBI lineage: Eukaryota > Viridiplantae > Streptophyta > Magnoliopsida > Fabales > Fabaceae > Dicorynia > Dicorynia guianensis. Next base: position 28,017,056 of record JASUAB010000012.1, on the reverse strand, counting down.
GGTCCATTGCTTAGTTGAAAAGCTCAATTGCTTTGTAAGGGCTATGCTCAAACCTAGGGAATTTGATTATTTAGATACATCTTCACCAGTTGTCAAGTCAGTCTCAGGAAGAGGTTTATATGGAGCAACTACTAGAATTTGTTGATCATGGGGAGAATTGGAAGGTATGCAAACTTTGTTAGTCTTATAGTTCATCCTAGAGAGGAGTAATTTTGTTTATTGTCTTTTATAAACAATCTAGTGTTGGTTGTATCCCTTTAGTGGCAAATGTAGATGATATTGTAATTACAAGAAGTGATGCCTATTCACACTCTTAAGTCTTTCTTTTAATCAAAATTTCATACAAAAAGATTTTGGTAACTTGAAGTGCTTCCTAGGTATTGAAGTGACCTGCAGTAAGGAGGGAATATTTCTAAGGGAGGAAATATGTTCTTGATTTGCTTAACTATAATGGTCTATAGGGAACAAAGCCTTGTAAAACTCCAATGGTCTCTAAGGTGAAGCTAGTAGCAAATTGTGGAAAAAATTCTCCAAGACCCTGAACAATATTGAAGATAGTTGGAAACCTAACAGTGAACAAACCAAATATCGCATTTCTAGTGTGGTGAGTTAGTTTATGCCAACTCCTCAAACTACCTATTAGGGTGCTGTTTTGCATATTGTAAAATATTTAAAAGATGCCATAGAGTGTGGTTTGTTATCATAGACATTATGAAGTGGAGGCTTTCTAAGATGTAGATTGGGCTTCTCTTACTGAAGGAGGTCAACATCTAGATATTGTACGTTTGTTGGAAAAATTTGATTTCTTGGAAAAGCAAGAACCGATATTTTATAGCCCACTCATGTGCAGAATCCAAATATCAAGTAATGGCACACACTACTTAGGAACTAGTATGGCTCCATCAATTGCTTGATGAAATAGGCCTCCATAGTACACAACCTATTAAGTTGTAATAACCAAGTTGTACTTGATATTGCATCCAATATCGTCATCTATGAGAGAACAAAGTACATTGAGGCACATTGTCATTTTACTCGTATATCAAGAAACTAATTTGGTTTTATGCCAGGAAGATCAACCACAGAAATTATATATCTTTTACGAGATTTGATGGAACAGTACCAAAATAAAGAGAAAAAATTGCGTATGATTTTTATTGACTTAAAAAAACTTACGATAGAATGTCAAGGAAAGTCCTATGGAAGACATTGATAAAGAAGGGTGTTTGTATCACTTATATTTATACTATAAAGGATATGTATGATGGGACAACAAGTGTGAGGATTCAGGGAGGGCTAACAAAAGACTTTTCCATAAAAATCAGTTTATATCCAAAATCATTATTAATTCCATACATTTTCACTTTAATAATTGGTATACTAACTATATACATCCAAGATACAATCTCAAAATGTATACTTTTTGCAGATGATATAGTCCTAGTAAATAAAGTTAATTGTAAATTAGAAGTGTGGAGAGAAGATTTGGAATCAAAGGGTTTTTGTTTAAGCAGAACTAAGACAAAATATATGGAGTGCAAATTTAACAAGAGACAAGCAAATAATGATTTAGATATAAAAATTGAAGAGTATAATATACTACAAATATCAAAGTTTCAGTATCTTAAATCAATTTTATCAAATAATGAAGAGATTTATAGGGATATCACAGGATTCAAACTGAATGGATGAAATGAAGAAATGCCTCGGCGATTATTTGTGATCGTAAAATATCTAGCAAGTTTAAAGACAAATTTTACCGAACTGCTATAAGACTAGCTATGCTTTATAGTAGTGAGTATTGAGCTTTAAAAAATCAAGAAGAGTAAAAAATGAGAAAGGCAGATATGAGAATGTTGAGATGGATGAGTGGGGCATACAAAAAGAAATTGGAATAATTGTATGTAAAAGAGAGTTAGTGTTGCATCTATTGAGGAAAAAATGACGAAAACTCGATTACAGTAGTTTGAAACTCGATTACAGTAGTTTGAACATGTGCAAAGAAAATTACTAGAGGCACCAATGAGAAAAGTTGATCAAATGTTTTAGTTTAATAAAGACACATAAAAGAAAACCAGAAAAGACAATTGAAGAGATTATTAAAAGAGGTCTTTGATTAAATGGTATTTCCAAAAACTTGATTTTAGATAGAATTCAATAGTGTCATTTAATCTATATATTTGACCCTACCTAGTGGAATAAAGTTCTGTTTGTTGTTGTAATTATGTGAAAAGTGGGAACAACTAACCCACGATTTTATTAAGACTCTTGATCAAACCAGGGTTGGCACATTTTTAACAAGCTGAGCATAAATAACATCTATCTCTCAACAAGGAGTGTTAGAGGTAATGTTGTCAGATGGTCCACCATAGCTGCCATGGCTTGGCATCTTTTATGCAACATGGCGAGGCCGATGGACATGGCAGCCATATCAAGGGCTAAGGGTGTGCATGGGTACAGTTCAGGTTAGGTTGGGGTAAAGAGTTGGTTGGGTTGGGTAAAATATAGTTTGAAAATCTTCCCCTAACCTAATTGATTATATGCACAAATTAGATTTGAGTTAGTCAAGTTTGGTCAAGTTGGGAGGTTACACGTGTATTTTGTGCACTTAGGTTCGGCGAGAAACTATAGCATGTAACTCGTTTGATATATTTGCGGACGAGTCATGGGTTAGGCAGGATATGCATGTGTTGATCGGGTTTGGGATTTTTGCACATCCTTAGCAGGGGCCATGGTCATAGCAACCATGCTATGATGGGGCCATGGGGATATTTCATTGAAATCTCTCATTTCTTCTATTATTTGTGAAATCCACCAATGGGTTTGTTTGTTCAAGGACAGAAGATTCATTCAACACTTGCTACCCTTGTTACAAACCCAATCAAGCCCTAATGAAAGTAATTCCAGCCTCTTATGCATTGCTTAGCATGATTTGAGCTTCTATCTTCTCAACAAAATGCAAAGTAGCATCGCCTGTGCTTGTGTCCTTTGTGACATTGCTCATTTACTCTCATCATCTCAATGGGGGAAGACCTCAATGATAATTTGAGTAAATTACACTCACCACACTCAAAATATTTGAATGACACTCCACACTATTTTCACTCAAAAATTACACTCTATCCTACTAACCTAATTTAACCTACACAATATATGTAGATGTTGCTAACATATTCACGATAACTACATTAAATTGTGGTTTGCACGTACTTTAAGAATTTAATATTTTTTTAATTTTATTGTATTATATTAATATTAAAATTAAATAATTTTTTATTCTTACATTTAATTCTAATAAGGTTATTAATCATTTAATACAAGCATGAACAAAATTTTGCTTTTTAAATACTATTTTAGCTGTTAAAATAAAGCTTCAAATTAAAATAGAACAAAAGGCAAATTGAGCATTTTTATAATTATATACCTTGTTAAACTAATCCTCGAGATACCTCTATGTTTACATAAAAAAGGTTTTCCCTCACAATCACATTGTTAAGTTCGAACCTTGCAATAAAATATAGCTGCTGGATTAAAATCTACCACTATGGCAATATTTTAGTTAGTCATAGTAGTTAATTGCATAATTTTTAAATAAAAATAAGTAAAATACTATACTTCATATACCTCTTGAATATTCTTTTAACATCTACATATATTCTGTTAATTAAACTAGGTCACCAGAATAGAGTGCAATTTTAAGTGAAAATGTGGTAGAGTGTCATAACCAAATACCTTGAGGGAGGTGAGTGTAATTTACTCTATATATTATTTAGTTGTAATCATTTGGATTTATTCATATCATTGCAGTGTTTATGCATAATCTTTTTCCAATTTGTGAGCCTATGGACTCTAATTGTTTTGATGCATTTTGATATGATTTTAATTTGTTTCCAATTTGTTTTTTGTTTGTCCACCATGCATCCACACGGCAGCCACCACACCATCTACCATGACCCCATGGCCGTTTGCTAATTGCTATTGGCCTTTGACAACACTAGTTAGAAGGTGTGAGATAGTGTACTTTGATGTATAGGATTTTTGTGGGCCGAATTTGGGCTCTTAACAGATTCAATTTAGAGTAACCCATACACAACTCTATCTCTCTAAATTTCTAGTATGGAGAGTATGACAGTGTACCCAATTTGAAACCCTACTCTATCTAGAGCAATTGAGAGTGTAACACGGACAACAGGCTCAAAACAACCATTACAACATGCAATTTGAGACAACATCAGCCATTACTTTTGATTCACATTCTCAATATCTTCTCATATTCTTATGCTGTGATGTAATCGCATGTTTGGAACTATCCAATGGCAACTTACAATATCAGGGTAAATCAGTTGGGCTTCGACAGATGTGCCTTCAATTTTAAATTAAATTGAAATAAATTGGCAACATCTTTACGAATACTATAATCAGAACCAAAAATGAAACCACCTTGAGCAAAAAAATGTTAAGTGCTCCATTGGAGTTATGATGTAACAATGGGAAGCAGAAGATGAGGTATGTACAAAACTGCCCATCCAGAGAAATGGCAAGAAACCTTGATCAAAGTTGTTCGACCTAACAATCCATCTCCAGAAGGATTTCACAAGCATAAGTTTAGGACAAAAGATCTGCCAAAAATAAAAAGCAGAGACTCATGAGTCCAATGGGAGGATAAATTCAACAACCTTCGAAAATAATTAGCAACAAAAGAATAACAACTTCAACAGAACCAGTAAGCTCCTGAGTTCATAAAATGATATAAGGGATGTTACAAGCTTTGACATATAATAAAGTGGCAATAGCTCATTCATGCATCCCCAAAGACAAGCAATAACAGCAAAACAAAGCCCAAAAATGAACAGAAGCAACCACACTCCTCGATTCATCAGAAGATATGAAGGTTGTTAAAGGCTTTGATATAATACAAAAGTGGCAATGGGTGATTGTTGCATCTCCACAGACAAGAAATGACTGCAAAACAAAGGCCGAATGCAGATAGCCCATTGTCATGGACATATCTGGTGTTCCCACCCAAAAACTGACCGCAAATGAAGAAAGGACCTCACAAAACATGATCACTGATAAAGGAGAACAACCAGCTATGTTGAGGAGAATAGAGACAAGACACATTAGAATATTTGGCTCTATTGGCACTAAAGTTTTGACACATGGACACTATTTTAAAAATTTTATTTAAAAAAATATACAGATTGAAAGCGTTTAAATCTTTAATAACTATCCATTATATATTACTTTCTTTTTCCATAATAATTTCATGAAGAATCTATGAATAAATATTGAAAATATCCTATAACTGCCCTATAACTACCCATTTCCTACTTTTCATAAGATTTGCATTGGGGGGAAGAGACCAAACACCAAACCAGGGGTTCTGGCATTATAACAATATAGATAAATGATGGAAAGACAACCTCACTGATCCTTTTATATTATGCATTGATGTCAAGATATGGAGTGAATACTTATTCCTAGTATACTAATTGTAAATCTTAAAAAACTAAATGAAACTGTGAAATATGAACAAATACATTAAATTTTTTACTTAATTATATTGATTAAAAATATTTGGGTGCTAACCTCCAACTTCTTTAGACTAACAAGTCTCCAGTTTCTTTTTATAATTTCCTCCATCCTTCTCTCATAAGCTTATGCCCATTTGAATGTTGAGCTATTATGGCTCAGGAGAGAAGAAAACCTTCACCCTGTCTTTCTTTTGCTACTCCCTTCTACTCCTTTCATTTTCTTTTGTTGACTTATGGGATGCTCGTCCAGAATAGTTGCATCTCAAACAAATGGGAGAGAAACCAAAATCCTTTGGCTCTCTTTCTTCAATGATTATGTTGGAGAGAAGCTGGCATGTCAGATAAATTATGATATAGCTACAAGACTTGTCAAAATTCTGTACTTGCTTAGCTTGGTAGCCAAGGTGGAGTGGATAAATTTCTACCAATGCCTACTTTTGAAAAAATATGACATATCTTTATATCATTTTTACTATTTATTTTTGAGAGAATTGTAGAAGAATTTGAATGGCATGTAATTATTTATTTTCTTCAGTTTATGAGTTTTCTATAAAAAGTTAAAAACCAAAAAACATTTAATTTTGGAATGGACATTACTGTTTAGCAAGATAGCATTTTAATAACAATGTTCAGTTATCTGGAGAATTTAAGGTATTATGTAGACTTTTTTAACAATTGAATGTTGAATAAGAATTTGATATATTGGAAATGTTCAGCTCAAAATAAAGGTTTTGCAACGTATGCTATTCCGCTTAAATGAACTCCTAGCTATGTAGCCATCATAAAAACAGCTCACACATTCAGATTATAAGGTCTTTCAGTTCACATTGGGTATGCATAAAAACCTTTGCAGCCCATATCCTGTCATTAAGCCTTCAGGCGCATGCATTGTGTTAGCACACTACCAGCTTCAGCAATATTTGCTGCTGAGTATCCTGGCAATGCTAGCTTATTGCTCCCATGACTCAGTGATGCTTACGTCAGCTTTACTTGCCCAAGTGAGGAAACTCCTAAGTGATGCTAGTTGTTTTGAACACTTTAAGTACTTCAGGGTTGAAAGAATATTCCACATATGATTTTATCATTTGTTAAGTTTTATATATGTATTAGACGAATTTTAGTATTATGGTTCCAACATTATTGTTATTAAGAGATATTTTAAGTGTTCCCCATTGTTGGTCATCTTTTATCCATTCACTAAATATAGGCTCATTGATCACGCTACATTTATGTAAATGATGCATCACATGGTCATACAAACTTGATCTCCATGCTCGAGTGTTCCAAGTAAAACAATAATTTCTCTCCAGCACTACATATTGTAATCAAACCAAGGATATTTTACACTTAAACTAGTTCAAGAAAGCAAATTCCAACTTTTTATGAAAACCAATATTTACAAACCCCAAATATAACACATAAAAAGGAAAAGATTGCGCTGATGTAAATGCCACCCAATCCTGCTTATCACAACAGTAGCTTTTAAATTTCCAAGATCATCACGGAAATCAATTATTTTAGAGAAAGGAAGAAAACAGGGGAGAACCATATCATCTTTATTTTCAATAAAACAGAAACAATCTTCCAAGAGATATTTAATATCACTTTTATTGTTGTTTTGAACACTTTTGGATCTAGATGTTGCACCTTCAAAATTATCCTATTACTAAAAGCGGATATTTATTAACAAGGCTTCCATTATCTTAAACATTTAAAAGCCTTGTAAAATAAAAATGACTCTTCCAAACTTCAATATTGACCAGGTGATGTCAGAATGCAATAAAATCATTCAGTTGCTTACCTCAGTCTCCTCTCCAATCTATTAATTCACTTCGAGGCACAGATAACTTTGAAGCCCGTTCTTCGGCCTCAGTATCATTCACTACACCCCTGCATTTTGGGAAGCCACAATAACAAGCCAGTCGTTCATCAATTGAGAAAAACCTGTCACATGAATTTAAGAAAATCAGCATGAATAGTAGCACAAGAATATATCAGGAACAAAAGTACATATATGAGGAATAGAAAGACACCTATAATCATATGTAAGCTCTTCCCATTGATTAATGTCCCTTTTTGCAAATATTATTATATGCTCATCACCGTTAACACTTATAACTCTTGAATAGCAATTTGGCTGCACAGAAAAAAAAAAGCAAAAAAAAAAAATGATTAAAGCTTGGATCTTTTTCATTTCATCAAGCCAGAAGGTGTCAATTGGAAAAACAGATAGAGAAAAAAAGCGTGTATATATGCATAAAAAAAATAATTTAAGTTAAATTGCAGCAATGAGCATTTCTAAACAAATTAATTATCATCTTTTGATTTTCATATTAGGGCAATTATATATATCAACATCACTACTTATTACAATGCACTTTAATTGTGTGCCTATGTATGCTAACAGCTCTTAGTTAAAACTTTTCGATGCATAATTTGATCTGTCATATACAAAGTCATTTAACAGTATAATTTAGTTTCAAATCTGCAAATACTACAGAGGGACCAAGGCTTTCTAGACAAAATACATAACTCCACAATGTTAGAAATTAGAAATAACACAACCTGCATATAATTAGCCCACAATTAAAAATTGCAAACAAAACCATGTGAACCTCATACTACACATCACAAAGGCTGAGCAAAGTGATCAATATTTCACAAGTAACAAATGGAAAATGTCAAATCAAGGGAAAAGCACGTACTGCACAAGAATGATTAATTAAATGAGCAATGCTTCCTGCTCTAGTAGCATCAATGACTCTTTCATCATCAATCCGAAACATGTATGTTCCAGCACCCTGCATGAGAGAAGGCAACACAAATTACACATCCTGCATATGTATAAAACATTCCAGAGCTATCCCATATCTTAGTCCCATCTCAATGCATTATTACCTACCCAAATTACAAAGGGAAATAAAAAATTTGTTAGAGGTCATGCCTTACAAAGAGAAAGACAAATGCAAAGCCAGTGGCTCGTATCCTTTGGAATATATGTCCTTCTATCATTAACCCAGTTGAAGGACTACAATTATTAGATTCTACATCAGAGAAGGTGGAATAGTACAAATACTTTCATTCATGTTCACAATCAAAGGTGTCATAGTTCATTGCTTCTTACAGTTTGAACACTTCCACTAGTACTAAAAATATGTTCTCTTCCATGTAAAACCAGAGCATCCAAGAATATAACATTCATAGAGGCAGAAATTAAAATGCACACAACCCCCTTCCTATTCAGAAAGTTAAAAAACATGGAAGGCAGCAAAGGCCTAGCATAACTTTAAAATCACTAAATGATATATACAATTAAGTTTTTTGTTCCACATCATGACATCTCCATTTCAAAATAATGGCTAACAACAATACACATTCTATAAGCACACATGATCATTTAAGCCACTTACCACCAATGAATTGTATATGAAGTGCTCTCTCCGGTCTGCTATGGAAGGTCTAACAAGTTCACCAGTGTATTCGATCACCTAATGAATGAAAAACAATAAGCCCATCCATCCAAGTTGAAATGCACTAATAGAAAGGAAAGTCAAATAATTTGCAGAATATTCCCCTTACCATGTCCCCCCCTTTATATGGATGCTTAGCAAAGATACCAAATCCATGAATTCTTGATTTCCCTTAAGAAAAAGAGTTTACAAATATCAAAACGTTGAAAGACAAGAACTTAGAAAATTCAGACTCATGACTAATATAAGTTAATAAAAAAAAAAATACTAAGTAACTTCTACTACAAAATTAAAGATACCCTAAAATATATCCAGAAAATCAGGTCCATGCTTAAATCACAAATTATAACACTTCTTCTCAGTCATCGTCTATCCACAAAATTAACACTATATTTATTTCTATTTGTTGTCCTTTAATAAGATAAAAAAGACATTATTCCTACCAAATGCTAGTCGTTTCCGAAAGGTTTCCCTCATGTACTTATATTTCTCAGCAATAGAAAGTATGCTGTCAGATGCATCAACAAGAGAGGTTCTCAGTCTTTGTTGGCTACAAAAGAATTTAGAGCAAACTCCTCTGCCAGTAGCCTCTAGCATGCTCGGTGATCCATGCTGGCAATATCCACCAACTAAGTAAGGTTGATTCTCAACAAACAAACGTTTCAAGGATGCAGCCGCAAGTGCTTCAGGTTCTTTTCGGCCCCTCCTGCCAAAGTAATTGTATGGCTCTGTCGATAAAGAATAAGAAGAGACCTTATCAATCATTTTCATCTTAATTCATTTAAATTGAAAACTTTGATTGAGTAGTAAGGTCAGATAGAGAGAATGAATGGCATCTCCATGGACAATATGGAAGCTAATAAACAAAGATAGAAACATTCTGCAAATTAATGGCAGAACATGAAGCCTGACATGCACTTTAGTAATCACTGGAAGCAAAAGGAAACCCTTCTTATTCACCATCCAATTCACCTTCCATGCCAATTCCCAAGCAATATACAGCAGCAGAACCACATTCTCCTCTCCCTTCAGCTCAAACCCACAAGACTCACATCCTTCTATGTTATGAATTTATGTTTATGTGTCCATAGTTGAACTGAATCAAAGAATACTAATCCAAAATGCACCCATAATCATATGGTTTCTTATGCACACCCTCTTCCAAGAAAAACACACCAAATTTAGCTAAAATACTGGTAATATTGACAAAGAAGTAGCACGGCATTTTTTGCAATGTAATATAACCCACACCTCTTATGAGATGTATGATTGATTTAAAGGTTTAATCTATCACTTGGATATATTCAATTTTAACAAATAGATAGCTGGCTTTTGCCTTTGAAGAAAGTTTTTCCCAGTTCCTATCTTTGGACAAGGGTTGAAATTTTGACAAAACAGTTCCACCCATCTGAACCGAATTGTTCACATATGTACTTTAATGAATTTGTAATAACCATCTTCACCTACCAACCCAGTAACTCTGCCAGCCCCACTCCAGACACACCAGTTCTGTTACCCTTTCAGGATGGCACCAAAACTGTTATCTTTTATTTCATCTAACTTCAAACTAATATGGAATCAGAAGAGAACTGCAGTTCTTAGGAATGCTGCTCACCATTATACACAGCTGATTGCCAACCAAATAATTAAAAAAAGAAAAAAAATGGAGCAATTTGGGTCAAAAGTGTGACTTGTCGTCAATTTGGTTTGAATTGAGGTAAATGATAATGCCAAATAATTCAATTTATTTTAAATAGGGAATGTACTGAGGCTGAATCAAAATAAAACACCAAAAAACTCCTCACCAAAAAAAAATTGAACAAATAACTTTTTAAAATACATATAATGCATTAAAACACAGAATATATAAAAAATAGCAAAGTAATAAAGTGACAAAAAACAGTGAAACAGTGAATGAACTAAAAGAAATTCAATTTCTTCTGTGTGTGCATATGTGAGGAGAGTGGGTGGGAGATGATGATGCAAATTAAAAAGATGCTATTTACATTTATAAGCCAAATGTCAAACGTCATACCACTGCGAGCACAACCAGATGGGTTGGGTGGTGGTTCATAGTCTGAACAATGACGGGCAACTCGCCCAACACGTTCATCAGCAACTGATGGTTCATTAGATGGCTGTCTATGTTTCTTGCAGAAAGAAAGTAGACGAATGCATTGTTCTTCATCATCATCAACAGAAAGCAGATAAAGCCTGTCCTCGTTTTCAAGCTACAGACCAGAAAATAAAATAAATAACATTTACATAGAGCTAAATGCATACAAGGAAAAAGAAAAAAGGATAAATACCTCAACACAGAGACCAGCAGCACGTGCACAAAGTGGATGATATGCCACTCGACAAGAATTGTTTGAACACTGCATGGTATTGACATTCGCAAAGAAATCATCACAATTAAAATATGTAAATAATAAGAAACAATAATAAAGATCACTAAAACTGACTTTGCCCCATGCATTTTGTCTCATGAATGTAAGAAACAATATATTTGCTATCTTTTCCATATTCTTCCCAAATGTGACTATTTTAAATCATAAGAAAAATATCTGGAGAAAAATAATTATGACCTTATATAAGACACTATAATGATGGAGTAGATCTCTTTTTACTCCTCAAAACAGTTAGAATTCTTTTTGTTGAAAAAGAAATTTTATTAGAAACAAGGAGGTCAAGTACACTTAATGTGATGTGAGAATAGGATACCCTCCAACACAGAGAATGTAAAAACATGGAACTAGCAAGAACCACGTACGTAACAAAAACAGAAGGGTTTAAATGTCTAAGCAAAATGCTAGTATGTAATGAGAAAGAATAATATGTAAATATCATAATTAACTGGTTGGAGTTCAGGTTGAGTGACTCTAGACTAAACTGAACCAGCCGTGGAAAACCAAAAATTGCAAAGTTGAACCCAATTTCACCCATTTATTACCAATTACCCAACCAAACCCACTCATATCTGAATCAGGTACAGCAAGATTGGTAAGGTCTAAAGTTTGTGCACAACGCTACTTGAAACAGCCATGAGCAGAGCACCAACAAGAAACCATAAACACAATCCTAAACCACAACAAAATTAGGGCGAAAAAAGACAATATTCTGGGTACTCTTCTCCAGCCAATTACATCAGAGCCTTGCATAACAAACACAGTACCATACAATTTTGGTATCCTCACTTCTCCCATAGCCTTCCAATTAAGCCATGAGAAACTCCTCCAAAGTAGAGGGACACTTCCATTGTTCTAATACCCCAAAAAGATTATTCCATAGAAAAGTAGCCAAATTACAATGCAAAAATAAGTAGGCTACCATCTCTTAATTAGACCTGCTTCTATGAACCCATGACATATCATTGATATTAATCCCTATTAAGTACCGCTGCCAAAACAAAAGAATTCAACTCAGTTTCCAAATAGGTTTGTCAAGAAGGACTCTAAGATTATATGTGTAAGAAAGAACTTTAAAACACACCAGAAGGGTCAAAGTCAAAATTCTCCCATAAGGATTACAAGGTACAAGAATGGAATCAAGTACAGGAGGAGACTCACACATGAATATCTCTACCACTCAAGTTGCAGCATAGGTGAAAATTCCAAGAAAAAGCGCGACCCTTAACAGAATAAGAACTTTTTGTGGAAAAAATATGAATAGATGAAAGACAACAAAGGTGAGGAAAACCCTCTAAGAAAGAAATAATCCCCATCCAAACGTCCTGCCAAACTTGGACCCAGTCTAACTGTGCACAATCAACATTACTTGATATATATCTAATATTTTTGTGACTGACGTCTACAATATTTCACCCCATCCTTTGTCTGACTATCTTTAGATTCAACCCTCATCTTTATATATCACTTTCCTACTAAATCCTCCCTCCATCCATCCCTCTCCATCTCACCCTATATCTAGTCCAGTTAATACAGATAAAAACTAACTCTAACCATACCCAATCAAAAATATTAATGCAATACATCTTTACATTTTTTACCAAAAAGGAAAAAAAATGTTATAACTAACTTGACAATCTATTATACTTCTAAGATTATTAACTACCATAACCTCTAACACATCCTACATCTGGCTACCTTAGACCCACCTCTCATTTTTTTATGTCACCTTTCTACCCTGCTCCTTTAAATCCTTTCTATTCCTTTCTCCCTTCCCCCTCGCTCAACCACTGTTTCTTTTCTTCATCCAATCTTCTTCTGAATCCTTAGTGTTCACCATCAGTAGCATAAGTGATATACTTCATAAAAAAAATTGTAACTTGTGTTTTAGGCGAACATCTTCCAGAAACTTGCTAGACACAATACAACACTTTAAATGCTGCTGGGCCACACTATCTTTATCATGTCATTTCCTGTGTGTCCAGACATCCTTGACCCGAATCATATAATCCTGTATTTTTTTACTTCATTTGATATCGCAGAAACAACTTCAATGATAGCTGGAAATCTAAAAATGCAGATATGGCTTTGATTTGAATTAATTTTATCTCCATTCTCTTCTACCATGGTTCACTTATATTTATGTAAGATTTCTGTATATTTTCATTTTTGTTGTTGATCAAGGTTGTTGTTAGTGGTAATTTGCTGGTTTGTTAGAATAATGGCGTTCTAGCTGTAAATAATTGCCCACCCAGTGACACAAACCAAACCAACCAATTCTATCAAGAGTTTTGATTGACTAATTCTTTTTTCACCAGAATTGTTGGGCCCAAGTTTTTCCAAGATGAGGGGATTCAGTGAGTTTGACTTGCACTTTCAAACTGACCAAACCCAAACTGCTCTCACCCTTAGTGTACAATCATCTGAATGTATAAATCACACATAATCTAAAGTAAAAATGGAAAGAAACTTTTTCCTCCATAAGCAGTCAAACATAATAATAAAAGCCATAAAAACTCAGTCAGGACTCAGCATCCCTGCTTGTGCTAAGTATTGATCCCTCAAGAAGCAAAATGGTCCACAAAATTCATAAAATCTAACACCTTAAAATTTTAATGTGGATGAGGGATTAAACAGATGACACAGGCAAAAACAGACAAAAGTAACCTTTGCTATGACACAACTCACAAAAAGACTTACTTGTATGCAAGCACCATATGGTACCCCACATATGCTACATAGCAACTTCCAGCGGTCCTGTTCAGAAACAGAGTTTAGATGATTAGGAGGAAAGCTAATATAATAAACCTGTGGCAGGTACTGGTTCTTGATATATATAGTCAGGACATGGATCTCACAGTCACTAAAGCATAAATTCTCATGAAATTTCATGGAAAAGAAAAAAGAAATACAATGCTCATAACACTGAAACATACAAAGTTAAAATATAAATTTGGAAAACAAAACAAAACTCTAATGGCAAAGACCGACCTTGCTGATTCTACTTAACCCGTCGATAGGCTCCATTCTCTTGACATCTGCTAAGCAAGTTTCTGGTAAAAATTCTAACACTTAGTCATTGTAAGAAAATTAAAGAGTAATTGAAACATACAATTATGTACTCACTAACCAGGTATCCACATGGCACATGCCAAATGAGCCCATCTCCCATCTGTTGTAGGCTTCATCGCACCTCCTAGAAGAAACTCAATTACAATACTCATTGTCATGTAATTAAACTTGTACCACAGCATGAATGTTAAAAGGCCTTTTCATACCTATGAGAGGACACAAGCAGCAAGGTGGGGGTGAAGAACCGCCAGAGCGACATAAGTTGCACAACCATAGCACTCCATCAACAGGTTCTATTTCTCCATAACATCTTGCATGGACCTATGAGAACATTACAATTTATGCCTCAGAAATCAATAAACCAATCAAGCAGACTGCTTTTAATGGTTGATTAAGTAACATCAGATATTTAAACAAATGTTAGTTCTACAATTTTTCCCTAATTCAGAAGGAGATCATACCATCATTCTGCATTTGTCACATTGCAGAAATAGATTGTTCTCGTACTCCTTACATTACAAATAACTCTCAGTTAGCAAGCAAGACATAAACAGATTACAAGTTACAGAAGATGGAAAACACAATATCAGACATATAATCAGATGCTCTACAAGATGTAAGAAGAGAAAAGTTCCACACCTCGTCCATGTGACACACATTGCACTTATCAAGGTCATACCAATTAATATGAACCTGCCTATAACCAAGAGGCAGGTTATTACATCTTCCAGTACCTAACTTCCATGCTGAATTGTTGGGAGAGACACCAGATTTTAATAATTCCTGGTATAAAAGATCAGTCATCAGCAACACAAGCTGGAATGCATGAGTATTCTTGCAATCATATTTGGTTAGCTCAAGAGTTCAAAGATAGCCCCGCACCGTGTGCTTGCACACACACACACACACAGAGTGAAGAAAGAAAGAAAGAAAGAAGGAAGCAAAAAAGAGCTTGAACAAAATAATTGTTACGTTAAAGTACAGCCAATAAGCAAAACCAAAAAGTGTACTAGTGTAGACTGTAAAGAGAATGGGAGCTAGGGAGTAGATTGACGATGACTGCTTCTTGATTGAACAAAACACAATACCATATGAATTAAATATAGAAAAAGAAGGTGGAAAATTAGCAATATTTTGCATTAGAGAATTGAAGGGTGAATTAAATCATATTATGTTGTTAGATCAAATTTCTAGATACAAAGCTTAATAAAATCTGAATTCCAACCAGAAAGTTTAACTAAGGTTAAGATAAAACCTACTCCAGGGGTTGTACCTAACTACTTAGCTTTCAGGATAAATGGTTCCTTAACATGGTACCACATTCACTTTGACCAAGCAGTTAAGAGTTTGATCTCTGCAATGCCCATTCATCGTAATAAAATTGAAATTCAAGAAAAGGTTTGGTGGGCCTATGCCTTGTCACACATCATGCACAAAAGGCTTTTATATGAAAGGGTGTGTTAGAAATACAACCTATTCCTGACCTACACTTAACAGCTTAAGCTTTTAGGATTAAAGGATCATTGATAAAAAGCACTCAAGAAATTACCACTGCTACATGCTCTCAAGGAAAATATGATACAACAACATAAAAACCATTTAATTAACTTTTCTCACTGGAGCCTTCAGCATTCTTTGCACATAACCAAATCCCCGTAACCGAATTTCTATCATTTTCTCACTTCAGGAAAATATGATAATAATATAAAAATAAAACCTCTGCCAAGGATTAAAAATCTCAATCAACCATGGTCATCTTTCATTTCAAACAATCTAATAATCTTGCAAAACAAAAGTTTTAAAAAAAATAGACATAAAGGTTTTTCAATTAAATTATTTTCTGGGATTTACAGGGAAATTAACTTGTTTCACAGTGGTGTCAATCCATATCCATAAGCTGACGAAGGGGCTAAAAGAAACTTCAAGGGTTGGACAAATGCTGTCCAAAGAGAAGATTAATTTCATTCTATCTTCAGAAATGCACTATCAGGTAAAATTTCAGAAAAGTTCCCACTAATTGGACAACTACACCTTAGACATAGGATATGGCATTCTAAATTATCCAGCATCAATGACCTGAACATTTATTGTACCTAATTAATATGAGATCCCTCAAAAAACCATAATGACAGAGACTTGAGAGAGTCATAACAGATTGTCAACAAATACAAAAAAGATGAGAAACCTAGCAGGTGGAGCAGTTAGACCCAGTAAACATAAAAGAACCATAGAATAGCAAAATCTCATAGCAAGAGGTTATCTTTAAATCTAAACATCTGTCACCACATTTGCCAACATGTGCATCCAAATAAGAATAGAACATCAACCAATGAATCTTCCCATATTAAAGCAGTGACCTTTTTCATTGTCACAGAACTAGGTCCCCCTTCATACCTTAAATACCAAGATTCTGTCTCAAGAAGTACATTCAAATGATAACAATATCATGAATTCCTTTGTTGCAGCCAACTTCCAACCAAGTCTCAATTAATTGAGATCTTTTCTTCCCTGGGTATTTTTTACACTGCTAGAGATAAATACTCCATAAATGCAAATTCCATATTCACTTCATCATCCTTTTGGTGCCAGAAAAGATAATCATAGTAACACAGGTTCCACAAACAAAATATTACCATTCTCTTTTAACTTTTAAAATTAATCCAGTAGGTACTAACCTCAATTATAAATCTTTCTCACTTCTTCACCACAATAATCACTTCCAATCCAAAATTGCATCAGTCCACTAAATCTCCTATGGAATACAGTAGTAAGCTTCCTGACTAATTCAATTAATTTAAAAGTACTGACCTTGCTTACAGGTCAGAACTCAGAATAACTTATTCAACCACATTTAACATTTACAATTCAGGAACTAACACCTATTTCTCATTCTACTGAGAAGCAAGCAATAATGTAAATATCAATTCAAGCATTGCCATCTTTATACACCGGGTCCTACTATAACAAATTAATTTCAGTAACACTTCCAACTCATTTTTCTTAAAGCAGATGACATATCATCTTTCTGCAGATGTGACTAAAAACACCTACTTTGCATTAGTTGAAAGTCAAGCTTCACATAAAACTATAGATCCATGAAAGGGGAAGGAAGAGAGCAAGCAAAACTTAACTATAATTAAAGTAAATAAAATCCTCTAAGTACATAAAAAACAGACAAACATCCCAAGATAAACATATAAAAAATTACACAATTGCAAATTTATTAATATCAAACCTGAATAAGTTTAGCTACTTTAGGATTTGAAAAACCAAACATATCAGACCCAGATTTGTAATCCCTTTCTACTCCACCATCCGTAACAGAATCTTCCGACACAACCCTTTCCTTTTGCTTTATCCTTTTGTATATTTTATTCCAGCAAGCAGATGGTGTAGAACCATCAAACTGCAAAAGAAAATTTACAATATGAGACCAACAATAGACATAAATTGTTCTTTTTCCCATTCTTTTTAGCAAGCTAAGAAGAAAGCATACATCAAAATGTAGTCAAGAATGTAAAAACAAACCTGTAAGTGTTAATACATTTAAAAGTTGAAATGATGCCAGCATACCATCATATTATTGCTATTAACAATACTTGTTAATTACATTTTGTCCATTTCCCTTCAAATTCTAAATACTTCACTTCTAACTTCAAAGAGGTGAAACAAGATGCAAGATAATTTCGAGACAATTTAACTTTAAAAAAAAAAAAAAAAAAGAGCAAATAAACAAGCATAAACATCAAATGTTTCAACAGAGAATGATCAAAGAAAGACGTGATCATGGGATCCAAAATATTTAGTACAATCAAATGCTTTTTTTCTTTTTTAGCAAGCTATGGATACATGAAAATGTTGTCAAGAATGCACATGAAATTAGTTAAGGGATGTAATTAATAAACACATAAATGTTAATATTTCATAAAATCATTACCACATTACCAGCATACCTCATCACATTATTGTCATCAACAATACTTGCTAAAACTTAATATTGGCCAATGCTGCCAACCCAAGAAATCAAATAAGTCCTATCCATAACTCATCCAACACTTTAAAGAATTCTTTTACCTCTATTTTCCTTCAA
Organism: Dicorynia guianensis; assembly: GCA_037013595.1. Taxonomy (NCBI): domain Eukaryota; kingdom Viridiplantae; phylum Streptophyta; class Magnoliopsida; order Fabales; family Fabaceae; genus Dicorynia; species Dicorynia guianensis. Next base: position 27,998,482 of record JASUAB010000012.1, on the reverse strand, counting down.
CTTCTAAATACTTAACTCTGACTTCGAAAAGGTGAAATCAAGATGCAAGATAATTAATGGGCAATTTCCTTTGGAAAAAACAAATAAACAAGCATAAAGATTAGATGTTTTAACAGAGAAAGACAAGATTACGGGAGCCAAGCCATTTCATCATAGTAAGAACCAACCTGTTCTCCACTATCCGGTGTAACTCTAAATAGTGGTTGCATCTTCGAATGTGGATCTCTCAACACCTCCATCTTATATGAAGTACATACCTTTGGATCTAAACAATCCAGAAAGAAAAATTGGCAGAAAAAAACTACAAAATCATTATCACAAAAATAAAGAAGATCTCCAATAGATTTGAGAACATTCAAAGAAACTAGACATGAAAAACAGCACATGCAGATGTTTCATATTTAAAAATGATGCTTCACCTGTAATTGATGTAAACTTCCGCACTGCTGTGTACCCTTCTGGGCATATGTATCTTCCATCCCGGAAATATGCAGAGTCTTCAACAATTTTCCCTGAACAGAAAATTTACATCACTGTGAGTATGTGTAAGTCGCCAGATCACCACCAAATAAAAGAGTAGCAACACTCTTACTCTCATAAAATTAATTATTTTGTGATATAGCTGCACTAAATTATAGACAAGTATTAGTTGGTCATTATAATTACTAGTGTGAGAATACAATATCCAAACTCGGCTAAAGTTTTAAATCAGAATATAATTAATCAGGGGCCAATAAAAGGCGGGATTTGTGCTTGCATAAGTTATTGCACAAATGAAGAAAAAGGACCTAAATTTTGCAAAAACAAAATTGAAGCAAACTTGTTGACTCTTAAATATCAAAGAATCAAATGGTGACAAATTAAATAAGCATGCCCACTACCCAAGAAATACAAAATTCTCATTCAATAAATATAGAAAACTAATCCTCACTTCTGCTGATAAATTTTTCAAAAAACTTCAATTACTCAACCGTAAAAATAGCAGCAAAGCCTGTATTTGGTTTTGATAAGACTCATCGTGACCATTGTCAATTTGTCATATCTACAATTATCTAATAATAATCAAGTTATTAATTAATGATTGGATTGGATGAAGAAAGGAAAACCCCTTTTCATACAGATAATTTATCATATGAATAGAAAAATACAAACAGTTAGACATAGAAAGAAATATTCTTTAAGATGGTCCCTTTAAAAATCAGGAGGGAAATCAGAAAACAATATTAGGTCCTGAAAAAGGGAACCCAGACAGTATATATGATGCAAGCACCAATAGAATAAGTGTTAGGAGTGGAGATAAATTTCTATGTGTAGTTTTTGTTACTGTTATTTTTACCTAGGCTGAGTTTTCCTTCTATAAGGGCATTATTGTATTTTTGCTTTGATATTATGTTAATATATCAAAGAGTGGGAACGTAGAGGAGCAATTTTTCTCCTTGCTGAAAATCGGTTCCCTCTCTTCTTCATTTTCTGGTCACCTTCTCTGTTTGATTTTCTTCCTTCCAATTTCATCTTGGTATCAGAGCAAGATCCTTTTTGTGATAGTTAGATCTTATCTTCAGCTCCTCGTTCCATCCCGTTCTTCATTTTTCTGCAACTCGGATTGCTGACGTCAGCAATCCGATATGCTGACGTCAGCACCGGCTAGTTGAAGCCGGCAGACCCATCGACCGGAGCGGAATTTTCCGGCGACCAAAACCCCTCAACAACCCGCTCTAAACTCCAACTCCCAGCTGCTGAATCGGGACTCCCTTAAAATGGCGAAAACCCTAACATGCGGTGCAATCTCTTGTTTCGGCTGACAGTGGACGAATTGGTCAGAATTGTGGACACTAGAGAGCTCGAACCTTGTTATTGAACGGCAGTTTTTGTGGCTTTACAGTGGTGGTCACGTCTAGTTTGGAAACAAGGGCGTAGGGATGCTGACTTAACAGTTGGAGGACGATTTTGTGGTTTCTTTGTGGCTTGCTAACAATTTCCCATCCTTTACTGAATCTAGAAGCATTGTTGAAGTGAAAGGATGTCTGAAAGCCACAATGAGGGTGAAGGGCTCAGCCAAGACCCAAGACACAGTGTGACTGAGAATGCACTTACCTCAGGTCGTGTAGTGGCTCTAAGTGACAATCCTACACTTCAGATTAGCCCAAAGAAGCTTGATGGCAGCAACTATCTTACCTGGGCTACTGCGTGTACCCTTTCCTTGAAAGCTAGAGGATTGTATGGGTATGTTTGTGGTAGGAAGAAAAAGCCTGATGAAACCAGTCCTCTGATTGATCAATGGGAGTCTGAGAATAGCCTTGTTATGTCTTGGCTATTGAATTCGATGGAGTATGAGATAAGCAAGACGTATATGCTCCTGGGCACAGCTGAAAAAATTTGGAATGCAGTGAAGCAAACCTATTCTCGAGTGGGCCACTATGCCATTATCTATGAGTTGAAGCAAAGAATTCATGCGACAAAACAAGGTGAAAAATCTATATCTCAGTACTATAATGAACTTAGCAGTATTTGGCAAGAGCTTGATTATTATCAAACATATCAACCCAAATGTTCGGAAGATGCTGTTGAGTTTCAAAAAATGCAGGATAACGAGAGAGTCTTTGAATTCTTAGCTGGTCTCAATGTCGAATATGATCAAATGAGAGCACATCTCCTTGGAAGAGAACCCCTCCCATCATTGGGACAGGCTCATGCTTTTATTCAACAAGAAGAGAGTCGAAGACAGTCTATGCTCATATCTTCTCCTGTTGAGAGGTCTGCCTTAAATGTCAATACAGTACAAAAAGTCATTGATCCATCTAGTACCATTGCTCAAGGCGACAAGGACAAACTGAGGTGTGATTATTGTGGAAAATTAAGGCATACAAGGGAGCAATGTTGGAAGCTTAAGGGAAGGCCAACAAGAGGTCGTGGAGGAAGAAGGGGAGGATCATCTAGGAACCAAGCTCATTTGTCAGAAGCAACTGAATCTATGACAGAGAAGAACAGTCAGAATGAAGAAAGTTTTTCTAAAGAAGAAATACAATCTCTTAGAAAAATTCTCATGATGACAAGAGCGAATACCTCTTTGGAAGCAAAGGGGAACCCATCCTCATCCTCTGCTTCCTCTACTCACCTAGCTCATGCAGGTAAACCTATTATTGCCTTGAATGCATACACTAGCACCAGTTCCAATTCTTGGATCATTGACTCTGGGGCTTCTGATCACATCACTGGTGATTCTTCAATATTTTCCACATATTCACCTTGTACATATCAGGATACTGTTCGTATTGCAGATGGTTCCTTATCCCCTATAGTAGGCAAAGGATCTGTAAAGTGTACACCTCTATTGAATTTGTCTGCTTTATACGTTCCAAATTTCTCAAACAATTTACTCTCCATTAGTGCTATTACTAGAGACTTAAATTGTAAAGTCACTTTTTTCCCTTCTTATTGTATATTTCAGGAACTGGAGACGGAGAAAACGCTTGGTTTGGTAGAGTAGGCAGAATGGCATTATTCTTTGATTTCCATTTCCTCCGAGTGTAAGTCAACAATTCTGGTTCTTGTTTTTCACCCTCATCTGGTCTTGCAGACTCATTAGGTTGTTGATATGGGGGCAGCACTTCTGACTCCTCCTCAATAGAGTTCTCCCCCTCATTTTGATCCCTTTGCAATCATTCCTCCCCCTGACACATATTTGGAAGGTATTGGAGATAAGAAAACACCTCTTCATCTGATAATAAGAGTCCAGTTCCTTTTATGACTATTCACTCTGATGTATGGGGACCTAGTCGTGTTTCTTCTCTATCTGGATATAAATGGTTTGTTACATTCATTGATTGTTTTAGCCGTACTACTTGGGTTTACTTGATGCACTCCAAGGATGAAGTTTTTTCTTGTTTTAAAAGATTTCATGCAATGATTTGTACTCAGTTTGATGCAAAAGTCAAATTTTTCAGAAGTGACAATGGATTGGAATATATGAGTAATGAATTTCAGCTGTATTTAGATGATCATGGCATTATACATCAGACTAGTTGTGTGAATACCCCTGCTCAAAATGGGGTTGCAGAACGTAAAAACAGACATTTGTTAGAAGTGGCAAGAGCTTTACTCTTTTCAATGCAAGTGCCTCACTATTTATGGGGAGATGCTGTTTTGTCAGCAGCCTATCTCATCAATCGGATGCCATTGAGGACGTTGGGTTTTAAATCCCCATTAGAGCTTCTTCAAGGATGTGTATCTTACCTAATCCCACCAAAGGTATTTGGTTGTGTTTGCTTTGTTCATGACCATAGGCCTACAATTGGGAAGTTAGATCCTCGAGCCTTGAAATGTGTATTCATAGGCTATTCTCCAACCCAGAAAGGGTATAAGTATTACCATCCCCCTACACGAAAAGTAATTGTTAGTATGGATGTAACATTCCGAGAGGAGGAAGCTTACTTTTCATCAAAGCAACCACCTCTTCAGGGGGAGAAAATAATGGATAATGATGAAGAGGTGTTTTCTTATCTCCAATACCTTCCAAATATGTGTCAGGGGGAGGAATTATTGCAAAGGGATCAAAATGAGGGGGAGAACTCTATTGAGGAGGAGTCAGAAGTGCTGCCTCCATATCAACAACCTAATGAGTCTGCAAGACCAGATGAGGGTGAAAAACAAGAACCAGAATTGTTGACTTACACTCGGAGGAAATGGAAATCAAAGAATAATGCCATTCTGCCTACTCTACCAAACCAAGCGCAACCTCCGGATTCAGTTCGATCCCCTTTCTCCTCACCAGATGGTAAGTCCACTTCTCAACCCCTTGATCCTGTTGTAAATGATATTGATCTTCCTATTGCTCTCAGGAAAGGCACAAGAAAATGTTCTTCCTATCCTATCTCCAATTTTGTTTCATATGAGTCTTTATCTCCCAACTATAGATCCTTTGTTTCTGCGATTTCCTCCTCTATCGTTCCACAGGATTGGAGAGATGCAGTTAAAGATCCTAAGTGGAAGGAGGCTATGATGGAAGAAATGATGGCCCTTAAGAAAAATGATACATGGGAACTTACCACACTTCCACCACAGAAGAAAACTGTGGGATGTAAATGGGTCTTCACCATTAAACACAAAGCAGACGGGTCAGTTGAGAGATACAAGGCTAGATTGGTAGCAAAGGGATTCACCCAAACATATGGTATTGACTATCAAGAAACTTTTGCACCAGTAGCAAAGATGAACTCCATTCGGATACTCCTTTCATGTGCAGTGAACTTTGGATGGGAGTTGCAACAACTGGATGTAAAAAATGCATTTTTGCATGGAGACTTGGAGGAAGAAGTGTTTATGGATATCCCTCCAGGTTTCTCGTGTCATAAAACTGATGGAAAAGTCTGTAAACTAAAGAAAGCATTGTATGGGCTAAAACAATCACCCAGAGCATGGTTTGATAGATTTCGTAACGTGATCATAACTCTTGGGTATAGCCAAAGTAATGCTGATCACACCCTATTTTTTAGGAGATGTGACAGCAAAATTACAGTTCTCATTGTTTACGTTGATGATATTGTGGTGACAGGGAATGACACAAAGGAAATCAACAATCTCAAGACTTGTCTAGCTGAGAGATTTGACATTAAGGATTTGGGAAAACTGAGTTACTTCCTTGGGATTGAAGTTGCTAGGTCAAACAATGACATTTTCATTTGTCAAAGGAAGTATGTCCTAGACCTCCTCAAAGAAACAGGCATGCTGGGGTGTAAGCCAGCTGAATTTCCTATTGTTCAGAATCATCATCTTAGGAATGGTGTTGGAGAAACTATAGATGTTGGGAGATATCAAAGACTGGTGGGTAAACTTATTTATTTATCTCATACTCGCCCTGACATTGCATATGCTGTCAATATTGTTAGCCAGTTCATGCATGATCCTCGATCTTCACACCTAGATGCTGTCTTTCGTATTTTGAGGTACCTAAAGTCCACTCCTGGGAAGGGGCTGTTGTTCTCGAAGCATGGGCACTCTAAGATTGAAGTTTTCACTGATGCTGATTGGGCAGGATCCATAGACGATAGAAGGTCCACCTCTGGCTATTGCTCATTCTTTGGAGGAAATCTTGTTACATGGAGATGCAAAAAACAAGTAGTTGTCTCTAGATCAAGTGCTGAAGCTGAATATAGAGCTATGGCTCAAGGGATATGTGAGGCCCTATGGTTGAAGAAGCTTGTTCAAGAGTTAGGATTATATGATGAAGTGTCATTCAATCTCTATTGTGATAACAAGGCAGCAATTAACATTGCTCATAATCCTGTACAACATGATCGAACAAAACACATTGAGATTGATAGACACTTCATCAAAGAAAAAATTACAGATGGACAGTTGAAGATACCTTTTGTGAAGTCTGAAGACCAACTTGCAGATGTTTTCACGAAGGCCTTACCTAGTAAAATTTTTCACTCCATTGTATGCAAGATAGGCATGAGAAATATCTATGTCCCATCTTGAGGGGGAGTGTTAGGAGTGGAGATAAATTTCTATGTGTAGTTTTTGTTACTGTTATTTTTACCTAGGCTGAGTTTTCCTTCTATAAGGGCATTATTGTATTTTTGCTTTGATATTATGTTAATATATCAGAGAGTGGGAACGTAGAGGAGCAATTTTTCTCCTTGCTGAAAATCGGTTCCCTCTCTTCTTCATTTTCTGGTCACCTTCTCTGTTTGATTTTCTTCCTTCCAATTTCATCTATAAGAAAATCTGGAAATTTTACAAGAACAAAATACTAGCATTCTTGAGAAATTACCGAGGCTTATAATTTGCAAGTCCCCAACTACATAAGGAAAAGTTTCAATGTTTTCTGGTGCTCTCCGATCCCTTGTGTCATTTAAACAATCTTCACCTGAATCAGTACATCCTTCATCCTCCCCACTTACATTTTCCCAGTTATCAGCTCTGCAATGTTTTTGCAACTGTAGCATCTTTGAAGGAAGCTTCTGTTCACTTACATACCTGTTTAAAATCAAATAATAGCAATAACCAACAAAATTGAGAAACCATTTACATTCTTCAATTTTGATGACCAACGCAGACAACTTAAAATGCCACATTATAAAGAACTAATGCTAAGCACAAAATTCAGCAGGCTATATGATCCACAGATAAGGAAGCACCTTCAAAACTACATTTATTAACAGTAAAAGAAGCTCTAAGACATATCTATAGTGCATTTGAATCTAAAACAAGTCATTAAGTACCAACAGTATATCCAAAAGTACTAAATACAAAGCAATTCAATAAGCATGGCTGTTGATAGCAGAATGGAAGGGAAAATCAGTTTATCTAAAATTGCTTTGTCAGATGTATTCACATTTTCCAAAGCAACTTTTACTAATGATTTCTCCAGTAAATTAAGGACCTGAGATAATCAACAACGACCTACAAAAGCAAAACTTGCAAATTGACCATCAGTCATGACCTTGTCTAAACAACTTGCAATATCCACAGAATCACACTTATGTTACTATCCCAAGGACTATCACAGCATAATGTCATTAGGATTGCAAAGACTAAATTAAATTTTCAAAATTAAGGATGGGAACCTTTCCATGATCCAGTTAACAAAAGAGAGAACCTGAGAAGAAAACAAACTAAAGCACAGCAACATTACATTTTTGCTTCTTCTAGACCTTCAAAAAAATCAGGTCTTCTGCACTTTGAGTATAAACCAGTGAGAAGTCCATGGAGATATGATTTGACCTGCTTCAGTCTAACCCTGGAAGACAGAATTAAAGATTAAAAAAAAAAAAAGAAAGAAACTCAGCTTAGAAGGACAATAGCTCTAATTCATATGCATTCAACAGTTTCTCATTTAATATTGAAAACACAGCTTTTCTTAAATTTAAAGAAACTGTAAACCTTGCAAAATCATGGGTTCCAAAAAATTGCACAGGAACTGATCTTCCTCCAGAAAACATTTTTAAACCCTTACAGTTACTAGCAAGTGATTCATCCACCACCAAAGCTGGCCACATGGCATGACCTGCAAAAATGCAAACATTTGACAGACATAGTCATTGTAGTATATTAGAAATTTACAACATGTATTACAGACTTAAAATGCAAGAAAGAACCAAAGAACGTAATCAGACATGGATACAGCACAATGACTCGAGAATAGAATATAGAGAAAAGATTTAGAATGCATATCAACTACTAATAATAAGCAACAAGATTTGGTTTTTATATGTAAAAATATGCAAAGAACATAACCACAAGATGCCAAATGCCTTGTCAACAGAAAACATTATTAAGTCCCAAACAAAAGGCAAACACAAATTTAACAAGAAACAAAACATTTGAAGTTCAAGTTCAAGACATCCAAAAATCTGGCAGGAAAAGAAAACCGATCTGTGTATATCATTGCTTGGAAGTCAAATCAAGCATCATATCCATCAATCAAGGCACCCATCTGGATATACAAAGATCCTAAGTATATCAGTTTTTCAGTACTACTAATCCAATGTGACTTTACTCAAAAAAAAAATATATATATATATATATATATTGATAATTTCTCTACCACTTCACCTTAAAACACATTCCATAAAACAAGCATAAGTCTTACATCCTTGCACAGTAAAATGTGTTTGTTTGGAACTGATACTTATCATGGCTAGTTCTTGTAATTCATTTAAAAAGAGCAAGAGAAACGCAAATATATTGAGACATTCCATAATCTTTAATTTAAAGCATAAACTTTAAAACATAGCAGCTTAAGGTAATTCGGATATGTAATTGATTGAGGAATGCATGTCGTATACATTAAAACACACATGACCAGTCACCAAAATTCTGGAAACCTATAAGTTCTAGTACATGCCAAACACCTTTAGTATGATACCAGATATAAGTTGTTCATTTAGAATATAAATGAAAAAGTATATGAAATGCGGGGGAAAATGTTAGGCACACACTGTACTTAAATTTAGGACCCAACCGAATTCAGAGGAAGGTTCAAGATCCAACAATCTGCATGGGGAACAATTGAATTAGATTGCCCAACCTGTTAGTTTGGCCCATACAATATCCCCAGGCTCAAACTCTTGGCAATCATCCAAACTTGCAGCCAAGGCAAGCATCCCATCAACATCATAATTGGCGAGACTCAAGTTTATTAAATGCTTCATCTCCTCACGAGAAATAAGAAATTTTATATCCTCCTTTAAAAAAGATAATTTTTCTTCATCCCCGTCTTCATATTTAACCTGCATATATTTTAAATATAAAAGGATTAAGTCTCATATAACAAGTCAGGTCTAAAATTGCCATCTATACATATCTGCACATAGTTAGCAATTTCATGTTATTCAAATTATCGAACTGATAATTAGATATAAAGACCATACATGATGTCGTTTAGTTTCTGAATTATAATCTACTACACAACCAGAGTACCATCGTGAATCCATGGGCCAATAAACCTGCAAAAAATAAGCTCAAAATCTTATGATTTGTAGCAGCATGAGCAAAGTCAATGGAATCAGATATTGAATTAATAACCAGAAACATAACAAAATCTTACCTTGCATTGTAATCCAATGAATTTCTCAGGATCAATGTTTTTCAAACTCAACCTGCCAGAAGTGCACTTAACATTTACGTAAATTTATTCCTTCATCGCATAAAGAATCCATAAATCCGAACCAGAAAAAACATAGCTTTGATCACAGCAAAGCATTCTATACCCATTCAAAATATTTTATATAAAACCCAATAGTGTAAGAATATTTTCAATCCCCATAAGCGATATTTTTTCCCTAATGCGCGACAAATGAAAGAGGTAAAAGAATCACCTGCACCATTTCTTTACTGCACGGGATGCAGATACCGGCTTTCCACAATTTTCTAAAGCAGTGCGCTCCCTTTTCCCAGTCTTGCCACATATGGGGAAGTCATTAACACTATGATCACGACAGCCCCTCAACCGAGACCTGCCAAGAGCACCCACTGCACTTAAATCCACCCCCAATTTCACTAACTCGGAGCTCCCAGGTTTCCGCTTCTTCAGCAACCTCCCAACATCAGAATTGTCGTTCTCCGGATCCTTTCGGGAATCCTTAATTTCACAAATTTCAGACGTAGGCTCAGCCCGAGCCACCAAAGAATCAAAAATAGACAAGCTTTCAGAGGAATGCCGAGGCCTTTTACGGCGGCGAGAGTAAACATGAACAAGAGGAGGCTTGGCGAGTGACCCCTTCTGATCAGGATCGACCTCGAAATGGTTGAGACTGAGCTTGCGAGCCTTGACCTTCTTCGACATAACGTTGGAAGAACCACTCGCGCTAACACGGCAAGGTGAGGTAGCAGAGTAGAGGTGATCGAGGGGAAGATACCGAATGGGAGTGCCGTGTGTGGTATGGACGTCGACGTTGGTATCTTCTTCAACTTCTTGGGGTCGGGGAAGGAATGCCATGGATGGAGAGAGCAAGAGTGCGTGCCCTTTGCTCTCTCGCACTCACTCTGTGAAAGCAAGAAGATTTAAGATTCGGATTCCCAGAAGAGAAATCAGATACAGAGTGTTAGGGTTTTATAATATTGGGGAAACATATGAATTGGGAGATCGTTTTGGAGGGAGGGGTTTTTCCCCAAATAAATTGCGTTTCCCGCGCCGTGAGCAGACACAGACTGAGAAGGGGCTGTAAGAACCTCATAAGCCAGCACAGCATAGAGTGGGAGTGGGATATGACACCTCTCAGGAGATGAAGCATAGCTTCCTACTCTTCCACTAATTGTTCTCGTGATTTTTTTTTTTTCTTAGAGAATGTATTGTAGTTGTAATCTAATTCTTGCATGTATTTTATTCTCGTATATTGAATACTATAAAAATTTTATTGAAAAATTTTAATTATTAAATTTTATTATTTAAATTATAAAATTTAATATATATAATATTTTATATTAAATTTCATAAAAAAAATTCATATTTTAATTTATAAAATATCTTTTTTAATCCTTATTGTCCCTCTATTTCTTTGTCTTCCCACCCATTAATAGAAAATTTGTCCAATTTATAAGAGGTGAAGCTTTTGTAGTTTAAAACTTTAGTTAAATAAAGGTATCAAGCATAATCTAATTATTAGGAGTTTGAGTAGTACTATATAAGAATTTATATAAAAAGGAATTTATTTTTAAATTTTCTTTAATGCATTTTTCTTATAAAAACCCTTAAACTGAATAACTTACTTCTTTATTGTTTTCTTCTGATTTAATTTAGTCTTTTCCATTCAATTTTTAATTAAATAACCCGTTTTCATTAACTCTCCTTGATGTACAATGGACTAAAAATATGACACACAAAGTTTATATTTTTTGAATAATCAAATATTATAATAAAAAAGTGTATCGAGAATAAAAATAAGGATTTAAATATATAATAAGTTCTAATCCTACTAAAGTTAATACAATTGAATAAAAATTTTAAATTAAATAAAATATTATCTCTTCTAGAATAGGATAACCTAAAATTAGATAAATTATAAACTTCTAAATGATAAATATCTAATAATTCTAATTCTTAATTATTTTCTCAAATAATAAATCACAAATCACAAAACAATTAATAACTACATAAAATATAAATTTTATCATAATCTTTTGCATCATTCTCCATCAGGTGGTGAAAACTTATCCTCAAGTTTTAAAGTGACAAAGTAATAGGAAGAAATACTTAACAACTTGTAATAATGGAATAAGCAGCGATAAGAATTGGACTAAAATTGCTTTTGGATTGGCAACCTTTTCAAGAATCTCTAATTCAACGAGGAAATCAACATAAACTTGTGATGGCTTCAGATCAATAACATTAATATTATTGATTTTTTCAATAAAATTCTCAAAAATTTCAATTGAAACATTATCAACAAGATCAATATTGTTGATCTCAACTTGTATATTCATATCTTCAATCTTACCTTCTTCATCAGTCTTAATCTTGTATTCTAAAAACCAATAATCATATTGTAAGTTAGACAGAGGATCATAAAGTTCTACAATTTCATCTTCCAACACTTCTTCTTCAACTTCTTCAAGAGCAAAATGTTGAGATTTAGTAAGATCCAAATCTTCTTCATCTTTTCTACCTTGAAAATCATGTTTGGCCTTTAGTCTACACATAGAATTTGCCTTCACCTCCTCAACCATTTTCCTAATTTTTTCCATATATTAATAATAACATTTTGTAATGGCTTCATAAGAATCTCGATAATAAGACTTATAAGGATCTTGATATTAAGATGAATGCCCATAATTATGATAATCAATTGATCCTCTATGATAATCATGATTTTCATAGCTTGAAGGACAGTAAGACATGAGGATCAATATTTGAAATGATGGCTGCAAATTTCAAGCTAATATTGAAGGTGAGAAAAGAATCAATATGGTAGGACAAAATCTAGGAGGGAAGAATGTTTAAGGACAAATTAACTAGCAATAGAATTGTAATGAAACCAAGCACTAATATCAAAATTACAACCAAACCTAATTAATATGAAAATTAGAACAAATTTCCAAAAGAAAGAGTGCACCTTATGAAGTTAAAGTGAGTATGAGAGCCAAAAACTCAGTGTTAAAGTCTCCAAATACCAAAATCATGCTTAGGAGGTCTAGAAACCTTAGGAGAGTGGTCTAGACAATAGTCAACAATCAACATTGGTCAACAGTGGCATGTCAACGATCAACGCTTAGGATCAATGATCAACAGCCAACTATAACATTGCATATTTGGATAATGTGGTAGACATGTGGCACTGATGTGGTGTAGCTGACTGGATGATGTTGTGCAATTTGTAGTGTTGGAGCTAATGCGCATGAGATTCATGCATCGATGAACCTACCAACGTGTGGGAGCACATGAAAGCATGTGAGTGGATGGATTTCATCAATTCTCCAGCTCTGGCTAGTTCTAACGTTTCCAAACTCAGTGACAGGGCACGTGTCTAGAGACGGTGGCCAAAAGTGCGTGTTTCAAGGAATATCAAGAGTGATAAAATTGTTGAATTTTTTTGGTAAAATCTATAACTTTCTAGCAAGATAGCGGTTTTTTTTTTTTTTTTTTGGTGGTAAGGAGGGTGGCTGTGAATAGCAAAAGGTTGTGAAACCTGGCTTTGATACCAAAATTGATGTAGAATGGCTAGAAAATATGACAAGCAAAGTCTATATTCTTTGAATAATCAAATATAATAATAAATGATATATTGGAAATGGAAATAATGACTTAAGTATACACTAAGTCCTAATCCTACTAAAATTGAAATATGGCTGAATAGAAATTCTAAACTAAATAAAATCTTATCCTTTATGGAAATAGGATAACCTAAAGCCAAACAGATAATAAATTCCTAAATGATAAATTTTCAATAATTCTAATTCCAAATTATTTTTGAAATAATATCTAAAATCCCAAATCACAAAATAATTAATAATTACATAAAATATAAATTTTATCATCATCTTTTACATCACCCTTACAAATAGTTTATTTACTTTTTTACCACCTAAACCAAAATAACTCCCAAGGGAACATCCAAATTATCAAATATTGAATTGTTCATTTTAAGAGTTTTAGGTTCAAAAGTCTCAACTCAACTGATTGGAGTCCCTCATGGAAAGGATAGACTTGCATTATACAACCTCCAATCAGCTTTAGAAAAATATTTAATTTATAGAAAAAATATTAATTAATCAAAGGTTACTAAGATTGCATTCTAATACTTAAACATATATAGGATCCGTATGATATAGTGAATAACTGATTATAGTAGAATTTAATTAAAATTAATTGATTGAAAAATGATTTTTAGAATTAATTTGATATTATAAAAATTATGTTGTGTTTGATTAAAATAACTTTTAAATGTATAATGACAAAAAATATAAAATTTTTTACTTGTGATAATTTAATGTTTTTAAATAAGGATAAATAATAAACTCACGCATTATATAATGAATTGATTTTCCAACAAAAAAGTAAAACTCTTCTTACTTCTACCACATTCACATTTGGTGGACCAAAATTACTTTTACTTTTACACCAATCGAAACATGCACTTTTATATGGCAATCATGTTTGGAGAGTCAAACTTGTGTTTGACCTCTCAAATGTGAATGCAAAACAGACCATGATTATAATCTATCTTAAATTTGAATGAGAAAGGTGAACAATGTACTACTTATTTTTTTAGGGGAAATGAACAAACTATTTATTGTTAAAGCAAAAAAAAAAAAAAAGACTTTTGAGCCTATGTATTCCTACTTTTAATTTTTAGTTAGTTTAATTTTTTTAGTAAATTGCTCCATGTGTATTTAGGTTTGACTTGTGAAAGATGACAAAATTTTTTTTCGGTACAATGAAAGATGAAAATTTAATTTAGCATATAATCATCTATACAACAATATAATTAAAGGTCATCTTTCCTAATCTTATAACATATTAAGGGGTCGACCTAGAAATTTGAATAGTAGGAGAAATAATTATATAATATAATATAAATACGTAAAAATAATATAATATATAATATAGTTAAATTTTAATATAAAATTTTTATTCATAAATGACAAAAGATAATCAATTCTTTATAAACAAAATTATAAAAAATCTATATCCTATTTTTTATCATACTTGTTATCAAACTTGTGTAAAGAAGCATTTTAGATAGTGGTGTAGGGACAATTATAAGATTCTAATAGGGGCAATGATTTATGGCCATTTTACCTACATAATGTAATTTTTTAAAAAAAATTACTTAAATGGCATAGTTCAAAAAGTATTTAATTTGCCACCTCAACTTGCCACTTCATACACTACAGCCACGTCATTCAACCATCTCGCGGCCATCTTTATTCTGCAAACAAAATTCGTGGGTTAGACCCACAAATTCTGTACAAATGACAGAATAAGCAATTGGAGTCCAGAAGAAAGAATTCGTGGGTTCAACCCACGAATTCTACCTCAACACACAATTCATGGGTTGAACTCACAAATTCTGTCATCATGCAGAATTCGTGAGTTCAACCCATGAATTGTGTGTTGAGGTTGAACCGTGACAGAATTCGTGAGTTCAACCCATGAATTGTGTGTTGAGGTAGAATTCGTGGGTTGAACCCACGGAACCCACGAATTCTTTCTTCTGGACTCCAATTGCTTATTCTGTCATTTGTATATAATTTATAATTTATTTAGTAAAAAGTTAAAATCTAATTACTCAAATTTTAAAATTTAATAAATTTAATTATTTATATTATATTTTGTGGTGGAGTGCAATAATAATGTTTTTCTATCTTTGGCATTTCTTTGTTTATCTTCTTTCTATATTCCTTATGTCTCTCATTTTTATTCTAACTTTTGGATTTGAGGTTGATGAACTCTCTTGAAACTTCCTCTTCCTTAAGTTCAGTCATCAATCGAAATACTTCTAAAAGGTTAACCCTTTTTACCCAATTTCCCAGTTATTTATTTGAATCAGTGCCTTTGTTTTTAAATTTATGGAAGAGATGTATAATTTATGGTAATTATAAGTGTATCTATGCCTTTTTACCCAATCTGCTCTCATGTTATGCATGCATTTTCATGTAACCTGATCCATTTTTTTGCACCCAAAAAGAGGGCAAAGAAATGAAAAGAAGAAAACAATACTAGCTTTTATAAGTGTATTTGGTTCTGATTTCATACAGGGAGGGGAAGATGTTCAATGGGCTTTTTGCATTTGAATAACAATGTTTCTCTATTCTCGTAATAACATAAATAAAAATTTATAAAACATTTAATTAATATAAAAAATTTTATTAAGAAAAATTATGTCTTGTTTGACCATTTTTTATTTAAAAAAATTAATTCTTAATTATTGGTTAAGAAATATTTTAAATTTTATTAAAATATAATATAAATAAGTAAATTTATTAAATTTTAAAATTTCAGTTATTAGGTTTTAACTTTTCGCTAAATAAATTATAAATTATATACGGATAACAAAATAAGTGGGTGGAGTCCAAAAGAAAGAATTCATGTGTCTAACCCACGAATTTTGTTTGTTGCACAGAATTCGTGGGTTCAACTCACAAATTCTATTGCGTGAACTGAAATGGCTGCAAGATGGTTGAATGATGTGGCATGTAGTGTGTGAAGTGGCAAATTTCCCCCCTCAGGCAAATATTTTTTAAACTATGCCATTTAAGTAATTTTTTTTAAAAATTGCATTATGTAGGTAAAATGGCTATGATTTATTAGGGTATATAATATTAAAATTTTGAGATGGCTATGTGGCCACTGCCTCAACAATAATACATGTGGATCCATCCTTAAGCGTGTTACACTATGGCTACAAATACAATAAGGACATTTCAGAATATTTGATGCCACCCTATAACTTCTATAATCCATTATTTTTGCATCCCTACAATGCATCAATACTACACAAGAAACAAACATACAATAATAACAAATTGATAAATTGTAAGTCACAAGAGAGAACTCTCTTGACCTATTATACATAACAAAATGGGTTAAGTGTATTGCACTAATGCACTGACATCATTGTATATATAGTTAAAGAATATGGACCTTTCCTTCTATCTGTAGGATTAGTTAACATAACCCATCATAGGTTAACTTACAAAGGCCCAATAACATAAATGATTCACAATAGCTAATTAGCCCATAGTATAATGATCACACATATGGGCCACAAATCAAGTCCTATATTATTACTATTATTAATTTGGGTTTTATAATTTAGTCACTGATACATGTTGTTCATATAAATTATTCTAACAATCTACCACTTAAATTACATATATCAAGTTTTGAAAGAAAAGAATATCCATATTAATATTCACTAAAAGTGATTACAAAATTTTGTTAAATGTGAGTTAAGCAATATTAGCTAATACAGACCTTAAGCCCAACATGAGATTATAAGCACCAATAATGTAGAAAATCATATCCAATATAGATACTAATATCATACACATCAAAGTATTTACAAACTTAAGACTCAAGTAATGTGGACAAGTGGGAAAAGGATATCCACTATGAAATTGTGATCTATGTGCAATTTGTCAACAAATGGTTTAATCATGCACCCAAGATGCTTATTGAAATGTAACAAAATATCTTAGTATCACAAAATTGAGACAAGGTCTAAATGTCTCTTAGGTCATTGTAAATAATAGGTTAGACTCAAAATTGTGGCAATATAATATGTGGCATTAAATTAACAACAATCAGTGTCAAGACATACAACATTGCCACATAACTCCCAGTAACCTAAAACATCATATGTGTTTAATAATGGTTCTAAAATGCCATAGTTGTTAAGCCTTTTGTTAGGGGATCACAACTATAAGCTTAATGCTTATATACTCAATGTAAGTCTATAATTTACATAATTTCTAACAACAATCATTTGAACTCAAGCTTGTGGTGCATTCAGAACTTTTGTTATTCTTATAGAAACATACATTAACAAAGTAATCAAAATAAATGGTATGAGGCTTAGGAATACTCTTCCACAAAATTTGGAATCTGATAATAGGTTCCCAAGCCAAATGAATTGACAAATGGCCTATAACAACACACATGCTTTTCTACATATATTGGTTATCATCTCAGTAGCCTACATAGTTGAGCACATAGCCTTTAGTACCATAATTACCTTACAATTTTTTTGCTACTCTTTAATGCTCAACTTCAAAATCTCTCAAGTATCTTCCACACACACTAATGATAAACTAATGTCATGACATATGCAAATTTGAGTGTACAATAGGCTATGTATAGTTGAAGCTTATGGGGACTATTATCATTTCAACTCGCTCAACATTTGTTTGAAGACACTAGGATTTTAAGGCCTTTTACATTTTAAGATAGGTGCTACACACGCGGAGGAATATTTCATATTGAACTTGCTTAGCACATTCTCAACGTAAGTTAGAAAGCAAACTAATAACTCCGTTGGGTCTATTACAATAGATTTGCATACCAAAACAAAATAGGCATCACAAAGATTCTTCACACTATAATAACATGACAACCTTTACTTTGTGTTACATAATAGGCTAGAACAATTTGCTAGCCATGAAGCACCAAACTATAAATTGCTCTTACTTACCTCTAGGTAAGTGTATTTGTTTAGTACTATTTTCCTAAATACTAATTAAGGAGACTATTTGATCAATTCATTGCATCAAGGCCTATTCCAAAACATAATTGATCTCTTCAATTCTCTTACTAAGGACTCCTCACCCACTTTTATTAAATAATCAAGTATTATACACATCTTCTGACTAAGTTCCAATAAAAAAATATCTCAATGGAGCTCCTAGGATCGAAATGGGCCAACTGTTTCTTACTATTCTTCTCTTTAGATACCTTCCTATAGTTTTTCAACTTGTTAATAATAATAAGTTTCATTATATGCTTATGCACATCACTCACATCATTGGATGGCAGTCCTTCTAAACTTTGTCAAATTTGACAAAGTTATAGTCAAAGATGTCTATCTGATGGGTTACTCCATATAATATTTCGAGAATATTGGGCGAAGTTGGTTCAGGAGGCTC
Source organism: Dicorynia guianensis (assembly GCA_037013595.1). Taxonomy (NCBI): domain Eukaryota; kingdom Viridiplantae; phylum Streptophyta; class Magnoliopsida; order Fabales; family Fabaceae; genus Dicorynia; species Dicorynia guianensis. The sequence continues at coordinate 27,979,894 of JASUAB010000012.1, read as the reverse complement.
ACCTTCAGTTGAAATCATTCCATAATAGCAAGGTTTCAACTTTATACCCAATCCTCATGATTGGTCCCATCAATGATTTTATGAAATTAAATTTCATAGAAAAATATATTGAGGAAACATTCAAAAAATTGAGAGATATACAACACATTGTCAATTTCCTTAAGAATCTAATTAATTGAGCTAGTAATTAGACTGAAGCCCCCTTATAACATTATAATCCTGCCAAAGGGTCTTGATTGAAAGACAATGATATAGGCGCACTCCACAATGAATGCATGGTATATCCTCAAAACCTAATATCAATAGAGCATTTAAGATTACAAGTACATAACACCATATAACTAATTTTCACTACCCATAATGAATCATAACACTAATTATACTCCAATAGAGTGTAATAATTAATGATATAGTCCTTAGTGTCATTTTGTATAATTTGAATGTAATTTGTTTGAAAAACATAATACAAACTATATGTTCAAGCAAAGAAAGAATGGAGCTATTTAATATTACTTTGCTTTCTAGCAAAAACCAACCACACCTACATCGCATTTAATTCATGTGACCTGTTTGATTTTTGTTAAAAGTAAATCACAAAAATAAGAAGGACAAAGGCAAAAATAGAGAGAATCTTACTGACTTCTTCCATATTGGGTATAGGAGTTTTGCTGCTGCTTCATAGAGAGTCAAAATGTAACAATAATCTTAGAGGGTCCTAGACAATAAGAACACAAGGATGTAAAATCCATAATAATACACAGCGCATAGCAAAGTTGCTGTGAAGAAGAGTTGCTTGGAAGGAGAAGAAAATGTTCAATAGTAGCTTACCAAGGAGAAGAAGAGCTGCTGCGAAGGAGGAACTCACATTTACAGGGAAGAGGGCAACTACAGCTGAGACGAAAATAAGTGAAAAGGCTTAGGACTTTTTGGGAAAGTAATGTGTATTTACAAAATTGCCATTAATTAAGCTCTTCTTTACTGTGTTTTTTAGGGAAAAACAAGTTAAAGAGAACAAAAACATATTTTATGTGTTCTCAAATTTCTACTCTAAAAATAGGTTATGGACAACAAATTTTCAAAACAGTTAGATAAAAAATAAGCACCCGACATAGATTTTATTGTGTTTTTTCCCTGAAAACCAAAAATTGTTTTGAGAAAAAGTAATCAAATAGGCATAATATCTCTTATTTGCAAGCCTTGACCAACATTTATCAAATTTATTGCCATTCGAAGCCATAAATTTACAATAATACTATAGCATAGCAATTAAATAATCTCGTTAAGAATTATACATGTGCATCACAATCTCTATAAAAAAAAAAAAATTCTCCACTGCTTGGGTGTGCCCAAAAGCAAAATTCTGTTTTTTCCTTTCTATCCCCTTTTGGTACATATATTTGCATCATTTGTCTAGGAATCTTTATCATGCATTACTTGTAGATGTCTCGCAAGGTATGCTCCCCACTCCCCCCAATAAAAAAAGGTACAAAATTCAAGGAGTATTGTTAATGTGTTGCATCTCTTTTAATATCCATTTCCTAGATTGTCAGATGTGGACAATGATTTATTATTATTTTTTAATTGTTCCATAAAACAAAACAATTTTGTTTATTGTAGTAACTTTTATAATTCATTTCCTTTCAAAAGAAAGTGAGGTGAAGACACCATAAGACAACCAAGAAGAAGATGTTTAAATTCTTGATAATTTCATTATATAAATAATGAGAAGTAAATTGTTGGTTTTGTTCATTGGGTTGCTTTAAACATTCTAAATAGTGCTCTTGTGGGTTGGATTAAAAGTCTCAAAGCATATAATCCCTTCAAAACAGTCTTTCAATCAAAGCTACATTTACTCTCAAAGCATATAATCTCTTCAAAATAGTGCTTAATCTTATTATGTGATATTTGTTTTGTTAGTTGCTTGGAACTTATAGTGATCAAAATACTTATTGTGTGATATTTGTTTTGTTCATTTTGTAACTTATATGTAGAATTGATAAAATATGAATTTATTAGCAAAAGATGGGAGGAAAAAGTGAGAAAGGAGACAACATGGACTGGATAGTTAAAAATGCAAAGGCATTCATTGAAATACTTTATGAACAAGTGAAGAAAAAATAGTTGCAATCATCAACATCTAAGGCAACTATATGAGAAGACATAAACACTGAATTGACAAAAACATTAGAGATAATTATAGCATAGATAAGTTGAAGGGAAAGTTTAATCGTCTACGTACTCAACATCAAGAATTTTTCAACTTTGTTGGCTCGTGCAGGGATTACGTCGGATTCAACATCTAATAAAGTGAATGCCCCAAAAGATCTATGGCAAGACTTGTATACGATATGTGCAAATTCAATCAAATAATATTGTTGTATATTATAGTTATCTTAAAAAATGTAATTACATGGTATTGAACTTCTTCATTGGTAATTGAAGAAAGGAAAGTATTACAAGCAGTTTAAGAAGAATGGATTTGAGTACAATTATGAAATCCTTGGAGAAATATTAAAACCTAGCACAGCAACTAGTAAATTAAGTCAAGCCTCCTCTCATGGACCACTCAACTTTGAAGAAGAATGAGATTTAGAGGAAGATTTCCATTAAAAACTCATACATGTTAATTCACCTATCATAAATAATGAGGATGGTTATTCAAAGAAAAATTTTAAAAGAAAGAAAGCTATGGGTCTCTAAGTGATCATCAACGTAAAAAGGCAAGGTTTTCAAGATTAGGAAAATTAGAAGCATGCTTAGACCAATGGTTTGAAACAATGAGTGCCAAGACAAAAGCATCAAAAACAAAAATTGAAGCATCAAAGGCTAAGGCTAAACAATATAAAGTTGAATCTAATCAAGCCACTAGTCCAATGTCTAGTCCTTAGTTTATAAAAGCATGCATGGAGGTGTTAATCTACATGGAAGATGTTCCAATTAACATATATAATCTTGCATTGATGAAGATAAAGATAGGAGACATTTATTTATTAATATGCCTCCCTTTAGATTGAAGCATTGGCTAGAGCATCTCTTAAGTGAAGAAGTTATTAGTTATCTTGTGACTTTATTTATATTTTAAACATTATATTGTAGTTAAGCATTGTGGGTTTGTGTTAACTTGCAGTTATGGATTATGTTTGAATAAAGCCGTCAATTTTAGCTTAGACCTACTTGTTTGCCTGAAACCACCCTAAAAAATTAAGGGTTAGATTAGAAAAATTCAACCCATAAAAAGACTTTTTTTGGTCTGACTTAGATTGGCTTGGTATTGAACATGGTTGGCCCAGTTGGTCCAAGGCCAGCCTACCAAATTTTTTTTTTTTACTTTTTTCACTTCACCTTTTTCTTTCTTCTCTCAAATTTGTAATTTCCTCTTCCTACATCCACATCAAATAACAAACATTTATAGAATCAAAAATAAAAAAGTAATATGAAAATAAATATTGAGAAATTAAATAATAAATCTTTCTTTAATTGCTGTTTCAATATGCAAAGAAAATACAAAAATATAAAATTTATGCAAATACAAAATTTTAAAATATAAAAAAGATTTATAAGTTTATAACTATATTATTAATTTAGAAATTTAAAATATAAAAATTTATATTAATTTATAATTTATGTTCAAGTTTAGGGCTATTCTATTTAATCATCAACTTTATAGGGTTAGGGTTAGGTTTAAATTTTTTTGACCCAAAAAATGTAGGCCTTTTTTAGCTCAAGATCGTCTGGGCTAGCCCTTGTCATAGCTCTGTTTGAGCATTTATGGTATATTTAATCTTTTAGTACTTGATTAATAATGTGTGTTATCTTATAGTATTAGATTCTTAGTGCATTATCTTATGTTATAAGACTTATTTTTATTCAATGTATTTGAATTATATATTGTTGGCATTAGTTAATTTTTCTTCTATGATTGTCAATTCTTTTGAATTGGTGAATATGTCAATATTTGGATCCATCTATAATTCAATTACTAAAAGTAGCTCATCAAGTGACTTGGATGATAAATGGGAAGACTTAATTATATTTTTGTTAATAATGGAGTATGAGAGAAGTTGTATCTCCAAGATACCATGCAAGACTTCTATGTTGATTGGAAAGATATATACTTTTGAATTTTTAGCTCATCATAAAGTTAGATGTTATGAAAGTTTTTAATGGAAAAACATCTATTTTTGAATTTCTGTGAAACCTTAAGAGATGTGGCAAATTTGTGTGATGGCAAAAAGTAAGTTTAGAAGAAAGGTTTGTAATGTTTTTGATGATAATATGTCATAATATACAACAATGCATTGTTGTCGAAAGGTTTCAACCTTCAAAACATACCGTAAGCAAATGGCTTAGAAGGATTTTGAGAGCAGTATGCAAACTGGGCACAATGATCATTCGACCAAGAAATCAAATAACTACTCATAGTCACATCTTGGACAATCAAATATACTTTCCCTATTTTAAGGTAACACCTATGTGTGTGTGTGTTTGTGTCTTCTTTTTATAAGTGATCAAAATATGGTTGTTCTTATACTAAACAAGTTGTTATGTTTTTCATGTAGAATTCCATTGGTACCATTGATGGCATACATGTATCTGCATGGGCTCTTGCATCAAAGCAAACTAGCTTTTGTCGAAGAAAAGTTTTAATAATAAAAAATATATTGGCAATGTGTGATTTTTACATGTTCAACTTTGTTTATTCTAGCTGGGAAGGGACAACAAATTATTCAAGAGTGTTTTTAGATGCATTAAAACTTGAAAATAATTTTCCAAAGCTTTGTGGAGGTATGTGTTCTTACTATTATAATTGTTTTTATTTTATCATTTATACTATCTAATATATGGCTTCAATTTTTATTATAGACAAATTTTATCTTGTTGTTTTTGGATTTCCTAATATGCCTAGTTATTTTGCTCCATTTCATGGTCAAAGATATCATTGGTAGGATTTTTGTGAAAGCAGACAACCACAAGGAAAACATGAATTATTCAATGTTTTGGAGTATTGAAAGCAAGGTTTCCAATTCTAAAGTTGATGCCAAATTATCCTATTAGAAAACAAAGAAAAATTCTCAATACTTGTTGCACTATACATAATTTTATTAGAATGCAATAGAGAATAGATAAGCTTTTCAATAATGCTTTAGAGAAGACTTGATTGTGGGTGAAGAAGGTTTGAGAGTAGATCAACAAATCAACATTGATGCTTCTCAAGCATCTCAAGTGACACAAGTTAGAGAGAATATTGCTTATCAAATTTAAGCAAATTATTGAAGCTTTCAATAGTTTTATGTAATTGATAGTTAGGTTTAACATATAATATTGGATATTTATTTTGATTAGCTAATGATCTTTATGAATATATTGTGCAACAAATTTATATATATATATATATATATTAAGGATTTATATAATTACTTATATGATAATTTTTATGCATATCAAGGTTAGTCCAAGAGTTAAATTAGGACAAACATACTTAAAACTGGTTTTTAACATAAGGGCATGTTCTTCAACTCACTTGATAGATAGAATACTTGTCTGTTTTTAAATTTTTGTAAAAATGGATATGTATGTAGGCTTTCCTTTTCTTAAAAAAAATAGTTTTTATTGTCTTCTTTATTTTAAATTGAAATTATTTTCATTCATGTTTGTTACACTTGTTTTGCGGTTCATTTGCAATAAAACCTTGAGAAGGAATCTTGAAATTATTGTAATTTACTCTAAAATTTGTCTGCAAGAGTGGAATTCATTACAATAACCTATCAACATAATTCGTTGATCAAAGTGAAGGGCGATTTCAAATCTGCAGAGTTGGTTATGTTAAATTTGTTGTAACCTTTATGATATAAATATTCTTTAGAGTTCTAAATATGTTATTTTAACTTTATTTATAATTAACCAAATTGCATTTTATCATTTTAAATTTCATTAAAAATGGACAAACCAAACGTATTACCATTATTTTTATTTTCTAAAAATAAAAATTGGCTGTTGTAAACCAAAAATAGTTTTTTGTAATTTGAAATTTTTCATAAGAAAATTATCTCCAATGAAAATAAATCCAAATAAAAAAAGAAAATATTTTTTACAAACCAAATGCATCCTTAGATTGCATTGATATATTGTGAACTAGAGTGCTTTTGCCCTTTGGCATTCCTTTGAACCTCTTAGGTTGTCTAAATTTTGTTGTTAGAATAAGATACATGATTAAACTCAACATATTCTGAACCTAAAGAATTCCCAAATGGACAATTTATTTTAGTGTCACTTGTTTATTGTTTTCTTGAAATAAAAACCTTATTTTGCAAAAAATAACATTGAAACATGGGAAATTAATTGTGATCAAATTCATCCTCAGATGACAAGTAAATAAATAATAATATGTCCACTCCAATATCAAATTGTTGTTACATTTAAAAGTTATACAACTTAGCTCCAATATGAAAATGACGTAACAGTTCTAAACATCCAATAAATATTAGCATCCTGAGTTTGTGATGTCATTTGTTAGAGAAATGTTGTGCCTTGCCTTTGTGTTTATATGTTTATATTTATACTAACTAGACATTAAAGAACATTGTTGGACAAAAAGTATTAGGGTAGACTTAATCTTACTAGGTGCTGCTACTTAATTTGAGCAATCAACAAGGAGAATAAATGAATTCTTGTTACTAATTTACTTATCAAACTTATACAAATGGTTTTAATGAACATACACACCATAAAAAATGAATTAAGGGACATGTTGGTCCATTGTCCTTTTTCTTGACATGGCAATCTGTTAAAATAGAAAAACAACTAATTATTATTATTAACAAAAGCTCTAGCTGATCAAACTTGCCAACTAAATAGCTATTGGTAAAGAAAAGTTGAACGCAAAAATTATTTTCATCTTTATTATATCATTTGTTAGGAGAAGTCCAAGTAAAACAATCTAGAAAAAGAATCTAACATGGAAGATTTACATGGACAAATTAAAATTTATTAAACAGATCACCATGTCTTATTAGAACCAGTGGTAAATTCAAAACATTATCAATCAAATTAATAAACATCATGTCCAAAGTTGGAAATTAATGAAAAAAGATTGAAAGTTTCAATGCCTAAGAATCTCCAAATTAAGAAATTGACCCATCAACAATTCCTAAAGGGAATACCAACAAAACCTTGAAAAGCGAGTTATACAATTTTGTACTTATTGATTTCGTGAAGATGACTCCAATGTATCCATGGCTAACATGATTATATTCACATCAAGCATTGCTGGTTTGAGTTTTGCCTTTAACTCGCCTATACTAATCTCATTCTAATTTTCTTGAAAGTGTGTCACTTGATCTTCATTTATAAACTCTGAATCAATCTTTGCATCCTTAATACATTGGCCAAGGCTAAGGAAATTAAACACTTTAGGTTCCATGGAGGATTTAGATGGGATTATATGTAACTCACAACCAATATTGCTCTCATCTATTGTACCCTATAATTTATTAGATAATTAAAAGATTAGATGATCTTGAGATATTGCTAGTTGTAGGTCTTTCCCACATTTTTATGCTTTGTCACTATTCATTAGGTATTTCTATTTCAAACTTATGATTTTCTTTATTAATTGTCTTCTATTCACTATTTCATTTAGAGAAGATAATTTCAACTCATTCAAAATGCTTTCTCAACTTAATTTCCTACTACAGACATTTAAAATGAAAATTTTATCATCCTTACTCCACACGAATAAGATAATAAGAGTGGCTAGTAAAAAAAAGTATATGGCCGTTGCACCAATAATAATAAGTTATAACCGTTGTAAAACATGAAGAATGGTATTTGAAGTGGAAAGACGTTATTGTCTACGAGAGGTGCATGAGTGGCTAATATAATAAATATGAATGAAAACTACTATTAGTTAAAAGATTGCTTTTAAAAAGAATAATTGCTGGTTGTAAGAAGCATCCGTAATGAAAATATGATATCAATAGCTGTTGTTAACTAAAATTAAATGAATGTTATAAATATAAATGTTACAATTATAAGAAATAGATAGTAAAAATCTTTAAAAGTTATTAACCTTTTGAAACAGATATAATTTATACGACACCCACCTATCTCAAAAGATTTAACAAGAGTTTAAAAAATTTTAAGAAAACACATTTGCTAGCTACTACTTATAGAGTAAATACACTAATCTAATGTCTTTTGGACTATGAACTAGACCTAGAAAAAATGAGACTTGATTATAGAAATATTGGTGAAGCATATAACTTTTATGAACCAATAAGTCTTGTGTAAGTCAATGTCTCACTTGCAATATTACACTTTCTTGATATATTTTTTGCTAAACAGCATAGTTTTGCACTAATAGCTATGCGTGAGCCTAGTAATTCATGAGTGTTTTAGAGATTCAACATTATCTCATAAGAGTGGTTCCACTCCATACTCATGTATATAGGTGATTCTATCAAATGTATACTGTTGTAAATATGCCACCCATAAAGACTAAAGAAATTATTAAGAGTTTTTGTTCATTTTCTCCTTATTAGCAGTTAAGCACTATCACAGGGGCTTAAAAATTATTTATAGTGCTTGCAGGGCTAACAAATGACTTGTTATTATATATATGAACTTACTGCATGAGATTTCCAATCATATAAATTAGGTTAGCATCACTATTAATCTCATTTGACATTAATCAATTCCTTCCCTTTGATGTTTAAAATATTTTTCTCTTACCCATGGGTTTAATTAATGGATCCACTTTTGACTAGAAATAAACCCATTTTTTATTGACTACTTTATCACATAAAGTTTCTATAAAATATTTTGACTTTACCAATGAAATATTTATTTCTTCACAACGGTTATCATCACTTAGTAATTGGAAAATATAAAGGGTATTATTTTTTTATCCAAAGAAATAGTTGTTCCGAGATTTGTAGATACTATATTTTATTTGGTCTATTTCCAAAATTTTAACCCAAATTGTAAATCAAAATTTAAAACCCAAACTTAAATTGAAAATAAGAAAATAAAATAAAATTTAAACCTAAAAATTAAAGTCAAATCCAAAATTAAATCAAAGTCAAGCCCAATCCCCCAAAAAAAAAAATCCAAAATGAAAAGGTGACCCTAAATTAAAATTAAACCAAAACCCAAAATTAAAATTAAATTTTAAGATTAAAATTGAACTCAAAAATAAATAAAAACAAAAAGATAAGATAAAAGAATAAAATATTGGTAAGAAAAAGATAAATAACAAAAAATAAAAATAAAGTGACAAAATAATGAGATAAATATATAATATAAGACAAATGAAAAGATAAATAATCAAGGACAAAAGGAAAAAGGATGTAAGATAAAAAGAAAAAAAAAGAAAAAAAATGAAGAAATAAAAATAAATAATAAAAGATAAAAGAAAATACTAAGAGATAAGAGGTAAAGAAAGATAATAAAAGGTAAAGAGATAAAAGAAAATAAAAGATAATTGAGATTAGAGATAAAATTAAAGAGTTAGAATTTGGCTAAGATAAGAACCTAAAATACTAGTAAAAATAGGACACAGTACAACCTAAAAAGGAGCCTACCAATAGAAACTCACTAGCCTGCACATAGTCTAGCCAAATAAAAAAAAAAAAAAACTTTCATTTTTCATTCTTGCACCTAGATATTAAGCTTATGTGTTGAGTCAGAGAACCTCCATCGTACATTGGTATCTACATGCTCAAGTACTATTGTTCAAAGTATTTTGATGTGAATTGAATACCAAGAAGTAGAATTTGCCCAAGTTAGTCTATAAGAACATTTATTGTTTTATTTTATCTTTGGCATGGCATGTTCTTTGTTAATTGTTTAACTATATGAACATGTAAAATTTGCATGGTGGGCAGCTTGTGTGATGCGTAGTAGAAATCTTACATAGGTTGGGTTAGAAAGAATGTTTGGGTCTATGAGAATTTTTAAAGTAGTTAGATTAAAGATGTAGCAAAAAAAAAAATAATAGTGGTCTCAAAAAATAAGAATCATTTCATAGATGAATTTAAAATTTTTTCACTTAATTATGAATTTTTTTATGGATGGAGTTTGAGTTTGATAAAAATAGGTGTATCTTAGAATATTTTGAGTATGAAAAGTTTTTCTCCTAAGATTTTAAAATTAAAAAATATATATAATGATTAAGAGACAACAGTGGAATCATGTCATTCTTCTTTATTTCCTTTAATTTCTTTTTTCTAGCAAAAGAGAAATTTTAAAAGTAAAAAACTTATTTTCTCTAATTTATTTTATGAAAACTCCACCTGAAAGGAGTGGAGTATTTCTAAAAAGAAATTATTTTCCTAAACCAAAAAGTCAACTTTTTGTGAGAATTTTCTTAAGAAAATTATTTTTAAAAAATTTAAAAATTCTGATTTGAAGTGGATAGTAAATTTTTCTTAAAATTATTTTTATTCAAAACTTTGATCAAGAATGGGTAGCAAATTTTCTTGAATATTTTTTTATCTAAAATGTCAATCTAAAATGGGCAAGATAATTTTCTCGCAATTGTTGTTACCTAAAATCTTGATTTGGAATGAGCAGAGATTATTTCAAAATTTCTCTTTTTAGAATTTTTAAATCAATACCAATTTAAAGTAAGATAAATTAATTAAATTATTAAGGTACTAAAAGGGTGTTAAGAGGTTTTAATACTTTCTCTATATGTAACTAACCTCCAAACTCAATATTTGAAATATAGGCCCACTTTGATTAGGTATCCAATCTCATTATTAAAAAATTAGATCAATAGTGACTTTATTTTTATTTTAAAAATCCATTTTCCTCTTGCTCCAAAAAAAAAGAGGGAGTGAGAGAGTTTTGCGTGTAATTTCCATTCTGCATCATGACGTTGCAACACTACTTAGCCTCACTTCTAGCCATCTCAAGAGTCACAAGTTTTTGACTAAGTGGTGGATGTACAAATCATTCATTTGGAAAATTTCAAAGTGACCCAACACTTTCAAAATTTTTAAAATTAAAGGGCATACACTTCCATAACTTAGAGATTTCATAAACCCAAAAAAAATTCATTTTACACCATTGTACCTTTGTGTACAATAATAATGCTTTTAACAAATTTATTTGGCACTATTGCATCTCTATATACAATAGAAACACCGTTTTCTATATCAATAACAAGAACAAAAAAGTAATTGGCACATAGTTATGTTCATGAAAGGCTTATAAATTTCCACAAAATCTACAACTTTATCTTACATGAGCAAAAATTTTGTAGCTAAATCAATTAAATAGTCATACATATATTTCAAGACTTAAGACACAATTATGAATACATATCAATTGCTCACAATATTATTAAAAATAATGCAACATATATAAACTACCCAAATATATTTTCACAAGCCATATGATACACAAATTAGGAAACAAATTTATTCTCTTATAATTGATAAGAATATAAAACATTAAATAAACCATGTAAAAAAGATTATCCATATTATTATTCTTAGCATATATCACATAATATTAGAGAAAACAATTGAGAAGTTAAATCAAAATTGAAGACTAAAAGTTGAAATTATAGGAGCTCTGATCTCAAGTCTCAACCCTTGAGGAAAACGTCTCACTTGGTGACCTTTAATTGCAAAATTTTTTTATTATTGCTTAATATTAATTTATCATTTAGACAAGTCACACAAAAACAATGAAATGTGTAGATGAAATAGCAAATTTATTTCATAAAAAAATGTAATCTTATTCATAACATTTCAACCTTATCATAAAGTCTCAAGCACTCTCAATTACAACATCTTAAACATTCAATACAAGTAAGCCATAGTTACAATAGTCCTTGCCCACAAAAAGATTATACTTGGTCATGAGAATTCTATCAAATTCAAATGATACTTTAACCCCCACTTTTTCGAAAAATGACATAGAAATTAAAGTTACTCTAATGTTGGTAACATGCAGCATGTTGTTAAGAGCTAGTGTCTTTCTTGATGTGAGCTTCAAAAGCACTTTGCATTTTCCTAGAACTTTGCAGTTCTTGAGTCTCCAAAGTTGACCAGTTATTCTTCAACTCCTACTAGTGAATAAGAGGAGAAGGCATCTTTATTAGCACAAATGTGCCTAGTAGCACTAGAGTCCATCTCTTAGTCTTTTACACTAGTGATGAAATTTATTTGAATAACAACTATAACAATAATTTCATCTCTTTCAACCAAGTTTGCTATTGGTTGTAGAGGGTTATAATTTCTCACTTTCCTTTTGCATTGTGAGAGATGATAGCCTAGTTTGCCACTAACAAAGCAATTTCCTTTCTTTTTCTTAAAAGTGGGATTGTTAGCATTAGGCTTGTAACCAAACTTATTTGTACTAAAAGAAGATTTTTGATAATGCCTTTTAGTGCAAATAAATTTGCACCAAATTAATCTTGTTTTTACAGCATGCACCTCCTTTTGGTTGGTATCTTCAATTATTATGTGTTTGATTAATTCTCCTAAGGTTAGTTGTTTGTGTTGTTGCTTGTAGTCATTCTAACAATTAAGCAACTTATAAATTAGTATTCTAACAACAAATTCTTCTTGTAGGTTGATGTTTTTAAAACTTTTATTTCTTTTTCTTCATTCTTCTCCCGTATGTGATAATTCCCAATAATAAATATTTGTTTGCTAGCATCTTTAATGGTGTGTTTTGTTATCATGGACTTCCAAATTGATTTTGCTTCCTTACAACCGCAATAAATATCATACAAATTGTTAGACAAAGTACTTAAAAAAGTGTGACAGGAAACCTTATTGGTATAAAGCCAAGCATCTCCATTTTGTTATGGTTTTCCTTCACTTAGTGCAAAAGCAACTACAAGTATGTCCAATGTGGAAGAGATTCGCTCTTAACATCTCTTGAAATTTTGACTATTGAACACTTCAATTTTAGAGATGTCTAGGGGGGTTTAGCATATGACACAACATGGGTCAAAGGCATGGCATGATTGGTAGCAACAATAGCTCCATTATCAGGTGTCTGAATAGTGCTATTAGGATCAATAGTGGCCATAATCCTAAAAATTATTGGAAAAGATATGTAGATTCTAACTTAATAATCTAAAACGTGCTATAAGAACACTTATCTTTAAGGATTATTCTGCTACCCCTTAAGTGTAAAAGTGTTGAATGCAACAATCCTCAAGATTCAATAGACTTTTCTAATTGTGTGCACTCACAGTTAGGTGTTAGGATCAATAGAAATAGTATAATAGCATATGTAAGTAGCTAGCTAGCAAAGAAATAAAAAATCACTTTAACACAATAGGGCTTCTTCACACTAGTACCACTTAATAGAATTTGCTTTTCACAAATCAAGGGTGTTCTATATCTCTAGCATCTCTTGATCAAAGATCTTATAGGAAGAAAAATATGGCAATTGGTGAGAAAAAGACAAGAGTTGTTGGTATCATTTATATAAACATAAAATTGGTGGTTAATACACACACACACACATACACACACATATGTTGCCATTTAGCACAATGAATAAAGTGTGGCTGATAAAATCAAGTGTATGGCCAATGCATCAATAATAATAAGTTGTAACTATAGTAAAAAATTGAAGACTATTAAAAATAGAATAACATTGGTGGCTGTTATAGGTGGAAGAATGGGTGATATAAGAACTATGGAAGAAAATTGTTACTATTTAAAAGATGGTTATTAAAAACAATAATTACATGGCTGTTAGAAACATTGGTAATAAAAATATGATATCAATAGTTGCTGTTAACTAAGAATTAAATGAATGTTATATATGGAAACGTAACAATTATAAGAAATAGATAGTTAAAATCTTTAAAAGCTATTAACCTTTTGAAATAAATATAATTTACATAACAAATTCTAAACCTCCAAATGAATCTTTTAAATAAGAATATAAATAAAATTAATGCAAGGAAAGAAAGAAGGCAAGAAGATTTACTCCCTGAAGTAGTTATGGTTGGCAACCAACCCATGAGGCAACATTTTCATTACAAGCTCAAACACCCCTCAATGTGCCACAAATGTCCTATAACTATTAGCTGACATTAGCTATAGCGACATCATTTCTTCAGTTTGATAGCCACACCATAATCAAGGAACATTGCAAGCTGGCCATGGCATTTAATTACCATGGATAGCACTCTGTCCTATGTTCTAATGGATTTGTTTATGCATCCAAACACATCGTAAGTGCATCAAATATTTAGTTTAGTTTGGCATCCAAAATAATAAAAAACCCCTAAACCTTAGTGCTTTAAATAGCCTCCCACTCTCCTGTTGTATCTCTTTGCAAGCTAGACTAGACCTTTTCTGTTTGATTCTCCTATATCTATACCCTAGAGGAAAAAGACAATCTTATCCCCAATTCAGAGCTAGGGTTTATATTCTAATCATTTTCCATTCTTGTTTCCCATATAGCATTCATATTAATATTTGGATTTTCCATCGGTGAAGTGTATTACCTAGATTCTGGTCTTCCTATTTTACTACCATAATTTAAGCTGCTTTTAGCCACAATCTTGAAGAACATAAGATAGCTGAGCAAAACCTAGATTACGTACTTGTATTAGTTATTAAATTTTCTGCTCTTCTTTGAAACAAGCTTGGGGTCTTTCAAATTTATTCCCTCATCATAATTGTATTGGGATTTTACTTATTTTAATTTGAATATGTGTCTACTAGTGATCTATGTGCTATTGCATAGCTCTTCTCTAATGGTATTCAATTTTCTTGATTCACTAGCGCAAAATTATTTTCTCTAAGAATTATGGTGTCGTGGGAATTAATTGATTATAATTATAGTTTTGTTTGATGTAATTTCTAAGTTATGTATGGTTTTCCATGTATATAGTTTTAATATGCACCTCAGTATGTTGTGAGACTATTACAAATCATTGTAGACAACAATTGTGACATGGGTGTATGGCAAGTGGCAAGCATTCATTTTAAGAACTTCATTGCAAATAACCAGTCTCTCCATGAATCTGGTATGGTGGCTTGTTATAATGGGTTGGAGTTAGGAAATGTATCCCTTGTTTTGTTGAGCATACTTTTTGGGGCTGATGTAGATGTTGAGTAGAAGACCTCATTGAGTAATAAAGATGTAGTGAAGGATCACAGCCGTATTTATAGCTCAAGTTCCTAATTTGTTGAGGTACATTTGTTGAATTGAAGCTGACACATACTTTTAATTTTTTATTGAAACTTGTTGTCTTTGTAGTCTGATATTATTTATTTTTCAAATTCCTGAATTTGCTAGTTTTGTCAAGCCTAGTATAACATAACTATAAAATTACATGGTTCCAAACTTTGAAAGTTCTATGTTCCTTCCATGTATTGTTTTATTTTCCAAATTCTTAAATTTGTTAGTTTTGTCAAGCCTGCTACAACATAACTATAAAATTAAATGATTTCAAAAATTGAAAGTTCTATGATTGTTTGTCATATTGCTACTTTAGTTTGATTGCACTAACTTATATTTCTTGGTCACATGTTGAGTTGTATAGGGTACACTTGGTGAGTCCCTAAAAACAATCATACATTTTGATTATCCTAAGTAATGTCCTCATCTTCTTGACTAGGTGAAGCATAACTTACAGGATCAACAAGTCCATAGTGCCTTGAATTTTCTGCAGATGCTTTCTAGAAAATATGAGTAAGTTTGTATTTTTAATTCTAAAGTCCAAATATCTTGTTTTTGTTGAAAGAAATTGCCCTTTGTTCTCACTCATAACTCATGGTACATAGTATAATTGCACTTCTAAATTAGATAGGTAAACTCATCATTTATATGCTCCCCATTGGTAATTATTTTTCCCAAGTTATTAATGCTCTCTAATGAATTTGGCATAGCTCTTTACTTTTGAACCACAAGAAACTTGTCTCAGAATGTGCAACCTATTGGTAATTATTTTGCCCAAGATGTTAATCTCTCTAATGGATTTAGCATAGCTCTTGCCTTTTTGAACCATAAGAAACTTGTTTCAGAGTTATAATATGTTTTTGGTTTTGTTTTAGCTTGTAGGAGGTATAATATAACATCTATTGTTGGTGCATGCATTTGTCTTTTTCCATTCTAATATCTCCTTGAAGGAAAAAGTACATTGCTCAAAATTATTACCACTAAACATTTTAAAATAATAATTTTAAGTCTTCTAAAGATGTTAAGTAAAGAAAAGGGGTGAAGATTATAATGTGTCCAAAGTATGTGAAGGACCCGGAGTTTTCCAAAAGTTTAAAGGAAATATAATTTAAGACAAGAGGCACATTGCTTCAAAAATAAAGTGTGACTTCCCTTTCTTATATTTGTATAATTAAAATGGATCTATCATTATCTTTGTTAGTGAGATACAATGTGGTGGTAAGGTTTCTAATTTTTTTCATGTATTCTATAATCTATTGCCTTGTTTGACAAGAGCTTATACATGAAGGATACTATGATACATGAATAATGCCCTGTATGATTATTCCTATATATGTTAGTGCTGAGCACTATCATTTTTTTTAGGTTTAAGTCAGATAAGGAGAGGACTCCTTTTTATCGCATTGTTGAAGAGACATTCCCTCACCTCCTCAATATATTTGGTAGGCTTGTTTAGCTTTTGAATTCATCACTTGAAGTAGCAAATTTGATCAAGTTGATCAATAAAATATTCTGGTCCTACATATATGTATGTTCTCTTTCCTCCCCACATGAAACACTTACACGACTGTGTTAACATTTTGCAATAGATATATTCTTATTTAGGCTGCATGTGGGAGTTATAGACTATTAGTTGTGTACAACCATAATTACTTTGATTTATTTTTTGTTTTTATTTGACAAGCTTGACTCTTTACCATACTTCAATATCTATTAACTCAAAATAGTACAACAACTTGACAACGTTAGAAGGTGGACACCATTTGTATTCCACCACCAACAACCTTGGATGGGTGCCCTTTTCTTTTCCATATTAAATCAAACATTAAAGAAAAAGAAAGCTAGCCATGGATTTTACATTGATAGTAAACTGTCTATGATAACTCTAGTTTGATTTTGTGGTGTTGTGTATTCCCTCTATTATCATATATAAAGTCAAGTTAAGGGTAATGAACCAAAAAGTTAAGGGGCCAACTTTATTGCTTGTAATGATTCATAGCTTTGATTAATGAATCTTTTTGTAAAATTTTGGTCTTTTTGTTGAAGCTTGTTATGAGAAAAGGGAAAGAGAAGAGAAAATCTCTCTTACAACTATGATGTTGTAGTTAGCTACCTCACTTATGCTAATGTTTATCTCCACTCAACTTCACACTTGACATGTACGTTTGTGTTTATTGTTTAAATTCATTCAGTTGGAGATTCCAAAGTAGTTATTTGATCAAAATGTTTTCAATTCTTGGATGATGCTATTTTTAAATGTACTGAGGCTTATCCCCTTGGAAGCTCAGCCTATTGATCTTGAGCTTAGAAAATTAGGGGGTTGGTGAAAGGTGAAGAAATGGATAGTTTGCATTCTAAATAGGCTTTAAACTCGCTATGTGTTGCAAGTCTATATCATTTAATTTATAGATATGAACTTTGTTATGGTTTGATTTACTGAAATTTTATGGCTCCTTAAATTATTATGTCATAGTTTTCAAGACTTGAAGTTGTAAAGCCCTAAAAATAGAGCCTTTGCTCAAATGTTTCGAAGCATTACACTGAGAAGATTTTGGAGTGCCACTTAATTATAACTTCAAATATTATTCGTGTTGGTGGCTATTGAATTGATAGAGTTATTAACTTGATTCTTCAATATCTCAACAATAGGTGATGTTCCATGATTTTGCACTCATTATTTCTATGCTAAATTTCACTAGCATTCAATCATGTCATATTTAAGCTTCTTTTAATATATAACATGTCTATATTATCTACTAGATCCAACTTATTTATGGTTATGCATCTATAGGTAAGCACACTGTCTATACTCTTGGTTAGTTTTTAAATTGTTAAATGTTTAAGCATGACTTAGTTCTTGTAGTTTGAGGTAGCAATTTCATGGTGTTTGCCAAATAAATTTCTTGGATGAAAATGCTAATATGATTTTATTGCTCATCTAATGCATGATGCTCTTAGTTGATACATTTGAAAGCCATGAAAGTGTGGAAAAGAAAACTTTATTTGGTTGCATTTTGGTCTAGCAGCAACAATCCTTAACCATAACCTAAGTTACTTCTTGTAGAATATGTGGTATTGTGATGCTAACTATGTGAAGTTAGGGAATAAGATTGCATTGTTAAGAGAGAGATTAGATTGTTGAATTTGATATGTTAAGTTGGTCAAATATAGATATTGGACCTTCATGAGCTTTTGATGTTGGTACTTAGGAGTCTAGGTTGTTGAATTGGAACTAAAACATGGAATTGTCCCAGCCATTTTAATTAAACACCCTTCTATAGTTACAGGATTGCTTGGAGGGCATGGTTAAATAATTAGTTTGGTAAATATACCAAGTAGGGTTAAATTATGCTTTGTAATATGGAAGAGATTAAGATAAGTTTATAGACCACTTCAAGCTGGTTGGTTTCATAGGCTTGACTTGTGCAATGATGTATCTTTACTATTGTATTCAAAACATTATATAATTATTGCTTTTAGATTCATAAATGTGTTTATGGCCCCATGCAACTCGTGATTGGTAATAAGGTTATAGTTATGGAAATTAACTAGCATTGTGACACTATATTATCACAAGTAAGGTTGTGCAAACTGATGCCAATCCTTGTCAATGCAAGGAGAGGGAGTTTTGGCCATTTTACATCAATAGGGCTTTTTAAAAAATTATTTATTCAAATGGTTCTCTTTCAAAAGTATTTCCTTATTAGGGGCAAATACTACCACATAGGATGCCACATTAGATGAAGCAACTTTTATCAAAAATGTGCGTGTGGCCTATGATTCAATCCTATCCCCCTTTCACTTCACCCACTCGTCTTGACTCTCTTTGCTATGTTTCCTTCTCTCTCAAACCTTAATTGTCCCTCAAGCCTACCTTGCACCCTTTTTGCCTCTCTCTAGTTTCACAGTCTTGTTGGTGTTACCACCACTGAGCATCAGAGATTGATTTACTCTTACTTCTACTACTAGATAGATGAACTAAAAACCACGGTGAATTTTTTGAGGACTGAAATGGAGTGTTGCTTACCTAACTCTTTAGCAAGTGATAAATTGGACTAAAACAGAGTGCCCCTGCTTTTGTTGCAAACATGATTATCTTTGAAAAAGGTAAAAGTGACATTTTTCTAATACTAATGCATGTAGGAATTTGCTTACAGATAAATGGATTATCTGTAAGAATGGGTGAATAAGTTTGAGTTAGAAATATCTACATGTCAAGCCGCCTTTGAGCTCCTAAGTAGAGTGCAACCTAACAAGCACAAGTTCAAATCTCCTTAGGTCCAAATGCTTAGGGGCTAGTGGCAAGCATGGTTTTGCAAGTGGGGATTAGTTGTACAATCTTAAAGGATGTGGGAATACCTTATGGGAGTGCAAAAAAGAAAAAAAGAAAAAAGATATATCTACATGTAGAAACACAAATTTTAGTATGTTATTAACCTTGAATTTTGTTTTTGCATTTGTGTGTTAGATTAAGCCCTTTTACATGGCCCATCATTAGGTCAGTCTGGATTGTAGCTTGCATATAAAATGTTTATTCTATCCATTTTATCTTGGGTTTGATTAATAATTATAGGAAGGTAATGAAGAGCTATCAAACAATATGTCCATGATAGCATGAGGCATTTACAAATTGTAGATGGTGCAAAATGTCTCAAATTTGGTTAAGTATTTCAAACATGTTATCTTGCTGAGTCCCTAATAGGTCCTCATAGTTGATTGGATGTAAATGGTTCAAGATCAACTTACATCGGGTTTGAGGCTAATGTTTGGTTACAAAAATCCATAATAGACTCTCATTGTTGGAAAGGGTACAAAACCTAGGTGTAGCAATAAGCTGGTCTTTACAATGGTATCTAGGAAATTGATGCATATTTTATTTGTCTTTGGTACTTATAATTCCACTTTTTGTTTGTTTTGATTATTTATTATGTGAAACATATTACATGGCTGATTGAAAGCAAAAAATTTTAAAATGTTTGTGTTTCAAAGGCAATTTGCTACCTTATGAAAGTACCATTCTTTAACAGATCACTTGCCATTAGCATTAGTATCACACAGCATAATAGGAAATAGACAAGTTAGAAATAGTGCCTAGTTAGTGCTTATGCTTGGCAAAACTTATAGTTAATGTTTTGTAACCTAGACCTATCATTGAATCGATGGAATGTCATTTTAGTATAGAACCCCCAAAAACTTAACAAATTCATGAAAACCACTATGGTTTTAAGAAGTTGCTAGATTTGATACCAGTTTAATGTTTCTTTAATCAATTTTTAATCAAAATAGTTTTAAGGGTTTAACATAATTGGTAGAGGGACAAGGACTGGTTCCCATCTTTTTGGTTTGACCACCTAGTTTAATCTAACAAAGATGCTTATAATTACACTATGTGCTGCTATTTTGTGAGATGTTGTAAGTTGGTTTCCCATCTAAGATCGACACATTGATCAGATTAATAGAGTGGATAGCACCAAATTTATAACTTTTTGGTTGTCTTAGCATCATCCAAGGGTTGTTTCAATTTTTTTCTCAAAATTATGGCCATTATTAGGTGTTTTAGTTTTGGTGAAGATTATCTTAGATAAAACATATGGAGAACCTTTTACTTACATTAGATATTTATGTGATATCAAATTTGTTTCTAGGGCTAATGTTGTTGCCATGTAAACTATTCAATCATATCTATGCATTGGGCTAACACTATCTTATCTAGTCTTTCTTCTTTTTTGGTATAAGTATTCTTTTAAGTGAATTTATAATTTTATTAATGGATGTGCTTGGGCTGTAATATTGGTAAGTTATGCAATCTCATGCTGTGTTTCTTTCTTGATCCAACAACTAAAAATCTAAATTCATCGGTGTATTAGAAATATTTGTTTTAACTTCATGTTTTCAATAATGTGCTTTAGTTTTAAAAGAGTTACGTAAAGATGTTTGTCATGTAGCTTTCATATATCTAAAGAAGTTCAATCTCTTAAGAGTCTCTCCTGGTTGTCTCTTTTGGTTTGAACTGCCTCATTTTCTAATTTGATAAAAAGTACTTTGAAATTAAATCCTCTACTTACTCAAAGTATGAACTTGTAGTCTTATTAAACTATTAGTACCAAATTATGAATTATAAAGGACAAATTGAAACTTGTATGAACCACCATAAACTTGTATGGATCACCATAAATAATTTTGATGTTTAATTTCCCTGTGGCTATTATGTATGAACCACTATAACTAATTTCTAACCAAAAGATAAAGATATTAATGAGCTACTTCTCTTTGTTGTAAAAGCATGTATAGGGTTATCCTTGTATCTCTCTAGTTTGCTAGCCATCGTTCCTAAACTACTAGATCTTTCTAATTGATAATAATGTAAGAGGGTACTTCTCCTTTCAGCAAATTTAGTGATGCCATCATTGTAGCAACTTGAGGTGTTGCCAACATTAAGTTAATCCTTCTTAGTTAGAAAATATCACCAACCCATAAGAATCAATGATAATTAGATGGATTAATGCTATCCATTTCTTTTATATAGCGTCATCCCAAAAAAAATTACTATTTTAAAACTTGTATGGAGTTGATAAGGGATTCAAATCAAAAGCTCACATATTGAGCTAATTTCAATGCTTTCTTCAATAAGTGTTACTAGTAGTTAGATTTTCTGATTTACTTGCTATTATCCTTTCATAAACCACTTTGTCTAAGTGAAAGTTGGCTTCAAAATGACCATAGTCCATTACTTGATCAATGACAGAGTCTAATTAAATTCTAATTTTCCACCTCTACAAATTTTCATATAAATTTTGATATCACTATGTAGGATGTTTGAGTTTGAATTGCCTGTGAAAGGTACTCCAAAATTCACCAAATTACATGAACATGAAGCTTTGCATCTTGGCATCATCACATTTTTTTTTTAATAGAAAGAACATTAGCTGCACTTTCTATGCTTTCAACATACTAATGTTTAGTCACTTATGTGCAGACATGTTTCTTTCAATATATGCATGGCTCAACAATTGTTAGATAATATGTATCATGGCCTTGTAGATGAGGGTTTACTATCCTTACAGCGAAAACATTGTTTAGAGGCAATATCGTAGGGTCGCGATGATTGAGTGCTTAAGATTTGAAGGACAACCACGATAAGTCATACATCTACTTGAGATCCCGCATTGATGGGATACTTGGAGTAGGTCAGTTGTTTTGGGTTACCAAGCTCACCTTCATACACTTGGTCTAGCACTTAATATCAGTGCTGGTGGAGAGGTGGAGACCAGAGATGCACATATTCCACTTTACCATAGGGAGGCCACCATTACCCTCCAAGATGTTGAAATCTTGTTAGATTTGCATATTGATGCCGAGTTCTAACAAGTCTCTCAATGGGGGATTCGAGATTGTTTTGCCAAGAGTTACTTGGTGTCACACTAGTTGATAAAGCATTAGATGGTTAGATGACCAAACAATCTAGCGGCATGTACATGCTTATATCTTAAGATTGTTGGCTAACACAATATTTCCTAATAATTTTAATGCAAGAGTTCACTTGATATTCTTGCCATTATTGCAGGATTTCTCAAAGGCTAGTCATTATTCTTAAGGTAGTGCTTGCTTAGTAATGTGAATATATAGGGAGCTTTATCATGTAACCAACTAGCAAACAACTGAATTTGATGGGTGCCAAATAGTTTTACAACTTTGGACATGGGATAGATTAACTATGTTAGCCCCTGTTGGTAGGGGTATTCATGTCCACAATGCCCATGATAGGCCTCTGGATTGTCAGTGAGTTTTGTAATTAATTCATTTAAGTTCATAATTAATTATTGCCCAATTAATTTATTTGTTACTAAAGCGATCCTTTGTATGAAATGATAAGTGGAGGGATACTAGAGTTTTTATGCACATCACTACCCATGTCCTTAGCGAGTATAGGATGCAGCTTAACTGCTAGCACCTTAATCAAGTATATCTGGAATAACTATTGCTATCTATTAACTATGTAAATATAACAATGTTAGTAACCTAAATTGCTATTGATTATTGTTCTTTTAGATGATATGGGTTCCATATATAGATGAGGTTATGGCCAGTCTTTAAAAGATTGCATGTGAGGACATGTTATATGGCAGTCGATGGTGCCACTCATAGCATTCCATAATATTGAGTGGCATCATCCAAATAGAGTGATGCAACAGTTTGGCATGCAACAACATATAACTAACCCTTCTTGTAGGATGATAGCTTGCATATAATTGACTTAAGGTGTAGTCCTGATACTAATAAGAATACAAGCATGCTACATACATCCAATTGTGAGGAGAACATGCTATGCATGTAGCAAGTAAGAATAGCTAAGACCACTTTCTGTCGATTTAGAATACATGCAGTGGTATTGGAGAGTGACCAGGCTATGGGTTAGCTAACATAGCGCTACCTTAAGGATCCTAGTAGACTTCATTTTATTATAACCATCCTATTGTGTCTATTTTTGTTATTCTAAATTCTAAATTGTTTATTAGTAAATATAATAAGTTAATCCTTCATGATAGAATTTTCTTATTAATGTTGGTATAATTCATGACTTTTAGGCTGAAGTACTTGAGATGATTATTTATCATGTTAGTGGTAAAGCTCAAAAAATTGGGAAGATTTTATTGATGTTTATGAATGAGGAGAGGAGAATTGATCTAAATAGATGGGTGGATGAAGCAACGGCTATAGCAAACCTTCCAACAATGCCTGCTACACTACTTGATATTAGGAGAGGGCATAAAGGCTTATAGATAAGCGGGATAATTTGCGTCCATAAGAATATATACGAGGATCAATTCTTACTGAATATATTCCTATTTCATCTCATATCCAATAGTAAATAGGACCTAGTGTTTGTTAACTCATCAAAGGTGTAGCAAGAGACATCCCATGTTCGTAACTTATCACATCTAGTTAACCCTGGTTCATCATTTGCACCTATTACCCTTACACCAATTGTCATGGAACCTTCCTCATCACCATCCATCATCCCATTGGCCCCTATCCTAGATGTAGAGATACCTAATCCATCATTTACACCATTTATCACAGGCCAGTCTTCATTGCCATTTGTCATCCCTTAACCCACCATGGCTAATGAGGATGATGCATTACCCGCTACTACTATTATTGTTAATTGTTGAACATCTTTTGCAGTGTACTATGTTTTTCATTTAGTTATTGTCTTCTCATCATTAGGTGGCTATTCTTATTGGTATTGTGATGATGCTATTATTTTTCATTTTATGGATGAGCATGCATCTACATGTTTACCCTTATAGAATCTATATCCATGGTCACAGACTCTTCCTTATCATCTTTCATCATTCATTGACCAATGTTACCTTAACCAAATGTTGAAGATGAGAATAAGGCTTTACTCATTACTAGAGATCAACATTGGAAATGTTTGGTATATGTTTGATGCATTCAACCACCATGATAAAGGAGGCACTCAAGATACATGACAGAGTGAGAAAGGAGCACCTTCTGATTAGTAACATGTAGGTAATGTAACGTATATTCGGATCTAATCCATGTTGAAACTATTATGCCTTATTATTATCATATTCAATCTCATGATATCTAGTCTCCACATATATTTCAATGATAGACCAATTTGAATAACTAGTATACATCAACAACATAATTTGCACTTGTTTGTCAGCTTTTAGCAAGGAGGCTTTAAGAACAATTTTCTTTAGTTCTTGTAGTTAGCTTTTAAGTGGAATGACTACCATTATAGATTTCAAGCCATAAAAAATATTCCCATCAAATAAAGAAAAATATAATCATTAATCATTACATGTACCTCTTTTGGAGGATTTGGTCAAAAAAATCTTGATAAATCCACTAAATAGTGCAATAGGTAGACACTAACAGCTTGAAGAGGCACAGTTCCAATCGCAAAAAGTTTGCATTCTATGACGTGGGACTAGGGCTAGGTTTTTAATGACCTTCACGTTTTCTAAAATCATGAATTTGACCCATGATTTAAAGTCATTAAGCCCTAGCTATAGTTTTGGCTAATGTGGCATCCTACATGGCAACATTTACTCTGAACAAGGAAATACTTTTGAAAGAGACCCATTTGAATAAATATTTTTTAAAAAGGTCAAAGGTGAAATGCAGCCATTTTACCTCAATAGGGCTTTTTAAAAAATATTTACTCAAATGGATCTCTTTCAAAAGTATTTCCCTATTGGGGCAAATGCCACCATTTAAGATGCTAGGTTTAGTGACTTGGATTGAAATTGTTGGTTTGACCCACGATTTTTAAAAGCATGGGTCACACTCACATTTTCTAATATTGTGGATCTAACTTACGATTTCTAAAAATGTGGATTAAACCCATGAATTTAGAAAATGTGAAATTGTGAGTGTGACCCATGAATTCATATCATTAAAAACCTACTCACAATTTAAAAACATGAAAACGTGAAATCAATGTTTTAAATGGTAATAAAAGCACATTTGATATAAATAGAAAGATACAATGCTTGAACAAGAGATTAAAGAATGAGGACAAATTTAGAGCATGACAAAAGGAGACCAAATAATCAACACAGGAGGGATGAGAATTCTACACTACATTTGACAATGAAAAAGTAATGCCCAGGGTTTTTAAAAACATTTCTCAAACATCCATGATATTTGTAGTTAGGATAAAATTTTAGAAAGATTTGTTAATAATGCCAAGAAATATTTAAATATAATAGAGCTAATCATTTTTGTTCATTAATTCATAAGCTAGATCTAATACAAACTACAATTGATGCCTTAGAATACAGACACAATCACAATAATGGTCCATAAATACACAATACAAATATAGGCATTAAAGGGACAATGGCTCTAATGAGATAATCCTCTCTCCTTAAGGAGAACACAAGGTCTCTAGCTATTTGGACATATATTTCTATTATGGCCTATTGCATGACACAATGTGCATCTGGATTGTTGATTATTTTCTCTCTAGTCCATTTCATTGTGAATGAAAGTGGATTTTGATCCTCCTTTAGACCAAATTAGTGCAGGATTAGGAATTAATATTGATTCATCTATAGTTGTCCAATAATTTTTATGGCTTAGTGGATAAAAAGGATAGTTGTATGTGTTTAACAAATTATCCATAAAATACATTTTATCAACAAATTCATTAGGACTAATGGCAATGTGCACACACACAGCCATCACAAGAACACAAGGAAACCTAAAATGTTAAATACATGGGCATGTTTTTACCTATAAATTGATCGTGCATAAGTTATCTCCTCCCTTAATGACATGGTCTTGGCCAGTTAACACTTCAAATACTCCATGCTCTCTATTGTATTCTACCATTGTGTGTGCATTGGCCTTCCTTGCATTATTAGCCATCTTGGAAGTAATTGTGTCACTAAATATGTGTTAAGCCTCTTGCATTGCCAAAGCCTTTTATTTGTGGTACTTCCAATAACTTACAGCTCAAGAGGGTATGATGTGCAAGAGCAGTAACAAGAAGAACTCAAACTCCCTTTTACACACCATTAATGCACTCACTCAAATTAGTTGTCATGTGTTGCCATCCTTTACCATGCTCATCAAATGCCAAGGTCTATTGTTGCCTAGAAAGCTTCTCACACCAAGTTGCAACATGTTCATTTATAATCCTAATTTCCTTGACCATCTTCATATACTTTTATTGTTGATCTTGCATACCTGGTCAATGGGTCCATAACATTTGTAAATGACTAATAAGTTATTATACATATAATAAATATCCAAAACTCATTACAAGTTTCATAAAGTGATGGCATATCTGCTTTGTAAATCAATTTCTTTAAGATTTTATTATTGAACTCTGTGCCAAAGTTGCTTTAAATATGATGCAAACAATAACAAATATAAGCAATGGTGTCATCCAACCTAAATGCTCATGTGCACTACAGCTGTAATTGTAGTGTACCTATCTGAAATCAAGCATAGCTCTTGCCTTTGACTAACAAAGTCTCGAATGTATCTTAAAAACTACCTCAAACTCTCAATATTTTTATTTTCAACAATAGCGAATGTTCCCAAAAAAATTTTATTTCCTCATCTTAACTTATGGCAACTAACAATGTCTCGTGGTACTTGTCATAGAAGTAGGTTCCATCAGCTTATAACACTAACTTGAAATATTTAAAACCCTTTATGTATGACTTAAAAGACCAAAAGATATGCTTAACAAGTTTATGTGTATTATCAACTTTCTTTTTGTATTAAATATTCTTTTATTGTCATTTAAAACATTAATTTCATATTTTAATATTTTTAAATTGTGGGTAGCTTTTTAATGACTTGAAATCATAAGCTAAACTTATGTTTTCAAAAATGTGAGTCTGACCAACGCTTTTAAAAATTATGGGTAAAACATACGATTTTAGGAAAACATGAAATTGTATGTTTGACCAATGGTTTTAAGTTATTAAACCTAATACTAGTTTTGGTTGATGTAATCCACTATAAAAAGGAAAATGATATATTTACTCTGTTATGCAAACGTCAAGTGTCACATCTGTTATAAAAAAGATGAAATTAAATAGTGTGCTTCTTAAATTTAGAGTAATGCTATTTCTACATTGTTTTTTCGCTACGTTCGCTATGTCTTCGACGTGGCAATGGAGCAACAGGAAATCGAGCAATGCCAAATTAAAAATTTAAGCGTGACGAAAGTGACAATAAAACACCCAGCCTCTCTCACTCGCTTCCGCTCTCACGCTCACGCTTTCCTGCTCTCCAGCTCTCGGAAGCCGGCCTCCTTTGTCACCACTCGCGCATCATCGGCTCAGCTTTCCTGGCTCTTTCGTCGTTGTTGCTGTCCAGTCAGTCCTCCTTTTGTGAACTATTTCGTGGGGTGGGCAAAATTTAAAAAAAAATCAACAGAGCGCAGCTCGAAGAAAAAGGAAGAATGACTCTTGTTCATTTTCATTTCAAACCTTATCCTATAGGTTTGTGCCAGTTCACTCTGTCGGTCGCACTCTGGTTCAAAGATGAGTTACTATTGAGTTTGAGGTCTGTATTATTGATCATGAAGTCTTATACAGTGCCCCAAAGTTGCGGTGGTGCTTTTAAGTTGTAAATATGTTTTTAAATTTTTTCTTTATATGAATATGCGTTGCCATTAACCTATTTTTGGTTGTCCAATTCTCACGCATAAATGTGCTGCACTTCCTTATTTTTTCCCCTGATTTTTGTTAGAGTGCCAAGTTGCAACTGCTGATCCTTCATTTCCCTTCTTAATAAACCATGTGATAAAAGGAACCACGTATAGCTAAAGTGTAACCTATGATAAATGGTGATAGCTAAAGTGTAACCTGGCGATTGCTAAAGTGTATACAAAAATGTAACCTACAGATAGCTAAAGTGTAACTTTTAATAGAATGTTTACTTTGCCTAAGAAAATAGTATGATGCTCTAATGTGAGGTGTTTCCTTCAAATGGGACGTTTACCATGTGTTAGGAAGTAGTTTTGATCAATTGTATCCAAATTAAAACATGTGACTTCTTACGGGTAACATAGCTAAAGTGTAACCTGGCGATTGCTAAAGTGTAACATACGATAAAAAAGTGTAACCTACGGATTGCTAAAGTATAACTTTTAATGGAATGTTTACATTGACTAAGAAAATAGTATGATGTGCTAATGTGAGGTGTTTCCTTCAAATGAAACATTTACTATGCATTAGGAGTAGTTTTGATCAATTGCATCCGAATTGAAACATACAACTTCTTACGGGTAACATAGCTAAAGTGTAACCTGGCGATTGCTAAAGTATAATGTGCGATACAGAAGTATAACTACCCATAGCTAAAGTGTAACTTTTAATGGAACGTTAACTTTGCCTAAGAAAACAGTATGATGCTTTAATGTGAGGTTTTTCCCTCAAATGGAATGTTTACTATGCGTTAGGAAGTAGTTTTGATCAATTGCATCCAAATTGAAACATACAACTTCTTACGGGTAACATAACTAAAGTGTAACCTGCCGATTGCTAAAGTGTAACGTGCGATACAGAAGTGTAACTACCCATAGTTAAAGTGTAACTTTTAATGGAATGTTAACTTTGTCTAAGAAAACAGTATGATGCTCTAATGTGAGGTGTTTCCTTCAAATGGAACGTTTACTATGCGTTAGGAAGTAGTTTTGATCAATTGCATCCGAATTGAAACATGCAAATTCTTACGGGTAACATAGCCAAAGTGTAACCTGGCGATTACTAAAGTGTAACATGCGATACAGAAGTGTAACTACCCATAGCTAAAGTGTAACTTTTAGTGTAACTTTTAATGGAATGTTAACTTTGCCTAAGAAAATAGTATGATACGCTAATGTGAGGTGTTTCCTTCAAATGGAACGATTACTATGCGTTAGGAAGTAGTTTTGATCAATTGCATCCGAATTGAAATATGCAACTTCTTACGGGTAATATAGCTAAAGTGTAACCTAGCGATTGCTAAAGTGTAACGTTCGATATAAAAGTGTAACTACCGATAGCTAAAGTGTAACTTTTAATGGAACGTTAACTTTGCCGAAGAAAATAGTATGATGCTCTAATATGAGGTGTTTCCTTCAAATGGAACGTTTACTATGCGTTAGGAAGTAGTTTTGATCAATTGCATCAGAATTGAAACATGTAACTTCTTACGGGTAACATAGCTAAAGTGTAACCTGGCGATTGCTAAAGTGTATCGTACGATATAGAAGTGTAACTACCCATAGCTAAAGTGTAACTTTTAATGGAACGTTAACTTTGCCTAAGAAAACAGTATGATGTGCTAATGTGAGGTGTTTCCTTCAAATAGAACGATTACTATGCGTTAGGAAGTAGTTTTGATCAATTGCATCCGAATTGAAACATGTAACTTCATAAGGGTAACATAGCTAAAGTGTAACTTGGCGATTGCTAAAGTGTAACGTTCGATATAGAAGTGTAACTACCAATAGCTAAAGTGTAACTTTTAATGGAACGTTAACTTTGCCGAAAAAAATAGTATGATGCTTTAATGTGAGGTGTTTCCTTCAAATGGAACGTTTACTATGCGTTAGGAAGTAGTTTTGATCAATTGCATCAGAATTGAAACATGCAACTTCTTACGGGTAACATAGCTAAAGTGTAACCTGGCGATTACTAAAGTGTAATGTGCGATACAGAAGTATAACTATACATAGCTAAATTGTAACTTTTAATGGAACGTTAACTTTGCCAAAGAAAACAGTATGATGCTCTAATGTGAGGTGTTTCCTTCAAATGGAACGATTACTATGCGTTAGGAAGTAGTTTTGATCAATTGCATCAGAATTGAAACATGCAACTTCTTACGGGTAACATAGCTAAAATGTAACCTGGCGATTACTAAAGTGTAATGTGCGATACAGAAGTGTAACTACACATAGCTAAATTGTAACTTTTAATGGAATGTTAACTTTGCTGAAGAAAACAGTATGATGCTCTAATGTGAGGTGTTTCCTTCAAATAAAACGATTACTATGCGTTAGGAAGTAGTTTTGATCAAATGCATCCGAATTGAAACATGCAACTTCTTACTGGTAAATAACTAAAGTGTAACTTCGCGATTGCTAAAGTGTAACATTTGATATAGAAGTATAACTACCAATAGCTAAAGTGTAACTTTTAATTGAACATTAACTTTGCCGAAGAAAATAGTATGATGCTCTAATATGAGGTGTTTCCTTCAAATGGAACATTTACTATATGTTAGAGAGTAGTTTTGATTAATTGCATCCGAATTGAAACATGCAACTTCTTATGGGTAACATAGCTAAAGTGTAACCTAGCGATTGCTAAAGTGTAACGTGTGATACAGAAATGTAACTACCCATAGCTAGTGTAACTTTTAATGGAACGTTAACTTTGCCTAAGAAAATAGTATGATGCTCTAATGTGAGGTGTTTCCTTTAAATGGAACGTTTAGTATGCGTTAGAAGTAGTTTTGATCAATTGCATCCGAATTGAAACATGCAACTTCTTACGGGCAACATAGCTAAAGTGTAACCTAGCAATTGCTAAAGTGTAACGTGCGATATAGAAGTGTAACTACCCATAGCTAAAGTGTAACTTTTTATAGAACGTTAACTTTGCCTAAGAAAATAATATGATGCTCTAATGTGAGGTGTTTCCTTCAAATGGAACGTTTACTATGCGTTAGGAAGTAGTTTTGATCAATTGCATCCGAATTGAAACATGCAACTTCTTACGGGTAACATAGCTAAAGTCTAACCTGGTGATTGCTAAATTGTAGTGTGCAATACGAAAGTATAACTACCGATAGCTAAAGTGTAATGCCTAAGAAAAAGATATTACTAATCTGTAATGTCAACTCATAATTTCAATTATTGAGAATGATTATTTTGATTTATTTGTTACACTTTGTGATATTGAGTGGTTATCCTTCGGGATCTAAAATTGAATCTAAGTTTACATTGACTTTGATCATTCTTTCTAAAGCTTTGTTAATATTAATAACTAGCATCTTTAATACCGCTGATCCTTTGTAACATGCATGTTACTGATGTGGCATCCGAGCAGCAGGCAATAAAGTGAAGCATGCAACGGAAGCTTCCTTCTTCCCCTGGGAATTGAAAAAGAGAAATGAGCAGTCACTGTGCCTCATTTTCATTTGAATTTCGGGCCTCTACTCTCAGTCTCTTCGGCATCTGCACCTCGTTCGTTACTTGCTTTTCTGTGTCTTGCTTCTCGCTCGCGTTCTGGTCCTCTGTTGGTCTCTCTCGGTCAGTGTCCGATGCTATGTGGGTTCCCTTTCTCGGTCTCGGTTGCTCATCGTTCTCTGTTGGTGGGTCAGTTTCCTTTTTTGGTGGCTGTCTGGCAGTGTTTGGTCATTCTATCCGAAGGTAAGTGGTTGATTCCCTTCGTTCACTGGATTATATGTGGGTTTTGTGCCGCATTTTGGTTTAGGTGTGAAGACCGTAAAAGTTTTTTGGTCGTAAAGTCCATCAAACCTGATTCATCTTTGATGCAAGGTGATTTAATATCTTCAAACCAAATTGATAATAGTGTTTGAAACAAAGGTGATATAATATCTAGCTTCACCATTCAAACCAAGGTGTCTGTTAATATACATGAAACTTTTATCATAGATTCACATTGTTGCCATCGTGTTTGGTGCCACATTATCTCCTTTTATTATCTGGTCTTCAATTTCAGTGAGATTATGATATTACCTATCAACTTCTACTGTCAACTATTGTCCTGTTCATGATCAAGACTACAAAATGTTGAGCGATTGGTGGTTTGCATGATTTTGTTTTGCAGGGGTGTCATCATAGTGTTTGCTTTGCATTTTTTGTCAATGTAGCTTCTATAGTAAATTAGTATGAGGAGAGTTGTTGTCATGATTGATATCTTGATTATTTATGACTATGAATCCATTCCTATCTAGCATGGAAATTTATTCTTATGCTGAGGAATAGTTTTTGAGGTGACATTTTTTTTGTATTTATTGGAAGTGAAGTTAAATTTATATGTATCTGAATTTTCTATGAAGGTGTGATTTTCTTTAGTAGAATATGTGTGACTCAACTTTTTAACTTGGTGTAGAGTGTTGTTGATCACATCATATGTCATATGATTTGGTATTGACATAGTAAATTTTACTTGGACTGATTTGACTGTGTTCCAATGACTGTTAATGTTTGGTTGGTGAGTTGGTGTCCTTTTAGAAGATGAAATTGTTTTCCTTTGCTGGATCTCGTGTCTTATTGTATGTTTTATATGTTTACTTGCTATTGCATCTTGTATTGCTTGTTAACTATGGGATGTTACAATTTAGCTTTAATTTTAATGAATTAGATTTGTGCCTTGTAGGACATATTCAAATTTACTGACTATCATGGATCAGAGGAAAGCAAGTAAAGGAAAAGCAGCTAAACAAGCAGTTGAAGCTCAAATTAGAACTTCTCCAGTAGAAGAACAACCTCAACCTAGGTATATTTAATATTGCATGTAGATTTGCAATTTATAGTTCCTACCTAGATTGTCTATCTATGTTTGTGAAAGTGGGACTATCTAATGATGTTATATTTTATCCTGCTGTTGGGTTGATAGTGGTATCTGCCTGAAGCGAACTGCAGGCACCCAAAGACATATCAGTTCATGGCATATGTTCAGGTTATTTTGTATTTTTTTTTTGAAGTTATTAGTTTGTTACACTTTAACTTTCATCTTATGTTGACACTTATGTTGATACTAACGTTGATTATGTTTATAGGGTTGAATATTTCAAGAACTTGGATAAAAAACAAAGCGCTATTGATGTAAGGATTAAGGAGTTATTTTAGTTTCTGAATGTAATCATCATATTACAGCATTTGATTAACAAAGTTCATCCCTTATAGGCCAATCAAGAAATTCTGAATCTTTGGAAAAGTTTATCAGAGTAGGAAAAACTACGGTATAAGAATGCAGCTGCCAAAGCCCGACACCAAGCATGAATGGAGAAGGGAGCACCAATTCAGAAGGTGTGGAAATTGTTATGTGTATACACAATTTACCATCAGGTCACTAATATTCAAATACTAATATAAGTTGTGTATATTTGTTTTGTAGGAGATTATCTCCACAAGGTGCTCCCCATTAAAGTACAAAAGAGTCATCCATGGAATGGATGACTCAAAGTGTAATATTGTTCATAGAATGGGCTTTGGTTCATTGCTGCAGATCTGGTGTGATTCAATCGATCATGACATATGTGTAAAGATTTTAAATGCATTTGATATTAGAAGTAAGGTGCTGTCCTTCAGAGGAATTTTTTGTTGTATAACCCACAATGAGGTTAGCGAGGTTTTAGGCATTTCATGTGGTAGAAAACCAGTCCCACAGTTTGTCTCTGATGAGAAGTCGCTGAATAAAATGAAAGAGAAGGAGTTAAAAGCGAAGCAATGAAATGATTTAGAGCAGATTATTAGTGGGAAGAGGTTTGACAGCATGTTTGCTCGTGCTTCCTCCTTTATACGTTGGGCATTCTGTTATGTCCAACTTCTAGTACTAAGATATCAAAGAAGTTGTTAATAGCAGTTTTGGACATAGAAAATGCTGCTCACTATAACTGGGTAGCATTTTTATATAATAGTTTGATAGAAAAAATAATTAAATTTAAGATAGCCAAGAATAAGAACCCAACAGGCAAGACGTGGGTTGGCAGATGTTTGTTATTTTTTAAGGTACGTGGTGGTTAAATCAATAACTTTGTATGTTATTGTTTTTATATTGGTCGTCTTTGCATATAACATACCTGTACTTTGTATTGTAGATATTTTTCTTACAAAAGTTCCCTCTCAGCTCATTACATTGTGACGGGATGGAATGCCCATTGCAATATTGGACGAATCAGTGAATCCGGGCTCGTCTTATCTTAGAAAAGAAGAGTTGGGAGGTACATATAACTCAAGTGTGTTAAAACAATTGTCCTTCGTTACCATATCAATCATCTAATAAGTGTCACTTTGTGTTATAGGGAATTTTGTATTCTAATAATGAAGTCGAGGAGGATAAGGAAATCCCCTCTATTGATGTGTTTCAGCATGCGGTGTACTCAAACTGTCGTTGGTCATTGATTTATTTATATTGTTTGGAATAAGATGTACGTATTACCTATTTAATGTGTTTGCTTCTACTTTGCAGGTGATTAAAGAAGCATATCAAAATTTAGTCACAACTGAGCTTAAACGTGCCAAACAAAAGATTAGTGATATGCATGCATGGCTGATTCCCATTTATCAAGCTTTGAGCCAGACAGTGTGTTTGGCAACCATGCCTTTACAAATCGCCCCCTCCTTGAATGAGTCCAGTGATGAGATTGTGGAGGTTGAAGAAATACCTCCAGCAGCCACAGTGTTTGGCCCAAATCTTGAAAAAAAAACCATCCAAGAAGGTGCATTGGGAGGGGGATGTACATAAGTTTTATATTTTTTACACAAAAAGAAAAAACCAGCAAGATGCCCAAACGTGAGTTTCTAGTAACCATACATTTTTCATTGGCCAACCATTTAATGTAAAGCATAGCCTGATTGTTTATTTGATTTGTGTTGCAGCCCTGTTGTTAGCATGTTAGATTGTCACCTTTCCTTTGATGATTGTGAGACATTAGGCCCAAGGGGATGGGTCAACAACATGGTATTGCTATTTCGCTTATCTTAGTCCGTATTCAGCGTTGTTTTGTTGTAGTTAAGTACTTTATTCCATATGTTCACTTTTATAAATTGTAGGTCATGATGATGGTGGGGAGATGCTGAATGGCAGATCAACTTCAAGAGCATGGCATCGTCACCTGATATATATGTGATCAATTCCTTCTGGTAAATGCATTTTTGACACCATGATAACTCATGAACATCAATTAACTCGTGGGTGTGATTATTACCATACGTTCTAAAGTGGGTACATCTCTAATGTCTGCAGGGCCAAATGTTACATGCACGTGAAGAGTGGGATGCTGATGATGCATGCAAACTTCTGGGCCTAGATGGTAGACAGGAGATTATGAAGGCTACAATTGTAAGTTGATATATTCTCATAACTTCATTTACAATTGTTGTTAGTAAGAGGTAGATAGTTGATTGGCTTGAATCATGTCATAGGTGTTCGCCCCCATTCTTTATAAGGAGCATTGGTTTTGCTGTGCTTTGATCCCCAGTCAAGAAACTATGTATGTGCTGGACTCCTTGCGAAGTAAGGAGAATGAAGAAAGGGACAGTTGTGTGCAATCATTGGTAATGTGTTAGATTTCGTTAATTTCTTTAAAATTATTGTATGTGTGGGGTCGGTTGCATGTACCCATTTCCTTCTGATGCCACACAACATGCAATGACTTTGTGGACTGCACATACTTATTTTGCAGGGGAAATGTTTTTCACGATTGTTTTCTAAGCTTGCCTTAAAGAGGAAGCAGAAGTGCAACTTGAAAATCATCTATCAAGATATGCCGCAGCAGCATAATAGGTAAGTCTGATAGTGCAATTAAGCTGTACAGTTTGAAATGGACAAATAATTTATTGGAGTGTAACAGTTGTTTTAATGAATTTTCAGTTATGACTGTGGGATTCATTGCTTGCCAGCCATGAAGGACTAGGATGGCGAATGCAAGGACAAATGGGGTAGGCAAGCTTTGCCCTCGTTTACGGGGTTGGATTGAGACTTCTAATTACTATTATGTATAGTTTATAAGCAATTACAAGTTCGAATGATATGATGCATGATAATGTATATGCAAGATGAGATTAGTGGCTTTAGGGAGCAACTATTGTGGGATTTATTTAGTCGCGAACAAAATGTTCAGCAGGAAGCCATTCTACAACAAATGACGGTAAAGAGAAAAGGTACTATTTATCGGACATCTTAACTTTCCCACCACTTGTGTCAAATTTCGTTTTTCAATAGTGTGTTCCATATTTTAGATGCTGTCACTGCTTTTAATTTGTCATAAGAAGATGTGTTTGTGGAGTGAATATTCAAATACGTTTGATCAACTATTTTACAGGCAAGAGAAAATGAGGTTATGAATTGATGCAACTTGAGCTGCCATTATCAGAACTACACTATAGCCCCTTCTCGTCTATTATAGGGTGTGGTTGTCATTGTAAAGACTCAAGAATGTGATTGTAGTTGTA
Source organism: Dicorynia guianensis (assembly GCA_037013595.1). Taxonomy (NCBI): domain Eukaryota; kingdom Viridiplantae; phylum Streptophyta; class Magnoliopsida; order Fabales; family Fabaceae; genus Dicorynia; species Dicorynia guianensis. The sequence goes on along the minus strand of JASUAB010000012.1, from coordinate 27,943,029 downwards.
CAAAGAATTGAACTTATGTTTTATTCCTATGCTGTCATATCAAATTGGCTCTGGTCCACTTAATCTATGTACAAAATTTTCAATGAATACTTAACCAATTTGAAGCATGTGATTGTAGTTACAAATTGAATATTCGTCTTTTGCACATAAAATTTCACGGGCGATGAAATATAAGTGTTGAGCACAATTGGTCAAAACTCCTTCCTATAGACTAGTAACCGTTCAATTCGGAGGAGACACATCCTTTACCATGACACTATTTGCATGAAAGTTACATTTTAGTGATTGAGTGTTAGACTTTATCTATTTGCATAAAAGTTACACTTTAGCTATCAGTAGTTACACTTCATATCGCATGTTACACTTTAGCAATCGGCAGGTTACACTTTAGCTATAGCCATGTTACCCATAAGAAGTTGCATGTTTCAATTCGGATGCAATCGATCAAAACTACTTCCTAACACATAGCAAACGTTCCATTTGAAGGAAACACCTCACATAAGTGCATCATACTATTTTTTTAGGTAAAGTTAACGTTTCATTAAACGTTACACTTTAGCTATTGGTAGTTACACTTTTGTATCATGCATTATACTTTAGCTATAACCAGGTTACACTTTAGCTATGGCCATGTTCCGCTTAAGAGTTGCATGTTTCAATTCTGATGTAATTGATCAAAACTACTTCCTAATGTATAGTAAACCTTCCATTTGAAGGAAACACCTCACATTAGTGCATCATACTTTTTTCTTATGCAAAGTTATCGTTCCATTAAAAGTTACACTTTAGCTACCGGTAGTTACACTTTTGTATCGCGCGTTATACTTTAGCTATCACCAGGTTACACTTTAGCTATGGCCATGTTTTGCGTAAGAAGTTGCACGTATCAATTCGGATGCAGTTGATCAAAACTACTTTCTAATGCATAGTAAACGTTCCATTTGAAGGAAACACCTCACATTAGCGCATCATACTTTTTTCTTAGGCAAAGTTATCATTCCATTAAAAGTTACACTTTAGCTATCAGTAGTTACACTTTCACATCGCGCGTTACACTTTGGCTATCGCTATGTTACACTTTAGCTATGTTACCCGTAAGAAGTTGCATGTTTTAATTCGGATGCAGTTGATCAAAACTACTTCCTAACGCATAGTAAACGTTCCATTTGAAGGAAACACCTCACATTAGCGCATCATACTATTTTCTTAGGCAAAGTTAACGTTCAATTTAAAGTTACACTTTAGCTATCGGTAGTTACACTTTTGTATCGCGCGTTACACTTTAGCAATCGCTAGGTTACACTTTAGCTATCACCTTGTTATGCGTAAGAATTTGCATGTTTCAATTCAGATGCAATTGATCAGAACTACTTCCTAATGCATAGTAAACATTCCATGTGAAGGAAATACCTCACATTAGTGCATCATACTTTTTTCTTAGGCAGAGTTATCGTTCCATTAAAAGTTACACTTTAGCTATCGGTAGTTACACTTTTGTATTGCGGGTTACACTTTAGCTATCGCCAGGTTACACTTTAGCTATATTACCCATAAGAAGTTGCATGTTTCAATTCGGATGTAGTTGATCAAAACTACTTCCTAACGCATAGTAAACGTTCCATTTGAAGGAAACACCTCACATTAACGCATCATACTGTTTTGTTAGGCAGAGTTAATGTTCCATTTAAAGTTACACTTTAGCTATTGGTAGTTACACTTTTGTATCATGCGTTATACTTTAGCAATCACTAGGTTACACTTTAGCTATCACCATGTTACACATAAAAATTTGCATGTTTCAATTCGGATGCAATTGATTAGAACTACTTCCTAACGCAAAGTAAACATTCCATTTGAAGGAAACACCTCACATTAGCACATCATACTTTTTTCTTAGGCAGAGTTAATGTTCCATTAAAAGTTACACTTTAACTATCGATAGTTACACTTTTGTATCGTGGGTTACACTTTAGCTATGTCATGTTACATGTAAGAATTTGCATGTTTCAAATCGGATACAATTGAACAAAACTATTTCCTAACGCATAGTAAACCTTCCATTTTAAGGAAAAATTTTGTATTAGCGCATCACACTATTTTCTTAGGCAAAGTTAACGTTCCATTAAAAGTTACACTTTAGCTATTGGTAGTTACACTTTTGTATCGTATGTTACACTTTAGCAATTGGCAGGTTACACTTTAGCTATCGCCATGTAACTCGTAAGAAGTTGCATGTGTCAATTCGGATGTAATTGATCAAAACTACTTCCTAACACATAGTAAATATTCTATTTGAAGGAAACACCTCACATTAGCGCATCATACTATTTTCTTAGGCAAAGTTAACATTCCATTAAAAGTTACACTTTAGCTATTGGTAGTTACACTTCTGTGTCGCACGTTACACTTTAGCTATGTTACTCAACACCTCACATTAACACATCATACTATTTTCTTAGGCAGAGTTGATGTTCCATTTAAGGTTACACTTTAGCTATAGGTAGTTACACTTCTGTATCGCACGTTACACTTTAGCAATCACTAGGTTACACTTTAGCTATCGCCGTGTTACACTTTAACATTTCACGCATGGATAGAAAACAAATGACAATAGAAAAGGAGAAGACAGAATGATGGGTACATTTTACCTATCAATTGCATGTTACATTGTATCTATTGCCATGTTACATTTAAACTTATATGTTACAATTCAACAATTGCATATACAATTTTTCCTCAGCGTGAACCTGTTTCACTTAATGAGTGTTACATGTTAACAATCAGGTGTTATATTATAGCTATTGAATGTTATGCTTAAACTTTTGCCACTTGCTGAACTTATTCATCCCAACAAGCTTCCCAGCTTTCTTCTCCCTTAACTTCAATATGAGAGGCTTTCATCTTCATTATAGCCATATGCAAGGTATACTATGAACAAAAGCACAACCTCCAACCTGAATAAGTTGTATACAAACAAGGCGTAACTTCTACCAAAATAAGTAGTATACAAACATACTATTTCAAAAATACTTAAGGGAGAATTCCACAAAAGGATATCATGATCAAATGATTTACCAAAAAACAGAAATAACAACTCAAAGTAGTTATCTAATGACTTGGCTATAAATGCAAACAGAAGGACACTTCATGGAATAAGTTTTATGTTCGATATTATACCTACAAACATAAGTCCAAGTCTTCGAATGAAACATCCTCTAACAGAGGTCCACTCTGGTGGGACTCTTCAAACTGAGGATAGACACAACTATTGCTTGACAATAGAAGGCCATCACTATTAGATAAAATATCATCCTGTAAAGAAGATTGACTAGCAATTGTTGCATGATATGGGTTGCTTGAAGCCGCCACTATTTCATTTGATTCATTTGCCATGTGCGAGATCTGCAAGACACCATTCACTATCGCATAAGACGAACTCAATAATGAATGACCACATCTTGATTACTATCCACTATGTTTCAATCATAATATCTTTTCCTACTATTGTTGCAAACAAATTTAACAAAATACAAATATAGTCATAAATTAGTGGGCATACCATTGTATTGCATTCATTCTTTTTTGGTCTTTTTCTTCTACAATTTTTCTCCCATGTTGAGACCAATCTTTTAGAACCTAGTTACCCTTTACGACAAACACGATGTGGGCTTAAGACCTTATCACTTGAACCATTCATGGTCTCAAGAACATTGTCAACAGGAGTGGCCATTCTGTCCTCAGTAGACCTTCTCGATTTGGTGGACACTTTTCCAATTTCAGACCTTAACTGATCAAGACGATCTACAACAAAGGCTGTGGTATCCTCAGATTTAGCGGCAGCTTCAACTACAGCTTCAAATTTCTTGTAAAGTAACTCACATCTTTGCGTTTGAGGTTTAAGTTGCTTAATGTCATAGCTTGTTTTGATTAACATATACTTCCTTTTGATATTTTTCCTCCATTTGTCCAAGACAAAATTTGAAGGCACTTCCTCAATTTCCTTGTGCCAAAGTACTGCAAGTAAATGCCTGCAAATAATTCCCCTAAACTGGAATAACAAACATGTGCAATTCACATCAATGTTCACACTATTAAAGGTGACTTGAAATGTTTTTTTCTTTGGCTTATCCCCAACAATATTGCATTCAAGAACAGCATAATGTTTTATATCTCCTTCAATATTAGTGAGTTGTGGTTTGCAATATGCTTTTCTAATAAATTCTACTTTCACCTCTTTGAACTTGGAATGCGTATAAGCTGACTGAAATTGTCTCTTCAATGGTGATTTAGTTGCACAAGGAAGGGTAGTAGTGAATGAATGATAGTCAGCTTCAAACTCCTTCTCTACCTTATCCCTCGATGCATTGTCATATTGCATTACAAATTGTCTCAAACTAGTTTGCTTATTTACATACCCATCAAAAAAGGCATTCATACTTTCACTTCGCTGGGTTGTAGACATACCTGCCCAAAAGCTACGTCTTAGATAAGTAGGAACCTAGCATGTCCGCTCATGAAATAACCTTGTTAACCATTCATTATCTTGAAGATCAAATTGTTCCACAACCTTCATCCAATCCTCTTCAAATTGATTACCAGTTAATGAGTCATAGATAACACTCTTCAAATTATGACTAATGGACTTGTAAGCATCATAACTACCAAGCTTGTGAGGCAGCTTCTTCATAATGTGCCATAGACACCAATGGTGCTGGGTGGATGGAAACACAATCTCAATGGCATTTTGCATGGCCTTGCATTGATCTGTAATGATTCCTTTCAGTGGAACACAGTGCATGCACTTCAACCAAGATTGAAACAACCACACATATGATTCTGTGTCCTCACAAGATAGCAACCCACATCCAAGAAGTATGGATTGTCTATGATGGTTCACACCAACAAATGCTGCAAAAGGCATTTCATATTGATTTGTTAGATATGTGGTGTCAAATGTAATTACATCACCAAAGTATTCGTATGCAGCTCAACTCCTTGCATCAGCCCAAAACACATTTTTTAAACACATTGTCTCATCTAAATCAATCACATAGAAGAATTTATCATTTTGTTCCTGCATTCTCAAGAAATATTTATGAAGGGCATCGCCATCCCCGTCCTTCCCTATGGCTCTTCGCACTTTTTCAATGTAATTTCGACAGTCCCTTTCACAGAATGTCATGTTCTCATGACTTTCTGCCTCAACAGTGAGAGTTTGGAAGGTCTTGTTCGTTCGCAGCCCTGCTGCATCATTTAGCTCCAGAGTTCTCTTCACATGCATATCAAGGTGTTTGTGACTTCTAAAAAGTCTGAATTTGGTTGAACTAATTGCATGATTATGATCAATGACTGCATGCTTTATTTGCCACCCGACACCATCACATAAAGAGATAGTCATCTTTGCATCACATTTTTGTTTCATTGAGGGACAACTTCTCACGTTCTTTGATGGTTTGTTGGATTGTTTACCCTCCCTTGAGCATGCAAGACAAAGATAACGAATTTGACCATCCCCACGCTTAATTGATGTTCTTGTTATTATTCCAAACCTAACTTGATCTGCATATTTTCTATAATATTCTTTCACCTCATCTGCTGATGTAAATATCATTCCTCTTTTAGGTGGGTCAACAAGCTGGTTTGATTGATTTTCATCACTTGCCGCATGACTACTATGTTCTACAGGGGTTAATGCGCCAACCTCTTCACAACTTCTTCTATTATCATTAACTAAATTGAGGGTCTCGCTTTGCTTGTACATTGTCCTACAATAGCCAATTTGTAATGGCCGTAGTTAAAATGTAACACTCCAATAGCCAAATTATAATGTGCAAAAGCTAAAATGTAACACTCCGATAGCCAAAATGTAACAAGTCATATTTAAAAAGTAACATGCAAGACATGAACTGCAACGGCCATAGCTAAAATGTAACACTCCAATAGCCAGATTGTAACGTGCAATAGCTAAAATGTAACACTCCGATAGCCAAATTGTAACAAGTCATATTTAAAATGTAACATGCAAGACACGGCCGTAGCTAAAATGTAACACTCCAATGGCCAAATTGTAACGTGCAATAGCTAAAATGCAACACTCCGATAGCCAAAATGTAACAAGCCATATTTAAAATGTAACATGCAAGAACGGCCGTAGCTAAAATGTAACACTCCAATAGCCAAATTGTAACGTGCAATAGCTAAAATGCAACACTTTGATAGCCAAAATGTAACAAGCCATATTTAAAATGTAACATACAAGACACAGCCGTAGCTAAAATGTAACACTCCAATAGCCAAATTGTAATGTGCAATAGCAAAAATGTAATACTGCGATAGCCAAAATATAACAAACCATATTTAAAATGTAACATGCAAGACATGAACTGTAACAGTCGTAGCTAAAATGTAACACTCCAATAGCCAAATTGTAACGTTTAATAGCTAAAATGTAAGACTCTGATAGCCAAAATATAACAAGCCATATTTAAAATGTAACATGCAAGACACGGCCGTAACTAAAATGTAACACTCCAATAGCCAAATTGTAAGGTGCAATAGGTAAAATGTAACACTCCGATAGCCAAAATGTAACAAGCCATATTTAAAATGTAACATGCAAGACATGAAAAGCAACGGCGATAATAGAAGGAGGACTCACTGGACAGTGACGGTGACGAACGACTCGGAGAAGAGGTCGGGAAAGTTGAGCCGATGTGCGAGGGAAAATGAGAGACAAAGTTCGCAGGCTGACTGGACACCAATGGCAACGAAAGAGCCGGGAAAGTTGAGCCGATGATGTGTGAGCGGCGACAAAGGAGGCCGGCGACCGAGAGCTGGAGAGCGGGAGAGCGAGAGCGAGAGCGCAAGAGCTGGAGCGAGTGAGAGAGGCTGAGTGTTTTATTGTCACTTTTATCGCGTTTAAATTTTCAATTTGGCATTGTTCGATTTTTCGCTGCTCTATTGCCACGTCGGAGACGTAGCGAAGAAACCATTACTCTAAATTTATGAAGAAACATAAAGGCGCCTAGCACCACCGCTCCATCAAAAACATATTTTTGAAAGAGATTCATTTAAATAAATATTTTTTAAAAAGATCCTGCTGGATAAAAGAGCCGTAAAATGGCCCCAGGCTGCTACCGACTCGTGTGGAGCCCAACCCAACTCCCAGAGTTGAAGTCTGACGCTACTGGAAGACTGGGCACACACCAGCATTAGCAAATTAGCATTAACATCGTTGCAGAACAAATTGGAAACTGGCGATTTTGATGATTATAATAATCATGGCCATTATCAGAAGCTCTTGCAGCATTCCATTCTTACTTGGCTTCTTCCTGTTGCTTCTGATTTCCACCGCTGGCGCCAACCATGGTGTCTTCAGCGTCAAATACAAATTCGCAGGCGAAGAACGTTCCCTTTCTGCCTTAAAGGCTCACGACAGCCGCCGTCAGCTTCGCATTCTCGCCGGCGTCGACCTCCCTTTGGGTGGTAGCGGCCGTCCCGATGGCGTCGGGTCCGTTTTTCTCTGCTTATTTCTCCAGTTCGCATTTGACTTCCATCTAATTTTGCGTAAGGCTATGTCTGTGTTTTTGGCTATGGCCCATGTGACTTCAGATTGTGTTCCGAATAATTGAAATTTGAATGTACCCACAAAGCACTTAGAAGTCCCTTTCCCCTTATAATTACGAATTCAATTTCGTGTTTTCATGTTTAAGTTGTTGTCCTGAATTAGGTGTTATGTATTTGTGGATATGTTGTAGGCTTTATTATGCTAAAATTGGGATTGGAACACCTTCAAAGGATTATTATTTACAGGTAGATACTGGAAGTGATATTATGTGGGTTAACTGCATCCAGTGCGGAGAATGTCCCAGCAAGAGTTCCCTTGGTGTATTTTCTTCTCTACCTTGCTATTCCTTTAATCATCATTCTTTATAAATTATATATCCTTTTAATTTAGAGGCTTTTGTTATCCACCCGATGTTTTTATTGTGAATCTTGCACCGTGTTCTAACACAGTTTTTATTTATTTATTTGAGAGTAACAGATGGATCTTACACTATACGACATAAAGGAATCCTCTTCTGGTAAACTCGTTCCTTGTGATCAAGAGTTTTGCAAAGAGATAAAAGGAGGCTTCCTGTCTGGATGCAATATTTCCTGTCCATATCTAGAGATATATGGTGATGGCAGCTCCACTGCAGGTTACTTTGTGAGTGATGTTATACAATATGATCAAGTATCTGGGGACTTTAAAACTGCTTCGGCTAATGGAAGTGTTATATTTGGGTGAGTTTTCCCATAGCACTCTTCCATGTTTTTACTAAAATAATGGTGCTTATGGATGCTTAGATCCTTATTAGTGTTGATCTGTGTGTGGACATTAATATCACATGGACTGGAAACATAAACTGACACGTATCTTAATATATAAATTTCATATATGAAATTCTGTTGCTTTCATTTCACTAAGCAAATTCTCCTATCTGAATATGGGAAGTCTGTTCCCATTAAAAACTCCCAAAAAACAAGCATAACCATTAAATCTGTTGGGTCTCACAGTCTGAACTATGGAACCTAGTAAATTTTATGGTTTAAATTTTTTAAGTGGGGTTTTTGTGAGATTCAATTTATAAGAATAAAGGGACTGATCTAAATATTGTCCTAAAATTGAAGTGGTTTCACTTAGGTATTGATTAGTATAGTTCATTGTTTTTTGGCTGTTATAGGTAGGTTGTATAATTAAGATCTAAGAAGCATAAAAAATTGGCCCAAATTATCTCAAATATCAAAATTAACGTATAAGAGAAAACAAAAATTACAACAAAATGTCTAGCGCAGCCACTGGTTTGAATAAGTTAGAAAGTAATGGCACCAACATTGATAAGGCCAGGGCTTATCTCAGTCCTCTTTTTCAGTGTGTTCTAATCTGGGATATACCTGAGATTGGATCAGAAAAGTTGTAATATATGTTTCTGAGTCAAACCAGCTGACTTGACAAACAAACTGCAATCTGGACGTTGATATATGCTGTATTTTGATTGGGCTGGAAGAGAATAGCTGGAGTTTGGTCATTTCAAATGACGGTCATTCCTTTGAGTCGTAAATGGGGTTTATTTTAACATTTTTAAGTTTTTGTCTTTGGTGGTTTTCTTTGAAGCCATGGGTTAGGGTTTCTAGGAAGGTTAAGAGTTAGGTTTGGTGTTGCATTAGTATCATTTTATATGCAACAAAAAGAGGCGAGGAAAAATTACAAAGGAAAAAAAGGTGTAGTATGACACTCTTCAAAACATATTGAGGAGGTAGAAACACAAAAGCACAAAAACCCTTGACATTGATGGCAGTGCTAGAAACACTGTTCCCATTATTTTGAGATATATGTGATTCTGGAGGCCCTTGTGCAGTCATTGGTTTCTCAGTAATTTTTCTTTTATATGATAAACTTTATGCAATATTGATATGATCATGAGTTCTTATTTATCCCTCCAAATGTGTTTAACATGAGAGTTTTGTTCTTGTGTAGTTGTGGTGTCAGACAATCTGGAGATCTAAGTTCTTCAAACAAAGAAGCAGTTGATGGGATTCTTGGTTTTGGAAAAGCTAATTCTTCAATGATTTCACAACTTGCTTCTTCTGGCAAAGTGAAAAGGATGTTTGCTCATTGCTTGAATGGAGTAAATGGAGGTGGTATATTTGCTATTGGGCAAGTTGTGCAACCTAAAGTGAATGTGACTCCATTATTAACAGACCAGTACGCAATTTCTCTGACAATTTTGAGTGAAAGCATTAATTTACTTTTGCTTCTAGTCTTGTTAGTTACTATTTCTGGGCTGAGTTCTTTTTAGTTTTGCCTTTCTCACTGAAAAATTTATTATATTGTCACAATTGCATTAAAGTTTTAGTTTTATCCTTTGATGCTAGAGGTACTATGAGTAAAACTATGCTAAGGGCTTTCCATTGTAATGAAATGTAAAATATCTGATCACGGCAGTCAGTAGGGTTTTCAGTTATTTGTTTGTGTATAGAATCAAGTCAAACTTCAATCCTTGGTCTTTTTTTCTTTAATGGAGATTCTCAATGTGCTTTAATATTTGTGTTCTTTGAAATAAAAATTGATGGCTTATCTATTTTCCTTTCTTTATTCTTAATGAAAACAAGATACTATTTCATGTGTGATAAATTTTGGACACTTTTGTTTGCACAAATTAGTATTTTTTTTAATGATACTCATGCTTTCAAATGGTGAGAAAAGTTGATTAAATGGTTTTTAGTCCAATCAATATGGGTAGAGGAAGATCAAAATTAACACTTGGAGAGATTATTAAAAGGGATCATGGATAAATTGTATTTCTGAAAACTTGGTTTTTGATAAAATCCAATAGCGTTATTTGATCTATATAGCTAACTCTACCTAGCGGGATAAGGTTTTGTGTGTTATATACTTATGCTCTCACTCCTAACTGAAGATATATATTGCTTTAAACTTAAAAGAATTCATCTTCTGAATTTACTTTCATTTCTTATTGCTTTTAGGCCACATTACAATGTCAATATGACAGCAGTTCAAGTTGGTCATACTTTCCTAAGTCTACCAGTGGATGGATCTGTCACAGCCGCTGGAGACAGAAAAGGGACTATAATAGACAGTGGTACAACCTTGGCCTATCTCCCTGAAGTGATTTATGAGCCAGTAGTACATAAGGTACAAAAGACTCTGATTTTAATGCTTTTTATTGCAATTGCACATACAGGTGTTTGAGTTATTTTCTTTTCTTAGATAATTTCTCAGCAGCCTGACTTAAAAGTTCGTACTCTTCACGACGAGTATACATGCTTTCAGTACCCTGGAAGGTATGATGCATAATATGCATTCACAAATAGTTGCCTTTGTATTGTTAGGTTTAATATGTGTTTGAAAGCAGACGGTATAACTGTGAACTTGCAAGGATCTTGAGTATTGTTGTTCTTGCTTGATTATATATCTGAAAAGGAAGTACTTTCTGCTGAGGGTTACTATTTGATGTCATAATTTAATTTGTGCTTCCTTTTGGTCGGAACACATGTAAGGTTTTTGGTAGTTTACTTAGCAGTAGTTTGGCATAGAGACTTTGGGTTATATATATGCCGTAAAAGGGTTTTGTGTGGTAGACTAGAAGCGGAAAGGGGTTTCTGGAGATGTGTGGTTTTGGTGGTGGTTTGGTGATCATGAGTGTCTTGAAGGATCTTCAAGTGTCTTTTCTGCTATAGCAGTTTTTGCCAGATAGGACTGTTCATGTGGTTTTCCTTTAAAGTTCCATTTTGGAAAATTGTTGGGGGAAGGGTCTGAAATTTACAATTCTTGATAATATTACAATATTTTGCAGGAAATCTTTTTAGTTTCTTAATGAGCATGCATTTGAACTGCTTCAATAAATGGTTTGATGTCTTAGCATATTCTATTTCTTTTTTCAATATCACCTCCTTGTGGGTGCTTAATGTATTACTTTTTTTTTGCTACAATTGCAGTGTTGATGATGGGTTTCCAGCTGTCACTTTTTATTTCGAAAATGCTCTCTCTTTGAAGGTTTATCCACATGATTATTTATTCCCCTATGTAAGTATTTGGGAACAAAGTTTCCATCAAATGTGTATTATTATTGTTATCAATGGCTTATTAGGTTGTATATGGATGAACCTAATAGGGGCGTTAACCAGACATAATTTTGAATAAAAGGGTCTTTGAAGATTGTTATTTATGTAAATTGCTAAACCATAGAGCTCTATAGGACCTCAAATTTAAATTTCCCCATTATCATTTTACTTTTGAGAAATCCCCAGAGAAAATCAGATATGACTAACTATAATCACTATGTTATTTACATTATTTGTTATACCTTTGATGTTTTCAATGGCTGACATAGCTACAAGGTTAGGCAGGTAACGTGATGTCAAGGGATTAAACTTAAAAGCCCAAGATGATATTCCTCTAACATACCCCTTTCATGAAAGCTGTTGGGTTGAAAGATAAAAAATGCATAGGCTCATCACTACTTCATACTAAAATTCAGATGTATTGATTGGGACATTAAGAATAAGTGGACCAAATGGTCAAAGGCCTGGCAAATTATTGCAGTTAAGGAGGCTGTAAAAATCTTTGTGCTCTAATATTTGTATCATGCACAGTAATGGTTCAGAGTCTAATAATTATTTCCATTTTTGTGTTGTTGCTTGGCTTGGTTCTTGCGATGGAGGTTGTCAGAACATTGTCTTCAATACTTTGATTTGTTGGTAACTGGTCTCAGCAGTTGCTGTAGGCAGAAATAGGTTATAGTTTGTGGAGATGTGCTCTTTCTTTTTTTCATTTTCATTTTTCTTTAAATTTTTTCCCAGTGTATTTGGATTAGAGATAAATGTTAAAATTTTCAAGGGAGAGATCTTGGAGCTCCCTTGTTTTCATGCCAAAATTATGCATTTGGTGTTCTTTTGATGTATGGTTCATGATTTTTAAAAATGTTATACTCAGACTTGGAGAGCTCTATTGTGGTGGTTTTGTTTATTGTCTTCATTTTTCTTGTTTAGAGAGTTTTCTAGCCTCACTTGTTCAACTCTTACATCCTTTTATTTACTATCAACTAAAGGAGGCTCTTTGACTATTCCAAAGCAACCTAAAAGCTTAAGCTGTTGAGCTGGGACTTAAGAATTGTAAATTATGGCATGAAAAGGGTGAGTGACACGGGAAGCACTAAATCATCTCAGTATTTTGGTTCAGTTTTGATTTTGGATTGATTGTAATATTCTATACACCTTATCCAATCACAATATTTTAGGGTATTTAATATTAGTTAGCTGTTACATAAGTTAGTTTCACGTGTCAATTTGCATATATGTTAGTAATCCTTGTGGTCTTAGGCATTGGGTAATATTTGGGATTGACTGTATGTTATCTAAGTGTTGTCTGATCTTACTGTTAGTCTGAAGGATCTCTTCATGGGTTTTAGTACCAGTAGGATGTCTTCTTACTCATAGGATTAAGAATTTTTTCACAAAGCTTGGAAGATAACCTTTTTGAGGACCATCAATTAAAAAAAAGAAAAAAAGAATAGTTCATTTAACATATAATAAAAGTGGTAACTAATAAATTAGTGTGAAAAATGTGTTATGCTGTTTCAAATTGGGGATTTACTCTTGACTTCTTTGAATTACACTTGCTAATTCTGAGTTTCTGACCAAGTGCAGTTTTCGCATGTTAAATGAAGTGAAACAAATTATGATGTGCTCACAAGTTTGTTCAACATGCCATCAATTAGAAAAGGCTTTTAAACTTGTGTGGCCCATTCTTGAAATGTTTTCGCTTTTTCTTGTGCTTTTGGACAAGAGAAACATAAGGTGTTTGGTAAAATATTTGGGAGGGTGCTTCTTCCGTTCATTTTAATTGACGCATGTGTGTTTGAGAAGCGCCATTTGATGTTATACCTTTTAAAGCTTTGTGGGTGGCTATTGAAAATATGAAGTATCCAGATAAACATTCAGCCTCTCTCAGATTCTAATCATTTTCCTGTCCTAGTTGTCAAGAATCAACTAACATAAAAGCTTAAGCTTCTAGTTGGAGGCCTAGGAATGGTATTTATATTTAATACACCCCCTTACACGAAGTGTGGAGAAAAAACACTTTTGAACTGTAGAATGCCCATTGGGCTTGTGTGGAAAGAACACTTGAATTGTAGAGAATTTTAATCTAATTTGAAGAATGGCAGCATCAAGATTCAAAACCCTAACCAATTGTTTAAAGTGGCTCTAATTAGAAATCAACTAATCCAAAAGCTTAAGCTTCTAAGTGGAGGTTTAAAAATGATTTTTATATTTAACGCTACTCTTTCTGACTTAACCTTGTAATATTTGTTTTTGTAAGTTTTGATACATTAGTCTTACAATATATCTTCCAAACACTTTGTTAACCAATGTGCAAGCCACAACAGGTTTTGTCTTTACTAAACTATATTCTGATTGTTTTTTCATTTTCCCCTTTGGAATGCCCCTACAACAGTACATCAGCATTCTACTTTGGGCCAGACACTGTGCACTCTAGAATTACCTTAGAAAATTAATATAAGAAATTGGAAAGCAAGTGGATCTTATGGTGCTGTTGGCCTTAAATTGAACCTTGTGTATCTTGAAAGCATGCTAAAATACTGTTGAAGTCAAAGCTCTAGGAGGCTCACATGTATCGTTATGCTTTCCTACCTGGAATGCAGCTTTTATCTCACATTCTCCCCTAGGGGAATTGCATTGCTGCTGCTCAAATGTACTAGAGATGTCAAAGTTTATCATCATTTTAATTTTCCAGTGATGTTTATGCTTGTATGTGTGTAAGCCTTTTTACTTGTATTGGAACCTTTTGCATCTCTTTGACCAAAATACTTCTAAGTTTCTTGTCATTATAGTTCTCCAGTGTGCTGCTGTTTATTCTCGTAGATAATATCAGTTTTTTGTCATGGTAATTTTCCAATATTTTTTTTTCCAGTGACCTATATTTGTATGCTAAGACATTTTAGCTTTCTGGTTTAGTTGTTTAGCCTCCTGTCTTGACTTTTCAGCTTTTCTTTGGACAGAGTATCTTTAAAGAATTGAAAAATCTTCTGAGCCTTATGATGTACAAAACATTGTAAACCTTATGGGTCTTTTAATATTTTTACATGGATAGCCATCTGAATGGAAGCTTCAGAAATTGCAGGAAAACATGGCAGTCATCTTGTTTTAAATTTTCTCGCTTGGTACACTCTATTCATAACTAACCAGTGATACTTATTTTTTTAAAAAGGTTTTGTGTACAAAGGAACTTGCAAACAACTATAAAGTAGTGAAATCTCTTAACCTCTTCAATACTGTAATCTTAATCCGTCATGAATGACACTTTTCTTTATCTCTTCTTTGGTTCTTCCCAAGAATTGTTTATGTAAGAACATGCAGGGCCCATAATTTGTGCTTTTTATCCACATGTTATATTTAAATAATTTATCATATGTAATCCTTATGTATCATACTTGAATAAATATGTGCATCTCTACAGGATGGTTTTTGGTGTATTGGTTGGCAAAATAGTGGGTTGCAATCCAGGGATTGTCAGAATATGACCTTATTGGGAGGTATTTCTTGAAAACTCTATGTCAATGTTAGGCTTTAGTGCTAATTTGCTGAGTAATGCTTCTGACTTTATGCATCCTGCACAGCTGTTTAGTCAGTGCCAAATTTGTTTAGCCTTAAATGCTATTGGGTAACAGAAATTTGAATGTGAAACTTATGATACTTCCAACTTGAAGGGGAATTTTGGATAAGATTGTATTCTTATTTGTTTATGAGGGTTTCATCTTGTACAATTCTGCATTTGTAATGCTGAGTGCAGCATGGCCTGAGATTTGGACGTATTAAAATCTTAAACCATGATGAATCCTGATATCAAAAGATCTAATGCAATTATTGACTTCATATGGAAAGAATTTATATTGAACAAGAAACTTTTTTTTTTTTGGCTTTGAATACATGACCCATAAATATTGCAAACAATTCTGTTATCTATCTATGATGTCTAATCTGTACCCGATACTCCTGTGTGATTAAACTCTAAGAATGCTTTATCTGCTACTGGCAGAATTTTAAAAGTTTTACTTCTCTGTTGGATTTAAACAAATATCAGAAGATATGTAAGCTGTCATGGCCTCTAACTAACTACCCTCTTCCTCTTTCTGACATAGACCTCACGAGCTGGACCTTCCCTTGGGCCTTGCTCTTTTTTTTGGCCCTAACAATGATTGCTGTAAACCTCTGAAGAGTTTGCTTTACGTTACCTTTTCTTGGTGGGTCTTTCATGACTTTATTTTGTAACTTCACTTCACCTATAAATTTATTTGTTGCAGACCTAGTGCTTTCAAATAAACTAGTCTTGTATGACCTTGAAAATCAGGTTATTGGATGGACCGAGTATAACTGTAAGTAAAATTTCTGTTTCCTAACTTATCTTAAATTTTTGGATTTTTCTTTTCACATGTATAGTTCATGATGCATAAACCTGAGCATTTGTACAAGGAAACGAAATTTATGTTCCTCAATTTAAAATTCTTTTTTCTTTTTTTAGGAGGGGGTGGGGAGGGGGGGGGGGGGGTTTGAGGTTCGCTATTTATCTTTTATCAAATTTTTTGCTTGCATGGATGTTTTGTGCTTCATAGTGGTGAAACCTGTGGCTGTAAATTTGTATGGCTGTGTTGCATCAAGCATATGATTTTGGGTTGTCTGCTTTGAAGTTGAATCAGAGTGATTTTATCTTTGATTTCTTTTTTTCTTTCTTTTTATTTTTTTTATTTGGAGTAGGTCATATTGGAATCAAGTATTCCATAGATAGTGCTAGTCTGTTTTTCTTTTTCGTGATGAGCAATTTCTTTTTTAATAACTTGAGGAAGGCCCTTATTTCATATGGTTGATTTTCCACAACATCTGTTTCTTCGTCATTGAAATGTTTAATGTCGAGAGTGGTTTGCTTGATTTTCTTTGTTTAAGTTCTATAATTTATTTCATGTCAGATTGCTTGATTATATCAAATTGTTGAATCAAGATTTTATATGAACGCATGGTATATTGAAATAATGTTTCTTATTGTGCTTTCTTCTGTATGACTGGCATTTGATTTGAAGAAGGTTGTGTAGAATCACTAAGAAAAACTGTAAGAAATCCATTGTGGCTGACTTGCAAATTTTTCTTCTGCTTAATTCTCCATTTATTTTTCCTATGGCTTCTGTCAGGTTCTTCAAGCATTAAAGTGTGGGATGAGCAAACTGGTACTGTTCATTTAGTAGGGTCTCACTATATTTCATCTGCTTGCACCGTCGATACCCACTGGGTGATAATCTTTTTATTTTTAATTGGACTACTGCACAAGTCAGTTTATTGAAACGGAGCAACATATACCAAAGTCAAAATTATGGTGCAAAGAATTGAAAATAGGAAGAACATCCTGAAATTATGGTGTCAGGAACTTCCATGATTTGTGGATGTGATTTCAAGCATGATTCAAGAAAAACCCAGGACACTGACCGTAGCATACCTTCACTGTGGATACAATTTTTCTTCCCATGGTGTATCCGTTAATTAGAAAAGCTTGCCTCCAACTGTATATGTTAGACTTTGGCTTATGACTTGGCTTGGGTCCTATTGACGATGTATAATAATGTGCAGGCCAAAGAATTGAATCTACTGATATAGCTACTAATTTTGAAGAGGGGTATTTGTATGCTGCTGCAATTGGTGCTTGACTGATTACCTGTGTCTGTGCCCCTTTCCCCAAGTAATAAAATTTGCGTGTTCCCTACTTTGATATGATGGCATGCGTAGGAATGCAGCTTGTAAGGTAGTGTATGTATTATCAAAGAAAAGCAACATTTTGCAATAGCTGGGAAGATTAGGAAATGCTAGTGATGCATGGGATTACAACTTCTACTCGTAAAGGATTATGACACGAAGAATTGGTAGTCCTCATAATCATGTGCTTATTTATGGGGAGCACAAAAAAAGAAAATAATAGGATTTGGCTCTTCTACATTGCAAACTGCACTGAGACGTGGAGCTCAATTATGTAGTTTGTGTGAATTGTCTACAAATACATGACCAAAAAGAATCAGATTTGTCGAACACTAACAGAAATCTTGATTTTCTTCCAATGTAAATTCCATCCATTCCAGGAGGCAAAAAATGGTTCATATAGACTCAGTAGACCCACGAGTCTCATTTTCTTCAGAGATCAAAATGTGATTTACTCGTGCCAGTTTTCAATATAATGTGTGTAATATGAAATTGTATAGGGAAATTATTGTCACATAAGTTGTGAAGAATCTGTGCACTATTCGGATTGTTATTGTTTAGACAAAGTTTTAAGTAGTTCAGTTTGTTATCAAATAACTTACACAGGAGTGTGTGAAATGTGAGCTTTTGTTTGTGTAGAAAAGTAGGACTTGCTTCTAGGGTGGCCGTCATCCTTACCTCAATGCACTAATACGTCCCTTATATCCGAAACGTAAAGTAAAAATGAGTAGTCTTGCCAATAAATCAATATTGAAAGTAGAACTACTGTGCCGGAGCTCTTCAAAACGTGAATTGAAAGCCAACTTGAAAATGCACTTTCATTGTCACATTTGACAATAGCACATATAAAGCCTCAATCCCTGTTCTTGTACAACATGTCCTTACCAAGACAAGTCAATCAAATTCAAACGATTAGTCCTTTCCATCCAGTATAGAATTAAGTGTAGCTTATAATGAACACGAGGAATGGCCTTCCCTCCCCCCCCCCCCCCTCCCCCCCCAAAAAAACCAACAAAAGAAAAAAAAAACATTGAAAATTTTGGCATATAATTCTAGAAAAAATTTCTTGGTACATAATTTTAAAAAATTTTAATTATCTTGTTGACCTTCCTAAAAATTCTCAATTTTATTTATATCTTAAAAATTTTAATTAATTTCAAGTAAATCCTTACGGATTTTTTCAAAATCACATATGTATGTAATTTATTAAGAGTTTTTAAATAATTCTCTCTGTATAGAGAAAATATTGATTCTCTAAATATTTTAAAATTTACCCCACCTCTTCATTTGTCCTCCTTCATGTCTCATTTATTTTATTTTATTTGATATTCTTTTATATAGTATTGATAGCAAAGTACATATTATATTTGTATCTTTAAGTGCATTTAGCTGTAATAATTTTAATTTTTCATCTTATAACTTTTAATCTTGATGCTCCCTAATCGAAGATCCTGACTTTGCTCGTGATCCTTGTGTTGTCCAATGTATCCCATAAATACACATTTTGTAAAATTTGGAGACATTTTACTTTTCGTAGATTTGGCTATGCACATGTTATATACATCACAAAGCTAAGAAAAAAAATAGTCTAAAATGCCTGTTAGACAAAACAGAGTATATTTTAGGAGTTGCTTTGTTAGAAGGATAATATGAAATGCCTATTGATCATATATAGAACAGTATAAAATGCCTTACTCCACAATACATATGCATTCCACTTATAATACAGCAAGGAAGAATAAGATTTAGTTTAGTGAGCCAATTTTGGTAAGGGTGAGCGATTTTCCAAAGATAACAGAATAATGGTCCTCATTTAAGTTATGGAATTACTAACTATTAGACAAAATAAAGCAATTCTAAAAATTGCCTTATTAGACAAAATAACAGATAATGGATTGCTTTGATATTGACTTGTCAATGTCAAGGAGAAAAAATAGAAAAACTTTTATTATAATAATTAGCTTAGTTGGTAACAGAATGAGACATTTTTCATATAGTCGTGTATTCAATTTTTCCTGAAGGCATACCCTCACCCTAATGATAGAATAGAAATGAAATCACTTCAATTTTTTTCCACCGTAAAAAAAGAAAAGTTGTTATTACATTATCCTCATTTCAAGATGTGAGTCTTTAGTTGGATCTTTAATCCGTGAATGATAAATTTAGTAGTTTACTAGTGAATGGAGCAGTAAGTGGAGTGACAACAGTGAGGTGTGTTCACTGCGTGGAAGAGCAGCGGAAACAATTCTGCATATATTGAGGGACTGCCCTCATGCTTCCCAGTTATGGCATGACGTCTTAGAACATAGCAATATGCAGAACTTTTCCAGTTGGAGTTGGAGGATTGGCTATCGCAGAACCTTATTACCAGCATGGGTCGCACTCTTTCGGGTTTTTTCTTGGCAGCACACCTTTGTAGCGTGCTGGTTCGTATGGATGGCAGAGCCTGCATGACAGTGACTTCATTAGACCCCACACCCCAAAAGGAACTGTTTACAAATACCTTTAAGATGTCAAGAAGGCAGCGGAGTTAAGGGAGAATAAAGTGGACAGTTATAGTTGTCAACTGGAGATAAAAGGATGGGTAAAGCTTTATACTGATTGAGCTGTGAAGGAAAATCCAGGTCCAGCGGGATGCGGAGGAATTATTTGTCGGAAGATGTACATCCATTAAGGCGGAGTTTTAGGGTGTGTTAGCCTTGGAGTATACTTGGGCAAAGGGATATAGAAAAATGCTATTGTAGAAGTTGATTCATTTACAGTAGTATCTATGCTTACCACAAATGGTAACATTGCTCAAGTGTCTTATTTTATGACTTGTGCTCGAATTTAGTTGAAGTAGTGTTGGAATGTTTAGATCTGCCATACCTTCAGGGAAGAAAATTGTTGTGCTAATTGGTTGACCAACTTGGATGTCTCTGAAATAGATGATCTCCATACCTTTGATACTATGCCGCTAGAGCTTAGCTTGTTGTTCTTTGCAAACTCCTCAAGAGCTAGTAGATTTAAGTGTGGTGATTCACGACAAAATTACTATTTTGGTTTTTGAAAAATATCCACTTTATCAATTTCAACTTTAATAATTTTTTTTTTTTAAAGTTGTCCTCAAAGGTTAAAAAAATAATCAATTTCGTCCAGCCATTAGCATCTCTATAAAATAACAAATAGAATGCTAACATAGGAGGGATCCAAATAAGGTGACCAAAAATTGAGCTGATATGGCGAGAAGACCAAAACTAATATCTTTAAAGGACTAAATTGATAAACCCTAAAACTTATAAGGACTAAATTGATAAACATCTAAAACCACTTCAAAACCTAATTTCATGTCACGTAAAGAGTCTTTAGAGTTTTCATTTTGTGTTCCACAGCTCAAAGAATGCTTCAATGATGGTGGTCTTCAAGTATTAAATCCTTAGTCAACAACAATAGCAAAGGTCAAATCTTTCTCACATCAACCACCATAACCACTTTGCTATTCTCACCATGTATGCACCTGTATAAGAAATTATGTCCACCCATCATGCGAAGAAGAAGAACATGCAATTAGGACCCTTATGTGCGAAGGAAACAATTTATGTTTGGAAAGAAGGGAGAAGACGATTTGTGCTTGGAAGAAGGGAAGAAGACGATTTGTGCAACAATATCAGGCCTCTGCAATTTGTGCCACAAAAAATTGGAGAAGGTGAACAAAATGCTTACCACGTTTCACCTTCTCTAATCTTATTAAATGGTACCGTTTTGAGTTTTTTAGGGAAAACAAAAAAAAAAAGGTTAGGTGTTTAAGGATAAAATTATTATTTTGGTCTTTGAAAGATACTCACTTTATGAATTTTATCTTTAAAAGATACCCACTTCATCAGTTCTAACCATTTGTTTTGGTTCTCTCACCACATCAATTCAATTGTTGGCTAGCTCATCCAAATCCTCCATTCACGTTAATGTTCAATTTGTGATTTCACGAACGTGTTAATATCTAAATAAAATTGATCTTTTTTTAAACTTTTGAAGATAACTTTGAGAAAAAAAAATTTAAAGACAAAATTGATAAATTGGGTTTCTTTTAAAGATCAAAATAATAGTTTTATCTTAATTTATAGTAGTTTTTCTGTTTTGTTAGGGTGTTTTAGCCCATTTGATTAAAAAAAAATGGAAGTTGCCTTTTTGGCTGAGAAAGAGAAAAACGAACTAAGGAAAAGAGAGAACGTTTGCACCAAAAAACCAAAATATATATTGTAGCTTGCTATTCAGCTCATGAGAAAGAGAGCCTTGGTTTATAAGAGTAATCCTATCCCTACGTGCTTATATGTCTGTTTGGGGATACGCACTAAGCAGAGAGATATGAGCTATGTTAAATGGTCCTGAAGGAAAGCTATATTTCCATAATGTATGCTGTAAGGTATATATTTAGTCATGTTTCTGACGGGCTTAAAAATTAAACTTTACATTGTAGAAAGAATTTTAAAAAAGAAAATATAAATTAACTATGTTGACAACGTTGTTCAAAACATAGGTATTGCAGCGTAAGAATAAAATCACTCAGGTCTTCAAAGTCAAACCACTCAGCCTACCAAGTTTTTGTCTTCTTCCGGTGTGCATATCATTGCGGATAGCTAGGCATGTTTATTTAGGGTAACGATAGGTTTACGTGGGTTTTTTATAAATAATAAAATTTATTTTTTATTTTTTATATTTTAAAATAAAAATAATAAACGTATGAGACGTAAAAAAAAGGTGTAAAAATAACAACATTCTATATTTATATCATTTTATTATAAAAGTAAGTGTATCAAATCTTGAGTATGATAGGAAAAAATTTATAGTATAATTGTAATATTTATATTTTTATTTAAATATAAAAATATATAAAAATATCTATATTTGATATTTAAATTATAAAATATTTTTAATTTAAATTTTAAATTAAAAAGGTACCGAGTCTTTGATATTTTTATTGTATTGTACATTTTCTCATACAATAAAATGTCAACTTTTTTTAATTTAATTGTTGATTGGTTAAAATATATATAATCTCATTACAATTTCATTCTATTGCAAAAAATTCCTATATTTTCAATTGCAAAAAAACACATGTAGAAGTTGGCTTCCTTTTTTTGTTTCTGTTCTTTTCAATTTTCTTTGAATTTTTTTGCTTCAAGACTGTTTGTACAGGAAAAATTTTTTCCCGAGATAGCCATCTCCTCTTTTCCTATCGTGTTTTTCTTTTTCAGATAAGGAATAGCTTAACTCTCACCAGCAAAATTTCATGTGGAAAGAAGGAAAATCATGTGAAAGGAGCAAAGATTTCATTGATGAAATGAATAGAATTCCCACAATGTACATCTGCCATTTAAGGAGAACAGCTAAAATATTGTTTGTTGCAAGAGTTTATTACTAGAAGAACTCAAAATCCAGGTAAGGATGCTTCGCCATATACTGTTTGATGTCAGGGTCTGGAAGACGCAATGGGAAAATGAAGAAGCACGAACTCAAGGTTTATTTTAGGGGAAGAAGCTTGAAGAGGAAGGGGAAAATTAGGGAATAAATTTTTTTTTTTTTAGAGGGTCCCGTAGTGGGAAGGAGATTGGATATAAAATTTAATAGAATAGGTCAATTATTAATATTTAAAAGTATAATTATATTAATTATTATAATTAAAAATGTAAAATTTTTTGCATCAGAATAAAAGTATAAGGAAATTATTTATACTTTAACCTTATTAATTATACTCCTATATAGCTCATACAGTTTCTCCAAATCTTGGGTTTGACCTGAGGTTTCATCCTAGTCACTTTGTCAACATGTCCTTATGCAGAGTTCATTGTTCAAAGGCTTGCTCCACTTGCTGGACCGTATGCTTCAATTCCAAAAGAGTGTACATCGTTGAACGGGAAATTAGATACTTCTCGGGTAGTTCTTCTCAAGACTAAATTGTATGTAAATGAATGGGCGTGTGTAATATTCTTTTAATCATAGGTTTCAGGTGTAGGAGAAATAATTTCCTTTGTTTTGATGCGATGATTTTCATAAATAAATTAGAATGATAGAAAATGGAAAAAAAAAAAGAAAAAGAAAAGTATTTTCTCTTGTTTAAGACAAAGAAACAAACCATGAAGTACTAATTTTGCAAAGTATATTTTCTCTTGGAAGAATTTCTCTCTAAAAGTAGGTGAAAATACTATATATATATATATATATATCAAGATTTAAAATAACCATGTTCCTTCATTCTTTTCTATTAATTACAACTTAGTAGAAAACAGGGTAAAAAGTTGCATTCTATTCATTTTCTTCCTCAAATGTTCTTTCCTCTCGCAGTTTGTTCCCAAACAAGACCTTTTCCATCAGCAACAGAATCACTAGGTTATTAAAATTACCATTACCAAGGCATGCAAAGCTTCCAGCTGCACTATCCCAATTTTGGGATGTACATTATTCCCTTCTAACGAAACTGCTAGGGCTGCAACCGCTCCCCTTTCCGTCTTCCTTTAATCCCGAGAAGATAGCTTATGCACCAATGGCATCAGGCTTGAATATTAAAACCATTTTGCGCACTCTTGAGCGGCACACGTAAAGGCAGTCAACACAAACCGTTAAAGGTTCACAACAAAGCAAACTAATGGTCCAAATAAACAAAACTGGGACACGTCTATGTCAAAGAAAGACAAAAGGAAATGACAACAGTTGGCAGAGTATGAGCAACCAGACGGACAAACTATATAGTCCACAGACTTGGATTGACTAAAACCCCAAATCTACCATATATACAGAGTAGGAAAACAATCTCCGGCAAAAAAAAAAATAAGGCTGTTTCCCTCCCTCCATATATAAAAGCATCTTTCCTTCCTCTCAGATGCTGACAAAGAAAATAATAGATAAACAATGAAAAAAATATTGGCCGAAGAATTTACCACAAAAAAATAATCGAAATAATGACCCCTTTCCCAAATACTGTTGCAGCTAACTCTCCCAAACCTTCTCAGAAAAATCAGCAAGGGTTAGGAAGAGATATGGTGTAAAAGCTATGCTATTGCTGTAGTTCAGCTCCCACTCCAGTTCCCGTCTTACCAATTAGAGGCACATTCTCGGTGGCAGTTCTGGAGAATCCGGAACAGTCAACTAAAGATTCAGGAGCAGACCACCCACTAGAATGGTCGATTGATGCCTCTGGTATCTCCTTGTCCACGGAATATGCAGATTTAAAGTCTGAATCAGAATCAAGGAAAAGGCAAACTACAGCACAATCATCAACTTTGGACGTAGGGTATTTTGTCCTCCATGCACAAACAGCTGACTCAACAAGTATTCGAGCTGCAGAAGACCGTGGAGCAGATGCCACAATCTCTACAACTTCTTCATTGGATAAAACATCCCAAATCTGCCCGAAAGAAAGAAACGGTTAAACAAAAAATTCATATCTCTAATGCACATTGACTTGATCAAGTATATACTTCAAAATACACGGCTGAGAATTCAGATCGGGAGCATAACTATTTAATTCTAGTTCAGGGGTTTTAGCTAAAGGAAGGCAAACTTCTGTAGCAGGGCGCCATGTATCCCCAGCTTGCGTGTCATTGCTTGCAGTTAAATGCCTAAATTTTTAAAGGAACAAGTTTCTCCTTAGACTTAATGTAGTCTGCAATTGTTTTCATGGCCTCTCTGGTAAGCTAAACTTAAAAAAATAAAAAAAATAAAAAAATCCGTTATAGACGTGCATAGACATTGGAGATATCCTTGAATGTCCTACTGATCTTTCCTGTCTATGCAATATCCTCATCCTAGGGAGACCACCTTACCACGTGTTTTATACTTCTTAATTGTATTCTATGGTGTAAGACAGAATACAGAATATTTTAGAAGGAAAAAGAAATACAACAACTGGAGCTCCTGAGAAATTTTAAGAATTAAAGCAATGAAAGCAAGCACTTATTAGAAGTTAAAACATATTCCCCTAAACTGCAAAATCTTCCAAATGAAATGGGTTCTCCAATTTCTAGTCCAAAATTGGAAGAAAAAACAAGGATACAAATTCAACAGAATATATAGATCATGGAAGATAATAGATCATAAAGACAGAACCCCATACCCCATCTGTGGCTAATACAACAAATTTATCCTTCTCAGTAATGCGGTGATGTGATATATCAGGAACAGAGATCAGGCCAAAGGGCTTCAGGCAAAAATCCCCAAAGGCACGTGCCATGGCAAGGCCAGGGGAGTCAGCATTTGGCAGCCAAACTCGATAAACCTCAGGTTCATTCCGAAGAGCAAAGACCCTTCCTTTACAAAGCCTGATCCTCTCTTCTTCCCCTAAATGAAATGAATTGCAGATGATGTGCAAAAATGTATATAGTTAGCAAGCAATTCTATTTTACCTTAGTATTTCAATATATAAAAGGTCACAGTAATTATTAATTTACACAACAATGCTATGGTTTCACTGGTCGTAAATAATTTGCATGACTTTTCCTCTAAAGGGGAACTTCATAAAAATAATAACAGTTATAGGTTTAAAAAAAAAAAAAGAAAAAAGAAAAAGACAACAAAAGTGAAAAAGCCATGCAAATCTTAGAAAAGAAAACAATCAAAAAAAGAAAAAAAATGTTACACTTCAAAAAGAGTCGTGTCAAAACATTTAAACATCTAATTTTGCAGAACTTTAAATGATGTGCATTGATTTTTATGGTTTCTTGCTCTCTAAAAGTTTACACCCACTTGATACCAAATTTTCATGACTCTCTACTGATTTCATTGGACTAGAAACCAAATTCATGAGTACTCTGTTTCTAACAAAGTAACATACATCTAGACCATATATGGTCATGTAGCTTCCTTAGCACACTGGATCAAAACCCATTGCTGTCACCCTTACATAATTTTAGTACCAGGGGCCACTATTTTCAAGTACCATAAAAGATATGCATTGACTGGTCATAAAACTGGTAGCAGGTTTAACAGTTTGTAGCTGACTGGCCAGCAAATTTATATTCTATTCCAGTAACATGCGATTGGCCACACCAGTATAACAATGTTTGGTAGTTCCTAATCCTATATATTCCAGTCAAATCAGATGACGTAGTCTAGCTTTCAGAATTGTTCAATACACAAATAAAGAATCTGTGCCACCAATTTTATATATAAAAACACAATGTTTTCCCTGGCTGGTGATCACCTATAATATTCTATTATTCTAGTAATTGACTCTGAGTTTCAGTTAAAGACATGATATGTGCAATTCACAAGGATAGGGCAAGCGCAGCCTGTCAGCACACTCCACCACAGAGGTAGTTCATACACATTATCTAATTAAATCCAATAAGACAAAGCAAATGTGCAAATTCATATAATTATACAAATAATAAATAGATAACGAAAGTATATTTAACAGGAGTTTTGTATCCAACGAAAGCTGCCTAAATAGCTCAGACAGTTTCATACACTCAAGTAATTGTGTACAAAATATTCAACTTGTTAAGCTGAACTTTAACAGGAATTATGCTGAAACTAAATGATAAAACATGATGGCCGTCTAGCAGCGGGTTAAAACTGTCTTAACCCAAGCACTCCACATCAAGGAATCCATCCAGTGTGCACCATTTCAGATTACCATAATCGATAATGGGAAAAGCTGTATATTTTACTCAGACAAGGAATATATCCAAATCCATTCTACAAAACATAATTGCAATAAAAAAACCTATTATTTCTTTTTTAATTAAGATCTGTAGCATATTTGTAGCATCACCAAATTGGTATCATTGAACAGTGAGGAGGGAGTATCATTAACTTGTAACTAGTCAAAAGGGTTCTGTACATGGATAAAAAAGCAATAATCTATGAGCTCTTCATGTTGCTTTATTCATAACAAACACATGCACCAGCACACAAAAAGTGTGAGTATGTGTGTGTGTGAAAGAGAGAGAGAGAAAGAAACATACGTGGAAGATTTGGCTTAAGGTCAACTGTCAACTGAACAGCAATAAGAGAATCATCATTATCTCTGGTTCCCAATATGGCTCTTGAGTCCCCAACATTTCCAATGACAAGGTACTGGCCCTGAAAGAATGTAAGAATGAAAAAAGTGTGAAAGAAATAATAAATAATGAATAAAGAACCATGTCTTAATCATGTTACTTACATGCTTGAGCAAGGTAACCGCTGTAGTCCCACTGCAAAAGCTATCAATATCAGGATGCAGTTTCAGTTCCTTATCCATAACCTTACAAGCCTTCAGAAAAGAATCTTTCAAAGTCATTAAAGTATTTGTGCCATTGTGCTCATGATCAATGGCAGCAAGATTATTATCAACCATTCTGAATCCAATCTCCTCCGACTTATGACTTCCCACAACACTGCTGAGATCACCGGGTCTGTCTTTGTTGTCATGATGCAATTCCCATTGAGCACTAAGCTTTAAAGGGAAAGAATCCCTAACTTTCTTTGCAACCCTATGGCCATAAGGGCCGTGACCATCAAAAACACCACAGAAAATGGTGTCCTCCTTTGAACAGAAGTTCTGCAGAAGGAAAATGACCAGAGTTAAGTGTACAGTTGAAACCAGTACCATGATTAATAACTAATACCACAAAATTCAAACTAATTAGGAATAGCTGAAGACAGAATACAAAAGTGCAAGACAATCAATGAACAGAGCAAGACACTCAATAATGTTTTCCAACAAATAAACAAGCCATGGCATCTTCTCATCTAAGCAACTAATAAATAAATTCAAAGGAAAAAGAAATAAGAGAATTACAGAGTATTTGATAGGGTAACTAAGTGGAAGATTTGTAGGTTTCAAAAATGAAAACAGTTTTTCATAAGAATATCAATGTCATCGAAGAAATGTTTCCTTCCAATTAGAAGACATGAATGAAAGAGTTCAAACGAATGCAATAACAGCTAGAGGACAAAGTTAAAAACCTAGTAGGCAGACTACGATTGCTTTAGAAATAAGCTTGAATGTAAAACTTAAAAAGAGGGAATACTGTCTCTTCCATCTGCAACTGCAAAGTTTGAAATTGTTGCTGTGTGCCCTATGTTAATCTATGATGCTTTCAAAAGAATTAAGAATACTTTCAACAATTCATAGCAAATTGGGTTCATGTGTAGCCCATTTATAAAAATAAAATATAAGGGAGGTTAGTGTAGGTTTTGAAATAGAGGCGGCTTTATCTAAGAAGTGCAAAATAGAGGCGAGGTTAGAGTAATTTACTCAAGAATTAAACTTTACACTTGATTTTTTGTGACAATATCATAAATTCCTGTAAGTAACCATCACATCATGAAACACGACAAAGTAAAAAGATTCATAGGGAAAAAGAGCAACACTAGAGTAAGGCAAAGAAATAAAGACATGTAACTATCAAAAATTAGAATGCAGGATAGGTTGCAGGTCTTGACAACCTTGAAGCCATATCCCAGTGTTAAGATTAATATACGAAAAGAAAGATATTTACATAGCACAGAATTCTGCACGGTATAATAAGTGTATTCAATTCAAAAAAAGCAGTAGGAGAATGATGGATAATGATCTGATAGAAAACGAAAGGAAAGTGAGAATTGGTTATAGTGCAATTCCGGAATACACAAAGTACAGCCAACAACAAACAAAACTTACAAGAAGTCCAAGGGAAAGCAAAACAGCTCATGTTAGACCCAGGTTATAACATACAAATCATTTAAAAGGCTCAAACCGCAAATTCAATTACACTTATTTTTCATGAAAATGAACCTTTGAGTGTCGATGTATGTATGCACCTAAGCTAAAAGGCAAGTTAGAAACAAGAACAATTGACACAAAAACAATCAGATCTGTGTAGGTAGCAATCAGAGATGTTATAGTCAAGTACGGCATATGCACAGCAAAGAAGATGGACGAAGGATCCAAATTAATACCACAACTCTTTACTCCACTTTCATTAGGTTTGAGTATCTATTGGAGGAAAAAAGAGTTCCAAAGGCAGACAACCTGCTGAACTTATATTACATTTAAAGTATAAAACTAGTCAGTTTTAAAAAGAAAATAAACAGAATTATACCCGTCATGTATAGAAAGTGTATATGACGAGGACATGGTGGTAGCATATCCCAAAACAGAAAGAAGAGAAGAGCTAACCTCCCAAACAAGCATAGCGTCCTGATTGACCCCTTTTTTGCCTTGCTTAGAGAACAAGGAAGCAACCTCACTGGATCCATTCAAGAACATTCTTCCAGGAACTCTATGGAGCCGCATTTCCATCCTAGAATCAAAGGAAGTATTCCTTCTACGCTTGCCATTGTCGGAAGGGGATTCGGGCGCATGAGGGAGGGGACGGGCACCTGTGGAATCCCCTGAGAGGCATGAACCCATCCCCAGGGCCCTGACAATGTTCAGCAAGCACTCCAGACCCACCAAACAGTCAGAGCCCCGAACTTCCACAATCGGATCCGTCGCAAACCGGTTTCTGTTTGTCACCTTCTCTTTCTCCTTCAATAGCAAATTACTGCCCACGGCCTGCAACCAAATGAACTGAATTATCACCTTCTACATGCATAAAACAGTTATAAGTCACAAACCCCAGATTCAGATTCAAAAACAAAAAATTGAAACCCAAAAACCTGCGTCAATCTAATTGAGATAGTGCACAACAAAACTCTTATTTGGCCAAAATAAACCACCAAGAACAAGCCAATCCAATCCCTACTGCATTTGACAGAGAAAAACAAAGAGGGTCATACCAGCGCAAAAGTATCCGTCTTGACGAACGAGCCGCGTCAATCCGAATTCAAAACGCGGCTTCTTCAATACGACCGGAGAGTTCAGAGTATCAAAACCCAAAAACAAAAGAAAATCTTATTCAAATCCAAACAAAATACTTGACTGATTCACCTATCCAATTTCTTTCTCCATATTCTTCCTTGACAACGTAATCATATCATATACATACACATTGATCGTCAGAATCGCTGAATCCGAATAACACGGAGAATTGAATCAACCAAAACCACGTTGGATCTTCTCCAATGTTGAAGAGAAAGCTTTTCTTTTTCTTCTGATCCAAACCACCACTCCCAGTTTTCCGCGAAAAAGTAAAAACTTTCCCTCTTTTTCTCAATCACCCTCCCGAAGTTCCATCTTTCCTTCCACAAATAGCTATAAATATTTTGGGAACTGAAACGGGCAAACACAAAGCCATTCTATTTTTACGGGCGGGTCCGTCACCATCGTCCTCAACACCGTGCCTTGAATGGCCGTGATTTTCAATATGCTGTCATCCTAGAATGTTTTATCCATAAAATTAGAATTGTACGAATTTTAAAACAAATAAAAAAATCGATAAAAATAAAGAAAGTAATTAAAAAAAAGAAAAATGTCGACTGGATTGAATTAGGGGATTCGAATGACCAACAAAATAGCTGTTACCTGCAAAAGGAATAAAATATTATCGTAAATAAAGGTTTGAATGATGGCCTTTTCGGTAATTTGAAGAAAAAGTTTGATTGACACGTGGCATGGGCGGCGTATATAATTGGAGGAAAGCGTTTTCTTTGGTTAGGAAATATATAATTTAATCCATTGCATTAGACCTGTAACAGAGGGGGGTCATGTTTTCGTTAAGAGCAATAATGGTGGCCAACACATCATCTGACATTGTCGTACTGATCCTAACCTGTCCCATCACTGGTGTTTCGCAATACTTGACTTGATGTCTTCCCTTGGGGTCGGTTTGGCTGTTACAAAAATGACCATGGAGTTGGAATTCAAATTAGATTTGAAGTCGGAATGTTTGCGCTCAATCATGTTGTACATATTTAATATATTTTTTTAATTTTATTAATTATTATATATTTATATTTTGTAAAAATGTGTACATAAAAGTATAATTTCTCTTAAACTAGTGGTACGGTTGATTTTGTACAGCTCTAATCTTTTAATAAGGATACATAAAAACTCATTTTTATATTTTGTATTAAAATAAAATTTGATTTTTTATTTGTTGGCAGATCATCTTTCAGTAGATCAGAATCGGTCTTTACATACATTTTATACATATTTGAGCTAATACATGCTCGAATTTCGCTGACCTGGTGCCTTAAAACTATCGTGCACGCTTCCCTAGGCATTATTTAGCCTGAACCTCGTCGATCCAGCATCAATTGCCAAGTGCCACTTCGATGCGACACTCCTGGTAGTGGAGAGAGCACAAGTCATGACTTTCTGAAATTGCGACTTCCATAAATGATTCGTGGCTCTCTAGGCCGCCAAGAAGGGCGATAAGAACGGACAGCAAAACTCTTGAGATCTGATCAGCAAGGAAGATTCAGGAATTGGAGTTAGAGTTCTGATATCATGTTAATTTTAGAGAGAGAACGTGAGCTAGAGAGAGAAAGAGTCTTAAATAAAAAATTTGAGTATTTCTCATTGTAACGCTTAGAGAAAATAATTCTATATTCATACCCTAATTTGAGAGGGAAATTACATCAGACTCGTTGTACAAAGGGAGTAACCAAAAAAAGAGTCAACACCTACTAATACTAAGATACCAAAAATACCCATATGCTAACACCACCGAACCAAATTAATAAATGAAGAAGGATAAGCAGCCACATGACAAGGCACACCCCAGGAGCTCATCGTTTAATTTGGCTAGAAAGAATGCACACTACTCAGCCTCTTGGAGAACGTTTTCGACGGCAGCATTCTAATCTGGAGCTAAAAAGTGGCCAATATCATGCACTAGAGAACCATATAAGCGAAGCTGCTGCTGGTCGATTCTTTTAACCAACTTAACATAAAGGAGGTAAAGGATTCGCAGACAAGGAAGCGTTACTTTGGGTCTCTAGCAAGCCAAATTCCATGAAAAATTGCAACAACAGATCATGTAAATTCAGTGATATTGATATATCTACAAACACAGAAGTCAAATAGCTAGTTGTTTTAGGTAATTTTTTGTCTAGAAGTTATATTTTGTAGTAAGTGAGAGATAAAAATAAGATTAAAATAGAAAAAAATTAATGAAAAATTACAATTTATAGATTTAAATATAAAAAATATAAAAATTAAAAAAAATTAGTTAATCTAAATTCATATTTCGTTCATGCATCTATTGAATGAAACTAGTTAAACATTTAAGTAAGAGAAAAAATTAAAATTTATAAATTTAAATATCAAAATAAAAATGTCATAAAAATAAAAATAATAAAATGAAATTAAGTAATTAAACGAAACCAGGTGAAAATTTGACACCTCATGAAAAAGCAACTGACAACTAGAAACTAAATATATAAACGAAAGAAACCAAATTCATTAACGTTGTTCACCTTGTTGTCTCCAAAGGCTTCAGCCTTCTGCAGACAAGTTCAGGACATAATCCACGCCACCCAAAGTGCGTACCATCCCAGCAAATATCTTGATTTTCACGGTCTCAAAACCCATAATTTTGTGAATAAAACCATCACCTGTACTTACCAAAAAACAAAACCATCACCTGTAGACACTGACGTTTCTTGTCTATTTTGAAGCCAATGAAAATATGACTTCAACGGTTTTTTTTTTAAAACATTATTTTATATTTAAACTAGTGTTTTGAAAACTTAAACATACTATCCCGGATGATGAACAGGTAACATGCTTGTTAAGTAACACAAATAAAACTTCATTGGTCCAATTATTTTCGCCATGCTATTTTTATTTACTTTTTATAATATAATATTTAATTATTAATTTTTATAAATTAAATTATAAAATTCAATTTATCCAATACCTTATACCTAATTATGATCCTTTTGTTGACTTTGTTTTCTGAAATTTCAAATTGGTAGTGGCTGAGCCGCCGTATCACATGCTTACAGTGCTCAATGTATTGGAATATTTGACCTGATCGCCAAGCAATAAAATCTTGTTATGCGTATATTTTTAGAAATATAAATTATGTATATTTTTATATTCTCTCGTA
Organism: Dicorynia guianensis; assembly: GCA_037013595.1. Classification (NCBI taxonomy): domain Eukaryota; kingdom Viridiplantae; phylum Streptophyta; class Magnoliopsida; order Fabales; family Fabaceae; genus Dicorynia; species Dicorynia guianensis. The sequence continues at coordinate 27,909,769 of JASUAB010000012.1, read as the reverse complement.
TATTTATTTTTTTTCTTCTTTTAAACTCTTTTTGCATGTGCATATACAGTGTGCAAAATTACATTCATATAACATTTTTCCCAGCGTTACCGGATCCAGATTTTTCATGTATGTTGTAACTTTACAAAATGTTTACTGCACCATATCAAAGAAGCTACAAAAGAATCCACGCACTGAATATGATTGAAGTTATTGTATACCAATAGCTTGAAGAGCTAATTAGTCTGCTGATTTCATAGAAATTCACACAGCACTAACATACGCAGCTTAGCAAAAGCCCATCAGGTTGAAGATGATGCGGCAGAGTTGGCAGGTGAGGGGTTGAAAGGAATCTGTTCAGCACATGTAAGAAATTCATAGGGGCCTGCCTCCTCTTGATTACCACCCATGAGGTCAAGATAATGGAGGTAATGGGAAATAATATTATTCATGGAGTCAATATCACCTCGTCCGCATTCAATATCTCCATAAAGAATGTTCATTGTAGCGCCAAAACCAGGAAACCGCTTCTCCAATATGTCATTTTTGGTGGGCTTCCAGGTTCCAACAAAGACATCATGGGCTGAAGGTTGTGACATTTTAATTGGGGTCATCCACCTCCAAATTGCAGCCTGGAAAGCGAGAGTTGCATTCTGCTCTATGTATTCTGGATGGTTCAGTAAATCTACCTTCAAAGCTTCTCCAGTAGCCCCATAATTGTAGTTCCTATGAACAAAATACAACCTCCACATTTAACAATATGTACTTTACCATATATATAGACAGACAAAAGCAGTTACCAAATATGTACTTCAAAAACATATTCATTGAAGAAAAGTTCGAAGCTCTTTTCATATAAATATGCAGGTCTTCTTGACCTATAAAAGATATACCTGTTGACATGATTTGCTAGTTTCCCTTGGAACCTAATCACTACATCTTGTTATCTAAGAAGTTTAGATGCTTATATAAATTAACAAAGCACTTTCATCTTTGATTATTTCATTCACATTCCGCATAAATGGTTTATGGTATCACGTTAACAAATTGCAGAAAGGTGGGATTAACTGTGAAGAATAAATAGCACCAAAAAAAAAACAAAAACAAAAAACTGTGGAGAATAATAGCTATTCTTCCTCTCTTGAGGCAAAATGGGGTGGGGGAGTTCATCAATCACCAAATAATCTCGTCATTTTAGCCATCAATACATTTGGTGGGTTTGCAACTGACAGGTCCAGGATTTGGTAGTAACTTAAAAAATGAATTTTAAGCAACTTTGAGATCAAAATTAATTAGACAGACTCAATGAAGAGTAGGGAAGTTTGGAACAGCATACCGATTTCTAAGAAACCTACCTACGCAGTTAGTGAACTGGAAATAATCAAGAATGAGGTGAAGATGCTACTATTATCATTTAGGCTAAAACATAGATACCAGTATATAGGCAGGGCACCGCGTCCATAGTATTCAGCACCAGGTGCACAGGGGTAGGTTAACTTGTAATAGTCATCACAGTACGCTTGACTAGGACTCATTTCGTGATTGTAACAAAGACCCCAGGCAGAAGGTCCTCCAGTGGCCGCTCCAAAACCACCTGGAATCAGCATCAGCATAATAATTATTATTAACAAAATTGTTGAAACTAGAGTAAATTTGAAACAAACATTGCAATATACACAAGTCTCAAAAATAAACCTCTCATCAGGAGTACATCAGCCAAGTAAATTTCACAGTTAGCTTCTAGTTTATGAGATGTGGGTGGAATTGTTAAGCACATATCAATATTAAAGTTTCAGTGTTCCCTTCTTTTAGTTCATTGATGAGCAACAATACAATTACACATAACAGGTTGGGCATTAGAATATATTTAAAGTTCAAACTAAAAACTAAAAAAGAAATTAAAACAAGTTTTGCAGTAGATAAATCAAATTGAACACCAGCAATTGATTCATCCAAACATGACTAATATAGATCTTGTCTGGGTCATATGCACCAATTAATAAACTAAAAGCCTTGCTTAAAGCTGTTCCAATATAACAATCACTCCAGTCAAACCCACTAAACCTTCAGTGCTCTCAAAGCGGAACTTAAACAAAAGAAAAATTACCAATTATTTCTTCCTTTTTGTTACATACTCTCACAAACTATACATGCAAATGACCAAAATTCACCAGTAGATTAATGAATAGGAAATTAAAGTAGAAATAGAACTAAGGTTAAAACTCACAAGAGGTTTTGCTGCCGACATGACCCAGGAAGGCGGCGACCTCCTTCATCTGCGTGGTCTTGTTGCCGGTGGTGCCGAAACCCAATGGCTCATAAATTGCAGCAGCAGTGATGAAAGATTGGTAGTCCCAGAAATCAATTGCGTGCGCAGCGGGCGAATTACGCTTGGAAAAGAGACTCTCGAAGTGATAGGTTTGGAAGTAATCGGTAATAGTCAGATTACAACAGTAAATGGACCATCCCTTACATTCCCACCCTTTGTCACACAGCTTCCTCCCTTTGGAATACTTCACTAGCGGCTTCGTTGAAGACTCATCCCCATTCACAACCAGCATCAGCTGGCTCACCATAACCAGAGCAAGAACCAAGAGAACCACAGTTTTAGTTACCTCCATTTTTGATACCCCAGTAGCTCCACCACCACCCGCACAGCTCGTCTGGGTTGGTGCCAATATAATCGGACAATGTTCCCACAGAGTGCATAGTAGGGGGCGGGTCAGGTTGAGTTTGTGAATTTGAGACCCAACCCGACTGACCCTGATCCAGTTGTGTTAGTTTGGGTGTCGCAAAACATTCTGGCTAAAATAAAAAATATTTTTTTAAACAATCAATTTAAAACAAAATAAATTTTACATTTTTAATTACAACCATCAATATACTTATATTTTAAATTTAAAATAATTGAACTATTTTCTAAATTAGCCATTCATGTCATTAACGAGTCTCTACCAAGTACGTGACCTCTTGCCATCTCACCATCCCCAGATACTCTTCTTCCCTGCAAAACAATCAAGAAAGCCGTCAACTCTCCCCACTTCATTCCTTTATCTCTAGCTACTTTTGCAGATAGAATCCATGAATATGCTTCGATCTCCAATTTCTCTCAAGGTAAATCTGAAGCCTTCTCCTTTCTTTACTCGAACTTGAATGCAGTAGAGAATTTGAAGAAGGATAGGCTACAACCTAGCTGATTAAACTTAGAAACAGACTTGCAAATTACCCTCGTAGAACCTACACGGCTGAAATCTTTTAGGCTGAAATTTCACATCCCCACTTCATTCCTTTACTCAATTTCTTGCAAACATGAAAACCCACCTTCATTATCTTCTACAACTCCCTGGTTTGCTTCATTGAAACAAGTCGGAAAAACAGGGTTCATCCAACCAGCGGGAGCCCTCTGATGCATGGTGCTTTTGTACTCCGCAATAAACTTCCAATCTCCATCAAATTCTTCTCTCGGATCAAATTCCATTTCGAATTTTCGCTCACACCACTTGCATTGAAACTCGCCAGTGATGGTGAAAATTTGCTTTTGCAAGAGATAGTTCAGATTCTGGTCCGTGGCTCGACGGTGGCGGTAGAGTTGGCGGGATAAATGGTTGTTTTGCAAGGGAAGATGAGTGTTCGGATTTGTGTAAAAGGGTCACAAGTGTGCAGTTGACTTCCGATAAAATTTGGGGGTAAATTGCACACACCTTTCTTTTTAAATATTTTAATATGATACTCTAATATATTTTATTCATAAATTATATTTTATTTTAATTATCTAATTTAATTAATAAAATTTATATAAATGTTAATAGAATATTCTAATAAATTATATTAATTATAATAAATATATTTTATTTTTATTTAAAAATTATATTTTATCTCATTTAATTATTTTTATTAAATAAAATATTAATATTATATTAAATTTTTACATAAAAATTACACTCATTATAAGATGCAAGCTTAACAATATGTGTGATCATAAAAAAAAATTTTAGCATAAAAAATCATAGCTTAGAGTAAGTTTAGCAAGAAATATAATTATGAAACTATTAAATATATTTCATTTTTATTTCAACTTAAAGTTTTATTTTAACAATTGATGAAACTACATTGAAAAGAAAAAGAAAAGAAAGTTTTTAATATTTTTATTGGATGACCAACAATCTTACTAGAGTTAAGTGAAAGAATAAGAAAATATATAGTTTTGATATTTATTATTATAAATATAATTTAAAAAAACATAATCTCAAAATCTATGTAAACTTTAGTAAGATTGTTGATCATTTAATGAAAATATTAATCAAAACTATATTTATAATAATAAATATCAAAACATAATTTACTCTTTTTTTAAATTATATTTATAATAATAAATATTAAAATTATATACTTTTTTATTCTTTCACTTAACTCTAGTAAGATTATTGATCATCTAATAGAAATGTTGATAACTTTTTTTGTTTTTCCTTCTAAATGTAGTTTCATCAATTGTTAAAATAAAATTTCAAGTTAAAATAGAAATAAAGTATATTTAATAGTTTTACAATTATATTTCTTATTGAACTTATTCTAGGATGTGACTTTTTTTACTTTAAAAATTTTTTTCTTACAATCACACATATTGTTAAACCTGCATCTTATAATGAGTGTGATTTTTAAGTAAAAATTTAATACAGTATTAACATTTTATTTAATGAAAATAGTTAAATGAGGCAAAATATAATTTTTGAGTAAAAGTGAGATATATTTATTATGGTTAATATAACTTATTAGAATATTTTGTAGCAACTATATAGATTCTATTAGTTAAATTAGATAATTGGGTGGAGTGTAACTTTTGAATAAAAATAGAGTGGAATGTCATATTAAAATACTTGAAAAGAAGTGAATGTAATTTACTCAAATTTAGATAGTTAACTAACAAAAAAAAAATTAGTGCATTAATTGTTATAATTGTAATATAAAATAAATTTTAAAAATTTTATTTTAAAATAAAAGCATAAAAAAATTATTTATATTTCAGTCAATCGTTTGTTTGGCTTGGTGGTTAGATTACATAATTAACAATATTTTAAAAAATAAATTTATTAATCTAAATAATACATAATTTTTTATATTTAAAATAGCAAATTATATAAAGACAAAGTTTAAACGGAGTTTGTGAATAGAATTGGTATTTTAGATTAAAATTTTGAACTCTTATTTTAAGATATTTTGAGACTTGAAGCAACTTATTTTAAATTGCGAAAAAATTTGAGTGCAAAAACCATAATGATAAAGAAGAGTGAACCACAACATTTTTCTCATGTTAAAATTTATCTTTTAAAACTAATTTTTTAGTCCTGAACAATTATATATTTCTCTTTTTAAAGTTAAGAGCAAGAATGAATTGAAATTCCCGGTTCTTGATGGATGTGGGGAAGCTTCAAATGCAATAATTAACATAATGTTTAAAGAAAATTTTCAGAGTGTGATAGCTAAGTAAAATTTACTTATATGTAGTTATAACAAATTTATAGCGTCATCTTTTGATTTCATAATTAGTTGCTGTTATAAATTCTTAATTTTTATTAATTTTTTCATGCTTATGTAGGTTCTACAAGCACCAAATAATATATGTAGGTCCAAAAAACATCTTCATCTAAGGTAAGCAATTTGTCCTTTTGAATTTTTAATTGATTATTTAGTTTTACAAATTATTTGATATAGAAAACAGTAAAATTGTCTTTCTTTTAGTAGATTAAGAATTTTATATGTACCAGTTATTATATATAATAAATATCATTAAATTATATTAAGTATTTTCTGAATGTCAATCATTAACTTATTATCTTTGTGCAACTTAAGAGTAACACACAAATTGTTATAAGATATTTTCATAAATAAAATTTTATACAATTCTTATTTAAAAATTTTAAATTATTAGAAATATTTGACGTCTTATGACAAAGAAGCAGAAAACTAGAAACCAAATTATAAATACGAGAAACTAAATTAAAGTTGTTCACCATAAGCCACTGTGCAAACGCCAACCAGTCCCACAAATATCTCGATTTTCTCTGTATCAATACCCAGAATTTTGTGAGTAAAACCATCACCTGTAGACACAGATGCTTCTTGTCTATTTTGAAGCGAATGAAAATATGACTTCGATAGTTTCCTTCATATAAAAAAGTTAAGCATGATTTTATACTTAAACTAGTGCTTTGAAAACTTAAAGATACTATCCTGTGTGAAGAACAGGTAACATGCTTGTAAAATAACACAACTAAAACTTCAAATTGGCAGTGGCTCGGTCGCCATATAACATGAAAGCAGTGCTCAATATACTGGAGTGTTTGAACTGAACGTCAGTGACAGTACCATAGGAAAGCTACCAAAGGCGCTTGCAAGACACAGAATGGAGTACGTCTGAAATAAACGAGTTCAAGTTCACAAGGTCTACAGCCAAGGAATGTGTATAACAAAATTACACATTACATATATATACCGGATCCAGATTTTTCACGTGTATTATAACATACAAATAATTTACTGAATAACAAAGATGCTACAAAACAATCCACACACTGAATATGATTGAAATTATTGTATATCAATCCCTTGAAGAACTTATTAGTCTTCTGATTTCAAAGAGATTCACACAACACTAACATATGCCACTTAGCAAAACCCAATCAAGTTCAAGATGATGCGGCAGAGTTGGCAGAAGAGGGATTGAAAGGAACCTGCTCAGCACATGTAAGAGATTCATGGGGCCCCGCCTCCTCTCGACCAACACCCAGGAGGTCAAGATAATAGAGGTAATGGGAAACAACATTATTCATGGAGTCAATATCACCTTGTCCACATACAGTATCTCCATAAAGAATGTTCATTGTAGTGCCCAAACCAGGAACCCGCTTCTCCAATGTGTCATTCTTGGTGGGCTTCCAGTTTCCAACAAAGGCATCATGGGCTGAAGGTTGTGACTTTTTGATTGGGGTCATCCACCTCCAAATTGCAGCCTGGAAAGCGAGGGTTGCATTCTGCTCTATGTATTCTGGATGGCTCAGTAAATCTACTTTCAAAGCTTCTCCAGCAGGCCCATAATTGTAGTTCCTATGAAGACAGGACAAACAAAAAGTACAACCTCCACATTAAACAATATATAGTATATATTTTACCAAATATGTACACAAACAAAAGCAGTTATCAACCTAGCTATCCTTTTTGCATGATGATAAAACGTAAATTTTTTTCTCGTTGCCTACCCTGGACTTTAAAAACATTCATTGAATAATGATCAGAAGTTCTTTTCATATAAATATGCAGTTCTCCTTGACCTATAAAAGATATTCCTGTTAACATGATTGGCTAGTTTCCCTTGGAACCTAATCACTACCTCTTGTTATCTGAGCAGTTTAGATGCTTATATAAATTAACAAAGCACTTTTTTCTTTGATTATTTCATTCACATTCCTCATAAATAGTTTGTTGTATGACGTCAACAAAGTGCAGAAAGGTAGGATTAACTCTGGACAATAATAGATATTCTCCCTCCTTTGCGGCAAAATGGGGTGGGACAATTCATTAATCACCAAATAATCTCATCAGTTTAGCGATCAATGGATTTGGTGGGTTTGTAACTGACTGATCCAGGATTTCAGAGTAACTTAGAATGAATTTTAAGCAACTTTGTGATTAAAATTAGTCAGACAGGCTCAATGAAGAGTAGGGAATTTTGTATTACTTACCTATGAAAGCTACATACATAATTAGTGAACCAGAACAATCAAGAATGAGGTGAAATTGCTACTATTATAATTTAGGCTACAACATTAAGATAACATCATACCAGTATATAGGCAGGGCACCACGTCCATAATATTCAGCACCAGGTGCACAGGGGTAGGTTAACTTGAAATAGTCATCGCAGTATGCTTGACTAGGACTCATTTCGTGATTGTAACAAAGACCCCAGGCCAAAGGTCCTCCAGTGGCCACTCCATAACCACCTGGAATGAGCATCAGAATAATAATTATCAACAAAATTGTTGAAACTAAAGTATATTTGAATCAAAAACTGTAATATACACTACTTGAATCAAACACTGTAATATACACTAAGTCCCACAACATAAATCCGTCATTAAGCGTACACCAGACAAATAAATTTCACAGTTAGCTTCTAGTTTGATATGTGGGTGGAATGATTAAGCACATACCAATAATCAAAATTTTAGTGCTCTCTTCTTTTAGTACATTGATGAGCAACAATAAAATTACAAATAACAGCTAGTGCATTAGAATTTATTCAAATTGAAAAGGAAAGAAGATATTAAAACAAGTTTTACAATAGATAAATCAAATTAAACACCAGCAAACGATTCGTCCAAACATGAGTAATGTAGATCTTGTCTGGGACATATGCACCAATCAACAAACAAAAAGTCTTGCTTAAGGTTGTTCCAATATAAAAATCACCCCACTCAATCCCACTCGACATTCTGTGCTCTCAAAGCGGAGCTTAAAACAAAAGTAAGATTTGCCAATTATTTCTTCCTTTTTGTTACATAGTCTCCCAAGGGCATACAGGCAAATGACCAAAATTCTAGAGCCAAAAACCATCTATATTGAACCACTAATACCCCATAGAGACATCACCAGCAGGTTAAAGAAATCGAAATTAAAATAGAAATAGAACTAAGATTAAAGCTCACAAGAGGTTTTGCTGCCGACATGACCCAAGAAAGCAGCAATCTCCATCATTTGCGTGGTCTTGTTGCCGGTGGTGCCGAAACCCAATGGCTCATAAACTGCAGCAGCAGTGATGAAAGAATGGTAGTCCCAGAAACCAATTGCGTGTGCCACAGGCGAATTACGCTTCGAAAAGAGATTCTCAAACTGATAGGTCTGGAAGTAATCGGTAATAGTCAGATTACAACAGTAAATGGACCATCCGTTGCATTCCCACCCTTTGTCACACAGCTTCCTCCCTCTGGAATACTTCACCAGCGTCTTCGTCGAAGATTCGTCCCCATTCACAACCAGCACCAGCCGGCTCACCAAAACCAGAGCAAGAACCAAGAGAACCCCACTTTTTGTTCCCTCCATTTTTGATTCCCCAGGAGCTCCAACACCACAACCAGCACAGCTGATCTGGGTGGTAGCCAATTTTATCGCAAAATGCTTCCGTAGAGCGCAAAGGGGGGATGGAATGGAATGCTATTATAGGAAGAGACAATCTAATAAGAAAAAGAAAGTGTGTTAGATGGGGGGTCGTTCTCTGGGTGCGATAGAACAAAACAGAGAAGCCAGTGCTACAACATGTGATTATACCTCGAACAAGTTGTTAGATGATCGACGGTTATCGTGCGGAATCAAGCACGAAGTGTTCGATTGTTAAGAGATAACAGACTGTCTTTGCAGCAAAGAACTTCGGTATCGGTCGGACCCACCATGTTTCTCCACCGACAGCCATGGAAAGAGTGAAATCTCATTCTTGCCCTTGTTGGTTACCGTGTGTGCAAATCTCATTTTTGTTCTTTTTTCTATGCATTACTATAAATGGAGGGTAGTTACTTGTGTCTATGTAGTAGAAAACAATCCTAGCTTTGTTTCTACTCTACACAAAAATATCAATGGTTAAGTAATTCCAACTTAAGAAATAGGACTTTCCTTTTCCATTAAAATTAGCCCAACAACATTTGCAGATGTATGCCTTAAGGGTTGGCACAAATGACTAAGTTAGTTTTAATTTTGACTAATAACAATGTGGTTCAACTATTATCCAATGGAAGAAACCTAAGATTGAAGCTTTAAAAGGTGATAATAGGGATTGGTTTTTTAAACAGGATTTATTGAAGAATGGCAATCAAGATCACCATGTTAATCATAATGTCACTAGCCAATCTTGTGCTACATTGGATTTTAAGCCAACTTTAGATCTTGGTAAATATCTTGAAATCCCTCTTTTTAAAGGGAGGGTTCAAAAGCTTGATAAGATCTCAAAGCGTCTATCATCCCGAAAAGCTCACATCTTCTTGCTTGTGGGGCGAGTTACCCTTACTAAGTCTATGTTGGAGGCAATTCCTTTGTATATCATGAATACAATCTAGATTCCTAAGGGTATTCATGATTCTATTAAACAAAAAAACCGTGATTTTGTTTGGGGTTCAACTGAAAATAATTAGAAAATTTATCTTGTTAGTTGGAAAAAAGTGTGCCAAAGTAAGGTTGATGGGGGGTCTTGGTCTTCGTCATTTGAGGGTGGCTAATACTGCACATATGAACACAGTCTTGGGCTCATGTTGTTTGATTCAAATATAATTGTCGTATTAATTGTTCCCTAGAGTCACCAAAAAACATTGTACTTCTAATTTTTCACGAGGGTTTTCTCTAGCTTGGCCCCACATGAAGGAGTTCTTGCTTTGGCCAGTGGGAAATGGTTATAACATCCAATTTTGATCTAGTCATTAGCTTAGGGATTTTGTTCCATTAGAAAATTTTGCCTTAGTCCCTCTGTTGGGGATGAGAGAGGTAAGATGGTGGTTGACTATGTTGATAATCTTGGTAATTGGGATTTGTCGTCTTTAAGTGGTCTCCTATTTGAGCATATTAGTGCTTGCATTGCATCTTTGTCTCCCCTTCTTGCTTAACTTGGGGATGATTCTGTGGGCTGGAAACATACTACAAACGGTGAATTTTCTTTGAAAACTGATTATGAATTTCTCAAGGGTACAAGACATAATGATCCAAATGTTTTGTGGGAACAACTGTAGGGTTTCTAAGCCCCTAAGAGATGTAAATCATTTTTATGGCTTCGTGCCCATGAAAGAATTCTCTTAAATTCAAGAAAGGTTTGACATAGGCTGGCATCTAATGACTTGTGCCCAGGTGCCATCAACAATCTGTAACTATGATGCATGCATTAAGGGATTATGAGGGGAATGCTTTAGTGTGGTTTCGGTTGGTCAAACAAAGATTTTGGGATTAATTCTTTCGACTTGAGGGACAGGATTGGCTCAAGTTTAATCTATTAACAAATCTTAGTCACTCTTTGGAAGCGAAGGAATGGCATCATTTTCAATGCAACTGATATATTTGATCAAGACATCGTATCCATAACTTATCAATATCAGAAAGGGAAGATAGATGTAATTCAAGAGCGAAACTCAGTTCGGCATAGATCAGAGATTTTGGTTGGTTAGGTTTATCCTCCTGATGACCAGCTTAAAATTAATGTTAATGGGTCAGTAAAGTTAGGGAAAGCATCATATAGTGGTGCCTTTCATGACTCAAGAAGTAAATATCTAAAGGGTTTTGCAAGGAATCTAGGTATTTGTTCTTTAACTGAATCAAAGCTATAAGGAATGGTCCATGGGTTACAAATGGGTGGGGTGGGAGTCTAATGCCAAGAAGGTTATTCTTGAGTTTGATTCTATGGTGGCAATTAACCTGATTAAGGGTTCTTGCAATGATCATCATCCTCTTCAGTCATTGATTATTATGGTGAAGGAGCTATTGCAGCACTCTCGGATTGTGGAAATTTGTCATACCCTACAAGAGGGGAATTTGGTTTCAAATTTTCTAGCATCTCATGCTGCTTCTCGCCCTTTTGGTCTTCATATGTTTGATCATCCTTTAGGCATCTTAAGCTGTTATGAAGTGATACAAAATTTTTATTTATTTTATTTTATTTGTTAAATAATCCACTTGTTGATTATGGGCCTAGTCTTTAGAAATTGACTAGTGCAAAACCTGATCTTTAGGGAAGTGGTTTGTGCTGGCCTAGACTTTAAGAGCAAGTTTTTATTCAGTTAACTAGTTGAGTACATGGAGTGGAGTTATCCACAATTTCATATTTCTTTTATTTAAACAGTTGTATTGCTTTAGTTAAATGTGTGTTATTTCAGTCAATAAAAAATTATTATTCACATTTGTTTTGCCTTCCTCTCGTTATTGTTATGCCCATTATTTCCTCCATCTCTATCACGCTTCTCGGCAACTAGATTTTCTCTTTCATCTCTATTTTGTTAGCAGGTGTAGTAGAGACCGAAATTAGAGTGAAGCAGGATTGAGACTGAAGCTTGAAGTAGATTTGTTGCTTCACTACATCAAGATCATTTGATCTAAGAACAGCACTATCGCAACTCAGAATCTTGTCCAGCCTCTCACTTGTCGTCTACTACAAATCATTGTTGTTCACAATCAGCCACTCTCTTCACCCTGTAATGCCTAAGCCACTGCTAGTCACAGAATTGCAGTCACATATTCCTTGAGCTACAATTGACTCACAGTTTGCACAGCATGGTGTCCTCCACAAGAAATCGATTGTGGTTGAAGTAGAACAGACAAGACACAAAGGACCGTATCCTCCTTCTTAAGCCATTGCCAAAGTAAAGGTAGTCATAAACCTATAGTTGTGGTATCAGAGCTTGGTTCTTGATTAAACTAAGCATTATTCTGTGGGTTCATTGTTAAAGCAAGTTGCAAAAGTGAAGTATTCATCATGTTTAATAGTGTGAATACCTTGAGTGTTTCTCAGTTAGCGTCGGTGCTCATCTTCAATGGAGAAAATTATGCTTCTTAAAGCATTAAGACGAAGATGTTCTTTATGTCCTAAGAACTGTGGGACCTTGTAGAGAATGGGTTTAAAAAATCTAATAGAGCTGAGAGGGCAGCTGAGATGAGGGAGTTACGCAAGAAGGATGCCAAGGCATTGCTTGTTTTACAACAAGCAGTGATAGACTCTATCATTCCCCCAATTGCAAATGCTGTGAAAGCGAAAGAAGCTTGGACCATTCTACAATAAGAGTTTTATGGAGACAATAAGGTAACTATTGTGAAACTCCAAACTCTTCGTAGAGATTTTGAGAACTTGTGTATGAAAATTAGTGAATTGGTTTAAGATTATATTGGTAGAGTCTCAATTATTGTAAATCAAATTAGAACATATGAGGAGACAATTAATGACCGACTATTGTAGAAAAGGTCTTGAGAAGTCTACCTCTTAAATTTGATCATGTTATTGCTACTATTGAAGAATCGAAAGATATGTCTAAGTACTCTCTTAATGAGCTAACGGGTTCATTATTAGTACACAAAGAAAGAATGAACAAGTCTATAGAAAAGAGCGAACAAGCCTTTTAGACGAAGCTTGAAATTTCTGGGAAGGAGAAAAATAATGACTATGTAGGCAGAGGTCAAGATAAAGACAGAGGTAGAGGTAGAGGCAGAGGTACAGGTGGATACCATGGACGTGGTAGAGGTTATAGAAGTATAAATTCATGCCAACAAGAAACCGAAAGTGATGAAAAAGGCAATAAGAGGTGTAGATATAAGGACAAGTAGTGCTATTATTGCAAAAAGAAGGGGTATATTGAAGCAAATTGTTGGAAGAAGGAAAAGCAACAAGTAAACTTTGCTGAAGTAAAGGAAGAGGGAGGTAACCTATTTCTTGCTTATATGAGTCCCAAAGAGAGTAACCATGATCTTTGGTTTTTAGATAGTGGATGTAGTAACCACATGATAGGCATTAGAAATCTTTTCCGAAACATTGATAAATCTATAAAGTTACAATTTCGTCTTGGGAATGACAAGCAAGTGCAAATTGAAGGAATGGAAACTATAGTAGTAAGGACAAAGTCAAGTATTGAAAGGTTAATTCATGATGTGTATTACATACTTAACTTGGCACATAACTTGCTTAGTGTGGGTTAATTGATGCAAAAAGGATATTCACTTTTATTTGATGATGATGTATATGAAATTAAGGCAAAAAGATTTGATAAGTCTCTTGTTAGAATTCCCATAGCTGAAAACAAGATATTCCCTTTAAGAATTTCATGTTTAGATGATTACGCACTTGTCTGCATTAAGAATGATTCTCAATTGTGACATTTGAGGTATGGGCGTATGCATTTTAATGGATTGAAATTATTAAGTTAGGAAAAGATGGTGCATGGTTTGCCTCCTATTGCCTTTACTAATAAAATTTGTGAATGGTGTGTTTATGGGAAGCAACAGAGATAATCATTTCCAGTTGGGAAAGCATGGAGAGCAAAAAAGTCTTTAGAATTGGTGCATGCTGACATTTGCGGGCCAATGAATACTTTGTCTTTGAACAAGAGTAAATATTTTTTATTGTTTATTGATGATTTTACTTGTATGAGTTGGGTGTTTTTCCTTGTCTACAAATTAGAAGCATTTGAGAAATTCAAAGAATTCAAGGCCTTTATAGAAAAATAATGTAATCATCAAATAAAAATTCTTCAAACTGACAGGGGAAGAGAATTATTATCTGATGATTTTACTAATTTTTGTAAACAAAATGGGATTAAGAGATAGTTGACAGTGAGAAGAACACCAGAACAGAATGACATTGCAGAAAGGAAGAATTGGACAATAATGGAAATAGCAAGGAGTATGTTGAACGAGAAAAAGCTCCCAAATGATTTTTGGGCTAAAGTAGTAGCTACATTAGTATACATTCCCAACGTTTCTCAAACAAAGGCGATACGTAATAAGACCTTTTATGAAGCTTGGTGGCATCACAAGCACAATGTAAGTGATTTGAAGATTTTTAGTTGCTTTGCTTATAATTTGCTAGCATCTAATGATTGTACTAAATTAGACAAGAAAAGTGAAAAGTGCATTTTTGTGGGGTATAGTGATGAAACAAAAGGGTATAGGTTGTATAATCCTATGACCAAAAAGCTAATCATTCAAAGAGATGTTGTTTTTGATGAAAGTAACTTTTAATAGTGGAATATAGAAAAAGACCAGCATGTCTCATGTGAAAAGGATAAATCAGATGAGCCATGAGATGAAGAACCAACTTCTTCCACATTTGGCCCCTTTGCAATATCACCACAAGCTTCTCCAACTCCTCGACCTTTAAGGATGACAATAAGAAGCATATCGGGGTTCGACCAAAAAGGGTAAAACCATGGGAAGCAGCTTATAATCCTAACACTTTTGCTCTCTTAGTGACAGAACCAGTGAATTTTGATGAAGCATGTGGAAAAGATGAATAGGAAAATACCATGAAGGAGGAAATCTCTTTCATTAAAAAGAACAACACTTAGGAGCTTGTAGATAAGCTTGAAGGAAAAGATGCAATTAGTGTGAAGTGGATCTACAAAGTAAAGTACGATACAAATGAAAGTGTGCAAAAGTTCAAAGCAAGGTTGGTAGTTAAGGGATATGTGCAAGAATATGGTAAATATTTCTTTGAAATCTACTCTCTTATTGCGAGATTTGAGACTGTTAGGTTGATTTTGGCATTAACAGTACAACTGAAATGGAATGTGTTTCAATTTGATATTAAATCTACCTTCTTAAATGGTTATTTGGATGAAGATGTTTATGTAGATCAGCCACAGGGATTTGTTGTTGAAGGCAAAGAAAATAAAGTGTATAAGTTGAAAAAAGCTCTTTATGGACTTAAACAAGAACCACGAGCTTGGTATGATAGGCTTGATTCATACTTGAATGGCAATGGTTTTCATCGTAGTAGTAGTGAGCCCACTTTGTATGTGAAGGTGAAAAATGATGATATTCTCATTGTTTGTGTTTATGTGGATGATATCATTTATTCTAGTTCTTTTGAAGATCTCATTAAAGAATTTAAGAAGAACATAACTGTTGAGTTTGATATGTTTGATTTGGGGTTGTTGCATTATTTTGTTGAGTTATAAATTTACCAAACTGAATATGGTATTTTTGTTTCATAAGAAAAGTATACTTTGGATTTGTTGAAGAAGTTTAATATGCAGAATTGTAAGTTAGCTTTTACTTTAATGAATGCAAATGAGAAGTTGACAATGGAAGATGGAACTTTAAGTGCCAATGAGAAACATTTTAGAAGCTTGGTTGATGGATTGATGTATTTGACTCATACTCATCTAGATATCATGTTTGCTGTTAGTTTGGTCTCAAGGTTCATGCATAATCTATCTTTTTATCATCTTGGAGCTGCAAAATGGATTCTTCACTATATCCAAGCTATTAGCAATTTCTGAATTTAGTACAATCCTATTCTTGAATTTAAATTGCTTGATTTTATTGATAGTGATTGGGTAGGTTTTATAGATGACTGGAAGAGCACAAGTGATTTTATTTTCAACTTTGGTTCAAGAGCAATCTCTTGAAGCTCAAAAAAGCAACCTAGTATAGCATTGTCATCTTTAGAAGCAGAATACATTGCTGCTACATTTTGCTGCATCTCAGGCAATTTGGATAAGAAGAATCTTGGAGGACTTACACCAAATTCAAGCAAGTGCCACAAAAGTCTTTTGTGACAATAAGGCAACAATCTTAATGACTAAGAATCCAGTTTTTCATGCCAGGACAAAGCATATTGAACTCCACCATCATTTTATTCGAGATGTTGTATCTAAAGGATTAATTGTGATAAAGTACTATTTAACAAATGATCAGATTATTGATGGATTTACCAAGGGGCTTGATTATTCAAAATTTGTGAGATTTAGAAACTCGTTTGGGGTTGTAGATTTTGCATCAAAGGGGGGTGTTATGAAGTGATGCAAAGTTTTTATTTATTTTATTTTATTTGTTAAATAATCCACTTGTTGATTGTGGACCTAGTCTTTAGAAACTAACTAGTGGAAGACCCGATTTTCAGGGAAGTGGCTTATGCTGACCTAGACTTTAGGAGCAAATTTTTATTCAGTTAATTGGTTAAGTATGTGGAGTGGAGTTATCCACAATTTCAGATTTCTCCTATTTAAACAGTTGTACTTCTTCAGTTAAATGTGTTATTTCAATCAATAAAAAATTATTATTTAGATTTGTTTTGCCTTCCTCCCGTCACTGTTACACCCATTATTTCCTCTGTCTCTATCGCGCTTCTCGGCTACCAGATTTTCTCTTCCATCTCTATTTCCTTAACAAGTGTAGTAGAGACCAAAATCAGAGTGAAGTAGAGTTGAGACTGAAGCCTGAAGCAGATCTACTATTTCATTGCTTGAGATTGTCTGGTCCAAGAATAGCACTGTTGCAACCCAGAATCTCATCCAGCCTTTCACTTGTCATTTGCCACAGATCATTCTTGTTCATAGTCAGCCACTCTCTTCACCTTGTAGTGCCTAAGCCACTGCTAGTCACAGAATCCCAGTTGTATATTTCTTAGGCTAAAATACATAAAATCTCCCTGAACTTTAGGTCGATTTTAAAAAATTCTCCTAAATTTTAAAAGTTTTCAAACAACCCTCATCAACTATAAAAAACGTGCAAAAAATTCCTTCTGTCAAATTTTGAATATTCTGTCAGTTTGACTAAATAAAAGACTAAAATACCCTTAAAATACACTTAAATTTTCATAATCCACCACAATTTGTCAAAAGGCAAAATTTTTTAAAATAAATAGTTTATAAATTAAATTGGTTGAACCCATGATCAAGCCCATGTTGAATTTTTTGCATCAAACCGGGTCTACCTCATGGTAAGGTGTGTTACCTATAAATTTTACCTTTTGACAAATTATGGTAGATTATGAAAATTTAAGTGTATTTCAAGAGTATTTTAGTTTTTTATTTGGTCAAACTGATAGAATATTCAAAATTTGACAAAAATTTTGACGGAAGGGATTTTTTGCATGTTTTTTATAGTTGAAGAGGATTATTTGAAAACTTTTAAAGTTTATGAGGATTTTTTAAAATCGACCTAAAATTTAAGAGGGTTCTGTGCATTTTAGCCTATTCCTTATGCTGCAATTGACTTAGTTTACACAACATGGTGCCCTCCACAAGAAACCAATTGTGGTTGAAGCAGAACAGACAAGACGCAAAGGACCATATCCTCCTTCTCAAGTCGTTGCCGAAATGAAGGTAGTCATAAACCTACAGCCATCTTAGTGGCAAATGGCTATGCTATTCAATTTCCTAGATTTAGTGTTGTAGTTGCTTTGTTTCTTTTCCCTCTTACGTTATCCCAAAAAAAAAAAAAAAACAAAATTCATGTTGGACTACAATTTTTTGGGATAAACAATCTATAAGCATCACTAAAGTATTTACTAGGTTTTTGCTAAGGTTGGTTGCTTGTCTTGGTCTTAGAATAAGGTAAACCTCTCCTTTGCCCATTTTTTTGTGAAAAAGAAAATGAAAAATTAGTAGATGTATAATTTGCATCATTTAGAAATAGTTTTCTATTTATCCAATTCAGTAATTCCTATTGGAGATTCTAATCATGGCAGTGTGTTCGATATTATTGCTGTTAATCCATTCGAGGGAAATGTTATCTTTGTATAATGGTTCAATTTGTTAGCTTAATGTTCAAAGAGCCTCTCAGATTTTAATGATAATAACAATTTTATATGTATTGGTTAATTCTCTTGTAATGACCTTTTTAGATTTGACCAGTTAACATTTTTTTATTTCAATAATTTTTTTATTATTTTATATTTTAATTTATGAGTCTCAATTTTTTTTTTAATTTTTTATCTTAACTTTTAATATAAAAATCACCCTACTTCAACTTGCCTTTTCTTGATGACTTGGTTCGGATAAGGAAAAGTATACTTGTTATGTTTATAGTATGCAAAGGCATTGACCATGATAGTGGCAAGAAAAAGAATATTGGATTAGGATTTTATAACTTTTACTTTTAGAAATTAGAATATAATAAATGACAATAAAAATAAAATTAATAAAGAGAAATTATTAAAAGAAAAAAAAGAGACTCATTGTCTAGATTTAAGTGTAAAATAAAAAAAATAAAAAAACTAAAATCTAGGTCCAAAAATCACTAAATAAAAAAAATAAAAAGTCAAAAATTCAAATCTAGAAAAATTTCATGCTCATACCAAGAAACTTGTTATCTTTTCAGGTTCAGTTGATTGCCTAGAAAAGTCACCCAAAATGTAAAATGGAAGCAATCGAAGGCAAATCATATTGGAGTGTCAAAGTATCTCTAACGTCTAACCAAGAGAATTAAGCTCAGAGACGAAAGTTCAAATTTGAAATCAGAACATCCTACATCATAAACTACTCATACAATTGTAACATTAGACGAAGCCTTCTGATCAAACCTCAGAAAAAAATGATGAAGCCTTGTTATTAGTGAAAGAGAAAAAACAGTCATCTCTGGTTATAAATACTGAATGCTCCTCAAAGCTAAAGAAGTAGAACAAGAGCTTATTTGCCTATTATTAGCGTTAAAATCTGCTACAACTAAATCATTCTGTTGAGAGAATATATCACGTGCTTTGTATTTGGCTCCATGAGTGAGTAACAAAGCAACTAGTTCTTCCTCCATTACTCTTTGTGAGCTGTGAGAGATCTTGATCTAAAATATTGTAGAGCTAGTTAGTATAATAATAGATTTTTAATTTTATGTAACATTTATATATTTAAATAATTTTATAGAATTATTTTTATTTTAAAAGTAAGATATTGATATAAAAATATTTAAAATAAACAGAAAGATAATTATATTATTCTACTTAAAATGTGACCTATTTATTTTTTTCAAGGATATGAAATTATTAGTAATTAAGTCAAAACTAATATTTTTATTACTTATTTTAATATAAAATTATCATAATATCATATAATAAATTAATCTTTCATCTTATTCAAAATTTTTGTTTTGAATATTTTTACTACTAAAACTGATAAATTAGTTAAAAAGATAAAAGTTAGAAAAATCATTTAAATATGAGTAAGTTAATTTAAATAATAAGTCAAGTAAAATATATTTAAATAATTTTATTTTCACTAAACCTCCATACAAGTTAAATATATTTAATGTTATTCAAATCTACATAGCTATGCAAGGATTAAGAATAAAATGTTCAAGTTAAAAGTGTAAATTAATTTTCTTTTATCACTAATGTATTGTGTGGTGTATTTAATATTGAATAAGATACTAAAATTATTAATATGAAAAGGTAATAGGTTGTTTTGTCTCTTCTTTTATTTTCTTTTGTGTTACTGAGTTATTAATAATTATATATATAAGATGTACTATTTATTTAAATTGTATTGATAAATTTAACATAAAATAATTATATAGTATTAATTGATTTATCATAATAATATGTACTATTTATTCAAATTGGAGAAGCTTATAAGAATAATATAGTTTAGTAAAAATCTGAAATAATATTTTAGGGACTGAATGTAGATTTGTTTATAGCCAAATAAGAATAAATTATTATGTTTGATTCTTTCTCCCTTACTTTATTTTAAGAGTAAATTATTTTTACATTCTTTGAATTTTGTTGTTTTTACACAAAGCTTCATTTATTTAAGAAATATACACAAATCTTTTCTTAAAAAAATTTATAAATGCTCTTGAGATAAGTAACTTCACTACAAGAAAAATCAATTATTATAGACAGATAATTCTATCAGTAAATTATTAAAATCTTTTGATATATTAATAATACTGATGGACTTTTGAGGAACAAAAGCCTTTGTTATTTTTGTCCTTGGTATTTGAATACCGAGGAAAAATCCATCCTCTTCTAACTTGGCCGAAGAAAAAAGATAAAAAGAAAATATATTTTGTTAAAAATAATGAAAATTTATGAGAAAAAATATGCTGGTCGATGAAATACCCAAAAAAAAAAACTTTTAGTATCTTATTTATTTTTTTTAAAATTTATCCATATTTAAAAATGATTAATATATTTTATTTGTCAAACGAGTATATTAATTTTTTATTTTGAAATTATTGATTGAATCGAGGGATATTTCTTTAGTAAAATAAGAAATTAAGGTTTTTTTAGAAATAATTAATTATAATAACAAAAATGAAAATAAAATGGAAAGATATTGCAATAAATATTTAAATTAAGAAGAAATTTAAATAACAATAATTCTTATATATTATCTAAAAGATTACGATAACAGTACATTAAAAAAGTGAAAAACCCTATGAATAATCGTGAATGTCCTAATTGTCATTTTCTCCTCTTTCTAAAGCTGAGCACACAGAAATTAGACTCTAATATTTTTTAAAATGTAAAATTTATTAAATTTAATTTTTTAATAAATTTTTTTTATACATATAATTTAAATTAAATATATTTAAAAATTTTAAGTATCTATTAATTATATTCAACTTTATTGATAAAATTTTACTATCTACTGTAACGTGACTGCCAAAATTATAAAGTACAACGTTAGGTAGGCTCTAATCACCAAAAAAATAAAGGGTAATGCTCGGTCTACGTCAGTTGACCGACGTGAAACATGAAATCAAGAGTTAAAAAAAGTTTTGAAGTGCTATTTAGATGAGTGACACGTTAGAGGCGTAGACTGCCTTTAATGATATAGAAATAGCACCTCCCAAAAATAAAACGTTAGGTGGGCTCACGCACTGTGCTAGAGTGACTAACGTGCCTACTAAAGGCGCGGTCCCTAAAAGGTAACTCAGATTATTGTGCTGCCCTTTTGAAGCAAACAGACCGAGAAATTGTGTTTTTCCATTGCTCTCGTTTACTTTGCTATTTTTTCCCCTAATTGCATTCTTATGTAATTAATTAGATTTACATCCTTGATTTTATTTGTTATTAATTTTGATAATTTTATCTCAATCTCTTACTATTTTATAATTAAATTTAAATTACAAGTTAAAAAGAAATAATACAAAACAATAAAAGATAAAAAAATTATTAAAGTCTGTAAAAGATAAAGTAAGAAAATCTCAATCCGTAATTATTCTTCTTATCATGATGGATTATAACGTATTACCACCATCCTTATTTAATGCAAGATTTTCTTCTCTTTGTCGCTTTATCAATTTCTTTGCATTTGTTGTACTTCAAAAACCGAAGGATGTGCTTCACAATTGGCTGGCCAATTTGCAATGAAGCGGGCATTTGGAGGTGGAATTAAATTTGAACGATTACACGCAGAATCTTATGATTCAGAAGATTGACGAGGACACTGAATTCATCATATTGGTAATGTATAGGAATATTTGCATGTTGAATCTACATGACTGATTCGTAGTACATTTAATTAGCATTTTCTTTTTCTTTTTTACCAAAATTATCAACCTTGGAAACATGTCCCACACACCAACATTCCCAAAAGATGGAAATATTTTTAGTCTTCTCGTTCTTTTCACTTAAATAAAAATGTGTTTAATTTTGTTAATATTTTTGTATTAAGGACTGTGTACTAATTTAAAAATAATTGAATTTTATACTAAAAGAGTACTGAATCTTAAGTACTCCGAAAGGATTGATTTTTTTTTTTTTTTTCCAAAATATGATGTGTCTATGCTTCTTGAGTTGGTTGCATCAGGTTACTTTGGAGGCTGTAAGACCTGACAGAGAGCAAAGTCAGTATGTCCTTAGATTTTTGGTTAGTTATGTTCTCCATTATCAAACAAATGAAATGAAAGCCTTAAGCAATGATCATCAGGATGCTTCAAACTTCTGTCTTCAAGAGAGAAACATGCAGTTGTTGTACCGCCCCTTCGTCACCACATGATTGAAGGAATCAGAATAACATTGCATTTACGATGGCTTAAAATCTCAGAAAAGCCTGCAAAGAGAAATACCCTGACGCTATTAATTAAGCACACAAAAGAAGTCCAAGCAATGCCATAAAGCCACAAGTGGTAAGTGGAAAGTAGAACATTTGAAGTTATAATTCATATGCCTCTTCAATGGATACAGCAATTATTCAGCTCCTGGTGAAAACTAATGTTTTCACTTGACTTACCGAAAGAAACCCAATCAATGTATTCATTATTGGTACCCTAAGTTGGAAGGGGACAGTACGTATCCGATATGGGGATGGATATATTGGCAAGTCAATTTTGTCATGAAAATTTTACATAATTTTCAAACTAATTTCCTATCCAGTATAAATATGGATATGTTGCCTGAAATAAAATTTCACTGCTTCAAAGTTAATAACACTACAGAAGAGGCTTGGGTGCTTTTACAATGAAATCATTTAGCCAAACATTTAGTGCTTGTGTGGGTAGTTTCAATTTAAGAAGACAAGAAATAAACCAAAAATAAGAATGAAGAAAAGATTTGAGAGGAAAGACCTTGTGCTCATGTATATGTGTGGGGCAGAGAGAGGGAAGAGGTGGTAGAGGCAACTAGAACTTGTCCATATCGTGATCACAAGACAGTCACATGAACGATGAATGGAAAAAAAACTCGTAAAAAACTTGAAACCAAAATTATGCTACAAAAATCTTAAAGAAAAAGGTTGCAGAAACAACGATTGGAAAGAAACAGATGGGAAATGTGGAAAAGGAAAGAGGGCTTCCGGCTCCCATGCGTTTCTATTCTGTTAGAAGGCCATTGGACCCCAAAGGGCCCTTTTCAACAAATAATTAATGAAGAGGGTGCTTTTGGAAAATTTCTCTGTGGGGCCGAAATTGCCCACGTCCGATGCTTTATCAGCATCCTTAAATTTTTTTGCTTGAAATCGGCAATAGCAGTGTCGGTATTTCAGGACCTGAAACCATTATTTAAAGAGCTTAACGGTTACAACCAACAAAAAAAAAAAAAAAAAAGAGCCTAACGGATTTTCAAGTAACGATTCTTTGGGGATAATTTGCCCGCCCTTTCACTCTTAGCCATTATCTCTTACTCGAGCTCCTCTCTCCCTTCTCTGTAAGTCATGATCGTCCTTCTGTGTCGCCGTTGATTGTCCTTCGCTGGCACACGGTCTCAATTGTGCTGGTGAGGTGAAGTGGTGACTGCTGTCTTGTGTTACATTGTTGTTCCCACGGCCGGGCACGGTGGAGCTGTTGGAACATTCAGATGCACAAACAATGTTCAAGGAGGAAGAGTTACGAATTGTCACTTTTTCCTGGTTCTCCTTGCTCAGGGTTGAAAGCAAAAATTTGCTTGTTCCACGGGGGGTATGAATTGTGCGACTTAATTGAGAATCTTTATGTTGGTGAATTCGTTATGCTGAATTACTTTGATTATATCTGTTAGAGAAAAAAGATACTGCATATTACTTCATGCTGCATCTAGACATGGTGGTCTGTGTGCATCATTACAAAGTTTTGAATTGTCAGTTCAAACATGAAGAACTTTACCTCTTGACCAAAAATTCCAATCCGAAGAGAATGGCTGCTTTTGTAAAAGCTTCCCTCCATTTTTTCTCTTTCTGCATATTGCCTTTAAAATGCTGCTTATGTTTGGCTAAATCATCTGCATATCCAGACACCACTTTGAAGTATAGCGTAGTTTCTGGAGAAAATGAGAATCTCAAGCTAGCCACTTATGGAGGCTTAAAACTTTGATCTTTCCTTATATATCCTGCAGAAAAGTAAAATTGAAACTTGTCTTCGTTATTTTCTGAACTTTTTGGGTATCATGAAAGATGTAAGAAGATCGACTTTCTTGGCTAGTGCGATGCTATAGCAGTATTGATGATTCATATATGTCTTTTGAAAGAAAAATGCTATAGACACGTGAAGACTTCTCAGAAAGTACTAGAGAGAGAGAGAAGTTGGGTTTGGGGGAGAGAGGGGTTGAGATTGAGAGAGCAAGTGCAGACTTTGTAAGGAGTCTTCACGTATCTCTGACATTCTTCTTTCCAAATTTCATAATTTGGGTGATGACTCTTAAGACTTGAAGCGTTTACTTTCTGTTTCATTCTCTGTAAAGTCAACATGGATAAATATATATCAAGTTGAAAAGTCAGGCATTTAATCTAAAAGCTTTCAAAATAGTTTATAAAATTCTGGAGCAGTATTGACTTGAAGGAAATGTATTTGAGCAATCTCCATTTCCCACGAGGCAAAAACTTTGCCGCACGCGTAAATTTAGTTCTAGTTTCTTGTTTCCTAGAAAAGAGCATTCGTAGGCTGATTCTGTTACTCCATTGTCTTATTGCCACTACACCATTTCATGGCCTCCCCAGGTATGAGCAATGCCAACTTCATCACCACAAACCAATCTTCACTTCTTGCTTTCAAATCCTGCATTTCTTTTGAACTTTGAACTGTATAGGATAGTGCTAAATTTCCTGAGTACAGTTTGGTTGGAAAATCTTTCTATTCTATAGATGCTTATAGGGAAAGTTTTAGTTTTGAGCATTTAGAATTGCATAACCCAACTGTTGCCCGTCATTCACTCACTGAGGAATTTGCAAATATAAATATTTAGTTCTCAAAAACAGAAGGCAATTGGAAATATGATGGACGATACTCAATAGGACATTCTATCAATTGGACATATTGAAACTTTGTGCAAATATCTCCAAGGGCTGAGTTTGGAACTCCGGAGTTTTAGCTTTCTTACCAGAAGCACCTATGAGCTACGATCAAAATTTACTATATACACAACTAGTTGGGCTAAAACACATCAACACACTAACACCTTCGGTAGTCCATTCAATTAAAGTATTAGAGAATAAAGACATAGGGTTTCATTCACATAAAATGTTTCCCTGTACACCATCCCAATTAATACATCTCTGGTCAAATGGGCATCAATTTTCCGGTATAGTTACATTAATAGATTGATTCATGTTCCTCCAAACTGATCTTTCTTTGTTCCATTGAGGGACGGCAGCAGAATTTGACCACTCTATAAAGCCAGGGCCTATTGATGAGCGGTTGCTTTTCCTCCATCCTTTCCATTGTTCGGAGACCTTATGGCAGGGCCTCCCACTCAGTGTTGCGGACCTGCGATGTCAGAGGACAAACAGAATTGGTCGCAACCCCCTCCACAATGTGAGATTAGTGGATTATCTGCTGGAGCCTGGATTTTTCGAGGGGCTTGTCTAGGATTCATCCAGATTGATTGGCATTTTAATTACAGCGCTAGTTGAGTGGTGGCAGCCGGAAATGCATACATTCCACTTCGTCACTAGCGAGACAACCATCACACTCCAAGATGTTGCAGTCCTGATAGGACTGTCATCCCTAAATGGAATAAAAGAAAGGAAATTTATTAAACAACAACAACAACAAACCAAGCTTTCTCCCACTAGGTGGAGTCGGCTACATGGATCAAACGATGCCATAAACTTCTATTCAAAACCAAATTTTCAGATATACCATTTAATTAAAGATCTCTTTTAATCACCTCTCCAAGTATTCTTTTTGGTCTTCCTCTACATCTCCTCACAGGACAAAACACCATTTAGTCAACCTTTTGCACTGGTACCTCTTTCGGTCTTCTTTGTACATGTCCAAACCACCGTAATCGGGTTTCTGTCATTTTCTCCTCAATAGGCGCCACCCCAACTCTCTCCCGAATATAATCATTTCGAATTTTGTCTTTTCTTGTATGTCCACTCATCCATCTCAACATTCTCATTTCTGCCACCCTCATTTTTTGCTCTTGTTGACCTTTCAAAGTCCAGCACTCACTACCATAAAGCATAGCTGGTCTAATAGCAGTTCGATAAAACTTCCCTTTTAGCTTGGTAGATATTTTGCGATCACAAATAACCCCCAATGCGTTTCTCCATTTCATCCATCCAGCTTGGATCTTGTGTGAGACATCCCCATCAATCTCTCCATTACTTTGTAAAATCGACCCAAGGTACCGAAACTTGGACACCTGCGGTATACTTTGCTTCCCAATTTTTATCTCCAAATCGCTGTTTGCTCGCCTCTTGCTAAATTTACACTCCATATACTCTGTTTTATTCCGACTTAAACGAAAACCCTTTGATTCCAAGGCTTTTCTCCACATTTCCACTTTACAATTCACCCCCTCTCTTGTTTCCCTTACTAGGACTATGTCATCAGCAAACAGCATATATTTCGGGACTACATCTTGGATGTGTCCAGTAAGTACATCCATCACTAAAGTGAAAAGGTATAGACTTAAGGATGACCCTTGATGCAGACCGATCCGTATGGGAAAATCTTCTGTTACCCCTCCTTGAGTTTGCACATTTGTTGTAACTCCATCATACATATCCTTTATCGCAAGAATATAAGCAATACGAACACCCTTCTTTTCCAAAGCTTTCTATAGGACTTCCCTTGGCACTCTGTTATAAGCTTTTTCCAAATCAATGAAGACCATATGCAAATCTTTTCCTCTATTTCGATACCGTTCCATCAAACTTCGTAGAAGATAAATAGCTTTTGTGGTGAATCTTCCTGGCATAAAACCAAATTGGTTCTCTGATATATGAGTCTCTTTTCTTGATCTCTGTTCAATCACTCTTTCCCAAAGTTTCATAGTATGGCTCATGAGTTTAATCTTCCTGTAGTTCCCACAGTTTAATCCCAAAGGAAATTTATTAAAAGCTAGAAGAAAATAAATGACAACCAAAAGAACTAGAGTACATACCTTTTTACATACAAGGCTACCTGTTACTTCATCTACCACTTTAGTATCCAACATACTTCACCTACCTTTGATAGTAGTATTTCTGCACTTGCAGGTTTACCCATACACATGCATGCCTATGGACTATGATCAAGATGTCGGGTATAGTACAGTAGATATGAATCTGACGTTGCTTGGATTACTTTGACAAATGAGTAAATCAACCTATTCAGCTTTATTTCCAATTATAATTCTACAAGAAGATGGAGAAAAGGAAGTGGGAACTAAATGACTGAATAGCTATGTTAGTGCAGTACAAAACATGAAGAACGCAATTATTGGCTGGCACAGATGCCAGAAGAGGAGATATACTGTCTTTAAGTTAAGCCTGTTGGCTCATGTAATTCTCATAGGAAGAGGTATACAAGGAAATACGTGATCTTATACATCATAAAAGAGTCCCATCAGCAGAAAGCATACTCCTGTGAATTCTTCCCTTTTTAGAAGAACAAGACTGATGTGATGGAAAAGATTGCATAAGTGAATTTTGCACTTGGTTTATCTAGGACAGATAATCCGTGTCAGTTGCTGCTCTGCTAATTCTCTGTATGTTTCATTCTTCCTTACTGCATAAGGAAAAACGCAAAAGAGCAAAGGACTACAAGTTGACACACTATATTGAGTCCTATAAATTACACCAATACGCAATACAAGTTTTCACATTACGTATTCTTTACTTGAAAAACAACTAAATTAAAGGAAACTAAAGTTCCTTTTTACCAGTTACAATGGAGAAATGTTTTCTAATTCACTTGTATGAAAAGAATAGATGAAAACTGGGAAATGTGGTAACTTTAAGTTGAATAGGTCCATAATTCCCACAGCACCGTATATACAAACAATATACTTTCAAGAGCTACCTGCAATTTAGATTCAAAGACCCTTGGTGATCAGTCCATCAACCTGCACTCATGATTTAGTTCAACTTATCCAGCCACAACACACTAATTACTACAAATTTAAGAAGTGTAAGTAAGACATGATTAACACAATAAATACAATACACCTTACCACACAGTACGTAGTATATAACAAATAATGACTCTAATGGGATGATCATGCCCCCTCTTTATCCACCGGAGGCCTTCGTCTATTTGGGCAAGACCTCCTATTATGGCCTATTGCATGACATAGCTTGCATCTTGACTGTTGCTTGGACTCATTCCAATCCATCTCATTGCGAATACGTTTGGATGTTGGTCTACCTTTAGACCGAATCAATGCAGAGTTAGGGAATAACTTTGGTCCAGTAACCATAGGCCAATGGTCCTGATGGCTAATTGGAAAAAAGCTGAAGTTGTATGTCTGCAAGACATTTTCCACCAAGTACATTGGATCCACATATTGATTAGGACTAATGGCAATGGGTGCACACGCAGCCATCACGTAAGAACAAGGAAACTTAAGATGTTGAAATTTTCTACATGAGCATGTTCTTTTGACCAAATTAACAACATAGTTGTTACCCCCACTCCCATCAATGTTGTTTTGGACGGTTACCACTTCAAAGATTCCACGCTCCCTATTGTACTCAACAATTGAGCGTGCACTAGCCTTCCTTGCATTCTTTGCCATCTTGGTAGCTATGGTGTCACTAAATGTCAAATTACCCTGCTGCATTGCCAACGCTTTTTCTCTACGACCACGCCAATAATTCGCACATTTCAACAGGATATGATGCACAAGAGCAGTAATAGGAAGTCCTTTAACTCCCTTTGAGATTCCATTAATGCATTCGCTTAGATTAGTTGTTATGTGACCTCATCTTCTACCATGGTCATCGAATGCAAGGGTCCACTGACTTTTTGGGATCTTCTCACACCATGTGGCAGCATGTTCATTGTACGTTCTAATTTCATCCATCACTTTGGTATACTTCCTCTGTCGATTTTGCATACCTATTGAAGCAGCCATTGCACAAGACCAAAACCAAAAATAGTAGTCAATTTTACATACACCAATCAAAACAAAATTCAAACACATCACAGCTTAGTGACAAGAGCTACACCTGCTTTGTAGATCAATTTTTTCAAAATCTTATTCTTAAACTCTGTATTGAAGTTGCTTTGTATATGACGTAGACAATAATAATGAAAAGCCTCTGATGGCATCCAGCCCAAATGATCATTCTGCACCGCAGTTTAATTGCTGCATGCCTATCAGAAATAAGGCATATCCCTTTCCACTGAGTTACTAGGTCTTGGATGCAAGCTAAAAACCATTTCCAACTTTCTTTGTTCTCATTCTCAACAATAGCAAAAGCCATTGGAAAAATTCTATTCCACCATCTTGCCCAATGGCAATTAATAAGGTCCCTTGGTACTTGCCATAAAGGCGGGTTCCATCAATTTGCAACAATGGCTTGCAATAGTTAAAGCCTTCTATGCATGGCTTAAATGACCAGAACGCACGCCCAAAAACTATGTGTGCATCATCAACAAATCTATCATTGGCATCAAGGTTTAGAAATTGATAAACACTACCTGGGTTTGATTGAACCATAGCAGCCATCCATCTAGGCAATAAATTATATGAACTATCCCAACTACCATAAATCTTCTTAATGGCTTTTTGCTTGCCCATCCATGCCTTCTTATAGCTCACTGTGTATTGAAATTTCATATTAACTGTAGCAATTAATCCAGCAACTGTCTCTTTTGGATTAGCGCCAATGATACCTTTTATATAGAAGGCAATGATGTCAGATGTCAATTGTCGATGATCTAGTAATATCAATTGAACAACACAAGTGTGAGGGCTTGAGTATCTTTTGACAACCCACACATTACTATCTTTGGTCTCGGATACTCTAATCTTCCACTTGCAACCACTTTTTGAGTGTGGACAATGCACAACGTAGTATCTACGTTTTGATTCATCAACCACAAAATCTCTATGTCTGTGCAAGTGATAATGCTTAATAACAAGTATAGCGGCTTGTTTGGATGGAAACCTTTGGCCAACATGTGACTCCTGTGTGATATCCCAATTGGGTATTAACAAATCTACTGGATCTTTATGTGCATTGATGGCTGTCTAATCAGTTTGACAATGATGAGGAGAAGGGTCGTACAAAGGGGTAGGGACTGCATTGGGTGGCCTTACAGATGTTCCTACTGCCATGTCTGCCATGTCATCATTTTCATCATCGAGATTGTCATCAGTGTCAAGACCATCCTCACTATACCATTCTGGATTGTATTCACATTCTCCATCCGATTGACATTCTGCCTGCCATGAATCAATGTCATCATTATTGCAACATATATCATCACCTCGATAACCTGTGTATGGAGAAGAAGCATAGCTGTCTAAATTAGGTCCAACATTTGGCGTGCTAGTGGATGAAATGTAATGCCTATGGTTCATAACACCATATTGCATATGAGAAGCATGATGGGAACTGTTTCTTCTATCATTGTCCCTATGAGGCAATTGTCCATACAAGTGTTCTACAGGCATATTTTGTTTAGTTGGACCAACTTCAAATTGGGATTGTGGACCAACAACATCATTTTCTAACTCATGATATCTTGTCTCAACATATAATTCAATCACACTCAATTCAGAAAAACTTGAAAAAATCTTAAACATATGTTGCACATGTATATCATCACGTAATGACATGGCTTTGTCCTTCATCGTCCTACCAACAGCCACAGGACATCTGAATTTTATCATACCAACTTCTTGGTTACTATCAAGCTGCATTTGTTGATGGAGAAACTCTTTGAGTTCTTGAAGACTAATTTCAATAGGAAGTATAGCAGTTACAGGATCAGGAGCCTCAAACATGTCTCCGTCAGAACACTGTACAATTTTCCCATGGGAACACAATGCAGCAAATACGCCACTACTCATTATACCTTTAAAAAAAAAACGATGACATGTTATGGGTGTTTGTTACAGCATCAACCAATAAAATTAATAAGTACTAATGTAAGAAAAATTACTTCATTGAATTTAATTTGCCCATCAAACTGTTAATCTTTTCCATACAATGAAATTCCTTTATCAACCCAATCTTAAGTCTATCAAAGTGTTCTAACTCATTATTTGATTTTTCATACATCATAATATATGCCCATTGCAAAGCATATTAATTGATCTAGTATTTGTGTCTAAGTCAATGGTCTAACACAACAATGCCATTATAAGACTCTAATCTACCCATGGAAGGCTCCTAATCAAACCTAGTACATTCTAGAGAGAGAAAAAATTTAGGGTTTAAACCTATACTACTAAACATGTAAAACAAACACATTACTGTAGAAAAAGATTGATATTTTTATTCCTTATCCTATTTTATTTTATTTTTTGTTTGTGATTTAATTAGGAACTTGTAAGTATAAATGTAGATAGAGTAGAATTGTAAAGCAAGTAGGACCCTATGTAACCACTTCTCTATAAAGAGGTGTGTCAGCTGTACATATGTTTTGGAAGAGTCAATACAACTGAATCTTTCCAGTTGTTAGTTTACATGGTGTCAAAGCCAAAATAGTGGTTTAGAAATTCAAAGCATCTTTTTTTGTTTTTGTTCACTACCACACTCCTTTCCCGTACCCAGAGACTGCGCCAAACTAGATAACAACCCGAAATCCCTCAGCCCTTCCATGAGGATGTACATCCGTGGCAGAGGAAAATTGGCTACAAAATTGGAGATACTCTAGTACCTGATGTCAAGGGCCCTTCCCATTGAATGTGGGATGCTGAAAATTCAAAGGTGATGACTTGGTTAGTCAATTCAATGGAGGAGGAGATCAGCTCTAATTACCTGTGCTACTCAATAGCAAAGGAGCTTTGGGATAATGTATCCTGGATGTACTCTGACCTGGGAAATCAGTCCCAAGTGTCTGATATGACATTGGAACTGGGCACTATCAAAGAGGAAAGCGATTCTTTCACTAAATACTTCAATTCCTTTAAAAGAATATGGCAAGATTTGGACCTCTATGATGAACATGAATGGAATTGTACAACAGATAATAATAAGTACAAAACCATTGTTAAGACTAATTGTGTTTTCATTTTCTTAGCAGGTCTTGACATGAATTTGATGAGATGAGGGGGAGGATTATTGGTAGAAATCCACTGCCCTCTCTGAAGTTTGAAGGGAGGAAAATAGGTGACATGTCATGTTGGGTAAAAACATCAGCAGCAGCACTGTCATTGCACCTGAAAATTCAGCCCTTCGCATGAATGAGGCTAATATAGGTGGGTGGAAAAAGGAGGAGAAACCTCAAGTATGGTGTAACCATTGTAACAAGCCACGCCATACTCGAGAAACTTGTTGGCAACTTCATAGCAAACCACCTAACTGCAAGCCAAAACCATGCTGCCAATGAAGCCGAAACTAGCCCATTCAGTAAGGAGCAGATTGATCAACTACTCAAACTGCTAAAAGTTAATCTATCCTCCAGTATTCCTAATAGTTCCTTGGCTCAATCAGGTATAGATCCCAAAGCTTCTTCCACTACATTAAATTCTGCTCCGTGGTGAATTGATCTGGGGGGTCATAGACCAAATGACTAGCCTGCCAAATTTATTTCAATCATATACCCCTAGTCCTAGTAATCACAAAATTTGAATTGCAAATGTCAAATTATCTTCCATTGCTGGCAAAGGACTTTTTAAATTATTTGGGAACATTCACCTTAAAAATGTCCTTCACGTTCCTCAACTTGCTTATAATTTGATGTCAGTCAGCAAAATTGTTAGAGTCTAATTGTTCTGTTACATTTTTTGACTCTCGTTTGGAATTTAGGACAGGAACCCGGGAAGGATGACTGGCATTGCTAGAGAGATAGATGGCCTATACTATTTTTGATGTGGAGACCCCTTTGAATAGAGCTGCTCATGGTTACAGTGGTATTGCTTCAACCCTTGCACTCAACAAAATCATGCAGTGGCATTTTAAATAGGGACACCCTAGTTTTCCATATTTGCAACATGTGTTTCCCCATGTGTTTCAAGGACTGAATTCTTCTTTATTACATTGTGAAGTTTGTCATTTATCTAAGGAGCATCGTAGAAACTTTCATTCAAAGCCTTATTGTCCATCTAAACCTTTTTACTTGATACATTGTGATGTTTGGGGACCATCTAAGGTTAAAACATTATTTGGAAAAAAAAATGGTTTGTTACTTTTATTGATGATCATACTAGGCTTTGCTGGGTTTATTTGATGTATAAAATAATCTAAGTTTGAAAAATTATTCAAGGACTTTGATGCCATGGTTGAAACTCAGATCCAAACCAAAATTTGCATTCTACGAAGGGATAATGGACCGAATATTTTAATGAGTGTCTTGGTAGTTTCTTAAAAGGAAAGGGCATTATACCCCAATCCACATGTCGGGAAGCACCCAACAACAAAATGGGATTGTGGAACAAAAAAATAAACATATCCTAGAAATTGCTAACGAGTGTCCCAAATTATTTGTGGGGAGAGGCTATATTGACTGCATCATATTTAATTAATAGACTGCCAACCTATGTGCTCAAATTTGAAACCCCCTTAAATAATCTTCGGAAGTGTTTTCCAAACTTTAGAATTTGTGCGGATATTCCTTTAAAAATATTTGGCTGTACATGTTTTGCATATGTACCCATGGGCTTTAGGACTAAATTTGACCCCAAAGTTGAAAGGTGTATTTTTATTGGATATGTACCCTACAAAAAGGGATTGAAATGCCTAAATCCCGTAACTAAAACAATTCACATAAGCATGAATGTTTTTTTTTTTGTTCTTTTGGAAACACAGCCCTATTTTTCAAAAAATCATCTTTAGGGGGAGAGTATAAATGAACATGGGGAAGATAATTTTTGGCAGCAACAAGTGCAACAAGCTGAACCATTACCTCAATTAATTTTGTCCCAAAACAGCCTAGAAAAGCCAATACAGGTTCCAGAACAGAATGAAATTAATAAAGAAGAAGGTGCCGAGGGATCATAGATGGGGAGATTCTTCATCTGAAAATCAGAGCAGACCTATTCTATGAGTTTGCACCAGGAGAAGAAAAAAGAATGTTGAACCATCTATCTCTCCAAGTATTGATCAAAACACAAGGGAGTCTTCTGAAATTCACAGGTAAATTTTGATCCTGTCTCTGCTAATCCCATACAGCCTCATTCTCCTAGTATAGACCTTCCTATTGCTGTTAGGAAAGGAATTAGAACATGCACCACTAAACACCCCATTGCTAAATATGTGTCCTATAACTATCTGTCTGAAAAACACAGGACTTTTCTTACGAAGGTATCTAATCTGTTTGCGCCAAGAACTATCCAGGAAGCATTGGAAGATTTGTATTGGAAGTTAGCAGTTTAGGACAAGTTGAGAGCTCTCGTAAAAAATTAAACTTGGGAAACTGTTGAATTGCCCAAAGGAAAAAATATGGTGGGGTGCAGGTGGATTTTCACAGTTAAAGCTATTGCGGATGGAGGTGTAGAATGGTAAGGCTAGACTGTAGCCAAAGGGTTCACCCAGACAATAGGGTTGGATTACTAAGATGCTTTTGCTCTAGTAGCTAAAATCAACTCAATAAGGATTCTCCTCTCCTTAGCTGTCACAAAAGGCTGGCCATTGCAGAAATTGGATGTAAAAAAATGCATTCCTAAATGGAGATCTTGAAAAAGAAAACTTCATGGATTCTCCACCAGGATTTGAAGGCAAGGTTTGTAGACTAAGAAGTCCCTATATGAACTAAAACAATCCCTATGGGCATGGTTTGACAGGTTTGGGAAAGTCATGAAAGGCTATGGCTACTTGCAAAGCCAAGTAGATCACACCTAGTTCTATAACCACACTCAAGATGGTAAGTCTACAATTTTAATTGTTTATGTAGATAAAATTGTGTTGACAGGAGATGCTATTCTAGGAATGGAGAACCTAAAAGAATAGCTAGCAAAGGAGTTTGAAATTAAAGACCTGGGAGCCTTGAAATACTTCTTAGGTATGGAGTTTGCAAGATCCAAAGGGGGAATCTTTGTTAATCAGACAAAGTATGTCCTAGACCTATTGATTGAAACAGGAATGCTTAGTTGTAAAGTTGCAGAAACTACGATTAAGCCCAATGCAAAGTTCAAACCTACTAACGAGAAAGCAGTAGAAAAGAAGGAACAATATCCCACTTATCACACACTAGGCTTGACATTGCATTTGTTATTAGTGTGATAAGTCAATTTATGCACTCACCTGGACTAGAACACTTTGAAGTGCATAGCAGGTATTAAGGTACTTGAAAGGCACTCCAAACGAAGGGTTTCTGTTCAAGAATAGTGGGCATTTACAGGTAGAAGCCTATATTAATGCTGACTGGACTGAGAGTGTTGAAGATAGGAAATCAATATCTGGATATTGTGCTTTTGTAGGAGGAAATCTAATTACTTGGAGAAGCAAGAAGCAGAAATAGTAGCAAGAAATAGTGCAGAAACAGAATTTATAACAAGTACTCATGACGTGTGTAACTCTGCCCGTGTTATACATAACTGGTTCCAAACTCGGATAAAGGAGGAGGATTGTGTCAGGTAGCTGACAATCAACATAAACCTTTGCCGAATTTCGTATGACATGTATAAACGAAGTTATTATGCAAATGCTAGGTTGTTACTTAGAAGTAACATGCTATATATCTCGAGTACAGTGTCAAATTAGTTAGAACCACTGCATCAATGCTTGCGTGTTAAATAAGCAAGGGTTCTCAAATCTTTCTGGACAAATGTGAGTAAAGAAGTTAGTCCATGTAAACAAAATCTGTTTTAGCACTTGGAATATTAGAACTTTGATAGGGAAATCTAGAGAGGTAGTTGACATCATGATTGGAAGAAGGATTAACATTACGTGTCTTCAAGAAACCAAATGGGTTTGAGAAAAAGGCTAAGAAATTGAATACTTTAGAATTCAAGCTTTGGCACACAAGAAAGTCAAAGTAAAAAATGGAGTTAGTATTATTGTGGACAAGATTTGAAGTGATGGTTTTAGCTCAAGTGATAGTTTTAGTGAGCACATAATCGGCATTTGAATACCTGGGTTTATGCCATTAAAATCGGCACTTAAAATCAACAATCTTGTTTCATTGCACATAAAGTGTAAAAAAAATACAACGTTGATGTGGTGCTTGACATGGACACTTTCACCCCTAAGGGAAACTGTTGCAAAATGCATCCCCTTCAATAATTATTTATTGAAAAGAGCCCTGTGGGGTCC
The DNA here is from genome assembly GCA_037013595.1 of Dicorynia guianensis. NCBI lineage: Eukaryota > Viridiplantae > Streptophyta > Magnoliopsida > Fabales > Fabaceae > Dicorynia > Dicorynia guianensis. The sequence goes on along the minus strand of JASUAB010000012.1, from coordinate 27,873,290 downwards.
AATGACCAAGTTAGTGTAAATTATATGTATTGTATAGGGTTTTGTGGGCTGCACTTAGGCTCCTCCACTAAGTGGCCCTTTATTGTACCTAAGGCTTGTAGCTTCTAATATATAAAGAGAAGGGGTACCCTAACAAAGCAAGTTAGTGTAACCATTTTCTTTGTTCTCTTTCTCTCTATACAGCCAAATGTTCAATGTATCAAACTTCCATGGAATAGAACATCAATTTCCTGCAAGACTCATGAAACTTTGATTGGTAAAATCACTATCAAGTATCAACCTTCCACCCTTCATTTTGATACAATTTATAACATGACCATCGGAAAACTAACATTACCGCAATTGTGATGCATTCTAGACTTAGCCGTTTTGCCAAATCAATGAAAAATGTGTAGTCAAGTAAGTTAGGTGCATTTGTGACCAGAAACTAAACAAAATGACAAATGAAGCAAAAGCCATGGTAACTGTATAATATTTATTATCACCTTTCCTTTTCCCACCTCTTTTCTGTAGAATAATTGTCAATAAACATAAACTCAGACAAGTTTATGTATGTCAACTTTCTTATCAATTAGAATAGACTGAGAAAAGGAATCTAAGAAAATAAGTAAAATGTGAATGCTTTTCTAAAGAAAGCAGATTGTGTTCACAGACAAATAAGCATAAAGTTCAATAATGTATCCACCACCCCCATTAATTTTAGCCTGATCAGAAAACATCCCAACACTCACCTCTTATTCATAAAATTTGGCAAGACAAAGCTTTCACGTCAAACTCAGCTTAGAACTCTTGTGGCATGCCTTCCCCCACAAAGTTGTTCCACCTTTTGATGATACAAAATCAACTGGTTCAGAAATACAATGGCTTCAAAAAGGGGTATGTGCAGGTGCGGGCAACTCCCTGAATGCCTACGACAAATCAAATGCAATAATTATTGTAGGGCCTCCATGATGCCGGGCCAGCCAATGAACAGCTACATTAAGATATGTTGCTAGATAAAACGAAAATTTTAATTGAACCTTCCCCACAAACTCATTCGAAGTAAAAACACAGCATAATAAACTCTTATAGTTATCCATGAAAGGATCATAACCAAAACCATATAAATTAGAACGATTTGGGGCAGGATCACAAGGACGAGGAACTGAGATAAAAGGCATTTCTTTGAGGTCCATTGAATATAAAAAAAAAATGGTGCTCTGGCTGCGGCTTTTATGTATATCAACCCAACCAAAACTTTGAACGAAATTGTTCGATATTTGCTTCAAAGGAAAATCAAGCTGCATTGCCACCACATTATTATCAAAAGAGGGTTCATAATCTATACAGTAAAGGGAGTAAGAACAGGCAAGTAACAATGGAAGTTTCACAAAATGCGGTCGGAGATCAAAGAGCGCCACAGCTTGGAAACGCACCTGAATTGGCAAAGAGACTTCACGAGAAGGCACAAAAGAGAATGTCAGTAAAGATCTCAGATGGAAGCTTAAGAATGTCCACTTCATTGTAGGGTTCTCGTACTTAGATGATTGATTATGAGTAATACAATGTTGGCTCGCGGGTTACACGCTCAAAGCCCAATCCAGACACGGAGGATATATTTGGTATAAAAATATGCCCGAGCGGTCATATAGTACATAGCAATGGGGTGAAACCCTTGAAACATTGGCCTATAAATTGCAAGCAAAGGCAGCAGTGCCAGTCTTCTCAAATGGATCCTCTAAGACGCAGATCGCCGAGTGCTTAGCTCCCAATGCTGTCTGCCTCGGAAGGTCGTCTTCTTCTAACTCTATAAGCGTTATTTGAGGATCTGACAGTGATTTATCGGCATCTCAGAAAGCCAGTGCTCTTGTTTCGCTCAGCTCTTGGCTCGCTATGATGCCTACACCTACCAACCCACGACCCCGATTCTTTTCTTTCCCTTCCTGAAGTTTTCAGCTCCTCTTTTAGTTCTAATCTGGATGTAAATTCTACTGGAGCTGAATCTGTTGCTCTTGCTTGCTGATCTAAAACAGTTCGTTGATATTAATACCTATGTTTCGGTTGTCTCTGCATTTATCTGAATGTCAAATGAATTTCCAAAAAAACACCGATTTTTTATTTTTGTCATTGACAAGTATTGAATTTCCTTTGGGAAACTCTATATGTGAACACCTTTAAATTGTAACCACCTTTGATGACCATTGATTTACAATTAGAAGGAAAAGTAGAAATGCTATCATTCCCACATGTTTTTAACCAAATCTTGGGGAGGGGTTAGGTTGGTGAGCTTGGGCAGTCATGGCAAGCTCAAACTGCTGGAAAGAAATTGAAGACAAAGATAGTAATTTGGGAGGATTTAGACTATCCCAATCCAACACATTATTTGTGGCTGTAGATCCCTCAAGCCCTATGTGGGTCAGGTGCATCACATCTGTTGGATAACCAATTTCCATCTCTTGTTGCATGCCTTCAAATTCTTCTTTGTAAACTGAAATTAAGAGCAGAGAAATGAATAAATGGGTAGAAATTCAATCAGACAAATCAATGTGCTGTAGAAATTAGTGCTCCATGCTCCATACCCACCATGCTCCGTATGCCAAGGATCCAGCCCTGAATGGTCAGTCTAGGATTACTTTTATCTATAATGTAATGCAATATGATCACTAGCATTCCCTCTAGAAGTCTAAATTTGTGTTTATCACAAATTAATTACCTACGTTTATGCCTTTCTCCCCAACATAGATGTGTACTAATCTTAAAAAATAGAGTTTTGATCGAGTAGGTATTAGAAATTTTAAAGCTTTACTTGCCCTACTTTGACGTATTAGATTCTTTTGTCATTAGAAGTTGAATAATCTTTTCTCTCCTCTCTACAAATGTAAATTCTCGGTGTGAAGCACCTGTTGAATAACTCAATTTGTGGTCTTTGATGTTTTTGGAGTAATGTTGATGCATAATCATTACCCAAAGACAATTAGGAATTGCTCCCTATTAATTTGGACAGATACATTATATATTCTTTATGCATCAAATCACGGGAAAAGCATTAATCTGTTTTTACATATGTTTTAAGACATCTAAAACTATTCAACTAGAATTCCATATGAATTATCATAACTAATTGAATCTGGAGATCAATTAAAATTTAGTACTCACAAAATAGTTGAGTCAGACTCTTGATGCCCCTGATCAGTGGCTGTATGCCGCTAGCTATGTTGGGCTTTGGTAGAGCCAGAAACCCAGAAGAGGCCTTGCTTGTCTTTCGTTTTGGCTTTTGATGACCTCTCTTCTCTTGCTTGTCTTCCTTACATAAAGAACAAAGGTCTCAAATTACAAATACCACAAACACCAAAGAGAGAGAGAGAGGAATACTACTCATACCATGAGAGCCTTTTGTATCTGCTTTTGGTATTTTGGGTGAGCCTAATTCAACACTTGAATGGGAAGTACAGCGGAAAGAGAGAGGAAGAACAAGTAATCTTTCCATACGGTCTCTCATTGCTTCAAAGACCACAAATTAAAAGCAAGGAACCACAAATTTTAGGCCTAATAGCTTCTAATTGTTCTGGGCATGGCCTATAGGGAACTAGCTTAGAGGGGCCTATTATAGTGGGCACTGTTTGTCTTTGAGATTAAGATAGAATGATTTATAGGAGTAAACAAAGTGTTGTCAATCCAAGTTTGGTATGCGAGGAAGGAGTATAAATAAATCATAATGGAGTGGGTGTTAAGAGTTGTAGTTGGTTAAACTGTGCCAACCCAACCTTTTTTGGCTGATTACTGATCCAATATTTGGGATTAGTATTATGCTCTCAAACCTACTTTTATTCCTCCACAAGGTCCCAAATAATTATCACTGTATTCTGGTTCCTCCTTACTTGCATCACTTGTGTACTAAGGCATTATATACAGGGAATAAAACACCTCTTAGTTAACTATTTTGTTTTCTCGAACTCTCTTTTGTTTTCTTCAATGTCAGTCTTTTTTATTTATAAAAAAAATTTAACTTTTTTTTATTAAATCTAATGCTTCACATTATTTTTTTGAGGTTTTAGGAAGCTTCATTCTATGAGAATAGTATTTTGATTTGAACTTTGCTAATTATACTATCTTACTTTGGAAAAAATTTTTAGTTATTGTAGAATAGGTGCTCTTTTCACTCAAATAAAAATATGTATTTAATTTTATCAATTCTTATCTATTAGTAAGTTGTTACTAACTCAAAAATAGATTAAATTTAAATTAATTAATACCAAGTCTTTGATATTTCAAATTATTTTATAAAAATTGTTCCTCAATTAGAGCCTATGGTTGACAATGACTTAACTTCAATCTATCAATATCATAGAGTGAATCACAGGGAGTTCTGCAACTGATATTCAAACAAGGGCACAAGAGCCATTCCTTGGCATCCAAGTTGGGTAGCAGAAGTTGCTCTCATGGAACAGTGCAAGCAAAGTGATAGATACCGTTGAAAAGTGTTGCTTGTGTGTACCTAAACAAAAAGATTCGAGAAGAATAAATATGAAATGATGACAAAGTGACAGTATGGCACTGATAAAGATCTATATAAGGTGCCTTTCCCTAAGTATTAGGCAAATGACCATGGCAGTTCATTTATGTAGGATGCTACTATCATAAAAATTCAGGAGACACATGATGGAGTATTGAAGTGCCTAGTTCTCCAAAGTATAGTAGTTAATGTTGTATTCAAAATTTTTAATTGAATTTTTTTGTTAATGTTGTATTCAAATTCAGAAGACACTATCAATTAAAAAAAATTTAATTATACCTATGGGCTGAAAGCTCACTTGGCATTTTGATATTTTTTCAAACTCCGTGGTATGGGTCTTATGTAACCAAAAAAAAAAAAAATTTAATCATGAGAATCTTTCTTGAATTAAATTTCTACTTCTAAGTTGGAATACATTTGTAAGAGTCGTGACTTAAAACAAAACCAATGCCTAATCTATCCTGTATACAATTATGGCAGAAGTGGCTAAACCAAAGACATCAATGGTGGATAAACCTTATAAAGGGGCCAACAGCATTGTGGGTATCCTCAATCACAAACTCACGAGATTCTCTACATTTTTTTTATTAGATTATCTACATTTCTTGTTTCTCTATTGTATGGAATATTTTTTATAATTAATTTCCTATTCAAAAGATAAGAATCTCTTAGAGAAATTAAAAAAAAAATTGAATCGGTTGTTAGACTAATCAAGTTATGAGGTCACTAATTCAATTAATAAGTTACTGATCAAACTACATGAAAATTAAATACACTTCAATAAATATGAATTTCATGTGATATATTATAGACGTGCGTCTACATTTTGAATTCAGTATATTAGACCGAGAAAGGCATGTTAGGCAACCACAGATGCAGGAAAAGAAAAATCATACATATTCAAACTCATGTTATACTAACCCAACTATAATTTAACACTAATCTCAATGAAACAAAACAACTACTAAACAAAATGTCCTCTTTCTCTCTCTCGTGCCCTGCTCCCCTTCTCTTGCTCCTTTGTCTCTTTCTCTTCCTCTCTTCTCCATTGGTCAAAATACTAAATAGGACCAGTCAAGAATCACAATTGAGCTAGTCAAACTAACTGATCCATGTTGCGTTTAAAAACTATGATAATGTGTTAAAAAACAATGTAATCTTCTAAAGAGATTTTTCTTTTGGTATGAACAAATTCAGAAAGAGGGAAAGCTATTTCATTCTAAAATCAGGGCAAAAGGGATAGTTGGCAGAAGAATTCAAATCTAAGAACAAGCAAAGTATTTCAAACCTTACCTGCTAAACAAATCTCGTTGGTATCTAGTCAAGAAATTTTGATATGGTAGGAGAATGATTGAAAACATGTATTATACGTTGTTTCTATATTTCAATAATTAATGGAGAGAAAAACTATCAATATATGGTATGGCATAATATGAGCAAACAAAAATTTGGTTCCTATGTGCACAAATTATCCTCTTTGAATAATTATAAATAATTTTGTTTGTTACAAAAATTTTGCTCCTACTGAGAACCTAATTCGTTCATAAAAAGAGGTAATACATCGGTAATAAAAAATTACCAATAGATTGACTAAGGAACACAATCCCTTGATAAAAGTATCATCGGTAATTTTTATTCATCAATTTTGCAATTTGTCAATAAAATTAATAATTTTACTATTAGGATTTCTCACGAGGATCATATGGAGTGCTAACTTTGTTTAATTTAATATATGAAACTAATTCAATATCTTCATCTCTATATAATGAGATTGGCTTAAGGAGAACCCTTTTTCATGTTTGGTAACTTTAATCCCTAAAATAGTGTCAACCTCATTTTGGTCCTTCATTTTGAATATTGAAGTCAAAAACTTTTTTAGTTTCACTTATACCAAACATGTTGATTCCCCATAACCCCTAGGAAAATTTGTATAAATGCGCTTATCAACAATGTTATGTTTGAAATCAACAAACAAAATTGTTAATCAAACTTTTCATTCAATTGTTTGGGAGCTTGTTTAAGACAAAATATTTAAGACATTCAGGCCTACAAACTTTGTTTTCATTTCCAAGTAGCACAAAACCTTCATGTCCATGTACACTTATTCTTTTAAATCATCATTTAAAAAAGTAATCTTTACATCCATTTGATGTACATGCAATTTGAATATAGAAGCTAACAAAAGAACTCTGATGATGTTGTTCTAGCTATCGAAGCATATGTGTCAAAATATGCTACACAACCCAACACTTTAAAATGTTCTAAATTTGAGTAGAGATTAAGATCATACAACGATCAATCAAATAATTCAAAGTGACCACAAAATACCAAGTTCATCTTCTTCTTGTTTCTTTGTCTTTTTCTTACTGTCCTCCAACTTATTAAGAGTTGGTTTAGGGATGGTCTCCAAAGCCTCATCTAGAACATAGAATACCTTCAAATTAAGTTGTAATAGGGAAAGGCATCTTGTCTTTCTATCTTGTGAAGTTTGATTGTATAACTTGATTCATTCTTTATTTTGAATGTTGCACTCAAACTGTTAAAAGAAAAATGAATAGTGAAGAATAAAAATGGTTTTGAGATGTGTAAATGCATTATCTTGAGTATAATATTGTTTCATATAGGAACAAGTTACCCCATGATATAACAAAGCCTCACAACTCTATTGTGGTAATTGTGAACCTTTGTTGGGTTTTTCTAAGCGTGAATCCTATTCTCATACCATTAGGTATTTATAGACATGAAAAAGCACTTAATTAATGGACATGATTGTTCCCCTTCATTAGATATGACTATTCTATTTAATCCAATAAAAATGATTGTTCATGTTTAACAGGCATGACTATTTATATTTAACAAATATGACTATTCATATTCACTAAATATGCTATTTTATATCTAGCAAACATAATTATTCATATCCAACAGACATGACCTTTTATATTTAATAGATATGATTATTCATCACCAACAAACATGTTTCTTCACATAAATATGAGACTTTACATAATTTTAATTTTCATATTTCACAAACTGCTAATAGATTGAGGTTTAACCATTGGTATTTGTAGTCACCATAAAATATTTTACTAAGTTAACTTATTTGTAAATAATTAAACATGTTTGTTTTAGGACTTCAGCACATTTTTAGTTTTTTCTTTTGAAAAAAATAGGATTTTTACTTCCTTATATATATATATATATTATGTACCTTGATTATTTGTGTAAACTCTTATTTGAAAGAAGAAAGTTCTACATGAGATCCATGTTATTATCAATAGAAAACACAATAGTAAATCAATTTTTTGAATTATGAACATTTAATTGAATAAAAGATTTTCAAGAGGATTTTTTTAATATGAATAAAAAGAAGTACATATGAAAAAGAAAAACGTATTCAAAAGGAATGTATATATCGCACATTGCATTTGTCTAATGCATAAAGTGGTGAGCTATGAGCTTTCATCCTTTTGAAGTACTGATGTGTAGATGGATCCTTAGTCTTTCGATTTGTAGATCTAGAAGCAAATGCTTTCAAGCTTGGTCATAAGAGAGTTACTAGTGTTGTGCAATAAAGGCAAACAATCGGATTGATGAGCCCTAAAAATGGTTAGAGCCATTCAAGACTTTGGGTACTCACGGCTTTGATTATGGAGTGATTAGGTGTGACTCTATTACGAGCACACCAACTTCACTAAGGCTCATGCAAGTAACCACCCCATCCTTATCATGGAAGGAGTCCCTCTAAAACGTGTTGCCAAGGATCTCGCTATCCATGCCAAAGACTTCATGGGGTAGTTACCCTTGACAACTCAGCCTGTGGTGCAAGTGCACCATTCCTCCTCCTCACTTGCACACTTGTCTGTTATTGTTTTGCATGTAATTTCAGTTATTTCCAATTTCTTTGTATTTAAAGGGTGTTATCCCTTCAATTGAATGGAATGAGAATTATCTAGTAGTCTTATCTTTAGTTTGGAGTTAGTGTTCACTTGAAGAACACTATGAAGGGAAAAAAACTCATAAAGGAGTGGGCAATCTCATAAGTTGAAAGCCAATGCTGAATGGCCAATCTTACTTGCCAATTGTACCAACTACAAACCTATGTAGCTAACATAGATTGACATATAGAACTTTACTAGCATCAGCACCATTTGAACGACTAGGAGCCACCACACCTAAACATGCCATGGTTGGGGATTGTTGAAAATAATCCCATTTCTCGTTCCATTCATTTGGATGTCCCTAAGTTTAATGGGATTGACCTTAATAAGTAGGTCTTTTAGGCTGAACTTTAATTCAAACTCTAGAATATCCTAGAGAGCACACGGTTACAACTCATTGGCTTTTACATGGAAGGAGTAGCCTTTGCTTAGTATCAGAGAATGTATTTCAACAATCTCTTGAGAATGTGGTCCATGTTCAAAGAGTCCCTTAGACAGCATTTCTGAGTTTTGTCATACATTGATCCAACGGGAGAACTGTCCAAGCTTACCCAAACTTGAAACTTGAAGGATTACCAAGATGCATTTGAAAGCTTGATGTTACAGGTAACAAAAATTGATGAATCATTACTGACTAACTTCTTTGTGTAGAATTGCTTTTAGAATTGAGAAGAGCTCCCTAATTGGATTGGCCTACCAACTTAAATTAGGCCATGGAATTGACTGCGGCATATGATGCCCATCATCAAAAACTAAAAGCACATTGCACCCATGGGAGGGACCTTAGATTGTCACTGAGACTAGTTTCTCTAGAGTCTAACCCACTTAGTTAGTTTATAGCTTTTTGAAGACTGTGCCCATGTTAGTCCTTGCTTTAGCGAATTTGCAAGGAGAGGCCAACTCCATCCTATTAAAGAAGCTTACCCTTGAAGAATTGCAGACTAAACAAGAGTAAGGCCTCCGCTTCAACTATAATGAGAAATGAAACTTGTGACATTGATGCAAGGAAAGATTCTTGCTCATAGTGGGTGATGAAGACAAGTTGGTGGAAACAAGAGAGGATTGAGTCAAACTTGACCATCCACCTTGAAGGCAAGGTGATTGTTCAAGGGCAAGGCTATGTTATGAGCTCACCAACCTTACTAGGGCCAATGCTAATAACCTCCCCATCCTTATCATGGAAGGAGTCCCTCCAAAATGTGTTGCCAAGTATCTCACTAACCATGCCAAAAACTTAAGGGAGGGGGGGGGGGGGAGGGGAGGAGAGTCAGTCTTGATAACTTAGCTTGTGGTACAAGTGCATCACACCTCCTTCCCCACTTACACCCTCACCTATTATTGTTTTGCATAGCACTTTTGTAAAATCAATCTAAGATACCGAAACCTTGACATGTGGTATAATGTACTCTCTAATTTTTACCTACAAAGTATTATTTGCTCACCTCTTGTTGAATTTGCACTCCATATACTTTGTCTTACTTTTGCTTAAACAAAAATCCTTTGATTCCAAGGTTTCTATCCATACCTCCAATTCGCAATTAACATTCTCTCTTGACTCCTTTACTAGGACTATATCATCTACAAAAGGCATATATTTTAGGATTGCATCTTGGATGTATCTTGCAAGCAAATCAAATACTAAGGTTAAAAGGTATGGACTTAAGGATGACCTTTGATGCAAACCAATCTTTATGGGGAAGTCTTTTGTCACCCTTCTTTGAGTCCCCACACTTGTTGTTTCCTATCATACATATCCTTTATAGCATGAATATAAGCAATACAAACGACCTTCTTTTTTAATGCCTTCCACAGGACTTTCTTGGCACTCTATCATAACTAGTTTCAAGTTCAGATGAAGGAGGAAGGTTGTGTTAAGTAGTTGACAACTAATGTAAAACTTTATCAAATTTCTTATAACATAAATAAATGAAAATATCAATTAAAGTAATTAAAAAAAAACTTAGTAGTTACTAATAAGTTCAAAAGAGGATGTTTCCTTTATAAAAAATCATTAACTTAAAAATTGAATCATACAACAATCGTGCATAGAAAAGGAGTAATAAACCTTTAAAAACAAACTGAAATAAGAAGATTAAACCTCAAAAGGAAAAACTAACTGAAATAAGAAAAGGAAATTAAAAGCACATATTCTATGAACCTTGGTCAAACAAAAGTGGTAGCACAAGAGAAAAGAGTAAGCTACAATCAAGTTATTCAAAGAAATTTGCTCTTCGACTTTGCCACTTTACTCTTGTCCCATGAAAAAAAAAAGAACCTCCTCCCAAACTTCAATATTTTATTAACAAAATATCAAATAAATTAATTTTAAAAAACTCATAGCAATTATCAATAAGTTCAAAAGAGGACATTTTTTTTAGAAAACATAATTGACTTAATAATTAAATTATACAACATTTGCGTTTTGAAAAGGAGGAGTGTTAACTTTTACCTTGAACTTCTTGGGTGTGACTTAATGAACTAATGAATTTTTTTGAATTAGCACTTTCAATATTCAAGTTACGATATCACATCTCTTACTACCATACTTGTGCTTTCAATTCTTGGGGCTAATGTAGAATAAGAGAATTCAAAATAACCACTTCCTTCATCAAGAGGTTCTCCATTTGAATTCTCTTTACAACCCTCAATCAACTTACACTTCTTGGAACTTGTAATACCATGTTTTTGGTGCAAAGAAAATCCATTACCATTCTAGCTTGAATCTAAATATAAGACTAATTATTATACATAAGCTTAATAAGCAAAAAAATAAATATGTCTGTGACAATTTTACATCAAAAGAAGAAAACATGCTTGGTGATTCAATTGAATTGAACTTGCTCACCAAATCACAAACACAATTACCAATATCCCAAACACCAATAAAGATCCTCCCGCACTATCCCTACACCCTTAAGTGGGAGTTGTTGGATGATATAGGATCCAATAATTCCCACTTAAAGGTGTAGGGATGGTATTGGTGAAAAGGTGTGAGAGTAGGGAGATTCCCCAAACACATGCCTGAATGTCATTACTTAACCCATTTGACCCTTGCGTATGAAAATTTGAAGAGAATAGTGGAGGACTATTCTCAATGCCATAAGCTTCACTTGAAATGTTACTAATAAGAGGACTTTTCTCACATACATTATTAACAACATGTGGGATAAGAGCATGTACAAAAACAAATCATATAGAAATCCCAGACCAAAAACCATATAAACAATTAAACATAAGACGTATAAAACAAAGCTACAAAATGAATAGTTGGGAACATATTACCATAACTTGCTTCATCATATTTCTCCTTCTTAGATTGTCAAATAAGCTGCCTTCATTGGTGTAATTATTTTAAATCCATGCCTTAATGTCACCATCATTTTGAAAAATAAAAGAAATAGAACCAATTCTAAAGGAAACACTAAAGAACATCACATGATTCAGACAAGAGAAAACCAAAATCAATAATAAGATTACCAATGGCCACAAGAGAAACAAAAAAAGTTACCATAAAATAATAAAAATAGAATTGTGGAAGGCAGAAGATAAAAACAAATGCATCATCAAACATAACATAAAACTAACTAAACTACAAATAAATAACAATTAAAAATAAAATAATACATGGGGTAAAGAGTGTTACTATATCAAGAGTCACACTCATGCATACCAAAGCAAAACTCAGAAAACACTAAGTAAAATCTTTTTAGTTACCAATTCTACACACGGAGTAAGTAAAGCACCTACCCAACCAAAGTTTATAGACTAAAAGAAATAAACTGTAAAGTTGAAATTGTTAATAAGAATGAACATGAATCAACCTTGCCAAGAGGCACAGTAAAAGCGCACCAAAGCAAAACTTAATGAAACACTAAGTAGGGATATATCTTCATGCATCAACTCTATACCCCAAGAAAGAAAGTTATGCTTACAACCATAGTTCAAAAACTAAAAGGAATTAATTGTAAACAAAAAAAATAGTTTTAGGTATATTAACATATTTCTAATTTTTTCATCTATGCCTCTCTAAGCAAGAAAAAAAAACTCAAAGAAAAGATGGTATTGGAAGTTGAAACAAAGAAAAAAATTACTGTGTAAGAGAGAAGTGGTAGAATAAGAGAAAATAGTAAGCTACAATCACGTTATACAAGGAGATCTACACTTTGACTCTGCCACTTTACTTTTCCATCAAAAAACCTCTCCAATCTCCACATAGTGCCTCACATCCCAAACACCCATTCAACAAAACCAAATGTTCTGTTTAGATGATTTAGCAAAAGAAATTAAATTTATTCAGCAAAACCAAATTCAGGGCTAGTGTAGGGGGAGCAATAATTCATTATAGAACAGAACTTAACCATCATCATTGAAGATAAGAAAAATCAAGCAAAAGAAACCAGCCGTATACAAATTACATTTCACAACTCTATTCAATTAGAGAACATAATAACAACTAGATCTACTGACACAAAGGACAATGGAAAATTTCATGAATGACTCCATCATGACCAATGAGCTAGAAAACATGAGAAGTCTCACAAGTTGAAAAGGCAAAACCTGAAGCTTGTCTTGGTTCACATCTTTTTGCTTCTCACTCTATCTCCAAGTGACCTTCTTTTGCAGATTAAGAGAGATATTGACCTTTACATGCATGCTAGTCACTTGACTACTAGATGGAGAAAGACAATGAATGGTTTTCTATTGAGAGATTGGGAGGTGCTAGATTCCAATAGTCAAAACACACTTTATCTTCCATTGTCATTAATTTAATGGGTGGCCAGGATGTAATTTTAACATTGCTCAATGTTATTTCTTTGCTATTTCTTGCATTCAAAAACTGAAATGTTGAGAGAATAGATTATAAGAGCATTTGTTGATTTGAATTTTTCAATAATTTTCATCAATAAAAGGATGGTTCTTTATTATTGAGTGTCCTTTCCATTAGAGATATAATAATTTCACAATCACTTGTATATATCATCCATTGTTTGAAATTTTTTTTATCAAAACAAATTTAGTTAGAACAGTGTAAAATTTAACATTCAACATGGAAAGGAATTATACATACCAATTATGAAATATCAAATCTATGGATACTAACCTCTTGAATCCTTAATTACTCTTGATTATCCTTGTAAAGACATATACATGAGTTAACACCATAGTCTACATCACATACATAGATTACTTGAAAATAATTTTGCACACAAGTGTATGTGGAAAATAAGGTTTTCCTTCTCGAACACTACAAATAGACCACTCATCAGATCCTTTTGGAACACTACAAATAGACCACTCATCAGATCCTTTTGTAATATGGGCCCAACACTAATTCAATTGCATCTTTTACTTCAAGAACAACCTACAAGGTAATTATCACAACTTAAATAATGCATAATTGGGTATCAAGATACAATTGTGCTAACCATAAACTTATTTTATAAACCAAATCTCCAATCAATAAAGCCTAAATTTTAACATTCTCCCACTTGGGCAAAAATTTAAAAATGACTTCTAGGTCGACAAACTAATTTTAACTTTGTGGCCACATTTTGAAAACATTTATAATGCACTAGCTAATTACCTCAAATACATAATTCAACTCATGAACCCACCAACTAAGAACCATGAATGTAGTGACATCAAAACAATGCAACCATTCATGATCACATTAGACAGTGATTTCACAAGTGTGATTATAAGATGCAATCAGTGTTGTCACACAATGCAAACATAATTGTGATTTTTACAATGCTATATTATGTGAAAGTCCTCATTGTGATTCCATAAATGACAAAAGATAACATATCTTAATAGAGGCCAAATCTTCCCAGGAAGATTCAAATAATATAACATCTCACAAAAGGAGAACATTCCATAGTTTAAAAATCAGAGCACTCCAAGAGAACACATTCATATTAAGACTCATATTTATATCAAATAAATAAATCTCAATATAATCAACATGTCAACAGGACATAAATAATATCCATATCAAACATTAACCTGTAAATGGGTTCACAATAGATGAAATCAAAATAATCAATGTAATAATGGGAAAATAACATAGGCTCCGACTAAGCTAGTGCATCAAAAAAACTCAATATACTCATGTTTTTAAAAAATGACCTTGAAAAACAACAACATCGAGTGTTTTAATTAGTGGATCCATTGTCATAGTTTCAGTGCTAGCATGCTCCACAAGGATTTTACCATCCTCAAATAATTTTTTTGACATCTAAATATTCAATATTCATACATTTGGAGTAGCTAGTAATCCTATTATTTTAGGGGAGACTAATAACTACTTTATTATCACAATAAATCAACAAAGACTTAGAGCAAGTATTAGCTCTAAGACTAGCAAAAAGTGTGGTTGTTATAAAAGAACTAATAAATGCAATATGAGTAGTAGAGATACCCATACTATTTTACATAGCACTTTTCCATAAAATAGCACTTTCAATTAGTAAGAAAACAAAACTCAAAAAGGATTAATCTTTTTATTGGCAAGTAGAATATCATCAACAAGGAAAATAAACCGACTTTCATTAATGTTTAGGTATATACATTGATCAGTTTTGTTCTTCACAAAACCAAGTGAAATATTAATCTAATCACATTCAATATACCACTACCTACATGCATGCTTAAGACATAGTTTCACCTTTCATGTTTACAAACTATATATCATATTCTTGTTTCCACAAAACTCTTAGGCTAATGTAGACATTTTTATCAAGATTTCCATATTGCTACATCCATTTGATGTAACTTTAAGTCAAAACAATTTACCAAGGCCATAACAATCTGAAAGGAAACCTTAAAAGAGATAATAGAAGGAAATTCATTAAATTCATCCCTTATTTTTAATATTATACCTTTGGGCCACTAACTTAGCCTTGAGACACTTTACATGCCTTTAGTATCTTTCTTTGTCTTAAAAATTTATTTGCTCTGAAAAGTTCTATAAATATCAACAAGCTCCCACACAATACTCTTACACATGAATTGAATTTCTTCATTCATATTCATAATCTACTTATCAAATTTGAAAACTTCATATATTTTGACTAGAAGACATTGATCAATTCTCCTTCTCCTCAATGTCATTGTCAACTTCTCCTAGACACATTTTATAAAACTATGAATGACATGTCTTCTTACCTTTTTGGGTCTTAACTTTGACTACATGGGGTCGTAAATTTTTAACTCTATTGCACACCCCACACCTTAAAAGAGTTAAGACTAAATTTCCATGCTTTAAAGCACTCAAAAGGTATTTTAGGGATTGATTTAGAGGGTACTCTATTTAGGATATACATGATAGTTTTTAGTGCTTCCTCCAACGGCAAACTGGCAAATTAATTTGATCTACTCATCATAAATCTAATCATATCCATAAAAGTACAACTTCACCTCTTAGTCACCCTATTTATTCAAGACTGTTATGCATAAAAATTGGGAAACAATACCACCAATTTGTAAGAATTTGGTAAAAGGCCCTTAACTGTAGCAATTTTCTCTAACCAAGGCCCATTTTCTAAACTATGCTTAGAGGATATAGAGCAGTAAATTAAGTAGAGTCTAAATCATTTTATATAATTCTTCAGATATGGAAGCATTTTCAATAATTTTTTTATCTATAACTAGATGGGTACAGACAAAATATTTTCAAGCATAAAATGAAACTAAACTTAGGTTTTAAATCAACTCCTCCTTTTGAACTCTATATCTACTTTATTCACACTTCTTATTTTGCATAAGAGTCCTAAAATTAATTACTTTCCCTTTTGTTAAAAGAGTTTCTAGGCCCTCAAAGAACTTATAGCTTATAATTATGAATAGCCTTTCAATTTTTTTTTCCATATGAAAGGGATGGTTTTCATCAAAATTTTTTAAGGTGGCTGAGTAATCAAACTCATACTTTTGCAACACCACATTGTATTCTCTTTTCCTCTTGAATACAAAAGAAAAACAAACTATTTATATCAAAGTTTCTTTTAAACTTTCTAATAAGTTTTTAGGACATAAAATTATGAAAGTTATGATAAATAATAAAGTTGATATCAATAAGGCAATTTAGGTCTTTCAATGTAGTAGCGATACTATTCCCTAGCACCATATATCCCATCATGGTTAATGCTAATTCAATATTCTCTTTGATCTCTAATAATTATTTTAATCAGTTTTGTTCAAATGAAAACACATGGAACTAAAAATCAATGATAAAATCTGAGCCATGATGATGCTGGGATCCTTGATGAATCATTATAGACTCCCTTGTAGGTGGAGAATATAACATACTTGAAGGTAATCCCTAAAAATAACAAGTTCATGAAATAATGGATAAGGTTAAGATTTATTATTTGTGAGCAAAAAGATTCTTAACTTATACAATATTTTAAAACTCAATGTATAATAATTCATGTGATCAAACTATTTCACAAAAAAATTTAAAAAACAAAACTATCCACATAAATCACAATAGAAATTTTATTGATTTAGTAAATAAGTCACTATGGTGATAGTCACTTATTTTCATCAATAAAATTCCCCATAGAAATAAACATAATCCCATAAGAATTTTAGCTCCATGATCTTCTAAATGCCATTTATATAGGTACATTGAATAAGATATTTATAGGTGGCATGACACTTGTATATAATATATTTTATACACTTGTAACAAACTACATTGTTACTAAGAATGTCTAATGTTACAATAGTGAAACCATACCCACACCTCTAAATGCGATACATTTAGATCTATTCCATTTATAAATTTACATGTAATAATTAAATACTATAATACATATAAATGATGTGTTAGGTATTCACAATTAAGCTTTCAATGTTAAAACTTTAATTATTCATAATAAAATATGGAACTAAAAATTATATAACAACGATTTAAAGTGTATTTTGAAAATTCATCTGTGGGTGAAAATACAATATAACCAAGCACACCAAGAAATAAATAAAATCCAAGAAAATAAAGTACATGTGGATAATAAGAATTTCTAATCATTATTTCTTTATGCTTCATGTTATGTAGTTTGCTTATACTAACTTCCTGTAGGCAAGTTATTATGCTGCCAATTAGGGTTTCAATATTAAATATTTGGTTGTTCATGGTAAGTGAATATGGAGCTAAAAGACGTCAAAATAATTATAAACACAATGAGCACCAACATGTAATTTAATTACATAACAGAGATTTTTACACAGTATCATTATAAATTCACCTGTGGATGAAAGGTATAATGTACCAAAAATTAAATCTCATATATCAAGTTATATAATCAAGAAAATAGGCAGAATTTAAGAAAATCAAACACCTTTGGGTTGTAAGCTTTCCTAATTTGGTATTTTCTCATCCTTTATGTTATATAAATTAATTTTCATACTAACTCCCTATGGATGAGTTACTATGAAAATTAAATCAAGCATATATAATCAAGAAAATAGGTAGAATTCAAGAAAATATTATTTTCTCATGTTTCGTGTTATATAAATTAATTTTCATAATAACTCACTATGGGTGAGTTATTACATTGATGTAATAACACCTAATGACATTTTTAAATTATAACATTCACGAAAAATTTTAATAGTGTGGCAATTGAATCACTGTGGTAATAATAGTTACCCTCATTAATAAAATTTTCAACTAAAGATAATATTTATAACAGCTCATGTATCAAATCAAGTTCCAATTGATATATTTAAAATGTTTCCCAAATGGCAAAACTATAACTGTCATCAATACTATTGATGATTTGAGCCCTCTTTCCAAAAGCCAAAATATACATATATGTGTAAAAATAAATCATCTAGCCTAAGGCTCCAATAAATGAAAGAGACTGTAATCAATAATTTCTCAATATCTCATGTAATTTTTAAAATATTTACAATAATTCATTTCACAAATAAATTATAAAATTAAATAAATAAAGAAAAATATTCCAAACTATATAGAGGAAACATATGCTCGGAAAATCAGAAACCCAAGAACCTTGATGAGAACTAAAACTGCCACATATGTCAATATTCTCTAAAATATCAATAATATTAAAGATAGGATGTCATAATATATATAAGATCAATACATATGGGTATTTAAAATCAAATCTCAATTTTGGCAATGAATTGAAATTGTGATGAGGCAAAACAATTGAATTCATTACTCTCTCAACACGCAAAACCATGAAATTTTGAATTGAAATGCTTCAAACATTTTAATTGGAGCAAAATTCAATCAAGGTCCCCATAATAAGCGTTAACCATGCATTCACAAAATTATGAATATTGAAATTATGGATTCAAAGTATCATAAGAAATTAGTTTAAATTTCATACTAATTTAAATATTTCAAATTGTGTATTTGTGGCTGTAATACCATATGTTAAATTTAATTTAATATACAATGTACAAAAGTATGCATATCAATCATAAAATATTAAATCTATAGATACTAACCTCTTGAATTCAAAATTGCTTTTGATTATCCTTGTAAAGACATGCACATGAGTCAACACCATAATCTAGATCATTTACATAGATGACCTATAAATAATTTCACACACAAGTGCATGTGGAAAGCAAGGTCTTCCTCCTCCAACAATATTCACAAAGTGTAGACACTTTTATGGGAAAACAAGATACTACATGGAGTGGGAGGGGTGCTAGCCCTAATTTTATGATAACACTAATAACCATAAGAGCCTTTTGTAATGTGGGCCTAACATTTATTCAATTGCATCTTTTAATTCATGGACAATCTACAAGGTAATTATCCCAAATTAAATAATGAATAATGATCACCACATTATTTAATTGAGTATCAAGATACAATTGAGCTAACCATGAACCTATTTTATAAATCAAATCTCCAATGAATAAAGCCCAAATCCTAACATAAATTTTATTATTCTTTCATCATGTTACTTTGTACACAAGTATGATGTAATGAAGTCATTCAGGAGAATGTTTGAAATTGTTAGAAAAGCAGTTGTTGCAATGAGCCCCGCATCTCTGCTACCCACATAACAGACTTGTTATTAATGATCAATTACTTCTTGAAGAATTTTGCTATTTACACGTAAAAATTCTACGTAAGATACATTTTGGGCATCATATCACATGTCACACTTGTGTCTTATTATGTATGTTTTATTAAATATTTGAGCTAGCGAACAAAAGATTTCCTGCCCATTTGAAAATATTGGACCTCTACTGAGTTTTGTTTGAGTCATTTGTTCACGATTGCAATAGGTTTTTCTACATTTCCCACTTCTTTGATGATGACTTTTAGGACACTTTGTTGAATTGAAAATTAAGGCATATGCTCTTTTTGTTGATTTTGCGGAACAATGTGCAATCAATTGTCATACTAGAAGTTATAGTATTCTTTTGTAGGGTTCCTATTGCAATGGTTTGCAAAAGAGTTTAAATACCAAACGCTACATGAAATATGGAGGTTGATATGAGATGCTAGAAAAGAAGACTGCCAACATACTAATAGAAGTGAAAGCAAAGGGAAAGTAATAGGGAATCTTTAAAAATAGAAAAAAAAATGAAAATATCTCAAAATTTGATGTATGAAACATTGGTGTTGACTTATATGCCATTTCATTTGTAAGATTTTTACGCATCTTTAAGCCATTTGTGTATGACAAAAATTCTTATAGAAAAAAGAGTATTTTGTTTGCCCATCTAAATGGACAATTGTGTTTCGTGATCGATGCATAATCGCTTTATCCAATAGTTAACGCCAAAACATATTTCCATTTAAATCAAAAGCATAAGCTTTTATGTAACCAAAAGAAAAATGCACAGGCTTTAAGTGGAAACAAGTAAGGTGTCCTGCGATTTAATTTTTGCGTTACATGTATGCAAGTTAAACTTTTGATTAAAAGACAACATGGTTTTTTTCATCTTCTTTATTGCCATAAAAGACACGCAATTAGTATTGTATCTATAGATACGTTCACAATTGGTATGGCAGATTATTCGTATTTTTATTGGAAAATGCAAGGAAACCTCCTTGAACTTTGGATCATGTGTAAAAATTCCTCTGTAATTTTAATTGACACACATAGCCGCATTGCACTTAGTAAATATTGCAATAGACCACCCTTCGTTAAGTCTCTTGTTTATTTTTAACGTTGACTCCATCCATGAAAGCACATGCAGTGTCCCCATGAGCGGCCCCTTCCCTACTTCATTCAATCTTGGACAGATTTTCCTCTTGTTTGTCTAGGGCTTTAGAGTGTCTCGATGTTCTACTAAAGAGCTTTAGATTTGGGGGACATGGTGGATTTAGTGCATGTGCTTTGATGGATGGAGTCAACGTTAAAGATTAATAGGAGATTTGATGTAGGGTAGTCAATTACAAAATTTACTAAGTACAGGAGAGTTATTTGTTCAATTGAAACCATAAGAGATTTTTTGTACATAACCCAAAGTACAAGGAAATTCTTTACATTTTGCCCAAATTTTCACTACCACAAACTAAATGGCGTTAAATTTCATATTTATATAGAGCCTTAAATCTTTCAAGAAAGTCAGAAAGTTCTCATTTAATTGACAATTTTATTGACTTGTGGGTTTATTATATTCCTGTTGGGGTTCTTTGTGCTCCACTGGAATGTAAATGAAAATTAGTGTTAGGGTTCTCCGCTGGTTTTCAACTCCATTTTTCATATGTTCATATCATTTTTGAACCTACCTTAACAATAATTTACTATACATCGTAAGTCCAATAGGCCGACCATATAAGATGGTTGATCTCGCCCGAAACAAGTAATTCGTGTCACAAGACATCGTATTACCGTAAGTTACATAATCAGCTTTTCTAACAATCTCAAACGTTCTCCAGAATGATCATTACATCACATACAACATGGTGCCGCGGAATCACATACTTCCGCTCCAGTCTCATATCCAAATTTCCAGCTACAAAGGTGCTTGATGCAAATATTCAAATAAACAGCTAATGTTTTTATATGTTGTCCAGTTCGAAAGGCATCCATTATACAGGCTAGAAAAGAGGTGTTCTATCGGGGTTGCGGCCGTGTCTGGACAATATAAATATCTTTCCCAACAAGGCATCCTTCCACATCCTGTGGGCAACCAAACTTCCTTTCGAGGAACAACCCAACAGCACAGAGGCGTTGACCTAGTTGTTGGCGGAAAACTGGATCAACTGTTAATGGTTTCTTGCTGTAGTCCACAGTCAAACGAATAACCTCCCCATTAGCAGGTCCTGCACCACTTATCAACAATTCCTCACTGAAGTTTGCAAATGCCAGTGTTTGAACCAGCCCATCAAATTTCCCTGATGTAAGGCGCCATGGTGTACCACGGGTTCCAGAAGCTAGAGTTTCACCAAGACCAGAAGCAATCTCAGCCTCCACGGAATTATTATCCAGGTTAGATGGGCTGAGAGTATGAAGTACAAATGACAAATCTGGTGAAAGCATTTCTTGGACCAGAACTGCCATTGCAGCCTCTTTCTGAGGCACTCCAGCAGCACGGCGGCACAAAACTGCCCTTCTTGTGTACAGTGAAGCCCATACTTGGCTAACTGCATTTCTAAAAACTGTTGGACTGGAAGGACTGACATTGGGTATTGATTCATATAATCCGGCAGCTGACATTCCAGCCAAGTCCTCAACATTGGCACTAGAACGAACAATTAAACTTGTCCTACCTTGAAATATTCGATCAATGCCTTCAACGATGTCTTTCGGCGGCTGAAGGGAAGAGATCAATTCCTGGAGTTCTTGGCACAGTATGTCAAGTTCACCATCTTCCAGTTTTGCTGTTTCTATCCTTTCCAGCAAAGACCTGAAAGTTCCTGTAGACTTGCTCTGCTCAACTGCCAGTTCCATGTAGCCAAATGGTATAACTGCCCCAGAAGGGACTTGAAATAAAGCTGGCACTCCTTGATCACTGTAAGCTGTCATTCACAAATCGGATCTTGCAGAAATTAAACCCATTATTTAAAGCACTAAACTAATGTAATTTAAGATAATACATTAATGGTCTTTGTCAGTTATTTTAATGTGCATCATTGATTAACAGTTACTTTATGATGCAGGTCACTGAGAAGATTTAGTATATGCATATTGGAAATTACATATTATCCATAGCAAGTGACCATCTTTCAAGTTCTCCTTGGATGAGAACATCCTAAGACCAAATAAAAGGATCAAAATATGGTTTATTTACAGTTACCACTTCAACCAATATGAATACCGAAAAAAAAAAAAAAGCAATTGAAAGCTTCATGGAAAAAAGAGAAAAAGATTTAGAAATCTATGAAGAGTTGTAGATAATCTAATTTTCCATGACCAAAACGCACACCTAGTGTCTTATTATACTTATTTGAAGATAAAACCAATTTTAAAATAGATTATGAGAGTCGATGTGCACGTTAAAATGATCCAAGTGAGGTACAGCAATAATGGGGTCTAGAGAATAAAGGGTTCGACAATTATAAAACTTATTCTTGTGAAAAATACATCTTATTAAGAGGAGAGGATAAAGGCACAGCAGGTAAAGATTCATCCAAAACCATTGTTTGCCATACTCTTCAAACTTCACAATGTTTACCACTCTAGCAACAAGTGCAAATATATTTGAGGCCCATTATGAAAAGATGTTTCTATGTTGGAAAAGATGCTCAAATTTCTGTATTTAAATTTATATATCTTACTGTGCATAGATCATTTGTGCTTACAATTGCATTTTCATTGTTCAGTGTTTACTTAATTGTCATCCATTAATTTCACCATTTTTTCTTTTATTTATGAATTTTATTAACAAATAATTTTATTAAAGGTAAAAGATAAAAATTGCAACCGAGAGCAGAGAATAAGACATCCTGAACAAACGGAAAAAACACCTTAAAATGTAACAAAGCTTTCCTTAAATAGCCATGCACAGAGAGCATCAATGAGAGGCCGTAAACACAACCCCATCATATAACATATATAAAGGCAAAGGCATGCCCTTGAGAATGCAGACATTCTGCTCTAACCAGATACACCAGAGAACAACATATAGTGCACATTGTCACAAACCAAATATTATACCATTTCATACAGTTTTTGTCATTTCTTAACAGAAAATTTGCAGTGTCAAATTGGGAAGTAAAGCACTTATCATGATATATGGCATTGTAATGATCTTGCGTTTTTTATTTGTATAGGAGCTTTGAAAGTTAGATTACTTGGGCATGTGTTTTCATAAATTTTTCCATTTCCTGACTCTTTCCTAACTCGTTCCCCCAGATATGGATAATTTCCTTCTAGCTAATCGTCTTAAGAAAGTTTTCTTCTAAGCCCGAGTATTTAATTTGGAATGCCATATCATTCAATAGGGAAAAGACTAATGACTTTTCGTAGGATGAATGCTTCACAAAGCACTTTCTCCCCACGTGTGTGTTAAAGATATAACCCATTCCTGGGTTTTTCACCAGACAATATAAGTGTTTAGGTTCAGGCCCTAATAAGGGTTTATGTGAGAATGAATTTGGAGAGAAGGCTTGAGAGATTGACATCTCAATTCTATTATTTATATTGGCTGTACAGTAAATGGGCCTACTTAGCCTAATTACATGCTAGCTGCCAGCACTTATAGACATGCCTAGTTCTACAAAGTACACATTATGCACATGTTAAATAACAAGAATACAACAGTTTATATCCTTGACACACTGTCTCACGCGAAAGCCCTTTGAGCTTGAAGCATAGATAAATCACAGGCCCATCATACTTTGCGTCAAATATAAAACCTATTCATGGGCCTCCACGAATAGCATAAGCTTAGATGACTAGCTTCTTAACCTAATACTAGAGCTTTTATAACCAAGAGCAGTTAGAAGTCAATCCATAATGCCCCATTCTACATAATTAAATTATATTTACGCATAAGATATAATAAGTCTATGCTTTACATTTTAAGCCCAAAGCGCTTTTACATGAGAGGATGTGTTAAAGATATAACCTACTCCTAGGTCCACGCCTAACAACTTATCTTTAACATTGTGCATTATGTCTTGTAATGGCTCTGTTTGAGGGATCTGGATCCCTTGACTTGGCAACATCAAGGGGTGCAGTAGGTGAGAGAAAGGAAAGTAACTAAGGGAGTTAAAAAGTTAGTGAGAGATTAATTTGAGACCCACAAATAGATATTGGTTTCTATTTCCCTGTTTTTTCTGAAGTCACTAAAGTGAGAGAAATTGAATATATAGGGATCCCATTCCCTATGTGAAAGTGCTTTATGAATCACTATCAATCAAGACAGACAACACAAGTGGTTGATGGATCTTTTAAAAATTTTACAGCTGATAGGTCCTTTCTAATAATATTCTCTAATTAAGAACAACAAACAGAGTTTTATCTCATTAGATGGGGTTGGCTACATAAATTAAATGAGATTATTGAGTTTTATCTGAAACTAAGTTTTTAGAAATATTATTAAACTAAAGATTCCTTTTAATAACTTCTTCAAGTGTCTTTTTTAGTCTTCCTTTACACCTCTTTATTTGACTAAAACCATTTGATCAACTTTTTTCATTAGAACCTCTAACAGT
Organism: Dicorynia guianensis; assembly: GCA_037013595.1. Lineage (NCBI taxonomy): Eukaryota > Viridiplantae > Streptophyta > Magnoliopsida > Fabales > Fabaceae > Dicorynia > Dicorynia guianensis. The sequence goes on along the minus strand of JASUAB010000012.1, from coordinate 27,848,251 downwards.
CTTCTTTGCATGTGCTCAAACCCTCTAATTAAAATTAAGTATATTCAGTATAAAGTTGCATGCAGTTTTAATGCAAGATAATTGTTTGTATAAATCTGTACACCATCAGAGCATCCATGTTTCAAGCCCAATGGGATTTCAAGTCAAGGAATAGGAGCATGCTTAAAATTGTTAAAACCATTCCTGAACTATTAATAGCTTAGGCCATTTTAAGTCACATGAATGGCACCGATTAAAAAACCTTTCTCTTGTGAGTGCAACAAGACATCAGCAAGAGAATCATTTGTTCAAATAGCAGATGTATATAACATTCATATCCAGAAACATTATATTCATTCGATTGTTGATGAGTTGCACTTGAGTTATCCTATGCACATGTGATATTGAAGGGCCTCGACAAATACACTTGTCCACAATTTTAAGACGTCAACAATAATCTTATTAGACACTAGTTCATAAAGCCCTAGCAGGATATAGGAGATTCAAACATTATGGACTGCAATGCAAAATAAAGCAATAAACTGAAAGAAGAAAGAAGAAAATGGAAAAGTAAAAAATTATTAAGGCACAGCCTTGAAAATTGACACAAAAACAGACATAATCTATTTTAATTCAAAATCTGTCAAAATACAAAGTTTTAGAGTCCAGCTTAGCACATGTAAAATATTAAATTATTTGATTTTTTGAACTCTTATGACAGAGATGGCAACTGATTTTTCAACGGCTTAATGCTATGACATCAAAAAGTACAGATTTTCATAAAATAAGGAAGATGTCATTGAAAAAGTAGAGTTACTCTCCTATTCTATCTTTAGTTTCCTATTTTAGTTATATTCCTAATTAAACTGTACTAGGATTTATAGTGTGGGCAAGCCCATAACCTATAGTTTTCTATATAAATAAGACCTAGTGGCATGTGTCTTATACACTCTCCCAATATCTCAATACAATATAATTTCACCTTTGTTAGAATGCTTAAGTATTTCATTAGCTGGGTTGTTGTCTCAATCATGCTGAGTGGGGTGGTAGCTGTGTTGTTTCTACAACCTGGTCTTATTGGGTCTTATGTGTGTTTGTGGCTAAGTTGATTCACACATTCTGAATTCTCTCTCTAAGAAACTTACTTTCTCTCTCTGAAATGTAACATGGTATTAGAGCAAACCTCTGATTTGTGAAACCCATAAGCCCTTCCTTTTCAAAACCCTAACCCCAAATTTTCAAAACCCTAAATCAAACCTAACCCCAAATTTGTTGGCTTTGATCGCAACCTAAGAAGACTAAATTGTCTTCCTCCTCTTTCTTTTGCAGCATTGTGGCCTAAAAGAACCACCAGGAGACGTGATGTTGAAGATGGCGACATAAGGAGGTGCATCAGGCTAAGAAAGTGAAGGTGCCGTGAAAGTGACCTTGCTCTAGCTCAGTTGAGGCGGTTCCAATGTGACGACAGCCTTTTCGGCAGCAACAGCATCTTTCCGGCGTGGGTTTGGCTGGAAATTTTGTGAAATGCTTGATTCCAGCCTCGGCATGGTCGAAAATTGAGTGGACTACACGGTTTTGGGTTGGGATTGGCTGAAAACTGTGTAGGTTGTGTGATTGTGACCTTGTGATGTAGTTTGGGTCTTGGATAAGAAGTCATGTTGTACTTATTGGGGACTGGGGAGACATAATAGTGTGGTTTCTCTCTGGCATTGGTCATTTGAAGTGTTTTTAACTTCTGTTAACTCAAGTTCCAACTCTCTTTGTATTTTGCTCTCTGGTTGTGCTGGCACTTGAGGTAAGTAGGAGATAATAGAGACAAATTAACAATGAAAAAAAAAAAATGATTGGAGATGCTGTAAAAGAGACTGGTGGGAAACCTTTAGCTTGTAAGGAGATAGTGGATGAAAGTAGGGAATTGAAAGTGATAACTGAAATTTTGTCAAGTGCCAAAATCACTGGTAGATTGCTTGAAGCAACGAAAAATTATGGGAACAGGAAACTGGAAATGCACTATCAGGAGATACTTGAATAGCATTGATCAAGGTGACCATTTAATAGAAGATCCTCCACAAGACAATTTAGCAAAGAAGAAGTGGATAATGATAGATGATCCATTGTATATCCAAATTTAGAAGACCATACATCCTTCAATAGAGGATCTTACCCAACATTGTACATTAGTGAAATGCATGTGGAGTCACTTAGAATTTATGTTTGATGGCAAACATGACCTTTTGTATGTTCATGAGTTGTTGTTGAATATCTACAGGATAGACATGAAGGGTAAAAGTCTATGAGAACACTAAAATGAAGTTAAGAGAGCCTTTAAGGAATTTAAAAGCATGTTCCCAATTACTGATGATATACCAAAGATGCATAAGCAATAAGAACAAGCAGTAGTAATTTATTTCCTTGCTAGTCTGACACTAGAGTATGAAATTGCCAAGATCCAGCTTCTCACTAGTGATGAACTTCCTTCACTTGATGAAGCCCTTAGCAAACTCCTTAAGGTGAGACAAGTGTAGAGAAAGAGTCACCCAAGCCTTTTGATACTAGTGACTTAGTGGCTTTAGTGTATAAAGGAGGTGGCAAGATTGGTCCTAGAGGTGGTAGGACAGGTGGTGGACGTGGTAGAGATAGTCCATGTGTCTATTATCATTGTGGTGAACCTAGACACTCAAAGAGAAATTGTTGAAATTAAAGCAAACTCAGAATCAAAGTTTTGCACATATGGCTACTCAAGATGGAGTCTTGCCTACCCAATCAACGATAGTGAGAGAACCCTCCCAGAGTGGTGAAGCATTCTCTACTGCCACTCTTGTTCAGTCAAGTAATCATATAGCTTGCCACCTCTACTTATCACTGGGTTGTCGACTTAGGGGCCACTGATCAAAAGATGGGTACCCTAGACACCCTTACATCATTTCATTCATCTTTTAATATGCTTATTGTTACTTTGGCAAATGGAGCAACTGCAGTGGTGATTGGAAATAGTAATGCATTCCCCACTTCCTCTTTACCTTCAACCTTTGTTTTGTGTTTGTTTATGTTTCTGTTCAACCTGTTGTTAGTGAGCAAAATTACCCAAGCTTTGAATTGTAGTGTTTACTTCTTTCCTGGCCACTATTTACTTCAAGATCTTGGGATGATGAAGATTATTGGTAGAGGTCGTGAGTCCAATGGCTTGTATTTTTTGGAGGACAATCATACACCCCAATCTTTTGCTTGCTTAAATGGAGGCACACCACTTGAGATAAATTGCCATCTTGGACATCCAACTTTAGAAACTCTCAAGAAATTGTGACCCAAACTAAACTCTGTATCTGTACTCAATTGTGAAGCTTGTCAATTGCTAAGCATCATAAAGGGACCTATTCTCCAAGGGTAAATAAAAGAGCAATGTCTCCTTTTGAACTAGTTCACTTTCATGTATAGGGGCCATGTCCTATAGAATCCAAATCTAGATTTAGGTGTTTGGTGACTTTTGTAGATGATCATTTTTGTGTAACCTAGTTGTATCTAATGAAAAATCGTTTTGAGTTGTTCTCAATCTTTTGTGCTTTCTATGCTGAAATCAAAACTCAATTCAATACTTCTCTTTGTCATATCAAAAGTGACAATGCTAAAGAATATTTCTTTCATGCCTTTTCATCATTCTTGTTTGAAAAAACTATCATACATCAGTCATCTTGTGCTATCACTCCTCAACAAAATTGGGTAGCAAAAAAAAAGAATAGGCACTTAATGGAAGTTGCACATGCTTTATTATTCTATATGTGTGTCCCTAAATGTTTTTGAGCTAATGCCATTTCAACAACATGCTATCTAGTTAACTACATGCCTTCTTTAGTTCTCATAGGACAAATCCTTACTCTATTCTTTATCCCTCTAAGTCCCTCTTTCCCTTACCTTCTAAAATCTTTGGATGCACATGTTTTGTCCAAGATGTTCGTCCTACTGTCTTTAAGTTGAATCCTTGATCTCTTAGACTTATTTTCTTAGGATATCCTCGCAACCAAAGAGGATATCGATGTTATTCTCCTGATCTTAAAAGATACCTTATTTCAGTAGATGTTACATTCTTTGGGTCCATTCCTTTCTTTGATAGTGGTTCCGCCTCTAGTTGTGTTCCTAGATAATAGTGATGATGAATTCTTGGTATGTAAAACCCAATATTATCCTCATGTTGAACATAGAGGTGAATTTTTTCTCCTACAGAACCTCAGTCTTCACAAGCAGATCCACCCTCTTCCCCTCCATTGCCTAGCCCTATGCTTCCTTTTCAGTTTGCTTATTCTCATAGGAAAAGACTTGAATCAAATAATACTATGCCCTCTAAGGATAAGGATGTGGACTCACTAGCTTCACCAGCTACATTGTCCCCAAATTTTAAGCAGCTTGATTCCTCCCTCGTTCTCCTCATTGCTCTTCGCAAAGGTAAATGTGAATGCACTTATCCCATTTCTAATTATGTGCCTTATCAAATTTGTCTTATTCCTCCAAATCCTTTGTTGTGTCATTGGACTCTCCAACTATTTCTAATTCTATCTTGGAGCCTCTTGCACATAATGGTTAGCGTGCTGCCATGTTAGAGGAGATAACTGTCCTTGATCAAAATCAGACCTGGGAGTTAGTCCCTCCACTGAAAGGAAAACAAGTTATTGGATGTAAATTGTCTATTAAAGTTAATCCAAATGGCTCTATTACTAGACTAAAAGCTAGAATGGTAGCAAAAGGATATGCTCAGACCTATGGTGTTGAGTACTTTGAAACCTTCTCTCTTGTGGCCAAATTAACCTTAGTCAAACTTCTCATTTCTCTAGCAGCTTCTCATCATTGGTCATTACACCAACTAGATGTCAAAAATGCCTTGTTGCATGGTGATTTGTTAGAAGAAGTTTATATATAGCAACCCACGGGGTTTGTTGCTTAGGAGGAGATTGGGAAAGTTTGTAGGCTGCAAAAGTCTTTGTATGCACTAAAATGATCTCCATGAGCATGGTTTGGAAGATTTAGTCAAGCTATGGTGAATTTTAGCTAGAAAAGAAGTGAACATGATAATTCAGTATTTTATTAGCAATCTAGCTCAGGATGCATTCTTGTGGTAGCGTATGTTAATGATATTGTCATCACAGGAAGCAATAAAGCTAATACAGATGCACTCAAGTCTTTTCTCCAATCCCAGTTTTAGACAAAGGACCTTGGTGATTTAAAATAGTTCCTAGGTATTGAAGCGGCTTGCAGTAAGAAGGGAATATTTTTGTCACAGAAAAAGTATGTATTGGATGTGCTAAAAGAAACTGGCTTATTAGGTGCAAAACCTAGTGACTCTCACATGATATCTAATGTAAAATTGATGGCCAATGAGGGATGAAAATTTCTAAATCCTGAGATGTCCAGGAGGTTGGTTGGTAAACTAAACTACCTCACTGTAACTAGACCAAATATTGCTTTTGTAGTTAATGTGGTAAGTCAATTTATATCCTCTCTTTGCATGTTTCATTGGGATGCTGTGTTGTATATTGTAACATACTTAAAAGAATCTCTAGGTCAAGATATTTTGTATAATGATCATGGACATTGTGAAGTAAAAGGATTCTTAGATGCAAATTGGGCAAGTTCACCAAGTGATAGAAGATCTACGTCTAGGTACTGTGTGTTTGTTGGAGTAAACTTAGTTTCATGAAAAAGTAAGAAGCAAACAGCAGTAGCAAAATCAAGTGTTGAATCTAAATATAGGGCTATGGCACAGACTACATGTGAACTAATGTGGATACGTTAGTTGATGGATGAGTTAGGCTTCTAGGGTAAACAACCTATAAAACTATGGTGTGACAAACAAGCCACATAGCCTCAAATCTAGTTTTTCATGAGAGAAAGAAACACATTAAAGTAGATTGTTACTTCATGCGCGAGAAACTTTAACAAGGGGTCATTGTCACTAGCCATGTGAGGACTGGGGAACAATTGGCTAATATATTTACAAAGAAATTTAATTGTGTTAGGGTTAATAACATTTATAACAAGCTGGGAATGATTAATATCTATGCTCCAACTTGAAGAGGAGTGTTAGAATGCTTAAGTATTTTGTCATGTGGGTCGTTGTCTCAACCATGCTAAGTGGGTTGCTGTGTTGTTTTTACAACCTGGTCTTATTAGGTCTTCTGTGTTACTGTGTATAGTCAATGTGATATATATATATATAAAACTAGGTGGGATCAATGGCTAAGTAAGCTGATTCACACATTCTGAATTCTCTCTCTAGGAAATTTACTTTCTCTCTCTAGAATGTAACAACCTTATAAGAGTTTTTCTCTCTCTTTCTCTCAATCTCTCACATGATATTAGAGCTTAGTAAGAAAAATACCTAACAACAATAACAACAACAACAACAACAACAACAACAACAAATAGAGCCTATCTCACTAAGTGAAGTTAGGTACATAGATCAAATGGCACTATTGGGTTAAGTCAAAAACCAAATTTAGGAATACCATTTATCCAAAGATCATTATTAATAATTTCTCCAAATGTCCTTTTTGGTCTTCTTCTACCTCTCTTTAATGGACTAAGAACCATTTGATAGACCTTTCTACTAGAGCTTTTAGTAGTTTTCTTTGCAAATGCCCAAACCACTATCACTGAGTTTCCCTTTTTTTCTCCTCAATAGATGCAACATCAACTTTTTCCCGAACACAACCATACCAAACCTTTTTCTTTCTTGTATGCTTACTCATCCATCTCAATATTTTCATCTCTACCACCTCCATTTTTTGCTCTTAGTGGCATTTCAAAACTCAACACTCATTACAATAGAGCATAGATAGTCTTATAATTGTTCAGTAAAACTTTCCTTTAATCTTAATAAATATTTTGCAATAACAAATGACTTTTGAGACGTTTCTTTATATTAGTTACTTAGCTTGAATTTTGTGTATGACATCCCCATCAATTTCTTTATTACTTTGTAAAATTGATTTAAGATATCGAAACCTTGACACTTGTGGTATAATGAAAAAAACACTTAGGTGAGAAAAACGCCTAGCCGCCACTGAAGAAAACCCTCACCACTATTGGTGAGGAATCTTTAACTCCTCATTGGTAATGTCCAATCTTATTGTGGCCCTCTATCTTTTTTGCTATTTTTTGTCTAAAGCAATACAAAGTCACGTTTTAACTGTCCTCCTACAGCTACTATGGCTGGTTAACCCCTTTCTTGGTGTCATTTTGAGGAACCAACATGACCACCACACTCCGAGCCTTGCCATCAACCTCTCTGCGATGCATGGGAGAATGGATCTAGAGCCAGCACGCCTTTCTACTCTAATCTTCCTCTCTAGTGATCAAATCATGACATTACTGGCACCATTGACTTCCTCACTCTTTGGTCAGCCTACCTTCTAAGTTTCGCTACCGCATGCATCATTGCCGCGTTGAAGCTCTGGCGGCCTATTGTCCACGTGTCTATGTGAAGCCATGATTGTCCAAAGAACTTTTTCCACCTATATTTGGCTCCTTTTAGTCTATTTCTCATTGTTTATTGGGTTTTGAAAGCATCTTTCCATCCAAATCTCATGTCAAGCCCCAATTCATCAATCAGTTTAGGCTTATTGCACCACCTTGAGTTGATTATGACCCAGTTATTCTCAGATATCAATTGTTGAGTTGAAACTCCTGGCAAGCCTTCGTTCTAAAACTTCTGGCCAACCTCCAATTCAAAACTCCTAGCCAAAATCCGAGTTGAACTCAGATTAAAACCTTTGAGCTGAACTCAGATCAGGTATCCCAGCCAAAATTGTATTAGTACCTCCGAGCTGAATTTAGATTATGAATCCAAGCTAAACTTAGATCAAGCTCTCCTCGTGCAGATAGCGCCATTGCATGCATCCTAGGTTGCTTCATATTCATGTTTAGATGATACATGTACATAATAACTCTGCACACACTCTCACATTTTCATTCTCTCTCTTCTATTTAAATGTGCATTTAGTTTTTTCCTTATGTTTAAGTCCCTTTCACTTTTATTATCTATGTAACAAGCATGACCATCTATCAAATATGCTCCAGTTAGAGGGGGTGTGTTGAAAAGGTAGAGTTACTCTCTTATTTTATCCTTAGTTTCCTATTTTTAGTCTACATTCTTGTTTGGATTGTACTAGGGTTTACAATGTGGGTAGGCCAAAGGCCTAGAGTTTCCTATATAAATAGGATATAGTGTTATGAGTCTTGTACACACTTTCTATCTCAATACAATATAATTTCACCCTTAGGGTTTTTCTCTCAATTTCTCACATATGTATCAATTATTAACATATTCCTTCCTGACCTCCTTTTTTAAAAATAAAATTTGAATGTTACCTTTATTAGAAACAGCTGACAATGAAGATAAGCGGCCACAGGCAGCAGCCTTTGCACCACAAGTTTGTGTCTCCGCATCAGGAAGAAGAATAACTCCTCCAGCAGAAACGTTCTAGATATGCATAGAATAATTATTGATTTAAGAGCTCTATCTATGGCAAATATAAAATAATGTTAATAATAAAAATTTAAATGCGCACACACACTGACACTAGATTAAAAGACCAACACATAAGTTAAAAAGCAAGAAGAGCAGCAGATTGGGAATGCATCTAACAACAAAAGTTGACCGACAGCCAGGCAGCCCAAGCATAAGATATTAGGTGAATGCTTAAATTTTGTCGTATCTCTAACAAAACTAATTTTGTCCCAGCCATGCAGAGAAAAAAGATATACAGTTAACATTACTGAATTGCTATTATTTCTCATTTCAACCTTATCACTTTTGAGAGCTTTTGGCCTCTAAAAGGCCAGAAAATCAGACAAAATCTGTCTACTTAAAGGTGAAAAATATGAAGTCAGCACAACACCAAAGAAAAGCGAACCAAATTATTGATCTCTAGATTCACTACCTGATTAGAATAGGAGACTCCGACCACAGGGAAAGCAGAAATTTCAATCCCATACAAATTGTCATCTGCAGCATTTTTGATGGAAGAATTGCCATCAATATCAACTGGTGATGATACCCCCAGATTAACACCTCCAGTGGACGCTTCCAACCTGAGTTCAATAAAAGAGAGACATGGAAAACATCCAAGCATCAGATCAGTGGTCATTGACAACATTGCTTGAAAGAGATGGTGAGCTTTTAAAATATGTCCCCAAGGACTGGGAAAATGTCTCAGTAAAATTACTTTACACATGTGCCAAGAAGGTTTTGTATATCAGCAGCTTTTTCATCATCTTCACATGTGACAAAAAGAACCTTTTCCTGAAACCAAAATTTAGGGATGCCATTGACATACATGCAAGTTAATTAACTTTTAAGTAAATGCCAAAGAAAACAACTTGCAGAACTTACCTGCCGGGCCCGAACACCAAGATGAGATAAATGAGGGAGCTCCTGCTTAAGTATAACTCCCACTATGTTCCTCCCAGCAGCTGTTACCTGCCAGAGAGGTCAAACCTCTAAATAAAAACATTTTAATTCTTCTGTTTACAGTCATTTAAGTACAAACAAACCTCTTCATCTCCATCAGCTTTGTCAACAACAAGGATAATAGGTCCATCCATTGATGATGATAGTGAACCAGGGACAATTCTTTCAACCTAAGTCAAAGATACCCAGAGTCATGTAAGTAAGCTCTTCCTTCAATTATGACTAGTTAGACACCAGTCAGGAGTGAAGAATAACCGCAAGTTCTAGATTTCTCGTTTTACCTGTTATAAGGTGTTCAGAAAGGTGGACAGAGCATAGAAAAGCAACATTTGATTAGTAGAGGTACACGACAGATAGAATGACAAGTGGATTCTATTTATTTCAATGCCTAAAAGGCAAAAACACAAAAAATGGTTAACTGGCTAAGTCACAACCATGTCAATAAGGCAACGGTTTGATCAAGCACTTCCATTACCAAATAGATTTTATGAAGTATCTGTTAGGAGTGATGGAAAAACATATAGTGTTTAGTTTTATTATAGTTTGTCTAGTATGTGTTAAATCTTGTATCTCACGGGTAATACTGTAATCTGTCTTTGCTGAGTAAATATATTAGTTTGTTGGTGTGGGTGTTGGAGGACACTACCATTCCACAATTTCCTCTTATTTTCTCTCTTCCTCTCTTCCTATCTAATTTTTCTTCTGTTCATCACCTTCAAATTCCAACTTGGTGTTAGAACAAGATCCTTTAGTGTGAACACTGTTCTTACTCAGCTAAAGGGAAAAAAAAAAAAACCAAAAACCCTAGTTGCTAATGTCAGCAATATGCAATGTTGATGTCAGCATCGGTTGCCTGAGACAGACGAAGTCACTGGTCCACACGGAATCTGCCGGCGAACAAAAACCCCAAGGTGTTTTGGGGATTAGGACTCACCACCAGCCTCATTTTCAGCTTGCCATCCAAAGGGTGAAGAAACCTAGTGGTGGGATTTCCGTCTCCTTGTCCATGATTGGGCAAAATCAGTGGCTCCATTGGTAATAAAGGGTCGATCCTTGACACTAAAGGTAGTGAGGAGCGGATTTCAGGTGGTTGGTTGCCATTTTTGTGCTCCGCTAGTATTTGCAGCCATTAGGTCATCCAACACACTCATAGGAGGCCTTTTCTCATGGCTAATTAGTGTTTTCTCTCATAGGAGGTGTGATTCAGAGTTTAAGCCTTTGGGTTGTTGATTGTGATCAGATTTCTTGTCTATTGAGGCTGTTTTGAACCATTTGGAATTGGGTTTTGTACATAGCCTTACAATGGGGTGTTTCAAGAAGAGGAAGGATGTCTGGCAATGGTGGGGGTGAAGTAGTTAGTGAAAAACCTCTAGAGACCCCAAATCAGAATTTATCCAAGAACTTATCAAAATTAGCAGATTCCATGGGTCGTGTGGTGGCACTGAATGACAACCCCACTCCTCATATTAGTCCAAAGAAACATGATGCAACCAACTACCTCACATGGGCCACTGCTTGTACCTTGTCCTTGAAAGCTAGAGGGCTGTATGGCTATGCTTGTGGTAGGAAGAAAAAACCAGAGTAGACCAGTCCTTTGATTGAATAATTGGAATTTGAAAATAGTCTTGTCATGTCTTGACACCTCAATTCAATGGAGTATGAGATTCGGAAGACCTATATGCTCCTGGGTCAGCAAAAAAAATATGGAATGCTATGAAAGAAGCATACTCTTAGGTCAGCCATTATGCAATCATTTATGAGCTGAAATAGAGAATTCATGGGACAAAACAGGGAGAGAAGTTTGTGTCTCAGTATTACAATGAACTTAGTAGTAGTTGGCAAGAGCTTGATTACTATCAAAATTATCAGCCTAAATGCTCTGAAGATGCTATCGAATTTCAGAGATTATAGGATAATGGTCTTTGAGTTTTTGGTTGGTCTAAACATTGAATATGATCATATGAGAGCTCATCTTCTTGGAAGTGATCCTCTTCCATCATTAGGTCAAGTTCATGTCTTTATTCAACAAGAAGAAAGTCAAAGATAGTCTGTGCTTTTACCTACCTCTGTTGATAAGTCTGCTATAAATGTTAATACAATCCAAAGAGTTAGTGACCTTCCTAATGCCACCACTCAAGTTGACAAGGACAAGTTGAGATGTGATTTTTGTCGCAAGATGAGGCATACAAGGGAACAATGTTGGAAGCTCAAAGGAAAGCCCACAAGTGGTCGAGGAGGAAGAAGGGGAGGTTAATCTAGCACCCAAGTCCATTTGTTAGAAGCTTCTAAATCAATTCCAGATTGGACTCATCAGGGTGGTGAGGATAGCTTCTCCAAGGAGGAAAATGCAGTCACTCAGAAAAATACTCATGATGACAAGATTGAATTCCCTGCTAGAACCAAAAGGGGATACGTCGTCTTCCTCCACTTCCTCTAATCATTTAGCCCATGCAAGTAAATCATTACAGCCTTGAGTGCCTGCTCTAAAGCTAACATAAATTCTCAGATCATTGATTCTGGTGCCTCTAATCACATTACTAGTGATTCTTCAATATTGTCCACATATTCACCTTGTACGCATTAGGACACTCTCCATATTGCAGATGGTAGCCTATCTCCTATTATAGGAAAACGATCTATAAAGTGTACCTCCTTAATGAATTTGTCTGCCCTATATGTTCCAATTTTTTCAAATAGTTTGCTCTCCATAGGTGCTATTACTAGAGACTTGAACTGTATAGTCACTTTTTTTCCTTATCACTATGTCTTTCAGGAGCTGGAGATGGAGTGAACAATTGGATATGGTAGAGTTCGTAATGGCATATATTTTTTGGAGGATAGCCCAAGTATAATCACCAGCTTGACATCCCAAAAGGAGTCCAAGAGTTTGAATACTTCCAACCTTTTGAGATGGCATAGAAGACTTGGACATCCCTCTTTTGAAGTCATGAAAAGATTTTTGCCAAATTTGTACTCGAAATGTAATGAAAAAGAGTTGGAATGTGATGCTTGTGAATTTGCAAAACATGTCAAAAACTCTTATCTTGGTAATGATAATAAAAGTCTAGTTTCTTTTATGACCATTCACTTTGGATCTCGACGGGTACTACTATGGGTGGATATAAATGGTTTGTTACTTTCATTGATTGCTTCGGTTGGTGTACTTGGGTTTACTTGATGCATTCTAAGGATGAAGTATTTTCCTGGTTTAAAAGTGTTGGTAATTTCAGTATAATGATAGAGATTTTATCTTTATTTGAATAGGTGTCAAGCTGGTTGATTTTGATGTTTAATAGGCATTTATTGTGATTTTTAGGTCTGATTTCCTTGTGAATCAAATGGGATTTGCAGCTGGCATCCCATCAGCTATTTTCCTTTTTTAGCTCCTTAGATTTTGTTTGTTATGTCCTGTATTTATTTTCCTTGATTTCTGGGATTGATTGGCTGGGATTGTGGTCAACTTTCTCCTATATATGTACTGCCTATTATTTGAATAAAATAGAACTCAGAGTACAGAAAAAAACTCTGAAATTTTTCATGGTATCAGAGCCTCACAGGCCTGAACCACGGCTATGCCAAAATACGGCAACCAAACAGTCTTGAATAAAGACAAGGCTGACACTTCCACTGAGATGGCATCTCAGAACTATCAAGGCATCACGGAGAACACACCATTGTGCATCACTAGCCACAAATTGAACGGATATAACTACCTCCAATGGAGTCAATCCGTTATGATATTTGTTTGTGCGAAGGGAAAGGAGGATTATCTAAATGGAGAAACTACTCAGCCCGAAAGGAGTGACTCCAAATATAAAACCTGGAAAGCAGAAAATCACCAGGTAATTTCATGGCTCATCAACTCAATGGACGCTGAGATTGGAGCAAATTATATGTTCTACAAGACAGCACACGAGATTTGGGAGGCTGTGAGAGAAGCATACTCTGCTCGTGAAAGTGCAACAGAAGTGTACGAGATTGAATGCAAAATACTTGAGCTAAAACAAGGAGATATGCTGGTAAACCAGTATTACAATACTCTCTCAAGGTATTGGCAGCAACTAGACATTCTTGAGAATCCTTCTTGGAATTGTACTGCAGATGCAGCAAATTATAAAAAGATTGTGGAGAAAAAACGAATTTACAAGTTCTTGATGGGCCTTAACAACAATTTTGATGTTGTGAAGACAAGGATTCTTGCTATGAAACCTCTTCCCACACTCAAAGAGGTTTTTTCAGAAGTTAGAAATGAGGAAAGCAGATTGAAAACCATGCAGGGAACAAGCAACAAAAGCAGCTCCCTTAACACTAGTGAAATCTCAGCCTTGGCTGCTCGTGGTCCTCCTCCACAAAGCTATGAGAATAAGCAAAAAAGACAAGGTAAGATGTGGTGTGATCATTGCAACAAAAGTGGGCACACTAAGGACAATTGCTGGAAAATTCATGGGAAGCCTCCCAACTGGAAACCAAGGCAAAAGATAGATGCTAAGAGCTACAATGTCAGCAAAGATGAACCTATCAACTTAAATCCACCTCTGTTCACTCATGAGCAATTAGAGCTGATCTAGAAAATGATTGGTCAGCAAAATTCAGCCTCCAATGAGAATACCAAGAGTAATGTTGGGACTGGGAATATTGCCCAGTCAGGTAATTTCTCACTTGCTCTCAATACTCATTTTCAGAAAAATCATCAGTGGATAGTAGATTCTGGAGCCTCTGACCATATGACTAATAATTCTGCTCTGTTGGATAAATTTAAACCATGTACAGCTCCTTTGAAAGTCAAAATTGCAGATGGAACTTTAACTGAAGTGACTGGTATTGGAACAGCCACTATTTCAAAAGATTTGGTCCTTAAAAATGTGTTGATAGTGCCCAAGCTTGCATGTAATCTTTTATCAATCAGCAAAATGATAAAAGATAACCATTGTGTAGCTAATTTCTTTGATGGCGGTTGTGAATTTCAGGACTTGGCATCCAAGAGGATGATTGGCAATGCTAAGGAGGAGGATGGTCTCTATCTCATGGGTTCAACAAATAAAAATAAGTGCAGCTTTACAACCTGGACAGATTCTGAGTTAGTGTTGTGGCACTATAGATTAGGGCACCCAAATATTCAATATATGAAGAGCATGTACCCTGATTTATGCAATAAAAATTCTCTTGATATTTCTTGTGAATATTGTCAACTTGCTAAACATACCCGTGCAACTTAACCACCAAAAGAATATAAACCCTCTCATCCTTTTTCTTTAATTCATAGTGATCTTTGGGGGCCATCCAAGGTGAAGGGCATCTTGGGTACTAGGTGGTTTATTACCTTTGTTGATGATCATACTAGGATCACTTGGGTTTATTTGATGAGGGAAAAATCTGAAGTTCCATCCATTTTTCAGAATTTTAATCACCTCATCCAAACACAATTTCAAACCAACATCAAGGTCTTGAGGAGTGATAATGGGAAAGAGTACATAAACTCCACCCTTAGCACCTATCTTGCTGAACAGGGCATTTATCACCAAAATACTTGTATCTATACACCCCAACAGAATGGGATAGCTGAAAGAAAGAATAGACACATCCTAGAAGTGGCTAGGTCCCTTATGTTTACCATGAATGTTCCTAAATGTTTTTGGGGGGAAGCCATTCTTACCTCTGTCCACCTCATAAATAGAATGCCTTCCAAGGTTCTTGGGTTTCAAACACCCTGTAATTCACTCCTTAATGCCTATCCTTCTACTCAAGTTGTCTCCACCTTACCCATGAAAGTGTTTGGTTGCACTGTGTTTGTTCACCTTTACCAAAGTAATAAACTTGACCCTAAAGCCACCAAATGTATATTTGTGGGGTATTCATCTTCTCAAAAGGGGTATAAGTGTTACTCTCCCATTCTTAAAAAATTCTTTGTGTCTATGGATGTAACCTTCTTTGAAAACCAGCCTTATTATCAAAAAACATCCATTCAGGGGGAGAACTATCAAGGGGAATGGAGTTTTTGTATGACAGACAATACTCAAAACACCAAATCTGATTCTACTAGTCATACACCTACATACCCACTTATTGTCCCTGATTCAGAGGCTTGTGTTGAACTAGAACAAGAAAATGCCAGAACTGTCCAGGAACCTGAGACTAATGATCCTTCACAGCAAAAAGAGTTATTGGTGTACTCAAGGAGGAAGAAGACCCATGAGGAAAAGACTAATCCAACTTCTGAGCAGAACCATAATTCTTCTGATCCAGGTCCAGGTATGGCTGAGAACCTACGTCTGGATATGCCTATTGCATTGAGAAAGGGTACTAGGTCTTGTACACAACATCCCATTGCAAATTTTGTATCCAATGATAAATTGTCATCTACTTACAAAACTTTTATTGCCAATATCTCAAATGAGAAAATTCCACAAAACATTTATGAAGCTTTGAGACAGGATGAATGGAAGAAAGCTGTGAAGGAAGAAATGGATGCACTTGAGAAAAATGGTACGTGGGAAATTGTTGACTTACCACAAGGAAAAAGGCCAGTTGGATGTAAGTGGATTTTTAATATCAAATACAACTCAGATGGGAGTATTAATAGATACAAGGCCAGACTTGTTGCTAAGGGGTTTACTCAAACTCAAGGGATAGATTACCAAGAAACATTTGCTCCAGTGGCAAAATTAAATTCTGTTAAGGTACTATTATCTCTTGCTTCCAACCTTGACTGGCCATTACATCAACTTGATATTAAAAATGCCTTTTTGAATGGAGACCTAGAGGAAGAGGTGTATATGTCTATTCCTCCTGGCTTTGAAGAAAAGAATAATGGGAAAGTTTGCAGGTTACATAAGTCCCTCTACGGCCTCAAACAATCTCCTAGAGCTTGGTTTGAGAAATTCACCAAAGCTGTTAGGAGACAAGGATACCAGCAAGGGCAAGCCGATCACACTATCTTCACCAAATTCTCACCTAAAGGTGAAATTGCTATCCTCATTGTATATGTAGATGACATAATAGTTACTGGAGACTATGAAGAAGAGATAAAACACTTGAAGAAAGCCTTGGCTCGGGAATTTGAGATTAAGGATCTTGGGCCATTAAGGTACTTCTTAGGAATGGAAGTAGCAAGATCAAGCAAGGGAATTCTTATTTCACAGAGGAAGTACACTTTGGATCTACTTCAAAAAACGGGTATGCTAGGGTGTAAGCCAGCAGATACCCCAATGGAAGTTGACTACAAACTTAGATTCTCTCAAGAGAGCCCACCAGTTGATACTGAAAGATTTCAAAGGCTTGTCGGCAAACTCATTTATCTATCTCACACAAGACCAGATATTTGCTTCCCTGTGAGTGTTATCAGTCAATACATGAATAAACCTAAGGAAGCTCATCTAGAAGCTGCCTATAGGATCTTGAAGTACCTAAAGATGACTCCAGGAAAAGGAATCTTCTTCCAGAAAGGTACAAGTCGTAAGGTGGAAGTATATTGTGATGCAGATTGGGCAGGGTCTATTATTGACAGAAGATCCACCACTGGCTATTGTACTTATGTTTGGGGAAATTTAGTGACTTGGAGAAGCAAGAAGCAAGAAGCAATCAGTGGTAGCCAGGAGCAGTGCTGAAGCTGAATATAGGTCACTAGCTCAAGGTATTTGTGAAGAATTATGGCTGAAACGTCTACTTGATGAAATAAAGATTACTTATCAAGGTCCAATGAGGGTTCTATGTGATAATATGGCAGCCATTAGTATCACAAAGAATCCTATTCAGCATGATCGTACCAAACATGTTGAGATTGACCGCCACTTTATAAAGGAAAAAGTGGACTCCGGGATACTTGAACTTATCTACATTCCTACAAAGGCTCAAGTGGCAGATATTCTAACTAAGGCACTGTCTAGAGTGAGGTTTGAAGAACTTGGGTGCAAGCTGGGAATGATTAACATATACTCCCCAGCTTGAGGGGGAGTGTTGGTAATTTCAGTATAATTATAGAGATTTTATCTTTATTTGAATGGGTGTCCAGCTGGTTGATTTTGATGTTTAATAGGCATTTATTGTGATTTTTAGGTCTGATTTTCTTGTGAATCAAATGGGATT
Organism: Dicorynia guianensis; assembly: GCA_037013595.1. NCBI lineage: Eukaryota > Viridiplantae > Streptophyta > Magnoliopsida > Fabales > Fabaceae > Dicorynia > Dicorynia guianensis. The sequence goes on along the minus strand of JASUAB010000012.1, from coordinate 27,830,730 downwards.
TGCAGCTGGCATCCCATCAGCTATTTTCCTTTTTTAGCTCCTTAGATTTTGTTTGTTATGTCCTGTATTTATTTTCTTTGATTTCTGGGATTGATTGGCTGGGATTGTGGTCAACTTTCTCCTATATATGTACTGCCTATTATTTGAATAAAATAGAACTCAGAGTACAAAAAAAAACTCTGAAATTTTTCAAAAAGATTTCATGCCATGATATGCACCCAATTTGATACTAAGATAAAATTCTTTAGGAATGATAATGGGTTGGAGTATAAGAATAGTGAATTTCAACAATATCTGGATGACTATGGGATTGTCCATCAAACCAGTTATGTTAATACTCTTGCTAAAAATGAAGTTGCAAAACGAAAAAAATAGACACTTGTTAGAGGTGGCGAGAGCCTTTTTTACATGCAGGTGCCTAAATATTTGTGGGGATAGGCTTTACTGTCAGTAGCTTATCTTATTAATTGAATGCCATTGAAAGCCTTGAATTTTAGACCTCCATTAGAGCTTCTTCAAGGATCTGCCTGTTACCTGGTTCCATAAAAGGTATATGGTTGTGTCTGTTTTGTTCATGACTATCAACCTACAATTGGGAAATTAAATCCTCGAGTTTTGAAGAGTGTCTTCATAGGCTACTCCCTACTCAGAAAGGTTACAAGTGTTATCATCCCCTTCACGAAAAATAATTGTCAGTATGGGTGTGACATTCCAAGAGGACGAAGCTTATTTTTCTTCAGCTCAAACATCTCTTTAGGGGGAGATGTAAGGGGAGGATAATGATGAAGAGTTGTATTCTTATTTCCAACATTTTCCAAATGTGAGTCAGGGGGAGGAACAAGCTTTGCAACAAAGTAATCAAGATGAGGGAGAGAGTTCTAGAGAAGGGGAGATTCAGGAGGAACTTTCTTTGCAATCACAACTTGAAGAGTTTCCAAGTCTAGATGAAGGAGGAAAGTAGTAAGAGCTAGAACTTCTGGCTTACACTCGGAAGAAAAGAAAATTAGGGAATAATGCCATTATGCCTACTCTACCTAATCAAAAGCAAACTCCAAATTTAGTTCAACTTCCTTCCTCCTCAATTATTGGTAAGTCCACTTCTCAAACTCTAGAACCAACTGTAAATGATATTGATCTCCTTATTGCCATAAGAAAGGGCATAAGGAAATGTTCTCACTATCCAATTTCCAATTTTGTTTCATATGAGTTCTTTTCTCCCAACTATAGATTCTTTGTCTCTGCTATTTCCTCCTCTAATGTCACACAGGATTGGAGAGAAGCCATAAAAAATCCTAAGTGGAACGAGACCATGATAGAAGTAACGATAGCCCTTAAGAGAAATTATACATGGGAACTTACCATAGTTCCACCAAGGAAGAAAATGGTGGGTTGTAAATGGGTCTTCACTATCAAATATAGGGTAGATGGGTCAGTTGAGAGATATAAGACTGAACTGGTTGCAAAGGGATTTAGTCAAATCTATGTAATTGACTATCAAGAAACCTTTGCACCAACAGCAAAATGGAACTCTATTCAAGTCCTTCTCTCATGTGCAGCTAACTTTGGATGGAAGCTTCAACAACTTGATGTCAAAAATGCATTTCTACATGGAGAACTAGAGGAAGAAGTTTTTATGGACATCCCATTGGCTTTACTTGTCATAAAACTCAAGGAAAGGTTTGCAAGCTAAGTAAGGCATGGTATGGGTTAAAATAATCACCCAGAGCTTGGTTTGTGAGTTTGGTATAGCCAAAGTAATGCGGATCATACCATGTTTTTGAAAAGATATGGTAGTAAAATTACAGTCCTCATTGTTTATGTTGATGACATTATGGAGACTAGGAATGACATAGGAGAAATTAGCAACCTCAAAACTTATCTTGCTGAGAAATTTGACATTAAGGATCTAGGGAAACTGAATTACTTTCTTGGAATTGAAGTTGCAAAGTCAAACAAGGGTATTTTCATTTGCCAAAGGAAGTATGTCCTAGATCTTCTCCAAGAAACAGGCATGTTAGGCTGCAAGCCAACAAATTCTCCTATTGTTTGGAACCATCATCTAAAAAATAGTGTTGGAGAAGTTGTTGATATAGGGAGATATCAAAGGCTTGTGGGCCAACTCATTTACCTGTCCCACACTTACCTTGATATTGCATATGCAATTAGTATTGTTAGCTAGTTCATGCATGATCCTTGATCTCCACTCTTAGATGCTTTATTTCATATTCTGAAGTACCTAAAATCTGCTCTTGGAAAAGAACTATTGTTCTCAAAACATGGGCACTCTAAGATTGATGTTTTCACAAATGTTGATTGGGCAAGATCCATAGATGACAAGAGGTCCACCTCTGGATATTGCTCATTCTTTGGAGGAAACCTTGTTATGTGGAGATATAAAAAAGCAGTTGTGTCTAGATCCAGTGCTGAAACTGAATATAGAGCTATGGCTCAAGGTGTATGTGAAGCACTATGGCTAAAGAAACTTGTTCAAGAATTAGGATTACACAATGAAGCGTCATTCAATCTCTATTGTATAACAAGGTAGCAATTAACATTGCACATAATCCTATACAGCATGATAGAACCAAACACATTGAGATTGATGGGCACTTTATCAAAGAGAAGATTACTACAGGTCAATTAAAAATACCTTTTGTGAGATTTGAAGACGAGCTTGCAGATGTTTTCACTAAGGTCTTGCCTAGTAAAATGTTCCACTCCATTGTATGCAAGACAGGCATGAGAGACAAATATGCCACATCTTGAGGAGTGTTAGGAGTGATGGAAAAACATAGTGTTTAGTTTTATTACAGTTTGTCTTGTATGTGTTAAATATTGTATCTCGAGTAATATTGTAATCTATCTTTGTTGAGTAAATATATTAGCTTGTTGGTGTGCGTGTTGAAGGACACTACCATTCCACAATTCCCTCTTATCTTATTTTCTCTCTTGCTATCTAATTTTTCTTCTGTTCATCACCTTCAAATTCCAACTATATCTTTATGAGTAAATAAATGGCATGTTAGAATCTAGAGAATAGAATGCAATGAAATTTATGTGAAAGACTAAACTCTAGAATGAAATACCTAGAAATCAAGGGCTTTTCTGGTTGCAGAAAAATTTGAGACTTTTGGTTATCTTTGAAAATGTCTTCTATATTATAAAAATTTTTCATAAATTAGTCTAAAAGTAACCCAAATTTATTCATGACCTATCTCAGTGTATAATAATATATTTAGTGTTCTAGTATCTGTTCTACTCCCGTAAAAGTACCTTTCATCTTTGTTTTTGTAATACTCTCAATGTTTTTAAACTATCAGACAACAATGTTGCAGAAAAGAACCAATTTAACCGGAATCATACAAGACTTAGATCTTAAACACAAATCTTGTTAGTCATAACTCATTACTTAGTTTTTTGAGTTACATAAGTATTTGCAATCACTTCAACTAAGATCAATTTATTATTGTACTTTCATGTGGATTGGTAATACTAGGAAGTTCAGAAAGTAGTCTAATGAAGTTGTTTGAGGCTAGATGGGATGTAATAGTCTGAGAATCAAGTTTCATAGTCCCTCTTGCCATCCCATAATATTCAAATATTTTAACTAATTGGAGTATAGATAATAACAATACAACAGAAGCTATATTGATTACACAACTAAGACTACCTGGAGCAATGTTCCTGATGCTTCACCAGGAACAAGAACATCCCAACCTTGAGAACCAAGTATACTCCTAATAGCTTTTAGAAGAACTGTACAAAATTTTGAAACCTGAAAAATCACACTAAGATTTCCACTAGAAACGTTAGATATATACTAGTTATCTGAACATTACGAAATTTTAGAAGAAGTGAAGGAAAACATTAATATACCCTGCACGAATCTCAGCTTCAGTATATGTTCTTACACTGTTGTCAGGGATTCCCAGGGCTTTTCCAAGCATCTAGAACATTTTAAGTGACAACTTAGTTTGTAAGATGATATATGCATCATCACATGAAGAAGTAAAAGTATTGTATACAAATAACTCAATAAAGATGGTCATAAACAACTTATTAAGAACTTACAACAATAATTGTAGGTTAGCAGCTTTAAGAAAGAATTCATGATTATTAAAGGGAATAATCCCTCCATGAATGTCACAAAATTATAGGAACTTATCATCTGTCATAGATTTTACATTCAGAAGCAATAAAATGAAATTCAGTCCTCTTCCAACATATGTAACACAATGTTTGAAGGGGCATATATAGAAGGAAATAAATAATATAATCAAATGAAGAATATGCCCTTATTCTAGAAGTTTGTGCACAGTGGATTGAAGTTTACAATCATAAACTTGCTTCTTAAAAATTACAGAAAATTAGAAAATTACTAATCTATCCAACAGAATTTCACTAATAAAATTCAATGGTAATCCATTTTAAACTGAATATAGTGTTCTAATAAGATATAAGTATTGGCTGAAAAGTTCAACACATTTATCAATGACCAAGAAACCAAAAAAAATTTTTGAAAACTTTTTTCACTTTTCACCTCAACATATATTTATTGGTTTATATAACAACAAATAATTTTTAATTGTTAGAATAGTCAGTTGAATAATGGGCCTAGCTAGTGGACTTGGTTCTAAACTAGAGCTCTTGTAATATCGTACTTATACTTGTACTGTAATACTTCTTTTCTAGTATAAATACATATGCTAATAACCCTATTGGGTACAGCTAACATAGAACAACCACTTATTTTCTTTTTCTCTCTTTTAACATGGTGTCAGAGCCACAATTTCCCTAATTTTTCAGAAAACCATAAATCCCCAAATTTTGAAACCTTAATCTCTAAATTTTCCTTCCTATCTTCAAATTCCTAAACCTAACCCCCAATCTCTACCTTGAAACTCTTGTTCTAAGTGTTCCTCACGAATTTTGCCCAGCCACAATTTGATGATTTGGGCGACTTGAAGAGTTGCATGAACAGTATCAGCATTGGAGGCTGCAGTTTGAGGTAGGAGATGCGACTTAAGGTTGCGATTTGGGGTGGGCAGGTGCCAACAGCGTGCGACCCAGCAGTGGGGAGGTTCGGCAAGGTGCAGTGTGGTGGCCTAAGGTGGTGGCACACAATTCCGGTGTGATTTGTGGTGACAGATGCGCGTTTTGAGTGTGACTTGTGGTTTTTCAATGTTATTTTGTGCTCTTTTGCTTGGGTTGCACAGTTTGGACCTCGTACAGCGTGGGCTGAGTGATTTGGAGGTCTTGCTACGTGTTTTGGAGCTTCAAGTAGTGTAGGCTGTCCGATTTGAAGTGTTCTTAGTCTAGGTGTAATTTCGTATTATGGATGAAGGTGACCCCCGTTCCTCTAGTTTTCCTCAAGCTAGTGCAAATGTCAAAAACCTTGAAATTGTGGAAGTGAAACTTAATGATCAGACTTTGTTTTTTGACATCATCCCAGTAATGGCAAAAATTCTTGATCAAAAGCTAGACAACGATAGGCAGCAATACCTATCTTAGAAGAAAGTTATTGACATCTTTCTAGGTGGGATTAGAAAATAGGATCACCTAATTGATATGCCATAGACTGGTGTTACTATAATGAGGTGGTTAATGGAGGGCAAGTGACTATTCAGTCTTATCTTCAATACCCTTGACAGTGAGGTTCAAGGCCATACCAATCATTGTGAAATGGCAAAGGAGTTGTGGGAGTTTCTAGAAAAAATTTACTCAAGCAAAGATAATTTGACACAGTTGTCTGACTTATGTTAAGAGCTCTTTCATTTAGATGGGAAAGGGAAATCCTTATCACAGATGTTTACTGAGTTTAATCAGACCTTTGAACAATGGAAGATTCTAATGCCCATTTCCAATGATGTTGCAGCCATGCAAGCATAACATGAGCAGGTGGGAGGTCTGTGTTTCATATCAATGTTACCTCCAGAGTTAAGCACAGCTCGCCAACAGATTATATCAGGATTTGATTCTTTGATAATGAAGGGGGTTTACTCTTGCCTTCTTCGTGTATCTAGAGACATACTTGTTCAACTTTCTGCACCTGAGTTGTTTGCTCTCATGAGCTCTACTTCATGTGGAGGGCGAGGTGGTCGTAGAGGTGGTAGAGATCGAAGTCGAGATTCTAGTAGACATAGTGAACCAGGGAAAGGACAAAGAGAGTCTGGAGGATGTGGTGGTGGTAGTTCTAACTTAAGTCATATTGAATGTCACAACTGCCATGGGATGGGACACTTTAAAAGATACTGTCCTAAGTTACAATGAAGATATACTTAGTTATCCTAATTTACCCTTATTCCCACTACAAAACCAGAGTTTGAAACCACTTGGATGGTTGCCATGACTGATGATGAGTTTGTCCAGTATAGCTAGTTTCAGTCCTCTTAGTCTTGTACCTACATTGCTACCATGGTTCAGATAGGTAATTCTATTGTGTGTCATTCTGATTCCAAGTCTAAATGGGTCATTGATTCCAGAACTATTAATCACATAACGAGAAACATAGATACTTTGTCCTCTTTTCAATCAGCTATTCACTCTCCTAGTGTCAAGTTAGCTAATGGGCCTACTGCTCTAGTTATTGAGAGTGGCTCTGCTATTGTCTCCCCTAATATTACTTGTGTCTTATGTCTTTTTCAATTTCTATTTAATTTGTTATCTATTAGTCGACTCACTCATACTTACAATTGTGGTATTTTCTTCTTCCTTGATCATTGTATTTTTCAGGATCTTTCAACAAATAAGATTTTTAGTAAAGGCTACAAGTCTGGCGGTTTGCATGTGCTTAGTGACTAGGTTCTTCACTCAGTAGCTGCTACTAGCCTCTCTCTGCTCAACTGCAATGGCGTCTCAAATATCCTTCTTTGGAGTTTCTCAAGAAACTGAGTCCTACTCTATATAGTCTATGTCTAGTTTACCTTGTAAGTCATGTCAATTTACTAAGCAACATTGTCGGTCTTATGTCCCTAGAGTCATTAAGAGGGTTTCATCCTCATTTGAGTTAGTACATTATGATGTTTGGGGCTCTTGCCTAGTTGTTTCTAAGTCTGGTTCCTAATATTTTGTTACATTTGTGGATGACTTTTCCGGAGTTACTTGCTTTATTTTATTAATAAATACTCCAAATTATTTTCTGTATTTTGTGCTTCTCATGCTGAAATAAAGACTCAATTTAATGTCTACATTATGTGCCTACACAATGATAATGCTACAAAGTATTCTTCTACCCAGTTTGCATCCTTTTCACTGCAGCAGAAAATTTTACATCAATTCTCTTGCCTTACTACCCCACTACAAAATGAGGTTGCTAAAAGAAAGAATCGTCACTTATTAGAAGTCTACCGAGCCCTTCTCTTTGAAATGAAGGTTCCAAAACAATTCTGGGCTGATGTTGTCTCCATAGCTTGCTTTCTTATTAATCGGATGCCTTCTTCTATTCTTAGTGGTAAAATTCCTTTTTCCCTAGTGTTTCCTCTCCCTTCTTATGTCTTTGGTTGCATTTGTTTTGTTCAAAACCATCACCCCCAAGTGTCTAAACTTGATCCACAATCATTAAAATGTGTATTCCTTGGTTACCCTTGTCATAAAAAACAGTATCGGTGCTATTCTCTAGACTTGGGTCGTTACTTTATCTCTTCTAACGTTACTTTGAATTTCAGTCCTTTTTTGGTCTTCTATCTTTGCCAGATGAGTCCCATACAACTATAGATGACTTTTCTTGGTGTCCTCCCTTTCTTCTGGTTTTGATCATGCCATCCCTATTGGTCCACCCTTAAACACGTGTTTTGTCGCAAGGCTCAGCACCTCCAGCTCCTACCGTAGTCTCCAGCACTATACCAGCTCCAAAGTCTTCCTCACCTACTTCTTCGTCTAGGGATCTTCCATCTAATTTGGACCTTCCCATTGCTTACTGTAAAGGTATTTATAGTTGTACTCTCCCAGGTAATCATATGACCTCTCACCCTATTGCTTCTATTGTGTCTTATACCTCTTTACCGTCTTCTTCTTAGTCTTTCATTGCTTCCTTGGATTCAATTACTGTTCCTAAGTCTCTTGTAGAGGCATTGGCACATTCTAGTTGACTGGATGCGATGGATGACGAAATGATGGCCCTTGACCACAATTAAACTTGGGATGTGGTTCCATTGCCCCTCAAGAAGTCTACTATTTGGTGTAAGTGGGTCTACACTATTAAAGTAAATCGGGATGGCTCTATTGCCCAACTCAAGGCCCGTCTTGTTGCAAAGCAGTATGCTTAGACATATGGCATTGACTACTTTGAGACATTTTCACCAGTGGTTAAGATTACTTCTGTTCAGTTACTTATATCTTTGGCCGCATCTAATCATTTGACTCTACACTAGCTTGATGTCAAGAATGTTTTCCTCCACGGTGATTTTGCTGAGGAAGTTTATATGGAGTAACTACCTGGGTATGTTGCTCAGGGCGAGAGTGGACATGTTTGTCGGCTCAAGAAATCTCTTTATGGGCTCAAGTAGTCTCCGCGAGCATGGTTTGGCAGATTTAGCAGCGCTGTAGTAGAGTTTGAATTGAAGAAAGTGACCATGACTACTTAGTGTTCTTCAAGCACTTTGCATCATGATGTATATATTCTCTTCGCTATCTACGTGGATGACATTGTCATTACAAGGAGTGATTCTACTAGCATTTCAGATTTGAAGGCTTTCCTAAAGATAAAATTTCAAACTAAGGTGTTGGGAGTGCTTCAGTACTTCTTAGATATTGAAATAGTTAGAAGTCACAAAGACATTGTGTTGTCTCAGAGGAAATACGTCTTAGACAAGTTGGAGGAAACAGGCCTTTTGGGTGCCAAACCGTGTGATACACCCATAGTTCTAAATATAAAATTGGGACAAGAAGATGGAGAGCTGTTGGACAATCTAGAATAGTATAGGCAATTAGAAGGAAAGTTGAACTATCTCACTATTACAAGATCGGATATTGCATTTCTTGTAAGGGTAGTCAGCCAGTTTATGACCACTTCTAGAACCTCCCCTTAAGAAGCAGTGGTGCACATTTTAAAGTATTTGAAAAAATCTTCAAGACTTGGCTTGCCCTATCAAAGTCATAGTTATTGTAGAGTTGAGGGATTTTCAGATGCAAACTAGGTGGGGTGTCTTATGGATCAAATGTCCACTTTGGGATGTTACGTGTTTATAAGTGGCAATCTCATATTTTGGAAAAGTAAGAAGCAGGTTGTAATATCTTGCTCTAGTGCTAAGTTTGGATATCGAGCCATGGCACATGCCACTGCTGAGCTTGTTTGGATTTCTTATCTCCTTTGTTTGCTTGGGATGGAATGTCCAGGTAGCATGGAGTTATGATGTGATAATCGTACAATGACTCATATTGCCACTAGCCCTATCTTTCATGAAAGAACGAAGCATGTTGAGATAGAAATTGAAAGGAGTCATCAGTCTTAAGAATGTCCAAACAAGGGATCAACTTGCAAATGTCTTTACTAAGTCATTTTTAAGGAAACAGATTCAAGATGTTTGTAATAAGTTGAGCATGGTCAATATAAATGCTCTAACTTGAGGGAGAGTGTTAGAATAGTTAGTTGAATAATGAACCTAGCTAGTAGGCTTGGTTTTATCCTAGAGCTCTTGTACTGTTGTACTTGTACTGTAGAGTTGTGATCAAGTAACCAGTGATGGAGAAATGAAATGGAGGGAAGAAATCGGTGACGGAGAGGGGAGAAGAAGAGAAACTGAAGTTTTGAAAAATTAGAGAAGAAAAAAATTGTATTTCCTTTCAGAACATTTCCAAAAAATATACACCCACCAGCAAAATTACAATCTTGTCCCTAGAACTTGAAATTACAATAATAACCCCACAACACTCCCCCTCAAGATGGAGCATGAATGTCCTTCATGCCCATCTTGCAAGTGATTGAATGAAATTTCCTGTTAGGGAGACCCTTGGTAAAGATGTCAGCAAGCTGATCTTCTGACTTCACAAATAGGAGATCTAAGATTCCTTCAGACAATTTCTCCTTAATGAAGTGTCAGTCAATCTCTATGTGTTTTGTCCTATCATGTTGCACAGGATTGTGAGCAATATTGATGGTTGTCTTATTATCACAATAGAGATTGAGGGACGCTTCATCGCCAACTCCTAGCTCTTGGACCAATCTTCTGAGCCACAATATTTCACAGACTCCCAAGGCCATGGCTCTATATTCAGCTTCAGCACTGGATCTAGCAATAACCGATTGTTTCTTACTTCTCCATGTGACAAGGTTTCCTCCAACAAAGGTGCAATAGCCTGATGTTGACCTCCTGTCATCAACTAACCCTGCCCAATCAGCATCTGCATAGGCCTCTATTCTAGAATGTCCATGTTTTGAGAATAGAAGCTTTTTTCCAAGGGCAGATTTTAGATACCTCAAAATACGAAATACTGCATCTAGATGAGTAGTGCGAGGGTCATGCATGAATTTGCTAACAATGCTTACAGCATAGGCTATATTTGGTCTAGTATGGGAGAGATAAATTAATTTGCCAACCAGTCTTTGGTATCTGCCAAGGTCCACTGCTTTCCCATCCCCTCCTTTCAAGTGGTGATTTTCTATAATAGGAGAATTAGCTGGTTTACACCCTAACATTCTTGTTTCTTGGAGCAGGTCTAAGGCATATTTCCTCTGACAGATAAAAATACCCTTACTTGACTTGGCAACTTCAATCCCTAGGAAATAACGCAAGTTTCCCAAGTCTTTAATTTCAAATTCCTTGGCCAGGCATGTCTTGCGTTGATTAATCTCTTCCATGTCATTTCCAGTTAAAATGATGTCATCCATGTATACAATGATAGCAGTGAGTCTCCCATCACACTTCTTAACAAATAAGGTATGATCTGCATTATTTTGATTATACCCGAGATTTACAATTGCCTTACTAAGTCTACCAAACCATGCTCGAGGTGACTGTTTTAGACCATATAAAGCCTTCTTCAACTTGCACACCTTCCCTGCAGTCTTGCTACAATTAAAACCTGGAGGAATATCCATATACACCTCCTCCTCTAGATCTCCATGGAGAAAGGCATTTTTTACATCTAGTTGTTGTAATTCCCATCCAAAGTTAGCTGCACAAGAGAGAATCACTCGAATAGAGTTCATCTTTGCAACGGGAGCAAATGTTTCTTGATAGTCTATCCCATAAGTCTGCGTGAATCCCTTAGCTACTAGTCTAACTTTATATCTCTCAATTGATCCATCAGCCCTGTATTTGATAGAGAAAACCCATTTACAACCCACAGCTTTCTTTCCTGTTGGAAGTTGAGTAAGCTCCCAAGTGTCATTTTTCCTTAGGGCTATCATCTCCTCCATCATAGCTTCTTTTCACTTTGGGTCATCAAGAGCTTCTCTCCAATCCTGAGGAGCAGTCATAGATGCTACAGAAGAGATAAATGATCTTTAGGAAGGGGATAATGAATCATATGAGACAAAGTTAGAAATAGGATGCTGAGTACATTTCCTGATTCCTTTCCTAACAACAATTGGAAGATCATCATTATTAGTAACTTGAATGGATGAATGGGGAGTGAACTTACAAGTAGGTGATGAGTCAAGTTGTGAAGGAACTGGATCAGGAGTGAGTTCTTGGCTAGGTAGAGTTTGTTGTAGGACATCGACTTGCTTTTTCTTCCTTCGAGAATAAGTCAAGATTTCTATCTCCTTTTGCCTCTCAAGACCACTCATCTCCATTTCTTGTTCGTCAGAATGTGATTTTTCTTGAGTATCACTCTCCTCCCCCTGAACTTGATAAGGTATGAGATCATAGGGTACAATAAAAGGCTCTTCATTACCCTCTTGAGTATTGCCTGCCTCCCCCTGAATTGGTAATGAGTCTGGAGGAAAGTAAGCTTCATCTTCTTGGAAGGTGACATCCATGCTTACAAGTACTCTTCGTGTAGGTGGATGATAGCACTTGTAACCCTTCTGAGGGGGAGAATATCCAATACAAACACATTTTAGAGCTCTAGGATCTAACTTTCTAATAGTTACTCTATGATCATGAACAAAGCATACACACCCAAAAACTTTGGGTGGAACCAAGTATGAGGAAGAACCCTTAAGGACTTCTAATGGAGACTTAAAGTCAAGAGCTCTTAATGGCATTCTATTGATAAGATAACTAGCAGATAACACAGCATCAGCCCAAAACATTTTTGGAACTCTCATGGTAAACATTAGGGCTCGAGCTACTTCTAACAAGTGTCTATTCTTACGTTCAGCTACACCATTTTGAGCCGGAGTATTCACACAACTTGTGTGATGAATGATTCCATTAGTCTCTAGATATTGTTGAAATTCAGTGCTCATATACTCTAGTCCATTGTCACTTCTAAGAAATTTTATTTTCACATCAAATTGGGTAGATACCATTGCATGAAATTTCTTGAAGCATGAAAAAACTTCACCTTTGGAATGCATCATATAAACCCAAGTAGTGCAACTGAAACAATCAATAAAAGTGACATACCATCTATAACCAGATAAAGATGTAATGCGACTAGGACCCCAAACATCTGAATGAATTGTCACAAAAGGAGCTGAACTTTTATTATCAACAGCTGGGTAAGAGTTTCTAGTATGCTTGGCCAATTCACAAATATCACAAAAAAATTCTTTTTCATCACATTTACAATGTAAGTTTGGAAACAATTTCTTCAAAACTACAAAAGAAGGGTGGCCTAGTCGTCTATGCCATCTATGTAAGTGTGATATAACTGATTCCTTCAAGTTCTTTTGAGAGGCCAAGCTACATGAAGGTTCACAGCTGTCCTCCAAAAAATATAGCCCGTTCTTCACTTTACCATAGCCAATCACTTTCTCCGTCTCCGGCTCCTGAAAAACACAATAAGAAGGAAAGAAAGTGATTTTACAATTTAAACCTTTAGTGATAGCACTAACTGAGAGAAGGTTATTTGAAAATTTTGGAACATGCAAAACTGAAGATAACTTTAATGACTTGGTACACACTATGGAACCCTTCCCCATAATTTGTGAAAAAGCGCCATCTGCTACTTGAACAGTATTTTGCCCAGAACATGATGTATATGAAGAGAAAGAACTTAAGGTTCCCGTCATGTGATCAAATGCCCCTAAATCAATAATCCAATAATTTGTTTTAGGGCCGGTGGAAGCATTAAGTGCCAAACTTGGTTTACCTGTGTGAGCAAAGTTAGAGCTAGAAGGAAGAGTGTCCACCTTTGAAGCTTGTGAAGTATCAAGTTTAGCCATCAACCTTTTTAGTGTTTGGACTTCCTCTACCATGAGGTTTTCATTTGAGTGGCTAGGCTCTGTAGAAGATGTCTCAGACAGATGAGCTTGAGGTCTAGTTGGACCTATCCTTTTACCACCACGACCTTTAGTAAGCTTTCCATGTAATTTCCAACATTGATCTCTAGTGTGCCTTGTCTTCCCACAATAGTCACACTTCAGTGTCCTTGTCAACTGAATTAACTGACTTTTGTGGTGGATTTACCACTAGAGCAGATCGATCACAAGAAATAGACAGCAACATGGAGCGTCTTCTACTCTCTTCTTGCTGGATATAGGCATAGGATTGCTTTAGGGTTGGGAATGGCTCCTTCCCAAGCACTTGGGCTCTCATTTGATCATATTTTACATTTAATCTAGCTAGGAAATCAAAGACCTGTTCTTTGTCTTTCAACTGTTGGAATTTTGTTGCATCTACAATGCATTCAGCTTGAAAGTCTTGATAATAATCAAGTTCCTGCCAAAGATTGTTCAATTCATTGTAGTATTGTGATAGATTTTTTCCCTTGTTTAGTCTCATGAATTTTGTTTCTCAACTCATACACAAGGGCATCATGGCCAACTTTAGAGTAAGCTTCAGAGACAGCACTCCAAACCTTAGCAGCTGAATCAAGAAAAATATAGGATTTACCTATCTCATACTCCATTGAATTTAGAAGTCAAGACATAACCAGACTATTGTCTGATTCCCATTGGTCAAAGGTTGGATCAGTTTCTGCTGGTCTCTTCTTTTTACCATTTACATAACCAAATAAGCCCCTAGCCTTCAAGGCAAGCATGCATGATCTTGACCAAACCAGAAAATTAGAGCCATCTAATTTTTTTGGGCACATTTGTAGAGTGGGAAAAGGCTTGGTTTGTTGTTGTTGTTGTATTTGTAGAGTGGGGTTATCACCCAGGGTCCCTACCCTGCTGACCTGAGTCTGACTCATTCCACTTCCAATATCACTAACTACTTCAGACATTGGATTCAATACAGACCTCAGACAAGTAATCAAACTAAGCCCTTAACTAACCTTCACCAGCACAATACTGACCCACTACGTTTCTCCTTCACCTACGGTGCTTTCAAACAATAGACATTGCACAAGAAGCTAGCAACACTGCCTAACGGACACTCCACAAGAAGCCACACTGCCCAACCCACGCCCCCTTCGTCAGCCTCACTTCCAGTCGCAACCCACAAGCCTACTGAGCAGCCTTACTGGTTCAAGCAAGGTAGCCTTATCGGAGCCCGAAAACAACTCCTACCGAGAGCGAGCTCATCAGTTAGGGCACGAACCTGGTCTTTGGTGCGCAAATCAGCGCGAGAGCATCAGGGAAGTGGATTCTGGCGTTTTCTGGTTTCCTTGGGAGGCTATTCCACTGCTACATCGCCGGCATTATCGCTCACGTCACCGGCGTCAGCAACGCCGGCACTGTCTGAAGGAGTCTCTGTCGCTAGTGGCTAGGACTGGAGCAACCAGCTTTGATACCAAGTTGTGATCAAGTAACCAGTGACGGAGAAATGAGATGGAGGGAAGAAATCGGTGACGGAGAGGGGAGAAGAAGAGAAACTGAAGTTTCGAAAAATCAGAGAAGAAAAAAATTGTATTTCCTTTCAGAACATTTCCAAAAAATATACACCCAGCAGCAGAATTACAATCTTGTCCCTAGAACTTGAAATTACAATAATAACCCCACAACATGTAGTGATCACCTTATTGGGTACAACTTACATAGAATTACCACTTACTCTCTTCTTCTCTTTCTTTTAACATTAATTAATTAAATACTTTACATAATGTACAATATAGCGAAATTCACATAACCTAAACAACTAGAAAATCATTGAAAAAAAGAAGCCATTGCCATTCATCATGCATGCACAAACTTTTCTTTCTATTAGAAGAAAATATTACCCTTATCTGCCCATTTTCTCTCCAAGTTTGGAGAGAATACAGATTGTCGGACCCACATTACTTTTCAACTAAGTTTTCTTTCCACCCTATTTCCATCTTTCCATCCAAACAGATGAAGTTTCTCTTTGGTAATGGTAACTCATTTATCCTCAACCAAACATAGTGTAAGTCAAATTTAGCATTGAGCATTACAACTACTGGGGAGTAAATAGAATAATAGGACTAGTCTATTAACCTGGACTTTTTTAGGGAATATCTTAAGTATTTCTTCTGTATATTCATCAGTTAGCCTTCTTGATCTATCAAGAGTAGCTTTTAGTCTCAATGCCCAAATTGTCTTTCCATCCTCGTTTCCTTGGAATAAAAAAAAGATTGCACAATAAGGATGATGAAAAAGCCATTGATCACGCAAAAATATTTAACAACCCACAACTTTAGGAAAGGACAAACAACCTTCCTGTTCGGAAAGGCCTCTATTCTTCCAGGCAATGAGCTCATTTTCAATAGCAGCACACTCTTCAGGCTTCCAACCAGATAATTTCAGTTGGTGAACTCCAATAATAAGGGCTCCAAGTGCATCATTCCATGAATTTACATTTTTTGATTGCACATTTGCCACTAGCCAATGAGCACCTCCTAGAAGTTCAAGCACATTGAGAAACCTATTCAAATTAACCAATCAGATAATGCATTAGAAACAAATATCTTCAATAAAATTGTTTTGGTTTTATGGGTAAACATATCTAGTCAAATTTTACATTTCTATCATCCTTCACCTGCTATAGGAGTGGATGCCAAATTATGATTCACTTTTTTTTTTAATGATTTCTTGTTGTTGGTAAAATGTGATCAACAATGCTGTGAACAGTACTCTTTAGAGACTTGGAAGAAATTAGGACCAATATACAAAATTTTAAAGAGTTGCCTGTTAAGAATAAACCATAAATATCCTAAAGAACGGTAAATGGTGCTAGGTGATTGATGCAGAATAGGATAGAATATAGATTTAATTATATTTTATGTAATTATTAATTATTTTGTAATTTGTGATTTAAGATTTATAATTTAAAATTTTAATTAACGATTTAGAATTATTGAGGATTTGTCTTTTAAAAGTTTATTATCTATTTAACTTTAGGTTATCATATCTCTAGAAAAGATAAGATTTTATTTAGTTTAGAATTTTTATTCAGTTATATTTCAATTCTAGTAAGGTTAGGATTTAGTGTCTATCTAAGGCATTGTTTGCATCCCCAATAATCAAACTTACTATTATATTGAATTATTCAAAAAATATTGACTTTGCTTGCCATATTTTCTATCCGTTCTATATCATTTTTGGTATCAAAGCCTAGTTGAGTTCCCCCCCCATTCATTATTGCATTCTTTCATCTTGCATTACAATTTCATCTACATCGCACCATTGACCCCCATTATTGACACTCTGAAGTTAATACAGGTTTTGGATTTCATATTTTAATTTGTTATTCTTTCTATTTATGATGGAATTTTTGACTTTTGACCTTCTCTTGTATTGATCCTCATGGCTCACTATCCCTCAAGCCATGGACATCATGATTATTATCATAGAGAATCAAGTGATTACCCTAATTATGGGAATTTATATTATTATCAAGAAGCTTATTCACCTTGTCACCAAGATTCTTACAACGTCTCTATGAAACACTATAATGGATATATGAAGGAAATTGGGAAAATGGCTAAGGAACTAACAACAAAGTGCCAACCATGATTTTTAGTGCAAAAAAGTTGAAGATAAAGATTTTGTTAAACCTAAACTTTTTGCTCCTAAAGAGGTTGAAGAAGAAGAGTTGGCAGATGAAATCTATGAAACTTGTCATCCTCCATTTGATTTGGAAAATGATGGCTTTTTTGATCCTGAAGAAGATGTGGATATCCTAATTGAGATCAACAATACTAATGTTGTTAATGACGTTACAACTAAAATTATTGAGGATCTTACTCAAAAGATCAATAAGATCAATAATACTAATGTTAATGATCTCTAAAGTATGATCTAAAGCCTTCACAAGTTCATTTCCCCATAGACTTCATGACTTAGGTTGACACTTAAAAGGTGATTCTACTCCAATTCTTATTGCTGACTACTCCACTACCACAAGCTATCAAGTATTTTTTCTTACTACTTCATTACTTCAAAACTCGAGAAAGAGTTTTTTCTAACTAAGGGAAAATGATGCAGAATAGGATAAATTTAATTATGTTTTATATAATTATTAATAATTTTGTGATTTAAGATTTAGGATTTATAATTTGGAAACTTAATTAGAGATTTAGAATTATTAGAGATTTATCATTTAGGAGTTTATCTATTTAGCTTTAGGTTATTCTATCGTCATAAGGGATAAGATTTTATTTAATTTAGAATTTTTATTCAATTATATTTCAATTCTAGTAGGATTAGAATTTAGTGTATATTGAACGCATTATTTTCATCCCCAATAATCAGATTTATTATGATATTGAATTATTTAGAAAATATAGATTTTGCTTATCATATTTTATGTCCATTCCACACAAGTGATGCTTAATGAAACTAAATCATAATGCTTCAATATATAACATAATAAAACTGCAACCAAATATTTCTTAACATTGTTACACATAACATAAATGTGGATGTTACTAAAGTATAACAGTGAACAATAAATGATATTCTCAAGACATACTAAGTTGCAATTGTTATTGTAATATAACACTCATTCACCCAAAAGATCAAAAGACAACTAAATCCATGAGTCACGCGTTCCTAGAAGACTATAGCAATTAAGCCTTTGGCTGGTGAGTCTGCCCACATATGTTTTGCACTGACTTCTTAATAATAATCAGAAATGTTAATTAAAGGGCCTAATTATATTACAAGGCCAATTATCAGTAACACATTATGTACATTTCTTAATTTAATACACATTCAGCATATGTCAAATATTCTATCACTTCCCCTCAAACTAGAGCATATATATCATATGCACCAAGCTTGTTATAAATTATCTTTACAAGGAATTCTAAATGATTTTGTGAAGTCATCCACTAGTTGATCATTGGAGTTGACAGCCTAAGTTCAGCTAGTGTTTTAGCAAAATAACAATCAATCTCATTATGTTTCTTCCTTTCATGGAATACTAGATTGTCAATACTTTGCAAATTGGGCTGGGTAACAAGTAATTATTATTGTTCAATGAAAATCACATAAAAAAAATACACAGCACTTTTATCTTTTCTATAACCAAGAATAAACTCAAAAGATACCCCTAAGAGTCCTGGCAGCCAGTTTGTGCTACCTAGCAGTTAGATGATGCACAAAGAAGACACAACTAAAGACACAAAGAAGGCAATATGATGGTTGATCTCGAAAAAGAAATGGAATGAGGAATTTGATCTTACAACACGATAGTACGGACAATGTCACCCAAGTATTTGGAATAGAGATTGTCATGCAATAATAGACTACATGTAATCTCATGAATGATGATTTTTCTTTTCAACCACCCCATTCTATTTTAAGTGTATAGGCAAGAAGATTGAAGTATGAGGATCAAGATTCACAGACTTCTAAAATTCCTGACTTTGATGACTTTCTCTTTATCTCTCTATTCTGCATTTAAATATTAATCTGTGGGTTTCATTTTTTTTTCTTACTAATTCCTTTTTGCTCTTAAATTTATTTCTTTCTCTCTCTTACTTCACTGCCTAAAATCCAACATAGGAAATCAAGCAATCCTTTTCCAAAGTAAGATGCTTTGAGTATGAGGAATACCTCTAGCACCAAACTTCTAAGCAGTCAACATCATCCATTGCCTCTATTGCTCACACTGATAATTTTTTTGTCAGTCTTATCCAGTCTTCTACACTTTAACCATGGGTTCTCAATTCTAGTGCCTTCGATCATATTTCTACTAAGTAACCAGCATCTTTTCTCACATCTCACTAGTTCCACGTGTCTTCCTTGTGTCACTCCTACCAATTTTTCCAAAACAATTGCAAAGGTCATTGGTCAAGCCCAACCACTTCATTAACACCAGATTTCGTTCTTTATGCTGCAAGACATCCTTTTAATCATGTTTCTATTAGCAAATTAATGTGTGCCCTTAATTGCTTCATTTATTTTGTTGATAACTTTGTTCTTGTGCAAGACTAGTATATTGGATAGATGATTAGCATATGGCATGAGTCACTAGGGCTTTATCATGTTGTCATACTTCCATCTTCAGTTGCTTACACTTCTAGTGAGTCTCTAGTCCTTCTTTACAATCGCTTAGGACATCCTAACTTTTCCAAACTCCAAAAGATAGTTCAAAATCTCTCTAGCTTCCCTTCTTTAGATTGTGAGTCTCTAGTCCTTCTTTACAATCGCTTAGGACATCCTAACTTTTCCAAACTCCAAAAGATAGCTCAAAATCTCTCTAGCTTCCCTTCTTTAGATTGTGAGTGATGTAGCTATGTAAACTATTTAGAATTTCGTTTCTAAAGCATGTCAATAACTATGTTGCATCCCCCTTTGAATTAGTTCATACAAATTTAGGGTTCCTAGTCATGTTAGTTTTTGATAAAGATATAAAATCATTTGTGTGCCTTTACCTAATAGCTTAAACTTTTGGAATAGTAAATTCTTGAAATGATATTAGAGCTTATGGTTGGAAGTTTGATTCTTGTTGCCCCCATTCTTAAAATAATTAAGTGGAATTTCGACACAAGGTTCAAGGGCCTATGTGCATTTGCTAGACTTGTGAGTTGTCCATACTTCAAGCCCAAAGGGTTTTCATGTGATGAAGCGTGTTGAGATATAAAACTATTCATGTGCCTTCTCGAAACAGCTTAATATTTTGGAAAAGTTGGTTCTTGACAGTTTTGTTTGAGGATTTCAATATTTTGTGACTTTTACCAAGTGAGCCAAGATATAAAAGCTTTAGGAACGAATAATAAAGAACGGTAGATATACAAGCTTGCTAAGAGTAGAGAAAAGAATACAAGAGATTTGGATCAAGTAAAATGTATTAAGGATAAAGAGAGAAAAGTCTTAGTAGCAGAGGCAAATATCAAATAAAGATGAAAAAATTATTTTTACAAGCTTTTCAATCATAAGTAGACAATAAGTATAGACATGGAAGGTTTAAATACTCGAAGGAGGATCAAAACTTTACTTTTTATCACATAATTCGAGAAGTTAAGGTAAAGGAAGCACCTAAGAAGATGGACAATGGTAAGACCATTGGTTCTGATAACATACCTATTGAAGTGTCAAAGTATTTGGAAGAAAAAGGTATATTTTGGCTCACCAAGCTGTTCAATGAGATATTGTGATCCAAGAGAATGCCATATAAATGGAGGAAGAGTACTTTGGTACATATTCACAAATACTCCATATTTAGAGTTATGGAAACTAATGATAGATCAAACTCATGAGCCATACTATGAAACTTTAGAAAAAATTGATTAAACACAGATTAAGAAAAGAGACTAATATATTAGAGAACCAATTTGGTTTTATGCTAGGAAAATCAATCATGGAGGCTATTTATCTTTTTCAAGGTTTGATCAAAATGTATTGAATTTAAGAGAGAGACTTGCACATAGTTTTCATTGACTTAAAAAAGCTTATAATGGAGTGCCAAAGGAAGTTTTATGAAAGATATTAGAAAAGAGATGTGTTAGTATCGCTTATATCTAAGCTATAAAGGATATGTATGATGGAATAACGACAAGTGTGAAAACTCATAAATGTGTGATAGAAGACTTTTCAAGAAAGATCGGCTTGCATTAAGTCCCTACCTTTTTACCTTAGTTTTGGATGTATTAACTAGGCACATCCAAGCTGCAATTCCAAAATGTGTGCTTTTGATAGATGATATAGTCCTAGTGGAAGAGCCAAGAAAGGACATTAATTCTAAACTGGAGGTGTGGAGAGAGGCTTTGGAATCAAAGGTTTCCATTTAAGTAGGACCAAGACAAAGTATATGAAGTGCAAATTTAGTACGAAGTGAGCTAGTAATAATTTGGAAGTAAAAATTAGGAAGCACATCATACCACAGTGTCAAGGTTTAGGTATCTTGAATTGATTTTACAATGTGATGAAAAAATTGATGGGGATGTCATAAAAAGTATACAAGTTAAGTGGTTAAAATGGAGAAACATCTTGGGAGTCATTTGTGATCGCAAAATCCTAGCAAGCTTAGAGAGAAGTTTTACCAAACTACTATAAAACTAACTATACTCTATAGTAGTAAGTGTTGGGGCTTTGAAGGGCCAGTAAGAGGAAAAACTTGAGGGCAACAAATATGAGAATGTTGAGATGGATGAGTGGACATATAAGAAATGACAGGATTTAGAATTATTGTATTAGGAAGAAAGTTGATGTTACACCTATTGAAAAAGAATGACAGAAACTTAGTTACTTCGGTTTACTAGATATTTCAATGAGAAAAGTTTATTAAATTGTTTTTAGCCCAATGAAGATGTATAGAGGAAAACCAAAACGGATATTTGGAGAGATTGTTAAACGGGATATTATGATAAATCGTATTTCTAAAAACTTAATTTCTAATAGATCTCAAAAGCGTTGTTTGATCTATGTAGCCAATCTCATCAAGTGGGATAAAGCTTGGTGTGTTGTTGCATTAATGATTATTCTCCATGCATCTAGTTATTTTTATTGAAAAATTGTTGAGTTAGTTTCTATTTTCTAAGACTTTTGCATTGAGGTTTAGACTCAATTTGATGTTTCATTTCGTGTGTGTTGCAATGATAATACCTGTGAATATATTTCTTATCTTATCACACAACTTTTGTGTTCTTAGGTTTGTTAGTCCTCTTGTGCCCACACACCTTAACAACATCGAGTTGCAAAGCATAAAAAACATCATCTTCTTGAAATAGCCCATATTTGTTACTTAACAATAATGTTTCTTTCCATTCTTTGGTGGATATTGTTCAAAATGCTTTTTCTTTTATTAGCCGTATGCCCTCTTTTGTTTAATATTGTTCTTATAGTAATGTAGACTATACTTCCAACTCGTATCTTTCGTTGCACTTGTTTTGTCCATGATATGACCCTTAGACAAGATAAGCTTTCGACCAAGGCCATCAAATGCATTTTCTTAGGTTACTCTCTACTTTAGATAGGTTATTGATGTTATTCTCTTGATAACCCTAGATGGGATGAGCTTTTGGCCAAGGCCATTAAATGCATGTTGCTAGGTTATTCTCAACTTTAGAAAGGTTATCAATATTATTCTTCCAATACCCCTAGATTAGATAAGTTTTCTTCCAAGGCCATCAAATGCATTTTGTTAGGTTATTCTTAACTTCTGAAAGGTTATTGATGTTATTCTCTTGATACTGAGTGTTACTTCATCTCAATCGGTGTTAGCTTCTTTGTGAGATCTTTCCATTTTTTTGCCTCACCCCTTACTACTAAGGGACATACCATTTATGAGGTCCTTCCTATCCCTATCTGTGTCTTCTTATTACATTCACTGCTCTACACATTCTATTCATACCTCCCCTTTAGTTATATGATCACCATCCATGCCCTAACCTTCCTATAGGTACTATTGATGTTCCAAATGACTCACCTCCTGCTCTAGCATCCTCACTTACCATAGACCCGCCACCAATTGCAACTCTACCAGATGCCATTAGGAAAGGTATTTGCCCTACACCAAACCTTCATCTCATTTACACTTTCTTAAGTTATCAACAATTGACTTCACCCTATTATGCATCTGTGTCCTCTTTATCTTCTATTCTATCCCTAAAACTACTAGCGAGGCACTTTCAAATCTAGGGTGACAACAAGCAATGGCTGACGAAATGGTTGCGTTACATTCTAGTGGTTCTTGGGAGTTGCTTCCTTACAAACTTGCAAATCTATTGTTTATTGTTGATGGGTTTCTACAATGAAAGTTGGCCCTGATGGATAGGTTAATCACCTTAAGGCCCGTCAAGTTGCCAAAGGTTATACTCAAATGTTTGGATCGGATCATATAAACTCTTTCTCTCTTGTGGCCAAGATTGCTTCTATGCCTTTGTTTCTTTCCATCACTGCTCTACATCATTGGCTTGTCTATTAGCTAAACTTCAAAAATGTTTTCCTTCTTAGAGATCTTCATGAAAAAGCTTATATGGAGCAAGCACAAAGCTTTGTTGCTCAAGAAGAGTTTTCTTCTAGTTTAGTATGTAGAATTCATTACTCCCTTTATGGGTTGAACAATCTCCACAAGCTTGGTTAGGCAATTTAGTACTATTGTTGTTCAAGAGTTTGGTATAATTAACGATGAGTCGATGAGGCTGACCATTGAGCTTTCTATCCCCATTCAACACATGACAAATGCATATATCTGGTTGTTTATGTGAACAATATCGTCAGATTGATGAGGATGGTATTCTTCAATTAAAGAACATCTCTTAAAACATGTATAGACTAAAGATTTGGGCAATATCTCCTTCAAATAAACATGCTGGTTTGCAGTACCATGCTCCTATTGGAGACAATTTGGTATCCTAGAAGAGTAAGAATCAAGATGTTGTTGCCAAGTCAAGTGTAGAGGTCAAATACCATGCTATGGCTCAAGCGACATGTGAAATTATATGGTTGAAGCAATTGCTTCAAGAATTAAAGTTTGGGGAGGTGATACAAACAAAGTTATTCTATGATAATTCAACAGCATTACATATCGCTTCTAATCTAATTTTTCACTAGAGGACCAAACACATAGAAGCTGAATGTCACTTTACAAGAGACAAGATTTTGTCCAAATGCATTGCTACTAGTTTTGTTAACTCATTAGATGGCAACAATCATTACTTAGTCTCTCTGAGGTTCTTGTATTGGTTTCATTCGTAACAAGCTTGGCACACGACTCATATGCTCTAGCTTGAGGGAGAGTGTTAGAATAGTGTGTATAATAGTTTAACTTAATTGTACTATACTTGTATTGATTGTACTAAACTTTTACTACAAGGCCCATGGTCTGCAAGTACTTGTATATGTGACTTAATCATCAATGATCAATATACTAGGAAATATTCTACCAAAGGGTTTTGTCTCTCTCTTCTCTCTCATTTTAACAAAGTCCTTCACTTTGGCAAAATAATATGCCACAGATGTAAGTCATGGAATATTATTAACATTTGACAGCTATTTAACTTGTCAATAAGGGAAAGGAACACCAAAAGTTATGCTGACCTGCTTAAAAGAACAAAAGAGTAGTCCTCAAGCCCAATCTCACAAAGGCGCCACTGCATCTCCAAAGAATAAGAATCAAAAGGTGTAGAAAAAAAAAAATTAGCATCCATTAGATAGCTACCCAAATAAAAGATTGTGCTGCATAAACGACTAAAATCAGCATCACCTTTTGACGCATTGCTATTGCAGAGTCAGGAGCATCATTTCTAAGGCCATTTTCAAGACCCTTAATAATCATTTCTCTCAAAGAATTCAAAGATTCCATGGTTTTAAATAACAGATTAATTCCTTGATCTTCCACAACATTGGTTGACTCCGTTGCAGCATCCATATTCTGGAAATGTATAACACATTGTTATTTATTGGTAGTTTGCACAATAATAACAACTATCCAATTAAATTACAAAAAACAGCAGCATTTATTCCCCTTCGAAAGAGAAAGCAATGACTGTTCCAACTTAAGCAAGACTTAGGGTGACAACCACAAACTTTCACCTTAATGCCTTGGCAAGTGCAAATATTTGTAAGTTATTCTTATAAACTTATCCCATTTCTATGAATCCAAAAAGAAGTCTTGTGCTACAAAGAGAAAGATAATGGGGAATTCTTATTGAATCAGAATAATAATACAAATTAGAGAATCTTACACAAATTGGAACACACTGCACACACACGGTAGAACCAAAGCGCACCCAAAGTACATAATCTGCCGAACAGGACAGCCCACTGGTTAGAGGTCCAGTAATTTCCTCCCTTACACACTTCTATCTGAATCCCCTTTATTCAGTCCTACTACAAATTAGATATATTCCTACACAGAAACTACCAATAACTGCCACTAATACACTATAAGCACCCCTAAACTGACATATAATACACATAACTGCCACCTATTACACTTTACTCTTTTATGTTTCCAAAAATAAACCTTAGTAATTGGTGATCTAACAATATTTCCCCAATAAGTTTCACCTTGTCCTCAAGGTGAAAGGCTGGAAAATACTTCTGAATTAGAGCAGAATCTTCCCAAGTGCTTTCAAAGTCCAGGAGGCCAAGCCACTTGATTAACACTTCAGCAACACCATCAACTGAATGCCTAATAGCTTGAACCTGTTTTGGTTGCAGCAACAATTCTCCTTCATCACTTAGGCAAGAAAGTAGAGGTTGAGGTCTGATTGCAAGTTTAATGACTTTCCTGAGTTGTGAGAAATGAAAAACACGGTGAATTTTGGTGCCAGCAGGGAGATTGAGTATGCAACCTGTCCAGCCTTGGCAGCTACTTCAAATGGTCCATAAAAATGAGGACTCAGTTTTTCATTAGGACAATGAGCCAAGGACTCGAATTTGCAGGGCTGTAGTTAAGAAAGACCTGATCACCGACAGCAAACTGAACTTCACGCCCTTCAGATCAGCTTGTTTCTTCATCTGATTTTGGGCTTTAGAGAGGTTTTCCTTTAACTGTTCAAGGATGGCATTTCTGGCTTTCACCTGACTATTGACATCCTCCACAGCAGATAGTTCTTTCACATAGTTTATCAAGGTGAGAGGATCTCTTCCATACAAGGCTTAAAAGGACTCAAGCTGGCAGCACTTGGATACGTAGTATTACACCAAAACTCAGCCCGTGAAAGCCATTTTATCCACTTGCGAGGAAAGCAGCCTATAAAACAGCATAGATAAGTCTCCAAACTCCGGTTCACCACCTCCATTTGGCCATCAGTTTGAGGATGATAGGTTGAACTAAGCTTAAAGGTTGTCCCTGACACCTTTGCTAATTCCTGCAAATAAAGAGAACACAGGGTCTCCATCAGAAATGATGGATCTAGGATATCCATGAAGCCAAACAACCTCTTTAGCAAAGATTTATGCCACTTCCTTAGCAGTAAAAGGGTGTCTAAGAGGAATAAAATGACCGTACATGGTTAAATCAACCACCACCAAACCAGTATGAATACCGTGAACTTTAGGTAAGCCACCAATGAAATCCATAGAAATATCTTCCTAGACTTGAGAAGGAACAGAAGAGGTTGTAAAAGAGCAGTAGGACTAACTGCTTGGTATTTATTGCGTTGGCAAACTTCACAAGCTACAAATTTTTTAAGATCTCCTTTGAGACCTTCCCAGAACAAAATAGATGAGATGCGTTTATAAGTCCAAAAAAATCCAAAATGACCCCCCAACGGTGTAAAGTGAAATTCCCAAATGACAGAATTCTTTGATAACACTAACCACCCCTTGTACATTAAAGAACCATTCTGCAGATAATAACTGATTCGTACTTATGGATTTTGAATTAACTTCTGCACAATGGCTGCCAACTTAGGATCTTTAAGGTTTTCCTCCATCATATCTTCCATGCCAGTCAAATGGGCTGACAGTTATGAAAAATCAGTAGCCCTGATTGATGGTCTGGGCAAAGCATCTGCAACCCAATTCTCACTTTTTATATTGGATCGCAAAATCAAATTCTAACAGTTCTATAATCCATTGCTATTGTTCTCCTGCTATGACCTTTTGTTCCATCAGAAATTTCAGACTTTTCTTATTGGTAAGGATGATAAAGTGCCTTCATAACAAGTAATGACGCCATTTTCGCACTGCAAAGACAATTGCCAGCAATTCCCTTTCATAAACAAATCTGGCTCAGTTTCTTATAGACAAAGCTTGACCGATAAAAGCAATAGGACATCCATCTTACATAAGAATTGCACCCATTCCACTACCAAAGCATCAATCTTAACAACAAAAGTCTTGTTAAAATTCAGCATGGCCAAACAATAATAGAAGTCATGACTTTCTTCAATAATTCAAAAGTGTTTTGTGACTCTGCAGTCCAGTAAAGTGCATTGTTCTTTAGAAGTCTGGTGAGAGGTTCAGCAATCTCACCAAAATCTTTTTTGAATCTGTAGCAGTAGCCTGTTAAACCAAGGGAACCCCTTAAGTCCAGAACATTCTTTGGTACAGGCCAATTCAGCATGGCTTGAACTTTAAACGGATCAGCTTCTGCTCCAGCAGTTAAAATAAAATGTCCAACTACTCAAGTTTTGGCTGACCAAACAGACATTTCTTTTTATTTACCACCAAAAGAAGTTGAGCCAGCAAAGACAAAACAACCCATAAATATTCTAAATGAGTAGGCCAATCTGAACTGTACACCATGATGTCATCAAGGAAAACCAAAATAAATCTTTGAAGATAGGGCTTGAAAATGGTGTTCATGAGTGATTGAAATGTGACCATTAGCCAAGCCAAAGAGCATGACTAAATACTCGTAATGCCCTTCATGTGTGGGGAAAATTGTTTTCTAAATATCTTCATATCTAACCCAAATCCAATGATATCCAGACTTCAAATCTAATTTAAAGAAGATGGTAGCACCTCCTAACTCATCAATAGCAGGTGTATAGGAAACTTATCTGGAATGGTGATACGATTAAGACCCCTAACAATTTTCTCAATTTCATTTTTGGTAGAAAGAGGGTACATATAAGGCCTTATATTAGGAGGTGTGGCATTAGGTTAAAGCCTGATTGCAAGATCATGGTTCTGTTTAGGAGGTAAGTCTACCAGACCAGTAAAGAGTACCTCAAATTCCTTGAGTAATTGCTGTAGTTCTTCTGCACACTCTACTGGCTGTAGGTGAGCATCCACCGGATCTGCCATGGTAACCAAAAGCCCATGCCTTCCTCTGTTAAAGCCTTACACATTATTTTAAGCGACACCATATGCTTAACTAAAGAGGGATCTCCTTGGAGTAGTACCCTTTCTCCCTACCAATGGAACTTTATAGTTCAAGCTCTCCAATTAACCACCACATCACCTAGAGTATCAAGCCATTCAACTCCTAAAACCACATCTGCACCACCCAACTGTACAACAGACAAACAACAAACTGAGCCTTCTCCCACTAGGTGGGGTCGGCTACATAGATCAAACGACGTCATAAACTTCTATCCAAAATCAACTTTTCAGATATACCATTTAACCAAAGGTCTCTTTTAATCACCTCTCCAAATGTCCTTTTTGGTCTTCCTTTGCATCTCTTCATAGGACTAAACACCATTTGGTCAACTTTTCTCACTGGTGCCTCTCGCGGTCTTCTTTGTACATGCCCAAACCACCGTAACCAGGTTTCTGTCATTTTTTCCTCAATAGGCGCCACCCTAGCTCTCTCCCGAATACAATCATTTCGAATTTTGTCTCTTCTTGTATGTCAATTCATCCATCTCAACATTCTCATTTCTGCCACTCCCATTTTATGTAAAGAAATCTTGTGCGATGAAAAAATTCTGCATTCCCACTTGTACATTTGTACAACGCCCTCTACCTTTAACTTGGTAACCATCACCAACTGCGACAGAAAACAGGTTATCTCCTTCAATTGGGATCTGCAATGTCTCAACCAATGCAAATGAGACAAAATAAAGGGATGCACCACTGTCAAGAAGGGACAACAACATCGTTTCCCCAAACTACTCCTTTTAATTTCATTGTTTTAGGCAAATGTAACCCTGCCATAAAGCTAAGTGATAACTCCATGATGTTCTGTTCCAGTACGTTCTCCATAATATTCATTGTTTTAGGCAAATGTAACCCTGCCATAAAGCTAAGTGATAACTCCATGAGGCTCAGTTCCAGTACGTTCTCCACAATATTCTGTTCGTCCTCACACTCTTTGGTCCAACTTCCTCAGTAGAATCAAGTAGAATAACTTGAAATTGCTAAAATTTGCAACGATGACCAGGAGAAAACCTTTCATCACATCTAAAACATAGACCCTTTTCTAACTTATCTTGATACTCAGCATGGGAAAGCCTCCAAAGATTTCCAAATCCCCTTTTGTTTAACACCAACACTGCACCATCCTCTACCTTCTGACCAGCTTTGGGTGTGGAAGATGCTTGACTATCTTCTGTATTAGACTTAGCTAATTCTGAATTGCAAGGCAGATTAGAAGAAAACTTTTTTGCATAGGCATTATGCCCACTGTTTCGGTAGAAGTCTCCTTATACCAACTTGATCTTAAAAGAGAAGTCTTCCTAATAATCTGACTTCTGCTTTGTTTTCATCAATTAAACCAGAAAGAAAAACTCTTTAATAACTCTTCGGACATGTCTTTGAGTGGGGTAGATAGAAGTTCAAACTGGGCTCTATATTCCGCCATTGAACCCAATTGCCTTAACGCCAAGGTTCTTCATGTGCTCTTCCTTCTTGTGAAGGCCTAAACCTGTCCGTCAACTCCAGTTTGAAGATTTCTCTAAGATTGGTGGCCGAGCTTCACACCATTGAAACCAATTGAGTGCCAACCCTTCCAAGCAAACTGCAGTGGCTACCACCTTTTCTTGGGGACTAATATCCATTGACTAAAATTTACCTCTCCACTCGGAATGTCCAACCACAAGGATCTTCACCACTGAAAATTGGTAATTCCAATTTCCAAGTCTGATTATCACTTTAATGGATTTCCTTCTAACCCCCAGTGACTTTGATCTCATCCTTATGCACAACCATCTCTGGATTTTCTTCATTATTATGCTGCCCAACATTAGAATTTTCACCTATGGGACTGTTGTCATGGCAAAGAGAGATTCCTTCATCTCTGCAATCATATCTCGAAGAGCCACCAGATTCTTGACAGTTTCCATATCTTCTCTCACGGTTCCCATATCCCTTTCCAAATTCTCAACACATCCTTCCATTCTTGAATTAACCATTTCCTCTAGGATCCAAATGATGCTCTAATACCAAATAATAGGGAATTCTTATTGAATCAGAATAACAACACAAATTAGAGAGTCTTACACAAATCGGAACACACTATACACACACACACACACACCTCAACACTGAATTGCACCCAAAGTACATAATCTGCCCAAACAAAACAGCCCACTGGTTTAGAGGTCTAGTTCCTCCCTATGCACTTCTATCTGAATCCCCTTATTCAGTCCTACAACAGATCAGATATATTCATACACAGAAACTACCAATAATTGCCACTAATACATAATAACCACCTTAAATTGACATTGTTGGTAATTGTATCATTTTACTGTCTGTTGGGGTATTATTGTAATTTTTCCCTTAGGGTTATTTTTGTAATTTCAGTTTGGCTCTAAGGGTATGTTTGTAATTTCTCAATGGCTGTATTTTCTTCTTGGTGGCTGACCACCGAAATAGAGTTAGTCGAATTTTTTAGCTGAATTTTTTTCGCTCTCTCGGTTCCTCCCTCATCTCCATCGACTCCGATTCTCACCATTCTTCCTACTCATTTTCAACCTGGTATCAAAGTAGGTTCACCCCATAATAGAAGCATAAGTCACTAGCGTTAGACTTGAAGCCAATGTCAGCACCGGCAAGGTGACGCTGGACCATTTCTTCACCCCCAACTGGACTCCGCCAGCCAGCCAAGCCATAGGTTCTTCTGCGCATTGACCAAGTTTGAACCCTAACTCGTCATTGTCGTTCTTTGGTTTTTTCGGGCTTGTTGTGTCGACGCCATTTGAGAATGCCGGGCTTGTGAACCCGAGTGCGTCGTTGCTTAAACTTGCTGGGTGCGACAGAGTGGGGAACTGTCTAGGAGTCGGTAGTTTGGGCTGGCGAAGACTGTTGGGTGTAGGAGGGAGAGCAGTTTAGGTATTGTGTGGTTTGGCCATCAACTGAAAATTATCTGACACTCAAGGATGTCTAAAAGTATTAGTGAGACTGTAGGCGCTTCAACCTTAGGTGGTAATGTGAGTAGATTAGGGACTCTAGGTGACAATCCCACCCTTCAAATGTGTCCTAAGAAGCCGGATGGTTCTAAATTTTTGGTGTGGTCATGGGCTTGTACACTTTCATTGAAGGCTAGAGATTTATTTGGATATGTGAATGGTAAAAAGAGAAAACCATCAGAAACAGACCCCACATTTGATCAATGGGAGGCAAATAACAGCTTGGTTATGTCTTGGCTACTAAATTCTATAGAGTATGAGATAGCCAAATCCTACATCTTCCTTGATACAACTGCCAAAGTTTGGAGTGCAATATTTGAAGCCTATTCTAAGGTTGGTCATGATGCACTTGTGTAAGAACTGAGAAAGAAAATTCATGAAACTAAGCAAGGGGAAAAGTTTGTATCTTAGTACTACAATGAATTGAGCAACACCTAGCAAGAGTTGGACTATTACCAGGACTTCCAGGCTGAATGACTGCAGATGCTATCAAATTCCAACAATTAAGGGATAAAGAAAGAGTTTTATGATTTTCTAGCTAGCTTAAATGTGGAATATGATCAGACTAGAGCCCAAATGCTTGGAAAGGAGCCATTTCCAACCTTAAAACAGTCTTATGTTTTCATTCAACAGGAAGAAAGTAGGAGGCGCTTTATACTTCTCCTTACTTTGTATGACCAATTTGCCTTAGTGGCAAATCCACCACAAAAGTCCCTTAGCTCATTAGACAAGGCCTCATTGAAGTGTGATTTTTTTGGGAAAGCAAGACACACAAGAGAGCAATGTTGGAAGCTTCATGGAAAGCCCACTAAGGGTCGAGGTGGAAAAAGAACAAGCTCATCTAGACCTCAAGCTCACTTGTCTAAGGCAGCAATTCCAGCTCCTACAGAACCTAGTCCCTGCAATGAAAAACTCTCTATGGAGGAAGTCTAAGCACTTAAAAGGTTGATGGCTAAGCTTGAGACATCATAGTCTTCAAAGGTGGGAACTTCTTCTAGTTCTAACTTTGCCCATACAGGTATACCAATATTAGCTCTCAATGCTGTCTCTAGTCCTAAAAATAAATCATTGGATCATTGATTCAGGAGCATCTGACCATATGACTGGTACTTTAAGTTCCTTTTCATCCTATACACCATGTGATAGACAAAATACTGTTCGTGTAGCAGATGGTACTTTCTCAAAAATAATGGGGAAGGGTTTCATATCTTGCACACAATTGTTAAACTTATCCTCAGACTTGCATGTCCCAAGATTCTCAAATAACCTTTTTTCAATTAGTGCTATCACTAAAGACTTAAATTGTAAAGTCACTTACTTTCCCTTGCACTGTGTTTTTTAGGAGCTGGAGACGGAAAAGGTGATTGGCTATGGTAGAGTGAAAGATGGCCTCTATTTTTTGGAAGACAACCTAGAAACTTCATGTAGTTTAGCACTCCAAGGGAGTTCAAATGGGTCAAATGCATCACAACTGCATAGATGGCATAGACGTCTAAGCCACCCTTCTTTTGTAGTATTGAAGAGATTATTCCCAGACTTATATTGTAAATGTGATGAGAAAAATCTTTTTTGTAATGCATGTGAATTTGCTAAACATACGAGAAACTCCTATCCAATTGTTGATAATAAAAGTTTAGCACCTTTTGTGACAATTCACTCTAATGTTTAGGGCCCTAGTCGCATTACTTCCTTATCTGGCTATAGATGGTTTGTCACTTTTATTGACTGCTTTAGTCACATTACTTGGGTTTACATGATGCATTCAAAGAGTGAAGTCTTCTCATGTTTCAAGAAATTCCATGCACTGATCTCCACTCAATTTGATGCGAAAGTAAAGGTCCTTAGAAGTGATAATGGGTTGGAATATATGAGCATTGAGTTTCAATAGTATTTAGAGGCTTATGGAATCATCCATCAAACTAGTTGTGTGAATACTCTTGCTCAAAATAGAGTAGCTGAACGCAAGAACAGACACTTATTACAAGTAGCTCGATCTCTATTGTTCACCATGAGAGTGCCCAAGATGTTTTGGGCAGATGCAGTGCTATCTACAGCATACCTTATCAATAGAATGCCCTTAAGAACACTCCACTTTAAGTTTCCTCTAGAGATTCTCACTGGGTCCTCCTCTTGGTTCCACCTAAAATTTTTGGGTGTGTATGCTTTGTACATGATCACAGAGTGAATGTTGGTAAACTAGACCCTAGAACTCTTAAATGTGTTTTTATTGGGTATTCTCCCACTCAAAGGGGCTATAAGTGCTACCACCACCCAACACGGAAAGTGTTTGTAAGTATGGATGTCACATTTCAGGAAGATGAAGCCTATTTCTCTTTTGAATTGGTACCTTATCATGAGGAGACTCAAGAGAATAATGACAAATTTTCTATTGCAACCTATAGTCTTATTCCTTATCAAATTCAGGGGAAGTTAGACAATACCCTAGAAAAGTCACATTTTGAGGAACATGGAGAGGAAGGAAAGGGGTCACATCTAGAGGAACATGGAGAAGAGGTAAGCGAACTAGAGAAGCTGAAGGAACTAGAAATCTTGACTTACTCTCGGAGGAAGAAAACGCAAGTGGAAGCCATTTAGCAAACTCTACCAAGCCAAGAGCTCACTCCTGATCTGGTTCCTTCACAACTTGACCCATTAATTGCTTGTAAGTCTCCTCTTCATTCTTCCATTCCAATTGTTAATAATGATGATTGTCCCATTGCCCTTAGGAAAGGAATTAGGAAATGCACTCAACATCCTATTTCTAACTTTGTTTCATATGATTCATTATCCTCTTCCTATAGAGCATTTATCTCTTCTATAGCCTCTGTAACTGCTCCTCAAGATTGGAGGGAAGCTCTTG
Source organism: Dicorynia guianensis (assembly GCA_037013595.1). Lineage (NCBI taxonomy): Eukaryota > Viridiplantae > Streptophyta > Magnoliopsida > Fabales > Fabaceae > Dicorynia > Dicorynia guianensis. Next base: position 27,796,718 of record JASUAB010000012.1, on the reverse strand, counting down.
ATGACCCAAAGTGGAAGGAAGCCATGATACAGGAAATGACAACTTTAAGGAAAAAAGACACTTGGGAACTTACTCAACTTCCAACAAGAAAGAAACCTATGGGTTGCAAATAGGTTTTCTCTATCAAATACAAGGCTGATGGATCAACCGACAGATACAAAGCAAGACTAGTAGCTAAGGGATTCACACAGATCTATGGGATAGATTATCAACAGACATTTGCTCCTGTTGTAAAGATGAACTCCATTCAAGTTATTCTCTCTTGGACAACCAATTTTGGATGGGAATTACAACAATTAGATGTAAAAAATGCCTTTCTCCATGGAGACTTAGAAGAAGAAGTGTTTATGGATATTCCTCCGGGTTTTACCTGTGATAAGACCACAGGGAAGGTGTGTAGTTGAAAAAGGCTCTATATGGCTTAAAGTAGTCACCACGAGCATGGTTTGGTAGACTTAGCAAGACAATTGTTAATCTTGGTTACAAACAAAGCAATGCAGACCAAACATTATTTGTAAGAAGTGTGATAAAAAAATTACTGCCATTGTTGTATATGTGGATGACATTATTGTGACTGGGAATGATATGAAGGAAATTAATTGGCTCAAGTCTCATTTGGCCAAGGAATTTGAAATCAAATACTTGGGAAACCTGCATTACTTCCTTGGAATTGAAGTTGCTAAGTCAAGTAAGGGTATTTTCATTTGTCAAAGGAAGTATATACCAGATCTACTTCAATAAACCAGAATGTTAGGGTGTAAGCCAATAGATTCTCCCATTGTAGAGAATCATCACTTGAAAGCTGGTGATAGAGAAGTGGTGGAACTTGGTAGATATCAAAGGCTGGTTGGTAGATTGATTTACCTCTCCCATACTAGACTAGATATAGCCTATGCTGTAAGCATTGTTAGCAAATTTATATATGACCCTCGCATTACTCATCTTGATGCAGTGTTTCGTATTTTGAGATACTTAAAATCTGCCCCTAGAAAAGGGCTACTGTTCTCAAGATACGAACATTCTAGAATAAAAGCTTATGCAAATGCTGATTGAGTAGGGTCAATTGATGATAGGAGGTCTACATCAAGCTATTGCACATTTGTTAGAGGGAATCTTGTCACTTGGAGAAGCAAGAAACAATCAGTGGTTGCTAAATCCAGTGCTAAGGCTAAATATAGGGCTATGGCTCTAGGAGTGTGTGAAATTTTGTGGCTGAGAAGGTTGGTCCAAGAACTTGGAGTTGATGATGCAGTATCTCTCAAGCTCTATTGTGATAATAAGGCAACTATCAATATTGCTCACAATCCTGTCCAACATGATAGAACAAAACACATAGAAATTGATAAATGCTTCATCAAAGAAAAACTGTCTGAAGAGATCCTAAAATTCTTGTTTGTGAAGTCTGAAGATCAGCTAGCTGACATCTTTACCAAAGGACTTTCAAGTACAATTCTTCATTCAATTATTTGCAAGATAAGCATGAGAAACATCTATGCTCCATCTTGAGAGGGAGTGTTGGTAATTGTATCATTTTACTGCCTGTTGGGGTATTATTGTAATTTTTCCCTTAGGGTTATTTTTGTAATTTCTGTTTGGCTATACAGGTATCTTTGTAATTTCTCAATGGCTGTATTTTCTTCTTGGTGGCTGACCACCGAAATAGAGTTAGTCGAATTTTTCAGCAAAATTTTTTTCCCTCTCTCGATTCTTCCCTCATCTCCATCGGATCCAATTCTCACCATTCTTCCTACTCATTTTCAACTGACATTAATACACATAACTGCCACCTATTACACTAATTTCCATCAACTCTCTTATGTTTCCTAGAGTAGACCTTAGTAATTGATGGTCTAACAGAAGAATTATAAATTGAAATGTACTTGTATAAGCATTTCCATACACATTTCAGAAATCTTTTTGGATCAAGAGTAGTAAAATAGGTCAAGTGTGTTAGGACCCCCATGTATGGGAAAGGGGCTGGTACAGACAAGTGGCTAGTTTACACCCAAAGGGAATTCCATGGGGCCCAAAACCGTTAAGGGAGACAAAATGAGTGGGAGTGAGGGTTAGTGTCAGCAAAATAAAGAGAGAAATTGGGTGGCAATGGGGGATATTCTGCCTTGTACCAGATTTTGGACAAGCCTTAGGCTTGGGGTTACAAGAAGTATCTTCCTCAACAAGGGGCACTACCCTGTGGAGAGGCTGGAGTCCTGGACCTCTATTACCATTGTTTACACCCATATTTGCAGTAATAGAAGTTGAATTTCTATTGGTTTACTCTGTCTCTATCAAGTGGTCCTACCTGCCAGATGCTCTCGACAGGGATGGAGGCAAGAGTGGAGGTGTTAGAGAAAGGAATAGAGGAAGTGAGGAGGAAGCTAGGTGGAATGGAGGACATACAGAGGAAGTTGGACTGCTTAGAGGACATGAAGGCGACAATGAATCTGATAGCAGGCCAACTGCAAGAACGAAACGAGATAGAGAAAGGCCCTATTGAAGAAGACCTATTCGCTAGTTGGAACCAAGTCAAGCAAACGGTTGAAAATGAAGAACAGGCGACAGATGCCCAAATGACCGAGAAGGAGACGATGACACTAGCTGAAGTTCAGCTGACGGCTAAGAAGGTAAAGCTTCCGAATTTCGATGGGACAGACCCAGCGGGGTGGCTGGTGAAGGCAGAGAAGTACTTTGAGGTGCAAGGAACCAAACCAGAGGCCAAGGTCCATGTCGCTTTTATCAGCATGGAAGGCAGCACGATGCATTGGTTCCGCTGTTTATGCAACAAAATTCTGGACCTTAAGTGGGAGATACTCGCCTTAGAGATGATCAGAAAATATAGGGGGAGAAAGGCCGGAAATCCATATGAGCAACTAGCGGCATTGAAGCAGAGAGGACAAGTGGCCAAGTACATAGAGGAATTCGAAATGATGGCAGCTCAGGTTCCATCACTGCCAGAAGAACAAGCGTTGAGGTACTTCCTCAATGGATTAAGTGGTGAGCTGTGACGGCGGGTGAGGATCCATGAACCATTGGAGGTGTCCCGTGTTATGTCCCTAGCAATGCATATTGAAGACACTATCCTAGGAGATGCGGGAATGGATGGGGAGAACGATGGACCAGGGTCTCTATCGGGAGCTCCTGGACCTATGGTGGGTCATGTACATGATCCATGGGGCAAGGATCCATGGTAGCGGGCCGACACAACTTGATGGGGCCTAGTAAGCTTGGGCCGAGCTATAGTGGGGCGAATTGGGGGAGGCCCAAAACCAGCAACCTAGGGCAAACAGGAGGCCAACCCCGAGAAAGAGCCACAAGCCAGGGAGGGGAGCAACCCTCTCAAAAAACTTCGACGACGAGCAATGGTAGATTCATAGGAAACCATGAACGGGGAGTTCGTCACCTCCCCTACCAGGAGTATCTCCGGTGAAAGGAGGAGGGTAAATGTTTCCGGTGTGAGCAGAATTTTGAGCTGCTACACAAGTGCCCCAAAAAACAGTTACGAGTGGCGGTCCTACTGGGGGACGAAGAGGATGCCAAGATCGAAGAGGAGTTCGTCATGGGCGACACGAGCAATGAGAATGGAGAGTGTTGGGTGCTCAATCTTCCATGCTACTCGGTGGGGGGTATCACCAGACCCCAAACTATAAAGCTTATAGGGGCAATCGAAACAACCCCAGCGGTGGTCATGATCAATAGTAGGGCTTCTCATAATTTCATATCAACCAGTCTATGCAACGCCTTAGGGCAACCAATAGAAGATGTAGGGACATTCACAGTGAGACTTAGGGATGGCCGGAGGCGAGGAACCCCCGGTATGTGCAAGGGAGTGGCCATGCGACCGGGTGAAAAGGGGTTTGACGCTGACCTACATCTGTTTGAACTAGGTAGGGTGGACATGATATTGGGAGTGACTTGGCTGGAAACGTTAGGTAAGGTGGTGGCAGATTGGAAGGAGTTGACGATGCCATTCTCATATGAGGGTAAACCAATCAAAATCAAAGGAGACCTAAGCCTGGGCAAGACTCTGGTGACTGCCAAGACTCTATCTAAGGTGGCAGACGTGAACTTTTGTGGGGTTCTGTGTATAGAGTGGAAGGAGGATGTGAGGGGGACCCTAAGTGTAATGGCGGAGGACTAAGGAATGCATGAAGGGGACCTCAAGGAAGGGCTAGAGGCTGCTGTATCAGGAGAGGATAAGTGCAGAGGACGAAGGCAGGAGATGTTGGCATTCCTAGTGAAACACCGTCAGGTATTTTCCATGCCAGATGGGCTACCCCCTCGGCATAATAGTGATCACAGAATTCCCTTGAGAGGAAGGACTGATCCAATCAATGTGAGATCCTATCAGTATGCCCATTATCAAAAATACAAAATAAAGAAGTTGGTGGGGGAGATGATGATGGCAGGGATAATTCGCCCTAACTCCAGTCCCTATTCCAGCCCTATGATTTTAGTAAAGAAGAAAGATGGAAGCTGGAGGTTCTGCGTGGACTATAAGGCGCTGAATCAAGCCACCATTCCGGACAAATACCCCATTCCCATCATTGAAGAGTTGCTGGATGAACTATATGGGGCCAAGTATTTCTCCAAAATTGACTTGAGGTCTAGCTACCATCAGATTAGGGTGGCAGATGATGACATACCCAAAACAGCATTTCGCATGCATCAAGGACACTACAAGTTCATGGTCATGCCCTTCGGATTGATGAGCTCAATCAGTCATGAACTCGACATTTCATCCATACTTGAGGCAATTTGTATTGGTGTTCTTCGACGACATTTTAGTTTACAGCAAAAGTTGGGAGGAGCACCTAAAGCACGTGGAACTAGTGTTGCAAAAATTAGAGCAAGAACAATTATTTGCCAATTTGAAGAAATGCCACTTCAACAGGACCACCATGGAATACTTGGGCTATATAATATCGCATCAAGGAGGGGGTTTCTGGGACAGTCAAGGTAGTGAGGGGGTTTCTGGGACTAACCAGATATTACCGCAGACTTATTAAAGACTATGGCAAGGTGGCAAGGCCATTGACACAACTCCTGAAGAAAGAGGGCATTCTCTTGGGATGACAAGGCACAGGAGGCCTTCCTGAAACTAAAAGGATTACTGATCGAAGCCCCTGTTTTGAGCATGCCCGATTTCACCAGACCATTTGTAGTGGAATGTGACGCCTCGGGGTCAGGCATAGAGCGATTCTGATGCAAGATGCCAAACCCATAGCCTTCTACAGCAAGGCGTTGGCTGACAGGAACTTAGCCAAGTCCACCTACGACAAAGAGCTCATGGCTCTTGTACTAGCTATCCAGCACTGGAGACCCTACCTCCTAGGACAGGGATTCACAGTGCAAACTAACCAAAAGAGCTTGAAACACCTGTTAGAGCAGCGTATAACCACCCAAGACCAGCAAAATTGGTAGGCCAAGCTGCTGGGATATAACTTTGAAATTGTGTACAGGGCGGGCAAGGAGAACAAGGCGGCTGATGCATTATCCTGCATCCAAGAAGAGGGGGAATTGAATGGCCTGTCCAAACCAAGATAATTAGACATGGAGGCAATCTTGCAGGAGGCAAAATCAGACCCGGACTTGGCTAGGATCAGGCAAAAGCTCTCAGATGACCCTAATTCATGCTCTCATTATACCATCAAACATGACCAGCTGTTTTATAAAGGGAAGGTAGTGCTGCCTACAAAGTCCCAGTGGATACCAAGGCTATTGGAGGAGTTCCACTCCACACCAACAGGGGGCCATTCAGGGGTCTATAGAACATACAAGAGGGTGGCTGCAAATCTATACTGGGTTGGTATCAAGGGGGATGTGACCAAATTTGTGGCCTGCTGTGGGGTGTGCCAAAGGAATAAATATCAAGCAACATCTCCTACAAGCCTATTGCAGCCGCTGCCCATTCCGAAGGCCATTTGGGAGGACATTAGCTTGGACTTCATCACAGGACTACCCCGATCAAAAAGGTATGATGCGATCTTGGTGGTGGTAGATCACCTCTCCAAGTATGGACACTTCATACCACTAAAACACCCTTATACGGCCAGGTCTGTAGCAGAAGCTTTCTGCAAGGAAATAGTCCGTTTGCATGGGATTCCAGGGTCTATTGTTAGCGACCGCAACCCAATCTTTGTTAGTAATTTTTGGAAGGAGGTGTTCCGAATGCAAGGGACTCAATTGAGGATGAGTTCAGCCTATCACCTGAAGACTGACAGACAAACCGAGGTGTTGAATCGGGGACTGGAAACATATCTAAGGTGTTTTGCGTCAAAACAACCTTGTGCATGGGCAACTTGGCTCCCATGGGCTGAGTTTTGGTACAACACGTCATACCATGGAGCTGCGCGAACCACGCCCTTTGAGGCTGTATATGGGAGAGCCACACCCTCTTTGCATAGATACCTGCTTGGAGAAACATTAGTGGAGGCAGTAGAACAAGAACTGCTGGGCCAGGATGAGATATTAAGGCAGCTGCAATTTAATTTGCAGAGGGCTCAAAATCAAATGACTAATTTCACCAATACCAAGCGTAGAGAGGTGGAATTTAAGGCCGGGTACTGGGTGTACCTCAAGCTGCATCCACATGGGCAGCAATCAGTATCAAGGAGAGTTCACCGTAAGCTGTCAACACGCTATTTTGGACCCTACCAAATCCTCAACAAAATAGGGTCGATAGCCTACAAGCTGCAACTGCCATCAGGATCACGTGTGCATCCGGTCTTTCATGTGTCACAGCAGCCCTACCCCCAAACCTAGAGTGCGAGGAACCCCCTTTGCATTCGAGAAACTACTGGCATCTCACACCATTACAAGAAATGGGGAAGAGATTTCCCAAGTGCTCATCCATTGGGCCACTAGACCACCCAAGGAAGCCACATGGGAGGACAAAGAAATGATCCAAGGCCAATACCCTACGTTCAGCCTTGAGGACAAGGCTGCTGAACAGGGGGAAAGTATTGTTAGGACCCCCGAGTATGGGAAGGGGGCTGGTATAGACAAGTGGCTGGTTTACACCTGGAGGAAATTCCATGGGGCCCAAAACCATTAGGAGTGAGAGAATGAGTGAGAGTGAGGGTTAGTGTCAGCAGAATAAAGAGAGAAATTGGGTGGCAGTGGGGGATATTCTGCCTTGTACCAGATTTTGGACAAGCCTTAGGCTTGGAGCTGCAGGAAGTATCTTCCTGAGCAAGGGGCACTGCCCTGTGGAGAGGCCAGAGTCCTGGACCTCTATTACCATTGTTCACACCCATATTTGCAGTAATAGAAGTTGAATTTCTGTTGGTTTACTCTGTCTCTATCAAAGTGTAGTAAAATAAGTTCAAACAAATGTAGCAAAAAGACAATAATAACCTGATAAGTACTTGTATATAAATTAAATGGATTTCAATAAAATGAAAAACAAATCCAGTTCACAACTTAAAGGTGCTCTAAAACAGACATACCACATTATTTCTGCTTATAGCAATAATAAAATTCAACTCCATACCTGGCATATTCCAGCTTCAAATCAAAAGATAAAAAAGTGAGATCATCATAAGAAGCAAACCTACCTTTTTGCACTCCAAGAACAAATTAAGCGCCGAAATATCAAGGTCATCCATTGATTCCCTGATAGATTCTAGCTGTTCTGCAAGGCTGCAACATGACAAAATATTAAGCTTATGTTTCAGTATGATGATTTAAGATTTTCCACCCATTGAAAAGTTATAATGCAAGAGTTGACCAGTAGCCTTGAGATGAAAATCAAGAAATATACCATACGGCTCAGGTTGCTAAAAAATGACCAAGTTCAAAGCAAAAGTTCCTAACACACTCTAATCAAGTTAAATCATGTCGCAATGAGCCGTCAACATTAGAACCTTTTTTATTCTCGTGTCCAGCATCACTGTTACTAAACAAACTCTTTAAATTCATTTTGAAGACTGCATTGGTAATTCTAGGACCTTCTAATATCTTAAAAGTGTTAGTTTCAATTCAAGGCATTATTTAGCAATTTTAGTAAATATCAGTGAGGTGTTATTTTTGGGCCAGGACTTCTGAATTTATTTCACCAAAAGTACTAATATCTTGGTTGGGTGATGCAACCATGTAGCCTGTGTGGTTAGGCCATCTTGCTTCTTTGTCTTTGCTCTATTAAATGATGACTTTAATATTAGGTCCCATTCAGACTCTTCTCATTGACATATAGAGTCATATTTTTGTAGAGTTTAGATTGATCTTGCCCAATCTGCCCCACAAGTTACAAAACCACCTAACATTCTCATGAACGCACTGCTCAAAGCGCCATACAACCATCAATTCATCCTGAATCATCATATCATTGCTTGCATTATCCTAGAGACAAACTAATATTTAGGTCCCTAAAAGACAGTGTTTCTCAATTAGAACCCTCCACTTCTAATTCTTAATTGAGTTTTTATCTGTTATATCTAATTCAATTTGGTCCCTCCATGGAAGGTCATCCATTGGAGCATGCTGAAACAGACGATAATTCAAATATGAAGATTTGAGAAGGAACAAACTGAGAAACTTATATTTCAAATGCCATAATATAGATTTCACAATCCAACCCTAGACTATCAAATAGTTAATTCCTCTTCTGCCCTGCACAATTAATTTACTATCAATGCCCAAAAATGCATTTGCTTTGTATAATGCACTTCTGCCCAACCAGGCCTCCACACCTTGCTTTCTTTGTCAGATTAGTTGAACTTCTTGAAATTATAAAAAAGCAGTCAGATGTATTTCTTATTTGTTCACGCCATCAGCGTTGCAACCGTGAAATAAGATCTGTGCTAAGGTTGTATCCCCTCTATGGGCAATCATAAAAGTAAAAAAGACTACCATATCATAGTTGGGTTTGTTTTTCTACTTGATAAAGAAAAAATTGAAACATACAGAAATATATGTAGGGGACCAAAAAGAAGCAAGTAAAAAGGCAGAGGATAAGGTATCTGTATCCCACACAAATAGAGAGTTAAACTAATAAAACCTAGTATAAACATTAGAAAGTTTCTTAAAGTTGTTTGACATGTAGAAAAGGGAAACCTCAATAAATTAACCAGAGGCCAAATGGCATAATGAAGCCAACCGACCAACCCTAGCCCAAGAAAGCAAAACAGACACCAAATAATATCATAGAGAACATATTGACAAAATGTCTCCCTCCTTCATTTTTCTAACATCTTGTAGCATGCCAGTAACTCATTATTGAAGAGACAAACTCAATGTTCACTTAGAACATCGAAAAGCCTATTCAAATGTTCCAATTATGAACAATGGAGATATCAATGGCTGACAGTCTTAAAAATACTAAAACTGATGATACAAATATTAGTATATTATACGTATATAGCTTTGCAGGGCCTTATTACAAGTACCAACTACTAGTCATTAGATTTAATGCAGTTGAGCACTATAGTCCAGTGAAAAGATTTGACCTCAAGGGGCCTTTAAACTTTTATTAAAGCAGGTGGCAAGAAAACTACTCATCCTGATTTGGAGCATGTGTGAACAGCTGAAAGAAATATATACAAATTAAAGCCAATGAATTCAAAGTCCAGAACCTCTTAGCCATATCTATAGAGAAATGAAGTGAGACAAGTAAGCAACAAGACACTTCAATTCAGATTTTCAGAGCTGCCCCTCATTAAGATTCCCAAAAGAAACTACATTACAGGTAAACCCTGAGTTAATAACTCTAAGGATCAAAAGAAAAATCCCACTTCACTGAACAAGAACCAATTCCCTGTCCACATTGCAAGTTGTTGATTGAATACACAATGATAAATAATGCCACTTGGTGCTCAGGGGGATTGAGACAATTTTTCTTCTATGATCTCACACGTTATTTTAGAAGAAATCAGATTCCTAAATATATCATTACCAGTAGAGGGAAAGTCATCTGAGTTATTCCCAGTCATATACAATTATTAGTCAATTACAGCCACTGAAGTTCATATTATTCCCATCTTGGTGTTAGAAAAACTGCAGAACAGATATCAGGCAATTGCAGTTCATGTTATTCCCAGTCATAATTATTAGTCAATTACAGCAATCATAGAACTCAAATTTTCATTGTATAGAGGAAATTTGTGCAGATATCCTTTGATAGTTTTTTCCATTAAAATTATTCATGAATGAGGTATAAATTTACAATAGCACTGATCTGAATAACAAATAAGTATAATCCTCCATTTATGAAAGGATGGAGTGCTCATTTGTCAGAATTAAAATTTTCATGTCAAACCTGCCAGCATTGAAGAAATCTTTGAGTTCTTGATGGAATATCTTGAACTGCTCCACAAATGGTTCACTAAATTCTCCAGGGTTCTTCGTAATTCTAGCAAGCATTGCTTCTGTAGCAACCAGGTCTTCAGGGCCAGCATTTCGGTGAAGCTTGTTTTGTATTGTATGCTTAATTGCTAACTGGAGGGTAAAGGCATCATCAAACACTTATACTTGAACTATAAAGTAAAGTGATTGACTAATTTCTTCAGTAAGGATAACCTTGATGTCACGAGGGATATCATTTCTATGAGCAATATCTCTAATTCGAGTCAAAGGAACAGAAGCAGTGAATTCCACTTTAAAAGATGGCAAACATGGATGAATCTTGCGAATGACTAGAACTTCCTGCATTCCAATAAAATTATGTTAACTGGGAGAAGCAAGGCATACACTGCAACAGACCACATAGATACAAGTGACAGAAAATACAATTAAGATTATGTTAAAAACACAGTTCAAAAATTGGTTGAACAATCTTTTAATTTGGTCGATTTACATGTAGTATAGAATAGACATCTAATAAGTACATATATGTGCGTAACCACATAAAGTCTTATCACCCATTAGGATACAGAAACAGGACATTAGTCATATATTAGATGGCATGTGCACACTATATCTATATATATATATGTGTGTGTGTGTGTGTGTGTGTGTGTGTGCAACTAACTAATCAAATAAAAATTTTTCAATATACGCTAATTAAGGCTGTTTAACCTAGATGACTACCTGGGTATCCCATGTTAACATATTTCTATTATTTGATCAAGATCAATACAGGGCATCAACTCAACCAAAATAAGAAATTAACTTTCTACCCATCATTTTAAACATGTAAACATCACCTGAGGTGAGACATCTTTCCTACAACAATGCCGCTCTAACTCACGAAATATGAGCCTTGAAATCTCAGCATGCCTGTTTGGCCGGTGATGGCCTCCATCTTCAAAACAAGCAATTTGTCCTGTGTTTATCCACTGCATAAGATGATCCAAGAAAGGCAAGACAACAAATCAAGAAGGGCGTACAGGATTTGATATCCGGTAAAAGACAAAGATAGGAGATCAAACACAACCTTCAGATAGATAGCAGAGTTTATGAGAGCCTCCAATCGATCTTCACCTTGCAGACTTCCATATATGATATCACGTACAACATCAAGCTTCAAAATGACAAATGTAGACAAACTATTGAGTCAATGATTAAATTTATTTTAAAAGAAGAAAAGAAAGTTTCTAGGTGGGATTGTTTTTGAACATGGCAACACAGAGGTCTAAACATTTTTAGGTGAGATTACAAGTTTACAGATTTGTCTCACTTTATAAGAAATCAAGCTGTTAGCAACATGTGCTCACATTCAGATTAAATACCCATCTCAAATGCTGAGTGGAAATTTGAGAGCGTTATATAGAATAAACCCCCATAAGAACAGGCTCTGCGAAATAATGGCAGTAATGGAGGCAACTCCAATGTCAGGTAACAGAAAGTTGAATTACTATCTTTCAAGCATAATCTGGATAAATGGATCATTCAGACATGGAAAACCTTTCAGAAAATGATATGTCCACAATCTGAAGGAGGAAAAAGAAAAGAGAAAAAAAAAAAAAAAAAGCAGATCTTGCTGCATGTTTATGGCATGGGCAGACTAGATATCATAGATTACAACACAGCAAAGGTGAAAGGAAATTTCTTATAAAGGCTAGGATGTCCATTGCATGTATTATGCAAATAACATTGGGTAACACAAAGTGGAGCTGTTAGAGCTAGTTCAAATAGATTAAGGAAGATAAAGTGGAACCATTAGAGCTAGTTCAAGAAGACAAGCTAGTAGCTGATTGTGTAGAAAGAATTCAAGTTGGCACAGTTCCTCACATAACCAGACCAATAAATGCTAGGAGACCTAATAGTAGCATTTAGGCAAATAAAAAAATTTTTAATATGAACATAAATTGTTTGTAGAACGAAAAAGAGAAAGAAAAAGAAAAGGTAAGGTGAAAGAAAGGGGGAAGAGCTCAAGCCTCCTTTTACACTCAACCCATGGTAGATAGAAGTATCTAATTTTAATGTTTACTAAAAAAACAAATTGATTACATACACATGATGAAATGAGAAATTATGTCTCATGAAAATGTGAACCAAGCAAATTAACATAATTTTAACATTTGAAGCAGCGAGGCTATATGGCCGTTTTTGATATGACTGAAATGTGAGAAGATCCAGATACAATCCCTGGAGAAGACCACAATATAAAAATACAAAAATGGGCCATAGACACTTTTCTGCATTATAATTAAAATTCACACAAATTAATTTAAAGCTAGTAAGGTACGTACCAATGTTGAAAGAAACAACATGACAGATTGAAAGGTATAAAGTAAGCAACCATTAGCATATAAAGCAATAACGTATGCAGCAGTTGAAGAACTTCCATAAATCATAAAACCAGCGGGATTGCATTACCTTTCTCCACCAATTCCTTGCTTTTTTATCACCTTCAACCAGCTTCAGAGCTAATCCTTCAAGACCTGACATGTCCCATTTCCTTTCTGTTTCTTGGTTCTTATGCTCATTGGATTGCATGAAAGAGACAACTTTACCTTGCCAGTGCCCTACAAAAGGACTTGGCACTACTTTCAAAAGAGCAGCGCCATCATTAGGTTCTGACTCATTATCTCCCAAATTCTTCTCATCTTCATCCCCAGCATGATCCAAAGGTAGTAGTTCCAAATTCTCCTGTGTTGTGTTCCATCTAGCAACCATCCCAAAATTCCCTACTCTTGGCAGTTTCAAGACCCGGTTTTCTCCATCTTCCCAAATCAAACTCTTGTCCTTCCTCACAATGACAAACTTATACTCAACAAGTTCCCCCACATTTAAATCAATCTCACATACCCATCCATTCTCCGTCCAATTCATTAGAATGCTTTTCTTCCATGATCCAAATTTTTTGGTTGATCCTAAAATGGCCACATGCTCACCAAATTCAACTTGGTGATCTAATCTAATATGTAGCCACACTTTCTCACGTCCTGACTTGGTTTTCATCTTATTCTTCTTTTTCTTCTTTTCCTCTTCCCTGTCACAAATGATTATTTGTCATAATTTTATACACCTAGTCTTGAGGGTTGAGACTATTCAGCATATTGTTAGTCCTTCCCCCTGATACTATAACAGCATTTAAACAGACAAGTAAATACTAAAGACTGACAATACCATAATAATTATAGTTGTTTAACATTTGAAGTCACACCATTCACAATTGTACAGTGCTGGAGATTTTTATTTTCATGGCACTAGCCCCACAGAAACGCACAAATCAAGCACTACGACACTGCACAGGCATAAATGATGTGACTCCAACTGGTGTGCCACTATCATGAAACTGTCACATAATATGGAGAATTGATGAAACTCTTCCCGACCCGAACAAGATGAGAATTTCAATCAAAGAAAACAATGTTGTCTGTTTTAATGCTAAAATAAAAAAGCATTTCAGCAACATTAAGAAAAAGCGTCGATATGATTTTTTCTTCAAAAGTTTCCAGAGAACTCAACATCCACGAGTAACCATGGTCCCGCTTTCTTCTAAATAAGGCGTAAAATATTTGTAAAGCTTTAGATGTAAATCGCAAGAATTCAAGAAAACAGAGTGATAGCCTGTCTGGTTGTGCTGTTGTATAGCTTAAAACAACTCACTTTCCTGTATTTTGAGGGTCAGCAATTACAAATATTGCCGTGCGAAAGCACAATCTATTTTTCTACTGTCAAAGAGAGTAGTAACTTTTGCTCAAAGTAGAATCCAGAAGAAGACATCAGCTAGTCTGCTTTCAAAACAAATGTGAGTCTCACAGAAGTGCTTTCGCAGAAGTGATTCTAGTTGCTGTCAGTGGAATACCATACCTGGTTTGGGTGGAAGATACACCACAAACAACTCTAGGAAAGAGTTTTCGGAAGTTGTTTGAAACTTCTTTCGAACCCAGACCCTGAAAATGAAGAGAAACAGGATGCCTCCAGAACGATGACGTATTCGCAGATGGAGGTTCTCCACCACGACACTGAAGGAATCTGAATTGGCTTCGAGGAGGGTGGATCTGCGAAGAAGGAGAACAGTGCAAGACACGCAAAGAATCCATTGTTGATTACAATTCACAGGAAACAGAAAAAGTGGGCGAAGCGAGCTTTCACCGGGACTGGGAACGTGGAGTGTTATGGAGCTGTGAGGGCGGGTTTTTCATGACGATGGACAGTGACAATGAGAACTTTGCCTCCTTAACACACGTGGATTAGAATTCAACGGCCGAAAGCAATGCTGTGCTGGATTTTAATAAAGATGACAATGATGATTATCATGACAATTTTAGTCGATCATTAGCTTTTTGGTTTTTTTCTTCAGAATATCACCTTCAAATTAGTCGTATGAAAATTTAAACAAATTTCCCTTAAATCCTTAAACGATGTTGTTATTAACTCCAAAATGCTATCAACCGTAGCAAATTAACTAATTGAGCTGTTATTGCTTAGTCAAAGTCAGTCCTTCTTGGTCAAATCCCATCCTAACCGTTAATTTAAATCCCTTGTAGCTTGAGAAAGGGTCATTTTATGCTACTCCATTTTCTATCATCTCACCTTATATTCAGTTACTTATAAAGTTGTCAAAGCAGGCCCACCTCATCCTACAACATCCTACAATTAAATGGGGCAAAGAAAGTTGGGCTGCAATTTTGGTGGATTAATAAAATATTAACTTAATCTATCCCTTAGATAAGGCGAGATGGACTGACCCACAAATTAAAGCATTTTTACACAAAAAAAAATGCAAGTTAGCCCACTCTCACCTCACCTTGCCATGATCTACAAGTTAAATGGGATAAGATAATTTATTCTCATTTTATAGAGTTATAAATATATTTCGCACTTTATGCAATCACAGGTCAAGTTTGACCTGTGATTCATACCTGTTTTAACATCTTTAGTTACATTCATATTAGTCACATCATCTACTTTTATAAGTGTGTGTAATTAAATATAAGATAAGGTAGTATAAAATAGAAGTAGCATTGTGGTAGAAAGGATTAGGTCATGTGTGGTCTTCATTTTGCATAAATAAAGCATATTGCATTGGTAAATCTTGATTAATTCACCCCATGCATCCAACTGAGGGTTCTTTCATTAAGCACGAAGTGGATCATCATATAGGACAAGTTATTTGCTCTCATTTAAGGAACTTGTAAAAGAACAAAACGTCACATATCTTCTTTATCAAGTAGAGCCTGGCAAAGACAGTAGTGGCAACAACACGTGTCAAAAATTGAGGCACCAAATCTAGAGAATGAGCCAAAGGCTTGTTATCTTTGACAATCTTTCCAATGAGCTCTTTCATGAGTAAAATCTCTTTCCCTCAAACAAAAGATGTGATAACTATTTTGCCATCCACCTCAATTTTTTGCATGCATGCATGGAACATACACCAACTTGTCACATACATTTTTTTTTAACAAGAAAGAGGTTAAACCAGCCTAACATCACTAAAGAAAGAAAACATGTCTATGTCAATACATCGAAACAAGCTAAATTTATTATTCTTCCAAAATCCACTTTCCTATGATGATAATTTGACTTAAATAGATCTTGTTTGCTTTTATTGAGAGAGAGCTCAATCAAGAGAGCTATACCTTGAAGATAGCCTAGACTTTCTTTCTAGGTGTCTTCTTCTTAGCAAATATGGGTTGTTTCTCTTTCTAAACTTTCATTATTTTCATTAAACTTTAGACATATTATCTTCTCCTTCTTCTTCATCATCGTCTATTATTTCTTTTATGTTTCTTTTCAATACCCTTTTCTTCTAACGGACTATCTTTAGGGTTTTGCATGTTGAAATCAATGACCATTTTTCTCTTTGGATAACAACCAGTTTTGGAGCTACTCTCTTATGCTTGTTAGTGAGCATCGGAAATAGAAATTATTCCTTCTAGGAAATTATGTTAAGGTTTTCCTTGTTTAGGTCCCTTTGATGTTGAGGCAATATGAACTACTTTTGAGGCATCTTCAGATAGCACATACTGCAATATCCATGAAATCAATATATTTCCAAGATACTAGCACTATTCGCATGTGCTTTTTCTATGGACCTTGTCACCTACAAAATTTGCATCATTGTATGCTACAAGATCACAATACGTAGAGTTGGAATACCATAATCAAAAATGCATAATACACATCAATTTGAATATTCTTGTTATTGCTTTGAGGTGTCCCTCTTTAGGATTTGTTCGAATTTTGCACAAAGGCAAACATTGAACATCATATTTGAAGCTTGTCAAATATAAGAAAGCACTTATCATTTCTTAGTATCTTTTCTTGCGACAAGTTTATGATTCTCATCATTATCAACCCTTGTTGGTGGATTCATGGAAGTCCTCATTATTTTAGTAGTTAAGGCCCATACTTGTTTATAAGTCTATAATGTACTTGGTTTGACTTATGAATATTCTTTTTTTGTTTGTTTGTTTCATATAAAGCTCACATAATGTGGTATCTTAGCAGTTTAACCTATTAGATAGTTTGGCATTGACATATTAAATTTTTCTTGCACTTACTTGACTATATTCAATTGACTGTTAATGTTTGGTTGGTGTCTTGGTGTCCTTTGAGAAGATAAAATTCTTCTCCTTTGTGAATTTCACGTCTTGTAGTATGTTACATATTTTTACTTACTATTACATCTTGTATTACTTGTTAACTATGGGATGTTACAATTTAACTTTAATTTTCTTTTATCAGATTTGTGTATTATAGGACATATCCAAATCCACTGACTAAAATAGCTCAGAGGAAAATGGCTAAAGGAAAAGTAGTTGAAGCTAAAATTAGAACTCCTATAATAGAAGAACAACATAGCTTCAACCCTATGGATGAAGATCTCCTGTAACTTATGTATATTTAATATTACATGTAAATTTATAATTTATAGTTCTTATCTATATTTGTGAAATTGGGACTATCTAATGATGTTATATTTTAACAAATTGTAGCATTGATAGTGGTATCAACTGGAAGCGATTCCTAAGCTCCTAGAGACATATCAGTTCATGGCATAAATTCAAGTTATTTTATATTTTTTTAAGTTATTAGTTATTTAGTGTTAACTCTCATCTTTTGTTAACACTCATATTGATTATGTTTATGGGGTAGAATATTTTAAGAAATTTGATAAAAAATAAAATGCTATTGAGGTAAGGATTAAAGAGTTATTTTAGTTTCTTAATGTAATCATCATATGATAGCATTTTTATAACAAAGTTTATCCTCTTATACACAAATCAAGAAATCTAAAAGCATGAAAAAGTTTATCAGAAAAGGATAAATTGCCTTATAAGAATACAGTTGCCAAAGCCCAGGAACAAGTTCGAATGGAGGAGAGAGCACAAATTCACAAAGTGTGAAAAATATTGTATATCACACATTCTTTACCATTGGGTCACTAATATTGGAATAATATTATAAGTTGTATACATTTATTTTGTAGGAGACTCTCTCCACAAGGTGCTCACCCTTAAAGTTTAAAAGAGTCATATGTGGAATTGATGACTCTAAAAGTAAAGTAGTTGATAGAATGAGGTTTAAACAATTGCTGCAGATTTGATGTGATTCACTCGAACACGACATTTGTTTAAAAATTTTAAACGCATTTGATAGTAGAAGTAAGATGTTGTCCTTCCGAGGATTAATATTTTGTATAACCAAAGAGGTGAGTGAGATTTTAGGTATTTCATGTGGTGAAAAACCAGTTTCACACTCTATCTCAATCATTCATTACTAAATAAAATGAAAGAAAAAGAGTTCAAAGTGAAGGAATGGAATGATTTAGAACAAATTATCAATGAGAAGAGGTGTAACCACATGTTCGCCTGTTCCTTCCTTCTTTATACGTTGGACATTCTATTATGTCCAACTTCTAGTACTAGAATATCGAATAAGTTGTTAATTTCAGCTTGGACACAAAAAATGCTACTGACTATAACTAGGCACCATTTGTATATAATATTTTGGTAGAAGAAACATTTAAATTTAAGATTGCCAAGAATAAGAACCAAAAGGGGAAGACGTGGGCAAGCGAATGTTTATTATTTTTTAATATATGTGATCATTAAACTAATTACTTTTTATATTAGTCGTCTTTACATGTAACATACCTGTGAAATGTTTTGTAAATATTTTTTTTACAAAAGTTTCCTCTCAACTTATTACATTGTGATGACACGGATTCGCCATTGCAATATTAGATGAATCAGTAAATCCAGGATCGCATTATCCTATAAAAGAAGAATCGAAAGGTACATATAACTTTACTATTAATATGATTTGCCCTTACTTACCATATGAATCAGCTAATAAGTGTCACATTGTGTTATAAAAAATTTTATATTATAAAATTAAAGTGGATGAGGAGAAGAAAACTCTCTCTAGTGATGTGTTTCAGCATGTGGTATGCTCTTCATGTCATTGCATTATTTATATTGATTGGAATAAGATGTATGTGTTAACTATTCATAATTCGTTTCTACTTTGTAGGTGATTAAAGAAGCATAATAGAATTTAGTGACAAGTGAGCTCAAACATGCAAAATAGAAGATACGTGATATGCATTCATTGCTAATTCTCATTGATCAAGCTTTGGGTCAGACACTGTGTTTGCCAACCGTTCCTTTACAAATGGCCTCCTCTTTCAATGAGTCTAGCGATGACGTTGAGGTGGTAAAACAAAAACAGGAAACAGACATAATGTTTGGCCCAAAACCTGAAAAAAAAAATATAAAGGAAGGTCTATTAGGAAGCTGATAAACAAAAGTTGGATGTGTTTGCACAAAAAGAAAAATCCGAAAAGTTGGCCAAACATTTGTATCTAATAACCATATAATTCATCTATCGTATGATACTATTTACCTAAGAAATTTACATTTTGATTGGCCAACCATGCTAAAGTGTAACACTAAATAATCAAAATATAACTTTCCTAGGTAAATAGTATCATGCGATAGATGAGTTGTATGGTTACTAGATACAAACGTTTGATTATTCTTCCGGGATCTTCTTTTTGTGTAAAATACATACAACTTTTATTCATCAGCCTCTTAATGGACCTTCCTTGATTTTTTTTTTTTTTTAAGTTTTGGGTAAGACATTGTGTTTGTTTTCTATTTTTATTCCACCACCTCAACGTCATCACTAGACTCATTGAAGAAGGAGACCATTTGTAAAGAAATAATTGGCAAATAGTGTCTAACCTAAAGCTTAATCAATGAGAACCAACAATACATGCATGTCACGTATCTTCTGTTTTACATGTTTGAACTCACTTGTTACTAAATTCTGATACGCTTCTTTAATCATTTGCAAAGTAAAAGCGAATTATGAATAATCAACACGTACATCTTATTCCAAATAATATAAATAATGTAATAACTAATGACACAAGGAGCACACCGCATGCTAAAATACATCACTAGAGAAAATTTTCTTCCCTCCTCCACTTCAATTTTAAGATACAAAATTTCTTACAACACAATGTGACATTTATTAGCTAATTCATATGATAAATAATGGCAAATATATCTTAACAGTTAAGTTATATGTATCTTCCAATTCTTCTTTTTTAGGATAATACAATTCTGAATCCGCTGATTCATCCAATATCGCAATGGCAAATCCGTGCCGTCATAATGTAATAAATCGAGAGAAATTTTTGTAAGAAAAATATCTACAAAACATTTCACAGGTATGTTATATGCAAAAACGACAAATATAAAAATAATAACATAAAATGTAATTGATTTAATGACCACGTATCTTAAAAAATAATAAACATCTATCAACCCACGTTTTCCCCTTTTAATTCTTATTCTTGACAATCTTGAATTTATTTATTTTTTTACCAAAATATTTATACCAATGCTGCCTAGTTATAATCAGTAGCATTTTTTATGTCTAGAATTGCAATTAATAACTTATTCGATGTTCTAGTGCTAGAAGTTGAACATAAAAGAATGCCCAACGTATAAAGAAAGAAGGCACAGACGAACATGTGGTCACACTTCTTCCCACGAATAATCTGTTCTAAATCATTCCATTTCACTTTGAACTCTTTTTCTTTCATTTTATTAAACAATGAATGATTAGAGACAGAGTGTGGAACTGATTTTCCACCACATGAAATACCAAAAATCTCACTCACCTCTTTGGGGGTTATACAAAATATTAATACTCGAAAGGACAGAGTTTTACTTCTACTATCAAATGCGTCTAAAATCTTTAAAGAACTGTCGTGATCGAGTCACACCCAATCTGCAGCAATTATCTAAACCCCATTCTATCAACAATATTACTTTTAAAGTCATCCATTCTACGAATGGCTCTTTTAAACTTTAAAGGTAAGCACCTTATGGAGAGAGTCTCCTACAAAATAAATGTATATAATTTATAGTATTATTCTAATATTAGTGACCCGATGATAAAGAATATGTGATACACATAACAATTTTCACACTTTGTGAATTTGTGCTCTCTCCTCCATTCGAACTTATTTTTGGGTTTTGGCAGCTGCATTCTTATAGAGCAATTTATTCTTCTTTGATAAACTTTTTCATACTTTCAAAATTTCTTAATTTGCTTATAAGGGAGTGAACTTTGTTATAAAAATGCTATCATATGATGATTACATTAAGAAACTAAAATAACTTTTTCATCCTTACCTCAATAACGTTTCGTTTTTATTAGATTTCTTGAAATATTCAGCTTTATAAATATAATCAATATTAGTGTCAACATGAGATGAGAGTTAATACTAAATAAACTAATAACTTAAAAAAATATAAAATAACCTGAACTTACGCCACGAACTGATATGTCTCTAGGAGTTTAGGGTTTGCTTCTAGTTAATACCACTATCAACCCTACAATTTGTTAAAATATAACATCATTAGATAATCTGAATTTCACAAACATAGATAGACAATATAGGTATGAACTATAAATTACAATTCTACATGTAATATTAAATATACCAAGGTTGCAGAAGATCTCCATCCATAGGGCTGAATCTATGTTGTTCTTCTACTATAGGAGTTCTGATTTTATCTTTAACCGTTGTTTTAGCTACTTTTTCTTTAGCCGCTTTCCTCTAAGCCATTTTAGTAAATGAATTTGGAGATCTCCTACAATGCATAAATCTAATGAATAAAAATTAAAGCTAAATTGCAACATCTCACAGTTAACAAGCAATACAAGATGCAATAGTAAGTAAAAATATATAATATATTACAAGACACGAAATCCAACAAAGGAGAAGAATTTCATCTTCTCAAAGGACATAAAGTCACCAACTAAACATTCACAGTCAATGGAATACAGTCAAATAAGTGTAAAGAAAATTTAATATGTCAATGCCAAACTATCTAATAGGTTAAACTATCAGGATACCACATTATGTGAGTTAAAGCTTGTATCTTACATTCCCTAGGTTACTTTGTCAGGATACCAATTGAACACTTCGAGCTTATGCATTAAGTTAATTAAAGTAGATTCAAAATTCTAATATGACACATTTGATAGATATTTTGTAATTTAGCAAACAATGACACATGATAGCTTCCATGCCATATTTTGTCTAATCACTGGACTTACATATCATGTAATAGTAATTAGCATAACTAGCCATATGAATGAGGATTCACCACTTATGCACTTAGAAACAAGTTGATTAAGTGGGCAAATTTTATATGCAATGGTCGAATTGTAATATGCAATAAATTAAAATGTAATATGCAATAAATAAAATGTAACAAACAATAACTAAAATATAAGATCCGATAGTTGAAATGTAACTCTTCTAGATAAAATGTAATATGCAATAGATGAAGTATATAATTCAAAATGAACGTGTACTAGGCCATAGACACTAGTTTTCACCACTTAAATACTTAGAAACAAGTTGATTAAGTGAGGAAATTTTATATGTAATAGTCAAATTGTAACATACAACAGTTCAAATGTAACATACAATACATATAATGTAACATGCAATAGTTAAAATATAACACCCAATAATTAAATGTAACTCGTAATAACCAAAATGTAACAAATCATAGTTAAAATATAACATGTAATAGCTAAAATGTAACAAGCCATAGTTATAATATAACATAGAAGACAGAAACTGTAACATGGAATGGTTAATGGGCAACAAGCCCTAGGAATCAATTTTCACTCAAAAAAAAGTTCACCAACTTCAAATTTCACATACAATAGTTAAAATCTAATATGTAATAGCTAAAATGTTATCTCCAATAGTTAAAATGTAATACCCAATAGTCAAAATGTAACACACAATAATTAAAATGTAACATGCAACAAATAAAAGATAATTTGGCCACCTCCCACAAACAGACCACAATTACACCTATTACACGTTCAAAATAGCTTTAATTTATGGTAGACAGGACAATTTTCTAAAACGTCCACAGGCTTGAGTTTCATTTATTGTCAAGCTATTTCTGTAATTCAAGAATTAAATCTTTACGATGTAAAGAATTAAATATGCAGCTTCATACATCAAAAGTTTAGTCATAGTAATATCTCATGTTAGTCACAAAGAAATCGTTTATGGACCCATGGATACATTTCATTCTCTGCAATCACTTCAAGATTATAATAGTAAACTAAAAATTCCCAAGGGACAATTTCATACCACAACCCTTTTTTCAATTGACCTCATACTCTATTAACCTCTCATAGCTCACAACATTCCCACTGAATGTATCCATATATACCTCACAACCCTATATAGTACAAGGTTTAAGATCCCTGAAGTTTACCCCACTATACACCCACTTCAAACATTCAAAAATCAATTAAAACCCAAATTGTAGAGAGATCATCAAATGAGTACCTCATCAACCTCACTAACAAATTGAATAAATGAACCAAATAACACACTAAAAAACTACTCTAAAAAAATATATTCACTGTGCCCTCAGATATCAACAAATGAGCATGTTATCAACCTCACTAAAAGCCTCTCAACATCCATCAAGGTTATGTACATGAACCCCCAACTGCTACATATCTATCTATTACCAATATAAAAATAATAATAGCAGCACATGATGATAGTGGAAAGTATGGAAGACTACCATGTAAAGACTGTCAACTAGCACTCAGAAAAACTAAGAAACAAAAAGCTCTCTGATTAAAATACATCACATTCAAAACATATTACATAACATAGTAAACATTTTAGTTCACTACATTGAAAAACAACAACAACCAAAAGATAAGCACACAAAGAGACGAAGAATATAGTATTGGAAGATGGAAGAGCACTGACTTTCAGGCAGAGAACGATGTAGCAATATCAGAGAAGGAGGACTGATTGGACATCAACGACGACGAAAGAGTGGGAGAAGAGAGCGGGAAAGTTGAGCCGATGTGCGAGAAAAAATGAGCGACAAAGGACGCTAGCGAGCGACTGGAGGATAGGCACAGAGCGAGCAGCTGGAAGTTTGGCAACAGAGCCAGAGAGCGAGAGAGTGCCACAAAGCGGGAGACGGGAGTGAGTGAGAGACGACCTTGGTTGAGCCAATGTGTAAGGGAAAATGAACGACAAAGGACGTCAGCGAGCGACTGGAAGACAAGCATAGAGCGAGTGGCTGGAAGCTTAGCCACAAAGCTGGAGAGCGGGAGAGTGCCACAAAGCGGAAGTGAGTGAGAGACGACCTTAACTGGGTGTTTCATTTTTGCTTTCGTCCCACTTTGATTTTCATTCTCACTTTGCTTGGCCAAGTTGGATGCCACATTGGAGACGTAATGGACGCATACCAAACAAACATAGAAATATCATTACTCTTCTACAGCTATGCTTCAATTCCAAAGATTTCACACCTCTCTGTTTCTGCTTTTGTTTCTTCTTCACTTCTTATCGCTTAAGTTCCTCATGGTAGCCCACACTGTCCCAAACAAGTACTTCATCAGCTATGGGTCAGCTGGCAACGTCACAAATACAGATAGTAATTGGGTTTTCCTTGGGGAATCTTCCCTTTCTTTCTCCTTTCCAAAGCAAAGTAGTACTGCAAAGGCCAATTATCAGCCATCGTAAGAAAGTCTTATCTATCAAACCGCAAGAATTTTCCCAAGCCAATTCTTGTATCCGTTCAATATTGACAATTATGGGTATTATCTGGTACACCTCCATTTCTTTGCTTTCTCCTTTTCCTCTAATAATTTGTCCACAGCTCGGTTTAATGTTTTAGTGCCCACGTTCTGGCTGCTGCAAAGTTTCAATGCCCAAAAGTTTAGCAACTCTCCTTTAGTGAAAGAATCTTTCTTGGGTATTAATAATAACAGCTTTAGAATCACTTTCACACCCTTGGAATCTTCTTTTGCATTTGTAAATGCCCTAGAACTGTTTCCATTACTTGCTAATTTCACCGATGATGTAGCTCTATATGTAACTTCAGAGTGATCTACCAGAAATTACGAAGGCATGCTCTCTCGATTGTTACAAACAAGTATTAGACTTATGCTGGTAGTCATAACTTTCTTATTCTTCATTTCGGGTTATGCGCCCGTTCTTGCCTTCTATTCTTAGCTTTGTTACTGCCTTCCTTGGCTTCTCTCATCCAGCGGTATCGATGGCTTATGAGTTTTGGAACAATTCAAGCAATTAGGGTTTCACCACCAATTTGGGACAAAAATGGGGAGTCAGGTAATTACATGATTGCCACGTGAGTATAGTGTCGTTTAGTTTGAGTAATGCTATTTCTACGTCGTTTCTTCGCTACGTCGCCGACATGGTAATGAAGAGCGGGAAATGGAGCAATGCCAAATTGAAAATTTAAGCGCGACGAAAGCGAAAATAAAACACCTAGCCTCTCTTACTCGCTCCCACTCTCTGCTCTCGCTCTCCCACTCTCCAGCTCTCGGTCGCCGGCATTCTTTGTTGCTCGTTTTCCTTCGCACATCATCAGCTCAGCTTTCCTGGCTCTTTTGTCGCCGTCGCTGTCCAGTCATTCCTCCTTATGCATAAGAAATTTCTTATGCGGAACATGGCCATAGCTAAAGTGTAACCTCGCCATTGGCTGACTGGACAGCGACGGCGACGAAAGAGCCGGGAAAGCTGAGCTAATGATGTGCGAAGGAAAATGAGCAACAAAGGACACCGGCGACCGAGAGCTGGAGAGCGGGAGAGCAAGAGCGGAGAGCGGAAGCGAGTGAGAGAGGCTGGGTGTTTTATTTTCACTTTTGTCGTGCTTAAATTTTCAATTTGGCATTGCTCCATTTCCTGCTCTCCATTGCCACGTCAGCGATGTAGCGAACGTAGCGAAAAAATGACGTAGAAATAGCATTACTTTGTAGTTTGTTTTTCTATCCACATCAGCTATTGGTCCATGCCAATTGATGCACGTCATCTAAAACGTTTCCATGTCATCAATTACGGTATGATCCAGTAATGGCTCATTAGAGATAAGTCCAATTATTACAATCTTGAAGCTTTTGAATTCAATTACTCTAATTAAAAATGCAAGATCCAATTATTTTTTTTTTATCAAACTTGAGGAATAAATATGTAATTAAGCTAAGAATCAATTATTATTTAAGTTATTCAACTTTTGCCAATCTCATTTTTCAATTTCAAGTAAGTAAATATTTTAAGGTCAGCCTTCAATATCCACAGCTGGCCTTTGAAATTTATGGTTGTGTTAATGGTGAATACAAAAATGGGGACCATATATTTCCAAAGAAAGTTCTCAGTACAAAAGGGCATCACCGTCAAAATATAAGAGTTTTGTTTAACTCACACTACCAAAATTCACAAATAATATAAACAGTAAATTATTTTAATCCCCCACTATTTTGTAAAGTGTTTTTTACAGAAATTTTTTTTATTTTTAAAATTTATACTAATATTTGTTATATTTTATAAATATATTACAAAAAAATTAATTTATTATAAATTGTTAGAAATATTCTTAGTTAAATGATAAAATTTTATCGTTTTAAACACTATATTTAATTCTCTATGTAAAAATAATTTTATGTATATATTTTAAATTTATAAATTTTTTACAAAATACAAATAAAGAATAAAAATATGCTTGTAGTAGTATTTTTTGTATTTCAGGTAAAACGTTCAAAAAAAAAGCTTTTAGAACCTTAATACCTACCACCTTTACCACCAAATCTACCATTGTAGGCACCTCTATTAGCGTTTCCTCTATAGAAATCACCTTTGCCACCAAATCTGCATCTCTGAGCATTCTGTCCAGTAAATTATTGCCTTGAAAATCCTTGATTACCATGATTAGCAGTCTGATTATATGCATTTTCTTTTGAGTTTAAGGACTGTGCAACCAAATTAATAGTCTCAGATTCAAGTTCTACAATATTTTTTTACAACCTAGTTTCTTGTGCAAGTAGTAGTGGTTCAATTTGTTGAACTGAATAGAGGTCAGTTCTAGAGATGATTAACAAATCCATCATAATCTGAGGGCAATCCATCTAGAATTAACGCAATATGGTCAGATACAAAGATTGGATGACCAATTGATGCCAAAGAATCAACAAGACTCTTAATTTTCAGATGATACTCATTTGCTACTGATGAACCCTTCTTCATATTCAGTAATTGAGATTTGAATTGCTCGACTCTGGCTTTAGTTTAAGACGCAAAGATTTGCACTCTTTCCCAAACCTGATGCGAAAAATCACATCCAACCATTCTTGTGAGTACATTTTCAGACATCAATGATAGAAGCCAAGACAACAATAGTTGGTTTTGCTTCTGCCACGCAAGGTATTCATGACTAACTTTTCCATTTTCTCTTTCTTGCTCATTACTGAACTTGAAGTTAACTTCTTATGCTCCTGCGATGAATCTTTTGAGCTCATGACCTCTTATAGTGTTATAGGTGGAATTTAGATCAAAAGGACAACAACATGTTGGTACTTGTTAGTCGTTTGTAAGTCGGTGCATTTTGATCACTGCGTTCAGTGTGCGGTGCGTTTGGTGTTTTGGTTAGTTCGAGTGTGTGCTAGGTACCAGTCAGTTTGTGGGCTTGTTATTCCCTGGGCATTAGAGTCATCTTCCTTCGTTTATATAGGAGGACTATGAGTGTAAGTCTGTAGCAAGAAATAAGTAAGAAATAAATGTCAAAGAATTTTAGAGCTCTCGTCAACCCAATTTCTATGTGTTTTTCCTTATTTCCATTTCGCTTCTAACAATTGGTATCCGAGCTAGGTTTACTGATGGCTACCAATCGAGAGATGGAGCAAAGGATGGAGGCTATAGATCGATGATGGAGTGAGATGTTTGCGCTATTGTAGACAAACTGGCGGCTATGAAAATCCGTTTTGAGCAAATGCAATGTTCTTTTGATAAACGATTTGAGCAGCAACAATTGCTGATGAACTCGATGCAACAGACCATCAACCATTTTTCCAAGATGTACACAGTCGGGGAACTTGAGGATGGAGGAGAATCGGGCAAAGAATCACCAGTGAGGGACAACAAGCAAAAGCCACGCGAGATGGACAGGGTGAAGAATCTGGTGGCGCTAGAGGCATCGTTGCCAGTGTTGCCCAAGTCAGAGGAAGCGGAGATTCTAATTAGGGGCACCCTTAATTGATTTGGCTAGAGAAAGAAGAGGTACAGGACCAGATAAACTTATTAGAGCTTTCTGCATTTGATGTAAATAGTTTTTGAAGTTAGAAAAATCAGGTGGAGTAGATCTTCGAAGATGCTCTGGAAGGGTAGCAACTCAATGCGATCATCAAATGCTTGGAGGCTTCTCACTTTGATAGAGAAGGACTTCTGTTTCTTGGGCGTGAAGGGATTAATAGTGTGGAATGCAGGGTCTGTGGACCTGACCCAGGGAGCAGCCAATTAGGAGAAAAGCATCTAAAGGAATTTTTGCTGTATAAAACCTCGGGTACTACACCTGATGGAGCCATTCAGGTAGACTTTTTTTTTTTTGGTCTGTAGCAATGCCATTCTCTGCTTTGCAAGGGACGACATTGGATGGTCGTGGGAAATTCTTCAAAATCATGTGACAGGTGGTTTAGAGTTGGGGGCCCTACTGGGACTAGGACAGCAGTTACTCTTTGATGTGTTATGTTTTTGGGTGTGACCCAAATTCTAAAAATAAAAGAGTTGCAGTTTTAGTAGGACACTGTGAAACAGTCACAGATAGAGTTGCAGTTTTAGTAGGAAACAGCACACAGCAGTTTCAACTGCAAAATATATATATACAGAATACAGTGCCGTGAACAGTACCCTGCTGTGAATAGTGTGACCCGTGAATAGTAGCAACGTGAACAGTGCCGCACAGTGCTGTGTGTGAACAGTGTCGGGTGAACAGTGTCGGTGAACAGTACCGGTGAACAGTACAAGATAAAACCGTGTTTGTTTGGTTTGCTACTGCAAAACAGCAATACAGAAGAGTGTAGATTTTCTGTATTTTGTATACAGCAGTTGTTTGGGTCATTTGGGGTGCTGCTGTTTGGGGTTAATTGTTTAGCCCAAATTTCAACCTTGTAACTGAATTCTACATAGTGAAATTCTCTCCTTCTGCCCGTGGTTTTTTTTTCCTCATTGGATTTTTTCACGTTAAACATTTGTGTGCTTTCTCTTCTCCTTCTCCAAATTATATTCCGCAATTTTATATTTGTTGGCCATTGTCATAACAAATTGGTATCAGAGCAATTGTCATAACAAATTGGTATCAGAGCAATTGTCATAACAAATTGGTATCAGAGCCTGGTTCTTTCAATCTCTCAATGGCTTCTACTTCAGCAACAACATCTAAGACAGACATTGAGAAATTTGATGGGTCAACTAGTTTTGCTTTCTGGCAAGTAAGGATGATGGCAATTCTGTCAAGAAAAGGCACAAAGAGAGCGCTGCTTGGGAAGACAAAGAAGCCCGAGATTATGACAGATGCTGAATGGGATGATATGGATGATAGAGCTCTTTCTTCTATTCAGTTATGCTTGGGTAATGAAGTTCTTCAAGAAATTCTCACTGAGAACACTGCAGTGGGTGCATGGTTGAAATTAGAAAGTCTTTACATGATGAAATCTCTCACCAACAGGCTACGGTTAAAGCAACGCCTCTATACTCTGCGTATGTCTGAAGGTATGCCACTAAAATCTCATATAGCAGAGTTTACTTCCATCATTACTGATTTAAGTAAGATAGATGTGAAGATTGATGATGAGGATCAAGCGCTTTTACTGTTATGTTCTTTGCCTGCTTCCTATAAAAATTTTAGAGACACTATGATCTATGGTAGAGAAGAAATTTTCCTTGATAATGTCAGGTCAAATTTGCAAGCTAAAGAGAAAATTGATAATAATTTGACATCTGTTGAAAGGGGTGATCAGAGTGTTAGTCTATTTGTTGATAGAGGAAGAAGTAAGGAGAGAAATCTTAATTCTTACAAGTCTAGATCGAAGTCTAAACATACGAATCTAACTTGTAATTATTGCAAGAAGAAGGGACATATTAAATCTGACTGTTTTAAATTGAAGAAGAAAGAAAAGGCATGTGACAATAAAGGTAAGGCCACATCAGAAGAAGCTAATGTAGCAGAAGATGAGAAAACTGATCTGCTTTGTGTTACTATGCTAAAATCAGATTTGAAACTACCTGGGTGATGGATTCAGGAGCTTCACAGCTTATGACTCCTAATAGGGACTGGTTTACCACTTATGAGCCGTTTAATGGAGGTGTGTTTTTGGGTGATGATCATTTTTGTAAAGTTGCTGGGATAGGCACTGTGCAAATTAAAATGCATGATGGTATGATCAGAACTTTGTCAAATGTGAAACACATTCCAGATTTGAAAAAGAATTTAATTTCTTTGGGTACTTTAGAAAAGAACGGCTGCAAATATAGATGTGAAGATGGTGTGCTTAAAGTCTCTAAGGGTGCACTTTCACTGATGAAAGCAAATAGAATTGGCACTTTGTATTTCTTGCAGGGTTCTACTGTTACAGGTTCAGCTGCAGTTGCTACCACTTCTATTTCTGATTCAGATGTTACTAAAATTTGGCACATGAGACTGGGGCATATGAGTGAGAGAGGCATGACAGCATTAAGTAAGAGAGGTCTGTTAGGTGGCCAGATTACAGGAAAGATGGAGTTTTGTGAACATTGTGTCTTTGGCAAACAAAAGCGGTTGAGTTTCAGTTTAGCCATTCACAAGACAAAAGGAACTCTTGACTACATTCATTCAGACCTTTGGGGGCTCTCTCAAGTTCCTTCTAAAGGCAGTCACTCCAGATACATGTTGACTTTTATTGATGATTATTCAAGGAAGGTCTGGGTCTACTTTATGAAACAGAAAAATCAAGTATTTGTGACTTTCAAGCAGTGGAAGACTTTACTTGAAAAGCAGACAGGAAAACAGATTAAGAGACTCAGAACAGATAATGGCCTTGAATTTTGTAACAATGAGTTCAATGAGTTTTGCAAGAAAGAAGGCATTGCTCGGCATAGAACCGTTGTGAATACACCTCAACAGAATGGTGTTGCAGAGAGGATGAATAGAACTCTTCTTGAAAAGGCTCGGTGTATGCTTTCAAATGCAGGCTTAGGCAAGGAATTTTGGACTGAAGCTGTTAACACAGCTTGTTGGTTAGTGAATCGATCTCCTCATATAGCCATTGAATGTAAAACACCAGAAGAGGTATGGTCTGGCAAACTTGCTGATTATTCTGTTTTGAAAGTTTTTGGTTGTCCTGCTTATGCATATGTTAATGAAGGAAAGCTTGAGCCTAGAGCAAAGAAATGTGTATTTCTTGGGTATTCATCTGGTGTGAAAGGATATAGGTTATGGTGTCCAGATCAGTCCAAGTTTCTTATTAGCAGAGATGTAACTTTTGATGAATATTTCATGCTTGGAAAGAAAGAAGTTACAGAATCTGTTATTCAGAATAATGAAAAAGGTGGAGTTTGAAATTCTTACTCAGCCTAAACAATTCTCTATTCCTAGTTCTGCAGATGGTGATTCTGAAGAGGCTTCAGATTCTTCACAAGCACAGCCTTACACCATAGCTAAGGACAGATCAAGGAGAACTATTAAACCACCTGAGAAATATGGTTATTCAGATTTTGCCTATTGTCTTGCTGTAGAAGAAGAGGTGGAGTACCTCTTGTTTATTAAGAAGTTCAAGCATTGCTTGGACTTAATTGGTGTCCATTGTTGAGTTTTGCTCTTAGGAGCTTTTGTGGAAGAGGTGGAGAATTTCTTTATTGAAGTCTATTTTCAGAATTTGTGTCAAGGTGGAGATTGTTATGTTTTTGGGTGTGACCCAAATTCTAAAAATAAAAGAGTTGCAGTTTTAGTAGGACACTGTGAAACAGTCACAGATAGAGTTGCAGTTTTAGTAGGAAACAGCACACAGCAGTTTCAACTGCAAAATATATATATACAGAATACAGTGCCGTGAACAGTACCCCGCTGTGAATAGTACCGGTGAACAGTACAAGATAAAACCGTGTTTGTTTGGTTTGCTACTGCAAAACAGCAATACAGAAGAGTGTAGATTTTCTGTATTTTGTATACAGCAGTTGTTTGGGTCATTTGGGGTGCTGCTGTTTGGGGTTAATTGTTTAGCCCAAATTTCAACCTTGTAACTGAATTCTACATAGTGAAATTCTCTTCTTCTGCCCGTGATTTTTTTTTCCTCATTGGGTTTTTTCACGTTAAACATTTGTGTGCTTTCTCTTCTCCTTCTCCAAATTATATTCCGCAATTTTATATTTGTTGGCCATTGTCATAACAAATTGGTATCAGAGCAATTGTCATAACATGATGCTTTAAAGGCGTTAAAGGGAGAACCGAAAATGAATTCTCTTTTGGGATTTGGTTCTGTAGATGCCTTTATCATGGGATTTTGGTATTTTACTAGATCACACATTTTTTCGGATGCTTTACTAGAAGATATTGTTGGCCCTGAAGGAGATTTGTTGCATTTGAGCTTGAAGCAAGATAGATGTTTTGGTTAGCTCTTGTCCTTGTGCATTGAGTCTCACCACACCCGTAGCAATCCTAGTCGGCACCTCACTTGGGGCAAGAAAAGGACATCTTATTGGAGGAAGAGATGTGCTGGAACGCTTGGCTAGAGTAAATTATGTTGCTTTAGATAAGATAGGAACTATAACCAAAAGAAACCCAGTGGTCACTGCCATAGGATCTTTCAATTAAGGAGAACCAGAAATCCTTCAGATTGCTGCTGCGGTGGACAAAAGAGCATCACATCCAATAGCAAAAGCTATGTGAATAAAACTAAATGATTAGAATTGGTCCTTTCAGTTATAAAAGGACAACTAGTTGAACCAGAATTCAGGACCTGGGGAGAAATAGTTGGGCATTTGGTTGTGGTTGGTTGCTTATATGATGAAAGACTAGTAGATGAGAAGTGGGTTTTATCTTCGCTAGAGCAATATATTATTGTAAGACCATTGAGGTGTGACAGAGATGCAACTGGTGATCCCTTCAGGGTGTTACAGGGTCTTGGTAAGTTGAGCAATCAAATTCTACAATGCCGAGAGGCTAAAGGGATTCTTATTCCCTCTTATAAATGAAGATGGATGGGAGTTAACTATGGCAAGAATTTTGCTATGGTGGTATACTATATACAGAGGATTGATTCAGGATGTGGTCATGTGCCTCTCAGCAAGCCTTCCCTCAGTTCCTATTTAGCAACTATCGTAGAGTTTATTCATCCTTGAGGACAAGGATGCTTCAAGAGGGGAAGTATTGTTATTGGTGGAATTTAGATTAATAGAATGACAATGTTTGGGTAGTTGTTAAATGGTGTGTTTTGATCAGTGTGTATAGTATGCAGTGCGTTTGGTGTTTTCGTTAGCTGGAATTTGTGATAGGTGTCAGTCGGTGTGTGTGTTTGTTATTGCTTGGGTATTACAGTCATCTTCCTCTGTGTATATAGGAGGACTGTGAGTGTGAGCTTGTAACAAGAATAAAAAAAAGTAAGAAATAGAACATCAAAGAATTTCAGCGCTCTCTTTAACCCAATTTCTATGAGTTTTTCGCATTTATCAGATAGCAGCTAGTATTTGCTGCATCCCGAGAAGGTAGTTGTATTTGTCTAATTTTACTAAGATGGAATAAGTGAAGGTGATCGGAGTGGGATTAGAGGATGAAGACAAGTTCATCTGGGAAGGTATGGAATTGGAAGGAGGAATCGGGACTAAGTTATCGCCCATCGAGATCAAGGCTCTGATATCATTTTGAGCTTTCTATATGTTCGAAGAAAGGAAATCTAAATTTCTTCGTATGATCACAGATAGGAATGTCTAACAATAGGTGCTGAAATACATTAACATCCTCCAACAAACTTACCAGAATATTTGCTCAAATGTGACAGCTGTAACTATCTTATTTTTGATCTTATTCCCTAATAGATTTAAAGTTTGTAAGAAAAAAGCATTCCTACATCATGTGGAGTACTTTTACTCAAATATATGAGTTCAACAATTCTACTTTGAAAAAATAAATTTAATAATTTAAATTTTTTTGAATAAAATTTTTGTAGATTTTAATTTATAAATATAGAGAGTTATATTCATATCTATTAATATAATTATGCACTTCTGAAGAAAAAAATTAAATTAATGAGGTTACAAAAATTTAACTAAATAAAGAGAAAAAAGGACGCATTCCCTTGCAACATGTTCTATGAGATCAAAGAATGAAATATAAAAGTAGCTAACAACATCTTCAACAGAAGCTTGGATGTTCGACTGATCATGCTCGAAAAGGCAATAGTTCCCGAGTTGATTAAATATTTATAAGGAATGAAAATGGTTTGTAAAAGAAGAACGAACTCACCATCTTCCTTGTCTACTACACTGTAAGAATGGGTCATGTTCAGTTTAATTTACAATACCACTACCAGAATCCTTGAAATTCATAATCTCCCTTCTTCTTGTTTCTATTCTCCCAAGAATTCCTTTAACTGCTATATCAAATGCATCTTCAATTGTCCTCAATCTAAACCTTGGATTACCATAAATAATTCTTGGAATAATCCTTATAACCTCCCTTCTCAAGGACGATACTTCACTCTTTGGAACTCTAAGCAATGTCTCATTGATCATGACTCTTTTCTCTTTGACATCTTCTTCTGGTATGAACACAGAGTATTTAGAGCCATCCTTTGGCAAATGCCACATATATTGCTCATAAGCTGAACCTGCATGAAAGAAAACAGGAATGCACCCTGCCAAGATTGAATCAAATGTGGATCGCCTTGTGAATGAATCCCCAGTTGGCTGTAAGCAGAAAACTGAGCTCTGAAACAGCTTGATAACAATTGCAGGGTCATCGCATTTGTTTCCATCATCATTGCAACCAAGATATCTGCAATACGGGGAAGATTGGCAATGTTTGATAAGCTCATTTCTTATAGACTCCGGTGAATCAGGCCTTGGAGCACCTGCAAACGCAAACAAGTAAGGTCTTTTCACTCTTCTCATTCTTTTCTGCCACATGAAAACCTCACTGTCCTTTGAAGGATGGAAGTGAGTTGGATATGGAATGGGAAAATCATTATCATTTAAACCCGATTCGATTGGCAGCAATGACATGTTCCTTGCTTCAGGCAACAACATAAGCTTGTTACCCCAGGCAGAATCATGATCTGATCTTCTTCTGAAATCAAAACCAATCCTGCCTCCAACCAAGAAGTGATCTCCACCCCACATTCTCTTCCATTCAGGCTGTTGTGCAAGCCACTTGACAAGTTCTTTTGGAGAAGCATCTCTCACAGAAACATTAAAGCCCCAGAGGTACTGACCCACATCAAGGCCAGCATAATAGGGTACATACATAGCAGAAGCCAAAGAGGAGTTCTTAGCTAAGCACTTGTACTGCTTCATCTTGTTATGGAAAATGACCTCTAAAGAAAATTGATTAGTAGCATACCAACTATTCTTCATCAACACTTTAACTTTTGGATTCTGATTTACCAAAGGGCCAAGGCCTAGATTGGACAAGTAAGGGCACATGTCAAACCATTTTATGAGTCTGTGACAACCCTTGAGCAAATCCTCATTGAATCTGCTAGGAAGATCATGGATATAGATATATTGGCCTGAGCATGGATCTGACTTACTAATGGGGTGCTGGGTAAACACTTCGGCACTTTCTCTAATCACAGGAGGGTCACCCATCTGTTCAGTACTGTTCCCTAATTCACTAGGAGCTAGAGGAACCACAGTCTCTATAACATTCTTCGGAATATGGATGACCCCAGTTGTGTTAGTCATTTGAATTGTAATTGGTGAACCAATAGCAGTTTCACTTTCGTTCAAATTGCTTGGAGAAGTTGAGGGTCCAGGCTTTTGGGTATGTTTTAAATTGGTGAAATTGATAAGTAGAAGTGGGATACCACCTTGGCCACCACCACGGAGAGCCATATAATCCAAGAAAAGCAGTAAGAAAAATAAAACGAAGGAGGTGAGAAACACAAACCGGAGTTGATCAAAGTACTTCCCCACTGATAACCTCTCCATCTTCTGCGTTGTGCTACTCAGAGAACATCCCATTGTATATTTTTTATGTAGCAAAAAACATAAAAAGGGTGGGTTTGTCTTCTAATGGAATTATGAAGTGGGAATTGTTTCTCTTTAGAGGACGAAGCGCAAAATTGAGAACTTGCTGAGGAAGAAATTTAAGGAATATAATAGAAAGCATATAAGGAATCAAACAACCATAAACCATAATTTGGGGACCTTCCTTAATTACATGCACTCTATATCATATCTCGAGAACAAATCAAATCATATGAATCAAAGTTGTCTCTATGAAGTCAAGGAATCTATAATATATATATATATATATATATATATAAACAATCACTTGGACTTTCATTCTATAACGCTTAATGTCGCATTTCCATTCATTACCACAAAAATTTATATTTATTAATAAATGAAAAACAAACTCTAAATACATAAAATATAATTATAGAAATTTGAAACAAAATTAAAAGTCATAAATACCTCTAATTATAATACCTAAATTTTTTAAAATAATAAAAAATAATGATATAAATATAAAACAAAATTAAAGTTCATAAATACCTCTAATTACAATTCCTAAAATTTACTTAAAATATAATAAAAAATAAAAGAAGTGAAGGAATTGAAATTAAGAGATGTTCTTATAAAGTCTATCACTTTAAATTCACTTAAATCAAACAATTTCAAAGCAAACTTAAATAAATTCAAAATTCTATAATTCATTGAAAATTTTAAGAATTTCCTTTAAAATCAAATAAATTAACAATCAATAAATATATTATCAATAAATATGTTACACAATTTAAGAGTTATATTCATTAGATTTTGACTTTGACATAATATATAATAAATTTTCATTGTAATCAAATCAAATACTAGGTTGATCTCTTAATTTGTTATTTAGGCTTAATTGATCCCTCTTTGATAAAAGAAGTAATTAGGTCCTTGCATTTTTAATTGAAGCAATCGGGTCCAAATATTTTAGGATTGCAGCAATTGGGCCAATCCCTGATAGGTCGTTATTGGACCAAACAGTAGTTGATGATATGAACATCTTTTAGATGACGTGGCCTTAGTTGGCTTGGACAAATAACCTACATAGACAGAGAAGCCTACATGTACACAAACTAAATGATTGTGGCAACTCACATGGTAATCACATGATTACTTAACTCCCATTTTTGCTCTAAATTAGTGGTGAAACCCTAATTGCTCGAATTGTTCCAAAACTTAGAAGCTATCAATGCCATTGAAGGAGAGAAGCCATGGAAGGTAGAGCTAAGAAAGGAAGGCAGGAATGGGCACACAACCCGAATCAAATAATAAGAAAGTTATGAGGACCAAGACAAGTCTAATACTTGTTTATAACAAACAAGGGAGCATGCCTTCGTAAGTTCTAGTAGATCCCTTAGAAGTATTGATGAAATTAACGAATGGTGGAAATAGTTCTATATGGCATTGACAAATACAAAAAAAGATTCCAAGTTTATGAAAATGATTCTGAAGCTGTTACTATTGATGCCTAGGAAAATTCTTTTATTAAAATTTTGGGTACTAAAATTTTGCAGCAGCCATAACTTGGGTATTGAACATTGAATCAAGCCATGGACAAATTATTAGAGGAAGAGGAGAAAGCAAAGAAATGGAGGCATACTAGATAATACTGATAATTGTTAATACTGAACGGATATGAGAATTGCTTTGAAAAATTCTTGCAATTTGATATATCATATTTGCTTTTGATAGCTGATAATTCACGGCCATTTTACTTGTACAGCATAATTTAAAAAAGAAAATGACTTAAATAGGTTTAGTTGAAAAGTATTGACCTAAGGGAAGCAAATCTGCCACATATGCCTAACACCTCAACTTGTATCACGTCACCTCAAAATTGGTCTTTACTCCGTTTGTCACTATGGTTTTGCTATGGGTGGGGCAGCATCACATATGAAGTGATTGTCAAAACTCATTATAAAAAGTCTCGTTTGAGATTTACATTGATGGATATGAACCAAACCAATGTAGGAAAACAACAGCATAAACAATCTCACGTACCTTTAACAACCAGAGCCTCAATACCCAACTAACTGCAAAGCTTTATATAGTAGGAAATTTGAAAATACCTAAGTCTGCCAGAATGATTTTTCATTATAGTTTCTAAAATGTTTATTTTATCTTGAATGTAATTTGAAAGTAATGTGATTCTTGTACTTAAAGAAAGTGAATTGGAATTTTCTTCAATTATTATAAAATGATAAAAAGAAATATTTATAATGGGCATTTCAATCTATCCACACTAGAAGGTCCACAACTTCAACATATAATGCATAATTACTAAAGTTTCTTTATTTTTACATTTTTATTTTTATAGAGTTTTATTTTATAAAATTGAATTGATTAAATTTATTAAATTTTATAAATTAAATTATAAAATTTAAAAAACAGCTACCCATGTAAAATAATTGTATACATTATGTGAAAAATAAGAGTCAAAATACCATTTTTATAATTATTAGTAAAAACCAGCGCTACAATTTGAACAAGCTAAAACATGAAGCAATTAGAATTAGTGTATTTAACCCACAAATTCACGTAAACAGAATTCATGGGTTAACATGAAGCAATTAGAATTCAATGTTTGATCCATAAATTCAAGATAGTTGAATTTGTGGGTTCAACCAAGGAATTCTAGACATTAAAAACAAAAACCCTAGTCCCCCCATTGCAGAACCACAATGACAAATGGAGTAAAGACCAATTCTAAGGTGGCGTGATACAAGGTGAGGTGTTAGGCATATGTGATAGATTTGCCACTATCAGGTCAATACATTTCAACTAAACCTATTTAAACAATTTTTTTTTAAATTAGACTATACAAGTAAAATGGCCAATAATTCACAATGCTACTCTGCTTTGGAAAGGAGAAAGAAAAGGAAGACTCCCTAACGAAAACCCGATTCCTATCTATATATTTGACATTGCTAGCTAATCAAGGAATTGTTTGGGACACTGTAGGATATAGAGGAGAACTAAAGCAATAAGAAGTGAAGAAGAAACAGAGGGTGTGAAATCTTTGGAATTGAAGAGTACCCTTAGAAAACTGGTAGTTTATTTTCCAACCTGATTATTACATATCTGGAAATCACAAAATATGGAGATGAATGAAAACAAGTACCCCCACTAGATAAGAGGAAG
This sequence comes from Dicorynia guianensis, assembly GCA_037013595.1. Classification (NCBI taxonomy): domain Eukaryota; kingdom Viridiplantae; phylum Streptophyta; class Magnoliopsida; order Fabales; family Fabaceae; genus Dicorynia; species Dicorynia guianensis. The sequence goes on along the minus strand of JASUAB010000012.1, from coordinate 27,757,624 downwards.
ACCTGAATAGAGGTCAAATAATCAGTGTTGAGCTTTGAACAAACAAGGCATGCTCTACATGTAGGATTTTTTGTTCACATAAGTGCCAACTAATGTCACATCATTTAAAAGGTGTCTATATCATTAATTGTCATTTGGTCCAATAACGGCTAGTTAAGGATTAGATCCCATTGTTGCAATCCTAAACATTTGGACCCAGTTGCTCCAATTAAAAACGCAGGGGTTCAATTACTTCTCTTATCAAACTTGAGGGACCAAATATGTAATTAAACCTATTTTTATTAGTAAATAAAAGAAAATAAAGAGAAAATTAGCAGTGTTAAAATGACATTCTAATTTGAGTATTTCAATACTATTGGACACATGACAACTATTTAAAGTGATTATTCCAATTTTTGGAATTAAGGCTTGATTAATTCTTTCCAGTTTTTGTAAGTAATTTTTGGTTTATTTTATCTTACGTCTTTAGCCATACAATTGTTAATAGGTCCTTATGTCTAACAAGATGCGAGCAATCAATCAAGAGATTTTTAATTAAAACTTTGGTATTTCAATTAGGGGCAAGTTGGGTTGGGAAAATGTCTTAAACCATTTGAAACTAGCTTTTCATTGGGTTGGTGCAACTCTGGTTGGGGTAATCTTTCAAACTAAGTCTCTTAGGTTCAAATGATTCGGTCTCATTTGGATGGGTTGGCTTGGGTTAAGATGGGTTAGGATTTGCTATTAGGGATTGGTTGGGTTATGGGAGAAGGCTTAACCTAAATTTTGTGATAGCCAAACCCAATTAATTAAAATTAAGATTTGATTATTTGTCATATATAAAAATATCTAGGGATAAATTAAGCAATGTATAATGATAATTTTGATATAATATAAAAAGCATTTAAAAAAGATAATAATTGTAAACAAAATACGAACTAGTACATTCTCTCTGATAGAGTAGGAAAAAGATTGCTTCTAATATATCGCATAACAAGTATGCAAGAATCTCTAAATAAAATTATTTAACTAACTTAATAGAGGTATGAGTTAATCTTAGTAGAACATGTGAGGATTGTTTAGGCCCTATTGAGAAATGATGTTATTTCTCATCCTATAAAAATATAATATAAATATAAATATGTTTAGGTTGCTATGGTAACCTAAGATTTGAAAAGTCCAAATCTAGCCCCAGCCGATGTAAATCATCTAGAACCAAAATTATGCACTTTACTTTTGTCTTGATGTAACCCAAACCAAAACTCACTTTTTTATAGTTTAGGTCGGATTGAACTAGTTTAATTGGCTTTTTGCCCGCCCCTAATTTCAGTTGAGTGGTTTCCAATTTCTTGTTCTCAATTACCCATAATGCTTTTAGAATGGATTTATAAGAAAAAGTACTCTTACTTAAAAGTGAGTACTAAAACTGTTAGATTATTTTAGGTCTTAGAGTGCAATGTGAAATCAAATAAATTTAATAGTTAAAATTTTTTAAATGAAAGTTTTATAAGATTTTATTAGTGGGAATAGTAGAATTGTAGATTTATTTGCTTAATTTGTTTGCAATCATACAACATACTTGGTGTAAAAAAAACATTATTTGTAGACAAAGTTTGATGTTCAATTTTTTTTTTTTGTACAGTTGATGTTCAATTTATAATAAAGGCCAAAGACCAATTAATCAACCATTTTCCAATTATCTTCTTGTATTTGTATAAAACATCTCCAAACATTTAAAATGCAAGCAATTTGCATGCAAAATTATGACTTCCGTAGAATGATGAAAGCAATTAGGTACAAATTAAAAGATCACATCATGAAACAATTTAATTAACAAAAAAAAATTCATATATTAAATTTGATATTAGAATAATCTATATAAAGTTATCAATTACTTCTAGTCCAGGAAAAATGGGTCATATCACATGAGTATTTTTTGTAAGTAAACTTAAGGAGAAAGAATGTTACATATCTTAACCAATGATATATAGTCAACCGTTACTTATTAATGGCTGAGATATACAGTATGTCACTCCTATGATAATTTATAAGAGATCTCAAGAATTTTTATGAGTGTACTTAATGTCCACATAAATGACTTCATAAAGACAACTTAATTCATATGATAGAGTGCCTAATTTAAGGAAGACCCCCAAATTAAGGTTTATGGTTATTTGAATCCTTATATGTTTTCTATTATATTCCTTTGATGGCTTCCTCGGTCAGTTCTCAATTTTTCTCTTCTTCTTCTTCTAAAGAGAAGCAATTCCAACGTCAAAATTCCATTAGAGGACAACCCCTCTCTTTTTATCTCTTTTGCCATACAAAAATGATACAATGGAATGTTCTGAGTAGCGCAACGCAGAAGATGGAGAAGTTGTCAGTGGGGAAGTACTTTGATCAACTCCAGTTTGTGTTTCTCACCTCCTTTGTTTTATGTTTCTTACTGCTCTTCTTGGATTATATGGCTCTCCGTGGTGGTGACCAAGGTGGTATCCCACTTTTACTTATCAATTTCACCAATTGAAAACATACCCAAAAACCTAGACCCTCAGCTTCTCCAAGCAATTTTAGTGAAAGCGAAACTACTATTAGTTCACCAATTCCCATTCGAAGGACTAACACGACTGGGGTCATTCATATTCCAATGAACGTTATAGAGACTGTAGTTCCTCTATCTCCTAGTGAATTGGGGAACAGTACAGAATAGATGGGTGACCCTCCTATGATTGGAGACAGTGCCAAAGTGCCTACCCAGCACCCCATTAGTTAATTGGATCTATGCTCAGGCCAATATATCTGTATCCATGATCTTCCTAGCAGGTTCAATGAGGATTTGCTCAAGGGTTGTCATGGACTCATAAAATGGTTTGACATATGCCCTTACTTGTCCAATTCAGGGCTTGGCCCTCTGGTAAATCAGAATCCAAAAGTTAAAGTGTTGATGAAGAATAGTTGGTATGCCACTAACCAATTTCTTTAGAGGTTATTTTCCATAACAAGATGAAGCAGTACAAGTGCTAAACTAAGAACTCCTCTTTGGCTTCTACTATATATGTACCCTACTATGCTAGCCTTGATGTGGGTTAGTACCTTTGGGGCTTTAGTGTTTCTGTGAGAGATGCTTCTCCAAAAGAACTAGTCAAGTGGCTTGCACAACAGCCTGAATGGAAGAGAATGTGGGGAGGAGATCACTTCTTGGTTGGAGGCAGGATTGGTTTTGATTTCAGAAGAAAATCAGATAATGATTCTGCCTGGGGCAACAAGCTTATGTTGTTGCTTGAAGCAAGGAACATGTCATTGCTGCCAATCGAATCAGGTTTAAATGATAATGATTTTCCCATTCCATATCCAACTCTAGGCATGTCAAAATGGGTTAGCCCGCCCCGGCCCACCAAAGCCCGCAATTAAGCGGGGCGGGGCAGGCTGGCCCGCATAATTAACGAGTTAAAAAACCTCAACCCAGCTCGCCTTGCAATGGGCTGCGGGTTATGCGGGCCAACCCGCAATAATTTAAAATAATTATTAAAAATTAAAATTTATGAAATTTTGCTTTCTGTTGCAGTGTTACTTGAATAAATGCAGGTAAAGCTTTAACTAAAGGAATGGATAAATTAGAAGTACAACCTGATCCATGCCTATTACCTAATTTTTTCCATTCTTGCTACCAAGAAAAGATATCATAAAAATTCTCATCAACTTATCTATTTTCCCTGATAAATACAATTATATATAACAAAACACACCTTTGCATATTTTGGTTACTCATATATAATTGGAAAGGTTCATCAGTGATCATGAAATAAGATCATGACAATAAATACTAAATAAGATAAATTGTTTCTATTCAATAGAGAAAAACTAATAATTTATGATAAAATTCTTGAGGCCTAAACTTAAAGAGAAACTCCTTTCCACAACCGCATATTGCTTGTCTGGTAAAAGCTAAGTTGGTCAGTAGTAACATGTGTATTAGGCTCTAAAATTTGAGCTTCAGTGTGTTAACAGTCATAACAGGCCAGCTTAACAAACTTAGAATTAACTAGACTAAAAGGAATCAATTTGAAACATAAATTAAAATTACAAACAAAAAGAACTACCTACCATAGAAGCCAATGATCTCGTTTGGAAGAAAAAATATAAAGAACACAATAAGACACCAACATATAATTTTCATCATCCAGCCAGCCTCCATGGTGCAAATTATCTCAAGGATCCTTCTGGTTTTTGACACCAATCATTAGAATTGCTAGAATTGTGAAAAAAAGAAAATTTCCCAACCTGACCCATAGAACTGCATCTGTTTCAAACCATTCTCTGCTGGGTGTACATGTAAAATGATTGATTCCTACAGTAGTAATAAAAAAAATTACATGATACATCCATCTTCAAACACATTATAAGAATTCTGTTTGTCCAAGTATTTCGTTAACTTACAAAGGATATTTCAGTATCATTATCACAATTGGCTTCTAACTCTCTCCAATTAGATTTACCTGCACCACCAAATTACATGCACACATTAACATAGTAATTAAAATGTAGTATCAATATAGTAACTATCATAAATATGCAATAATAATAACTCACATCTTCTTCATTGTCTTGTCTTTCATCCTCATTAAGTAATTCATATTGAGTATTTGAACCTTCTTTTGATAATGTTGTTTTAACTTTTATTGCATCTTCATCACCATCTACAACCAAGTAAATAATTAAAGTGATTATAACATTGTGGTACTAAATATAAGTTTTGAATTAAATAATTAATAAATTATAAACAAAACAATATTACCATTCAAGGAAAAAACCATGCAGCCAACTACGTGTGCAAATAAGAGCTTCAACTTTTTCAGGAAGGGTACGGCTTCTATATTTGTTAAGCACATGAGCACCAATAGAAAAAGTTGATTCTGACGCAACTGTAGTAATAGGAATAGCCAAGACATCACAAGCCATTACTGATAAGATTGGAAAACGATGCTTATTCATCTTCCAATATTCCAATACATCTAAATCTTCAAAAAAATGAAATTCAAGCTTTGGCTTCTCCAAATAGAGATCCAATTGAGATTTTCCAGCATTCGTCATAGTTTGACTCTCAAACATATAAATTTCCTACATTAAATGAAGTTCAAGACAAATAATAAACAAATTAGATATATACATATATAACTAATATGTGCAAAAAATAGTAAACTGATTAATTAAAGAAAAGTTAACTACAAACTTTTACTTACATCAAGAATTCTCTTGCCTTTATTCAACCTTCCTCCCTCACTTGGTCTAGGTGTGAGTGTAATAGAAGATTGAGATTGAGAAGAACTTGGTGCACTAGAAGATTTGGCATATTGTTCAAAAAGCTTTTATAACATTGTCCTTACATTTTTAATCTTTTCTTGACAAGTAAAGGCATCAACTTTTGAGTAAAAATACTCCAACATCGCAAGTTTTATGCATGGGTCAAGAATAGCTCCAAGTGCAAGAACAATGCTATAATCACTCCAGTATTTATCAAACTTTTCTTTCATTTTTTGACACATGTCACTGATTACCAAATCTTCATTTTTCAAGTTTTCCAACAACAAACATTCAATCTTCCATACTTGCATAAAATACAAATTAGAAGTAGGATAAGAAGAACCAGAAATCAAGTTGGTAATATCATAAAATGGCTCTAAGAATTCACATATTTTCTCTCCTCTTTTCCACTCCTCAAATGAAAGACAATCTTTATAATTCCTATCAACTACTTTAAGAGAAGCAAAAGCCTTTTTATACTTGATAGCATTGTCTAACATCAAATATGTTGAATTTCAACGAGTGGACACATCCAAACGTAAGCCAGCATTAGTGTCAATATTACCAACTTGTTGCACACATTCTTCAAATTTTAAAATCCTACTTTCAGAACATTTCACATACTTCACAGATTCTCTAATTCTTTTCAAAGCCTTACTAGCTACTTTCAATCCTTCTTGAACAATGAGATTCAATATATGAGCAGAACAACGAACATGAAAAAGTTCACCATCACATAATAAGCTATCATGCAAACACAATTGTTCTTTCAGAGTATCCTTCATACTATTATTATTTGAAGCATTATCCAAAGTGAGAGAAAAAACTTTTTTTCTCAATTCCCTATTCCTTTAAAAAATCATACAACTTGGTAGCTAGTTCTTCCCCAGTGTGTGGAGGAGGCATATGAGCAAAATTAAGTATTTTGCTGTTCAATTTCCAATTATCATCAACAAAATGAGCAGTCAAGCAAATGTAACCCTCACTAGTGCAAGCAGTCCATACATCTGAAGTTAAACAAATTCTATTAGGAATCTTAGCCAACATTTGCTTAAGCTGCTCTTTCTCTCTTCTATAAATTTTATTGATATCAGCAATCACAGTATTTCTAGAAACAAAAATAATATCAGGATTTATATATTTCACCCAAGCTCTAATCCCAGCATATTCAACAAATGAAAAGGGCAAATCATGTTGGATGATTGCAGCAACACATAATTCACGCTGAATTTTTTGATCTATTTTCCTACTCCTCAATTTCATATCTCTATCTATAATCATTTGTCCCACATCTTGAAACTTAAGCATCTTGCACTTTGGCAAATGATGTTTCAATGTGGAAGTCCCATATTTGTGACCACCAATCTTATATTCAGTTTTACATGCATTACATTGTGCCCTTTCAATTCCATCTTTCCCAATCCCTAAATTTGTGAAGAAATTCCACACTTCAGAAGTTTGTTGTCTACTCCTTTTCTTTGTTCCACCTTCAGATTTTTCTAACATGGACTCTTCAAGTAAGACATCATCATCCAAATTAATAGATTCCATGACTTAATCAAATCAAATTCAGCTACCAAAGCCCAATTGTTCTATCTAGGAAAAAAACAAACAATAAATTTAGAAAACAAACATGAGACTAACTAGAAAGAGACAAGCAACAACAAACAACCATGGAGCATGACATACATATGAATTTGAACATATAAAGCTATGTACATTTATACACTTAAAGGATTATAAGTCAACTAAACAGTAAAGAATACCAAGCCCCAGCTTAACATTCTGCAAACCCCCCAACCTAACACAAACAACCTAGCATTTCATTTCCACAACCTTGCAGACTTCAACTAAAATCCCTTCAAAATCTTTAACCATTCAGTAACATAGCTAAAATTAACAAAATTTTCCACTGATAGTCTTCTTTAGTGAGATCTTCTTTAAAGCAATCATATCTAAACATAACTTAAAAGCTCAACAACTGTAGAGTCAATATATACAATTATAATCTCTATGTTTATATAGATAAATGTCAAATAACTCAAATCCACATCATAAGAAGTCAAACCAATCACAAGCAAGGCTTGAATAGGATCACAGAGAACCAAATGATTTAATCTAAAGAAAAAACAGCATAAGCTTTCCAATAAAATTCAAAGTAAGCAAATATGATTTCCAATAAAACTCAAAGTAAGCAAATATGATGAGGTACAATAATCTTACTACCATAATAAATTCAACACTTTTCATGCTTATGTTTTATTGTTTTCTCCAGACTAAAATTTTGACAGAAATAAATTCAATATTTTTCATACTTATGGAGAAAGCAACAATGGATTAACCTAGAAGGAGATAATGAAACCGAGCTTAAGAGCGAGAGAGATAAAACAAGGGCAAAAGCTACATGAAAATGAGCTCAAAAACTCGAGCGAGTAATGCTCTTAGGATTGCAAATCTGCGACTTTGCAACTGGCGGCCAACTGAGAGAGAAGAGTGTCGAGTAGCCGAGTAGGAGAGCGGCAAGAGCTGGTGAGGGCCGCTTCTTCGAGACTGGCCAAGACACTGATAGTCTGAGACAATTGCAACTCTGCAACCGGCCAACTGCAAGAGAGGAGAACGTCGAGTAGCCAAGTAGAACGTCGAGAGAGGGACTGACGCCTGACGGTGAGCGGGTGACGCCGTGAGGTTGAGGAGGCTTGAGGCTTCTTCTGTTCTTCTAGAATCCAATTCGAGACTGACCGTAAGTCCGTGACCGAGAGTGCAGTGAGACAGTGAGATTGAGACTGTGCTGTGAGTCCGTGACGTGAGAGAGTGAGCTATGAGACTGACTTCACTGACTTGGGACTGGGACGAGAGAGGGACTGACGCCTGACAGTGAGCGGGTGAGGCCGTGAGGGTGAGGGAGACTTGAGGCTTCTTCCGTTCTTCCAGAATCCAGTTCAAGACTGACCGAGAGTGCAGTGAGACAGTGAGACTGAGACTGTGCTGTGAGTCTGTGACGTGAGAGAGTGAGATGTGAGACTGACTTCACCGACTTAGGACCGGGACAAGAGAGGGACTGATGCCTGACGGTGAGCGGGTGAGGCCGTGAGGGTGAGGAAGGCTTGAGGCTTCTTCGTTCTTCCAGAATCCAGTTCGAGGCTGACCGTGACCGAGATCGTGCTTGGTGGAGAAGAAGCAAACAAAGGTGCGCTTGCTTGTAGTTGCTATCTTGTTCTCTGCCGCAAACTGTCTGAGAGTGCAGTGAGACGGTGAGACAAGACTGGTAGAGAGTGAGTCTGTGACTGGGACTCTGGGAGAGAGTGAGCTGTGCGGCCTGTGCCTGACTACCTGTGACTGTGACAGTCTGACTTCAGTGACTTTGGGAGCTGGGAGTCTGGGACTGGGATGAAAATTCTAGAAAAGGGACAGGTGTTAGTCATTTAACTGTTTAAAGCAATTTATTAACCAAGCAAAATGATGATGTCATTTAGAGAATGTAATGTGGGTTATGACCTGTGGGTTAACCCGCCCCAAACTCGCTTTAACCCGCGGGTTATGCGGGGCGGGTTAATTTATCCGCAAATAAGCGGGCTTGTTATGAAGTAACCCAACCCGCCCCTTATATATGGCAGGGCGGGTTGGCCCGGTGGGCTCAACCCGTATTGACAAGCCTATCCAACTCACTTCCAACCTTCAAAGGATAGTGAGGTTTTCAAGTAACAAAAAAGAATGAGAAGAGTGAAAAGACCTTACTTGTTTGCGTTTGCAGGTGCTCCAAGGCCTGATTCACCGGAGTCTAGAAGTAATGAGCTTATCAAACATTGCCAATCTTCCACGTGTTGCAGATATCCTAGTAGCAATGATGATGGAAACAAATGCGATGAACCTACAATTGTTATCAAGCTCTTTCAGAGCTCAGTTTTTTGCTTACAGCCAACAGGGGATTCATTCACAAGGAGATCCACATCTAATTCTATCTTGGTTGGGTGCATTCCTGTTTTCTTTCATCTAGGTTTAGCTTATGAGCAATATTTGTGGCATTTACCAAAGGATGGCCCTAAATACTGTGTTCATACCAGAAGATGTCAAAGAGAAAAGAGTCATGATCACTGAGACATTGCTTAGGGTTCCAAAGAGTGAAGCATTGACGGAATGTTATAAAGATTGTTCCAAGAATTATTTATGGTAATCCAGGTTCTGGATTAAGGACGATTGAAGGTGCATTTGATATAGCAGTTAATGGAATTCTTAGGAGAATAGAAACAAGGAGGCAGATTATGAGTGTCGCGGATTCTGGTAGTGGTACTGTAAATTAAACTAAACATGACCTATTGTCTTTTCAAGCATGATCAATTGAACATCAAGATACTCTTGAAGATATTATTAGTTGCATTTATATTTCATTCCTTGATCTCATAGAACATGCCTCCTTGATTTGCAAGGGAATGCATCCTTTCTTCTCTTTACTTGGTGAAATTTTTGCAACCTAATTAATCTCATTTTTTATCTTACAAATATAACTATTTCTATTCTTACAAATTAAAACTCATAAAAACATTAATTAAAAAAATTCAGATTATTCAATTTTTTTAATCTCAAGACAAAATTGTTAGACCCATATATTTGAGTAAAAGTACTCCCATGTAATGTGGGAATGCTTTTCTCTCATGAACTTCAAATCTATTATCAAATTTAGTGAGTTTCATAATTTAGTATGTAAAATGCAATTAATTTAATAATTTAAAATTTATCAAGTAAAAATTTAATAAAATTATTTAAGGAAATAGCATAACCATACAAATTAGGGGAAAACTAGTTGCATAACTCTTGTTACAAAAAGTCTACACCTAATTATATAAACTGTTAGATTTTTAAAACTGAATAAATTTAATGATATAAATTTTGAATTTTAAGAATTAAGTGAGAATAAAATTTTGAGAGTAGTAGGACTCAGAGAATTATCCTTTAATTACTCTAGCTTATGTTTCCCTAAATACAACCACTTCAGCAAATGAGCTATATTACACTTCAACAAATGAGCTATGTTTGTTTTGTACATTTCTCGTTCTTTATATTTGTATCAGAAAAAACTATTCTCACAATTTGTTATTTACTTAATCCTCACATCTTATTATGTGGGCTGTTGGATTTGTTGCACTCTATCATTTAGTTTTTAGGACTCAATAAATTTATGAAGTGTTTTTAGGTAGGTGATAGTGGAACTAACTGTTACAAATAAAATGTGTTCTTTGAGTGAATATAGACTCCCAAGTATGCTTTTCAAGCAAACACAAACTCTCATAGAAAACAAGAGGATATCAAACTTTAACCATTTTCCTTATAATAAATCAACATAATACATGGTTTGTATAGCACTTTGATATGATAATAACTAACACAAACATAACCAAGAAACCAAAACCTGCACAAAAGGTTCCCTACATACAACTATGCAATACTATGTGTCACTACTATGCTTGACTAGCATCTTTGCTCGTTGACTACCCATGATCATCACACAATCTCCTTTATCCATAGTTGTGCTCTACATGGTCTCTCCCTTCCTTTAGCACTTGAATTGCGAGATGTCCCTCATTTGATTCCCTTACTTCTTCCTTGGCCACATTTCTCGTAGGTGCTGAGAGTGTAGATGCTAATTTGGATGCTAGGCCCTCTAAAATAATATGCATAACATTTCCTTGTCCTTCAAAAGTCACCTTGTCTTCAAGGTAAAGTGAGGATTTTGACTTGTTGAGTACCACAATTTTCTCTTTGTAGTGGTGGTCATGACTAAATCTTAGGAAGCAAAGTTTCAATGTTGATTTTGAGTGCTGCTAAAGAGAGAAGGAAGGACAAAGTAAAATCCAAATGACAATGGCAACATTGAAAGTGATTGTTGCCACATTTCTTGTATGCACCCATTCATCTTAGTAAGGCAAGACTAAAGGTGTTGCATTTGTTTGGAGATCTCTACAAATTGTTGTAGATTCTCTACTTTGAAATTTGCAAACTCATGTTAATTCTTAAGTTTTATGATTTAGGTAGATAACTTACTCTGAACGAAAGCACCAATGTTACAAATAAAATGTGTTCTTCAAGTGAACATAGACTTTCAAATGGGTTTTTCAGCAAACACAAGTTCCCAATGAAAACAAAAGAGGATATCATACTTTAACCATTTTCCTTATTATAAACCAGCACAATACATGGTTTAATATCACTCTAAAAACCAAGAACTACACAAAATGTGTCCTAATACAACTATGCAATATTACATGTCATTATTATGCTGGACTAGCACCTTTGCACATTAGCTACCCATTATCATCACACAATCTCTTTCATCCATGATGGTACTTTATGAGGTCTTTGTCGTCCCTTTAGCACTTCAAGTGGAAGGTGTCCTTCACTTAGTTCCCCAAGGTCTTCCTTGGCCACATCTCCTACAAGTGCCTAGAGTGTAGATGCTGATTCGGATACTGGGTCCTCTAACATAGTGTAACGCTAACTTCGCCCAAATTTAAATGGTTAGCATATTAGCACGATTCCTTACCTTGTCTTTGTGTGCAAAAGTTTTAAGCCATGTAAATATATCCTAATTTGGTTTTAAACAAATTTGATGCAATTGTTTATACTTTTAAGTTTCAACAATGAAAATTAAAAGGTAAGGCTACATCGATTCTTTAAAAACTTACAAGAGAACTATAAGATTTTTAAACCTCATAATTTAGTTTGTAAATTTTAATAAATTTAATAATACAAATTAATTTAATTAACAATTTAATATAATTTTATCAGTAAAAATAACAAAATCAAAATTTAAATAAGTCTTTGTTTTGAAACAGCTGAAATGATCCATCTTCAAATATTTGCATATTTTCTTATCATGATGTTAGGCTTAAAACAATGGTAAATACTCTTTTACTTTTTCAATCTTTCAAAGATGGAAGTTAAAAGATTTAATCACATAAAATGAAGAAAAGAAAACTAAAAGACTTACTTGAATAGAATTTTGGGTTATGAAGTTAATTCAAGCAAATGTAATAACAGCAAAGGATAGGCTGCATGACCACACCATTCTTATATATATCAATCTATATAACATCTGGTATTGTAGGAACCAATACACCAACTTCTTTTTGACATGTGTGATGTGGGTTGGTAAGAGAACCTGTGCAGACTGTGAAATGGAATTGAAAGTGTTCAGGTATGGGTTTTTCGTGACAAGGCTAGATTCTATTTATAAATTGGCTATATTATGGTTAACATTCAGTAGTAGGGCATTCCAAGCAATTAAAGTGTTTCTACAATCCACAATTTATATGTGTGTGTATATATATATATATATGTATATGTATATATATATATAGATATAAATTAACACATGCAATGCAACTAGCAGCCAGGCATATGATGGAAGCTAATTTGCCAAGGCAATGCTTCCAAGTCACAACTCACAACACTTGACAATGGAAAGCCACTCGCCCAGTCTTCAAACATACATAGCTAGACATAAACTACATAATATTATCAAGATTGATACTAAGAAAGTCCATTCTGTGAGGCAAGAAATGCCCCTTATGCTAATATGTTTGCTTGAGATAGCAGCAGCAGCTAATACTAAAGTTACACATTCCTTACACAGCTTTCCAAGAGGAAAGTGGTGGAGTGTCAGATTCCTTCCAGGTAGATACATTAGCCCCATATCTATCACCCTTGACAGCATCTGCAGCAGCAAAGGACTCAAGTTTTGCCAATTCTTCTGGTGTTAGTTTGATAGACAAAGCACCTATATTTTGATTAAAATTCTCAATTTTGGTGGTGCCAGGTATGGGACAGACGTCATTTCCTTGATGATGAACCCAGGCCAATGCCAGTTGTGATGGAGTGCATCCCTTCCTTGCAGCCATCTCGTTAACCCGCTCAAATATGGTCTTATTGTGCTCCAGGTTTTCAGGTTGGAATCTAGGCAGGCGCTGCAAAAGGTAAAGTAACAGAAAAAGATTATTTACTTATCAATTATGAACCTTTCAAATATGGATATAAACAAGTCTCCAAGATTTAAACAGAAACATGCCACACTAGCAGAGGTTACATATCATGCTATATGTATATACTACATATATCAACAATAAAATATATTGTACATAATTCGGACATAAAATTTATAGAACATACTTCTAAAGTTCACAATTTCAAACAGTACCATGGACATACAATCAATTCTTAGATTTCTTATATTCCATTTGAGAATCATAAGACTAAGGACTATATACAAGAGTTAATCCGGTTTAGAGTTCACCACTGTTCATTAGCAAAAATATCCATTGGGACCCGTTTCTCTCACATGTACTTCCAATTTGTTGCATAGCATAACTGCAAATGAGAAATATGTAACTACTATGTTGAACAGTATCAACCCCAATGCAAGACACACAGCATAAACAAGCAACTATGCTAATTATGGCTATGAGGCATAACAAAATTCAATTTATATTTGAATCTTATGTTAATAAAGTAGTGAATACAATTCTTTCTAAGGGCCATTAAAATAAAAAAAAGGAGAGATAATAAACCGATTTAAAAATAATATGAACAAATAATTCAATATTAATGTTACAACAACAACCAAAAAAAAAAAAACAGAATCTTGTTCCATTAGGTGGAATCGACTATATGGATTAAACAATACTATTGAGTTTTATCCGAAACCAAGTTTATGAAAATACCATTTAATTAAAGATCTCTTTTAATAACATTTCCAAGTATCCTTTTTAGACTTTCTCTACCTCTCTTCATTCAATTTTAATGTTAGAACTAAAAAATTGAAAATAAGTAGCTGTTGATGAGTGACAGTGACATTCAAGGTATGATGCTAGGAGAGTTGATTATGACGATGCAAGTGTAAATTATGATGAGTATTCATAATAGTATATATTGACTCTTGACACAAACCTGTCGTAAGTCATCCTCTGATAATTTCTCCACTAACTGCAGTCCTGATGAAAAGAATCCTCGCCCGAGAGGACTATAAGCAACGATTCCAATGCCAAGTTCCCTGAGAATATCACAAGCAAAATTAGAAGATAGCTATAAATTGTATCAATGCAACTTTATCGAAAGGCCAAAAAGAGAGAAATGCTTGATACTATCAACAAAATAGTGTTTGCACAATTTAATTCTTACCTGCAGGTTGGGATTATTTCTTCCTCCACATCTCTGGACCATAAGGACCACTCCAACTGCACAGCTGTTATTGGATGAACAGCATGTGCTCTTCTGATTGTTGAAGCTGAGGCCTCAGACAGACCAATGTATTTTATTTTCCCCTCCTCAACTAATTTTTTGAGTTCTCCAATCTTACAATAATTAACAAGGGAGAAACAAAAAGTGAACACACGTGCAAATTTTTATATATGAACAAGTAAAAATATTAAAGAACTTCTTATTTTCATTAGAACATCTTATTTGCCTTGTCTATCAGTGGTATCATGCACAATAGAAATTAATGGATGTGTGTCTATTATCCACCAAATGTCACATTCATGCAAAGGATAGCATCTTCCTTGACAATATGCTATAAAAAATGAGCCTTACCCAACAAGAATGTCATGGAAAATGAATTGGACAACTGTCTTCTAGGACATAAAGACAAATCAGTATTCTCATAAAGTGAACCAGTCTATTGTCTCTCTGCTATTGAGTGTGTAACACACACACACACACACACACACACACACAAGAATGGAGGGAGTGAAAACGATTTTTGAATTCCAAACTCCATTGAACAAAAAGAGATGCCCATAACCTTTTACTCAAACTAACACAATCTTAATAGAAACACGTATAAAGTTAAGGCGCCGCTTAATATAATGCAACACATAATTTCTACAACTTATAGATACAAAAAAAAAAAAAAAAAAATCCCTTATCGTTCCACAGTTTCATCTTAGAATCTTCCAAATAAAGAACCATAAATAGTTAATATTTCATTTTCAAACTTTGATCTTTAAATATCAGGGTATGGCGAGGACAGAGTTACAGCAGTAGCCACGTAGTAAAGTATCAGAATAAAATTATCAAGAAACCTTATGGGCCCATTTCCCTTATGACTGTACCACATCCTAGTAAAAAACTCAGCTCAAACTTTACTCCTTCAAGTGCACCTTGCACTTTAGAGCATCCTTTTCCTCGGTTTAGTTTCAACTTTCGAGACAAAAACATGAAAGGAATGCATGATACATCACTGTACATCAGAGGCCAATTAATCTCAAAGATGCTCGCAATCATCTATTTTGGAACTATATGCTAAAAATGATGACCCATAGTTCAAGTTAGTGAAATTGAAACAATAAGAAGAACACAAATTTTCTAAATTTCTATATTTTCTAAAAGATCAGAAGCAAGGAACACCATGATAGTTCCTAAAGCAGTGAAGGGATCGAACCGTGACTTCGATTGGCACACGAGTGTCAATACGGTGCTGGTAATAGAGATCAATGCAATCGATTTCCAGCCTCTTCAAGCTTCCCTCACAAGCGGCTCTCACTTACGCTGGATCACCACGGATCTCTCTTTTGCCATCGGCAAAACTGACTCCAAATTTGGTGGCCAACTCAACCTTGTCTCTCACCCCACCCTTCAGAGCCTGACCCAGAACGTAACCAATTCGTCATAAACTCATAGGAAGCAACAAACTTTTAAGTTAACCAACAAAAGTAACTAGCAAGTAACAAAGACCAAACAAATTAAAAGTAAAAATAGAATCGGAACCTTTCCCAGAAGGACTTCGTTGGTGTGAGGGCCATAGACGTCGGAGGTGTCAAGAAATGTAACCCCGCTAGCGATGGCATGGTGGATAAGAGCAATCATGTCAGGTTCAGGTTTAGGAGCGCCATAGAAAGCAGACATGCCCATGCATCCAAGTCCCTGCGCTGACACCTCCAAACCTTGTGAACCCAGCTTTATCCTACCCACCTTCGCCATTTCCAAACTCCACACACCGTGAGCTTCCAAAAAGCAGAGTACAGATTAGAAGCAGTTGAATATTGGATCCCTGAATCAAATTTCAACAGTGGATGGCACGCCTATGTTTGTGTTCCTCGGTCAAATCCGCCAACTTGTCCTGTTAAGATTCAAGGGTCACCGTCGATTACTCCACCAACTCCTTCATTATATTTTAACTTTTTGGCCTCAGAGTTTCTCTATTTTTCTTGTCCACCTTATCTATTTTTTAATGGTGTTGCTATCTATTTGTTTAAAATCATTTCACATTCTTTAATAAAAATAGGTGGTTTGAGTGATATGTATGCAGATATATATTATAAGGATATTATAAAAATGAAGTAAGTAACCTTTTCTTAATTCTTTTAAAAATTCTTTTAAAAGTATTTTTTATCTTTAGGTAAGTTCTTTAAATATTAGTTATTGATAATTATTTTAAAATTTTTTTGAAATATAGTTAATTTTTATTGTATTAATATTTTATTAATAATCTTTTAATTTTAAATTTACATTTTAAGTTTTTTATTGTATGGGTGATAGTATATGATTGATTTGTGAAAGTTATTAAATGTGATCTAATAATAAGGAATTTAGGTGAAATATTGTAAAAGAATTTAAATTCAAATCTTTTCTCTTGTATTTATTAAAAAAATCTACCCGTTAAGTTAATTTATTTTTCTTTTTTAAAAATAAGATTTTCAACATTTTATAAGTTTCTCCATTTCATTAGGAGAATTCAAAAAATAATTTATAGAGTATCATACATTTTTAAATAAATAAAAAAATTAATATCATATTAAATAAATAAAAACTAGCTGTTACAGATTTTACGCTAAAGCTCATAAAAGTACAATTTTAATTTTAATAAGACATAAAAGTAAAATTTCTAATAAATAAAGATAATACTTTTAAAAATACAATTTCATTCTAATAAAAATTATTCTTAAAATAAAATATAATTTAAATTTATCATAAAATAATATTTTTAAAATTTGTTAGAAACATTAAAAATTTTTACTTTGTACTTTTATATATTATTAAGCATATTTACGTTTTAGTTAATTTTTTAATTAATACTCTTTTAGTCTCTTTTTTTGTACATCAAAATAAGAAAACAAGCAAAACTATAAGATTACAGTCCATTTTTATCTTTAGAGAGAACTCCATTCAAGACTAACGAAGGAGAACAAAAAAATCATGCGATTCATCCCATGTTCTTAAACATGTCTAAATTCGGAAGAAATGAAAGATGTTAGGATGTAAATGTTTCTTTTCGCACCTGGTAGCATACGAATGGACAGTTTTAGTCCATTTGTATCATCCAACATTTTCATTTCTTCCGAATTTAGACATTTTATTTATTTAGTTATAATATAAATAATCCATGCACTTTTACTCTTTTACAAAAAAAATTCTTGCATTTTTACTTAGAACAATCAACCTCTTGCACTTTCTATTCTTATCAATTCACCCATTCTATCCAAATTTTCATCCAATATCTATATGTGCACATAATTACTTAATAAATCCTAATTCTCAATTTTTCCCAGTTTTTTCCATCCACTTCACTCATCTTCTTCTCAAACGTACAATTAACGCAGCTTCTGAGTTCTAACTTCTTCAAATGGGAAACAAAAACCTGGATGTCTTTGACAGGTGTGCACACAAAGTCAAACCTTGTAGAAGATTCATAGTGAGATGCTAACCTCTAAAGCATTCTTTATCTGAACTGGATCAGGCAAATTGGCTTGTAGAAGGATTATAGGAGATGCAAACCTTGGAGCTTTTTTTTTATTACTAGTAGGGAACCTTGAAGCTCTTTATACACCGAATCTCATATGATTTCAACTTTTTTTCTTCTTTCTTGCATATAAATTTAGTGATACATTTTTTTAGAGTGGTGTTATTTCTACTTTTTTACATCCATATATTTCCTACAACCAAAGACAAAAAAAAGAAGAGTTAGGGGAAAGAAGGAAAAAATTAAATACTTAAACTCTCTACTCCTCTCCCTAGTTGTAAAGCTACGTGGGTGTAACTCACGTAGCTCTATCATGCACACTCACATAACTTTATCATTTCCGTTTTCTTAACCCCCGTAGTTGTTTCTTCACAGTATGGGAATTCGGTGCCACCATGTTTAGCCCTTCAAGAATTGGGGACCATAGCCAAAAGGAAACCTTCAGTGACTCTGAAATTGGAGTTGACACTACCTCTGGAATGGTGGCGGGTTCTTCCTAGTCTGAGTGTTATTTTACCTGAGCTGACACTTCCTTGTCTATCCCTCCTGAGCTGTTTCAATTTTGGCCTCGCCCAGCAAACATGCAGAACAATGACATCATGGCATTAGAAAAATTCATAAAAAAAAAAAAAGAAAATTTATCAAGCAATCATGTGCATCGTTAGACATTGGATAGAAATTTTTACAAAATGAATGAATTAATACCAATAAAAAATGTAAGAGGTTAATTGTTCCAATTAAAATTGTAAAAGGTTTTTTATAATAGAGTGAAAGTGCAGAGAGGTTATTTATATTTTAGTCTATTTATTTTGATTACACTTTGATATAAAATTTCAGAGTGTTAGTCCCAAGGATCTTTCAAGTGAACTTTAGTAATTTTGATTATTAAAACTTAAGAGAAACATAATAATAATTTCTAAAATAATTAATATGATCAATTCATTTAATTAAATCTAAGAGAAGCAAAATAATATGATATGAAATCTCTAAATAATATGATCCTTTTATATAATTAATTCCTAATCCATTAATTGACGTAAAACAAATGTGCAACAACCTTTTGCCTAAAGTTTGGGTTGACTCAAAATGGATAGTTGCTATTCATATAGCAATACTTTGAGGAAAACAACAATTTTCCAAAAGGGTTCCCAATAAAAATTAATTCAGAATGGAGCAAAATCTTTGCAATAGAAAATTTTTCTTTTGAGAATTGTCATACTCTCAAAGAGGACCACTATGACAAGATTATTGATGAAATTGCCAAAATCACTTAAAGAGAAATCTTAGTAATACAAGAAGGCATATGCAAATTGAAGAGCTTTCCTATGGAAATAAAAATTAAAAGATTTAGCAACAAGGCTCGATATAGTTGGTAGATAGTTGAATCTCTTAAGTATGCTGTCGTAAGTTCAATTCAGGCCAAGAGTATAAAAAATGTTTTGTTAGGAAAAGTCATACTCACTTAGGTAATTTTTCCTTCTCGAAAAAGATTAGTTTCTAGTTGCCAATTAGGAGATACCCTAAGTTTCACAATAAAAAAAAATATTTTGCAAATTTTCTTTTAAGGCCTAAATAGTATCACTGAAGTGTGAAATGTGAAATTTGGATCCTCTTTTTGCAAAATAATTAATAAACGCTACTTTGCATAATGATGCAAATTATGTGTCCAAAAAATGAAGAATTAAATTCTAGTAATTATAAGATACCTAATACAACTTCATGGGTGTGGTGCAATTGGTGTGAGTGCCCAAAATCAAATAATAATTCTAGATTAGATTCAGAAAAATAAGATACCTAATATCACAAACACTTCTACAAGGTACTTTGAACTTGTAACATAATTATAAGTTTAAATTATTTTAAAGTTTTTATTAAAAATTAAACTAGTTTTTAAATTTTATTTATTTATTATATGTTTAAACTTGTATGTCTTATCAAAAATTAATTCTATTTACTTTTATAAAATTTATGATCATTGCTTTTTATTAAATATGATATTGAGTTTTATTTAAAATAAAAGTTATGTTATTTTATAATTAATATTTTTTAAAATCTCACATATAACTTAGAAATAATAATTTACTTTTCTACCTCGCCACATTTGCATGAAATACTTGAAGTTTTCTTTTCTTGGTGAAGCATTATGAAGTTTTCTTACATTACTATTATGTGAGAGACTAATCTTTGTCGAAACTTAAAGCTAAATGATTTGTCTCTCCCAACAAGGGAGACTTTCAAGATTCGAACCCTAGACATTTAATCTAAGTCTCAATGTAAAACATAATCAACTTTTATTACACTAACATTTCATTTGTTTGCAAATACTTTAAGCTTTCTCTTTTCACTTGTTAATATGAAAAGAGTCCTGCATTTGCTTGACCCAAAATGAGCTAAGTAACAACTCTCATTTAAGTCCTATCAAGTGATTCTATAATACATCACAAGTAAATTTAGAATTTGGGATTGAGGTGGGTGTGGCAACAAACACATGATTTCCAAGACTATGAAAATGACCTTAGCACAATCATCTTGACGTAAAGGAATTAATTCTAAACTTGATCTTTTTTTATTTTCTTGATTCTTTTTTTGGTAGCTCAAATATCAAATTAGGGTCTAATACTAGAAAAAAGCACATTTGTGGTCATGACTCATTTTCTTGTGATTTTTGTAGCTAATGGCTTTGTGGGGCAAGAGTGAGAGAATGATTATTGAATGTAGCCACTGGAATTTTGTGCAAGAACCCTAGTGGGCTTGTACATTTTCTATCTTTTGTGTCTTATCAAGTTATGATAGATGGTTGGTGATGCCATATATTATGGCTTGAAAAGTTTAGACAAATACCACAACTTGCTCATGATTTGATCTCAAGTTGATAGAAAAATAATACACTTATATAATGTAAAACAAACATAATAATCAAAATAGAAGGTATTGTAAAAGCTTACTAGATGTTGCTAAGAGAATATAATATGCAAGTTGATAGAGCCTCCTCCTACTTGTCTCAAATTGTAAAGAGCTTACTTCTCACTTGAACAAGAAAATAATAGTATACAACCTTTTTTTTTTGAATTTCTCCAAGGGTATTCCTTGTCTTTTGGGTAGGACACTAATCTCCTTTAAGTTGAGAGCCTTGGGACACAGCCAACTTCCACTACACCAACACCTTATTGATAGTATATAATTTCTATAACAAGGCTTTCTACAAGTGATTAGCTTGCTAATTTCTTTTACATTACATTTATGATCATTTATCCATATTCAAGTGTCATTCCCATTATTCGTGGGCCTCTAACATAAATATTAAAAGAGCACTCTACCCATGAAGTTTAATAAAATGACAGTAAACTTTAAACTTATCAAAATGTTACATTCCACCCATTTTGACTAAGTTGACTAACTATTGACTTAACTGATTTCAACAAAGTATTCTATCTAATTATTATTAAGCATTTGACTTACACATTTGTGATTTCTTTACTTAAATATATATTGTACTAGCATATGTGCTAGTTTTAAACACATACATTACTTGCAAATTTCTTTTTTTCTTTTTTTGGTAATCAAAAGGCTAAATGTCAAAAACAACAAAACTCAGCACAACTAAAGTTGGGATACATCTAAGTCTACTAATCCTAGTAAAATCAGCATGAAACAAAAGATGAAGGCTTGGCAGAATAGTATCAAACATAGTGAGATCCTCAACTTCAAAGACTACCAAATTAGCCAACCAATCTACACAACAATTGCCATTACTATATGTATGCTTGAAGATAACATGCCAATCCAGCATAAGCCCTGCTCGAATACAAGTCATAAGGTGAGACTCTCAAGCTACATTACCCTTAAAAGTAAGCATGTTTACAATAGAGGATGAATCCAATTCAATTAACACATTCTAGTACCCTTTAAGCTAAGTGTACTCCAAGCCTGTTAAGACCCCTCACAATTCAGCAATAGTGGAAGAGTTAATACTAACATGATATGCAAATTCCCCAAGCCATTGTCTACTTGAACCTTGAATTAGACCTCCAAACCCTACCTTACTTGGATTTCCTTTGGAAGCTCCATCTATATTTAGCTTAACCCACCCTTTCAATGGCACCTCCCAATGAACATCTATAGTGCAAGAATGCCATTAAGATATTGTCCTAGGCAAGCTTGATACCGCAGCTCTTATGTCATGAACATATGACCTTAAACATCTAAGGGGCTTTGGGGACACACAAAGTCTCCATCATGCACACTCAAGTTACACCATCTCCACAGGTGCCAATAAGTAACTAAGAAAGTATATTTCCTGGATGAAGCAAATGTAGATCCCAAGTTGCTAGTTAAATTAAAGACCATCCACCCATCTAGATCTAGGCAATATAATTTGTACCTATTACTATGATCTACCAAACTATTTTAGATCAAGTGTGTACGATCACATTCCCTTAGAGTGTGAAGGATTGTTTTTGCTACATGCCTACAGATTAAACAAACATCACTATTGCCACTCCAGGCTCTCATAGGAATCTTATGGTTCATAGTCAACCACATAAAAGTCTTGATTTGGTGTGGACCCTTCCACCTTCATAGTAATTCCCATTTATTACTCCCCTTAGATGCATTGTTACCCAACAAACCAAAGTAGGTTGCTTGGATAGTAAATTTGCTTGCCCATTCATTATGCCAAGACATAACATTAGCACCATGAAGGCTTTTTGGTGGGAGCATGCCATGAATGCATTCAAGCTTGTCATTATCCAAATATCTCATTAATATCCCCAAATTCTAATGGCCATTGTGCCCCTCAAAAGATGAAACTAGAGCCTTCCAATCTGATGGAACACTAGTCTTAGCATGGCAAACAAGCAGGCCAATAGAAGGAACCCAGTTATCACACCAAAAATTGATGATATTACCATTACCCACTTCCTAGTGAAGATTCTTTAGAAGACCCTACCAAAGCTTGCACATATTTTTCCAAAGCCTTAAATCCTAACTTAACTCAAGTCCTCTGTCATGTTTAGAGTGCAACACTTGGATCCAAAGAATAGACCTATATGATAACACATTCCAAGCAACCTTAAGTAGAAAGGCATCATTCATTATTGATAAATCCCTTAACCCTTAGCCACCATTATCCTTTGGAGAGTAGATAGTATTCTAGGAGACTAGATGGGTATGTTTAACAATTTCAAAATCACCTTAAAAAAACTACCACTGGCACTTGGGAATTTCTTAACAAATAGATACAGGCAATTTATTATTCTACATTTGAAAGGTGGGAATACCAAATAAAATAGATTATGCCAAGGTCAAATGACTAGCGAAAGAGAGGCAATGAGCTTTCCATCCACTAAGCCTAGCATGAACTCTATCAAAAACATTTTCATACAAGGTCTTGGTGGTTTTCCCATGATGCATAAAGATCCCAAATATCTTCCCATACTATGAACCATTTTAAACCCACATGTTTACACTATAGAATTAGCCAACACAGAATTCACATTCTTGGAGAAATAAAAACTTGTTTTTTCAATAACAACCTTTTGGCCAGAAATTTCCCCAAAAGCATTAAGATAGTGAAGAATCTTCTCAATTTGATCTATCCTAGCTTTTGCAAATAGCATAAGATCATCTACAAACATAATGTGTGATATTTTAGGACCCTTTCTTCCCATAGTAATTGGGTTGCATTAGTTATTATAGACAGCACCAGCTAATATGTGAAAAAGCTTCTCCATATCAAGTACAAAGACATAAGGAGAGAGAGGATCCCTTTGTCTAATACCTCTAATGGGCTTAAATGCATTTGTTCTAGCACAATTCCACAAGACCTTAATAATGTGGAAGTTATAGATCCCACAACATTAAAAATGAAGATCTATGGCAACCTAAACTCACGGAGTATATTTTTATGAAACTTTAACTGATTCTATCATAAGCCTTCCCAAATTAACCTTAATAGCCATGAAAGTTTTTTTGCCTCTCATTTTATGCATATAGTGCACTAATACTTGAGTAATGATGATGTTTTCCTGAATATGCCTCTGAGGGACAAAACTAACTTGACAAGGTGATATTAATGTTTTGAGAATAGGCTTAAGTTAAGAAACATCTTACTAAAACCTTTATAGAACCTAGTACACAAAGAGATGGGTCTAAATTGAGAGATCCTTTCTGGATTGGTAATTTTTAGTATTAGGACTAGTAGTATCTTATTAATCCTTTCCAATTTAGTTGGACAATGGCAAAGTAGCTTAATAGCATCACATATATGATTACCTAAGTTGTCCCCATTTTTTTAGAAGAAAAAGGTAGGAAAGCCACGTTTTCTCGGCTTTGAATGCTGCCATATTAAAGAAGGCCTATTGGATCTCTTCATTACTAAACTCCTTAGTTGAAGTCAATTTTAAGTTACAAGATCTTATTTCTTCTGCATCTAGCAATAGTTATAGCATGATAGTATTTTGTATTATAATCATCATTCGCCAACCATCTAGAGCAAGATTTTATGGAATCAAAAAAACACCTCCTAAGCTAGAGACTCCTTGAGATACTGGCAAAGTAGCTTTTCAATAATGAAATTTCTAGAAACCAAAACTTTTTATTGCTTTGATTACCCTCTAACCACTGACTTGAGGTTCAAACAAGATGACAATTGGAATATTATATTTTTGGATAAAAGATCTCAAGGTGTTATTTAAATTCTCTTTAATAACCCATTTACTATTCCACAGGAGAAGATTCATTAATAAAATATAAAAAATAAACTGGAGTAGGTTAATGAATGTCTATAGGGATAACATCGACATTCTAGTTTTCAAAAGGTGATTCAACCTCCATTGCAATTTGCCACTCACTCTCTTAAGCATGTATACTGTGTTAATACAACTATTGCCCTAAAGGATCAGGAGGACCAATCTTCTTGCCACTAGGAAGTAATATGCATTGTAGAGACATGCCCCCATGCACATCATTTGCAATGTGCATAGGTTGTGGCTCACATTCTGATGCTACATGGATGGAGCAGCATTGCTAACTTGCCTACACCCTACCGTGCTCCACACACGTAGTTTTAGCCTAAGGATGACGCGTGGCTTTGTGTTGCACTGCCACCAATACCTCATTATTATTAAGTAGAGATAGAGAATTGTATAGATTATTGTCATTAACATGGTCCCAACAAGGCTCATAATGGGACTTGTTTTCCACTAAAACTGCCTTGTCATTTGAGCAACTCTTAACCTAAGAGTTACTTTCTATTTCACCCTCATTTATTCCTTCATGATTAGTGGATAAACCCCCTTAGTTTCAATAACTCCCGTAATTACCTCTCTCTCTCTCTCTCTCCACATATTCCCCTCATTTGAAACCTCCTAATTTTCTAAAATAGTGAGTTGAGATTGATTGCCCATCACTTGCCCATAATTTGTAGGTGTGATGCATCGTTGGTGTTGGGGTAATAATTCCCAATTCCCCTTTTGTCCCTCTTGGGTTTCACCACCACTATCCAAGGCCTGACTCCACTGTCACCATGTTCATTATTCCCAATGGCTACCATACCCCCTCAACCTTTGTTTGCCTTAACTCCTCTATTGGCAGAAGGCAGTTATTTATTATATGCCCTTACATAACACAATGTAAACATGCAAACTACAAACCTTTGTACTTAACCTTCTTGGGCTAGCCCTCCAGTTTGTAGTCATCACTCAAAGGATTGGAGAGATCAAGTTCCAAACAAATTCAAGCAAACCACCCTTGGGCAAGGATGGTTGTCATCTTATCTATTTTAATAAGTTTCTCTAGTGAGTCCCCTATCTCCTTTAGTAATGGTGATGCAAAGTACTCTACACCATGGAGTGTATCCATGCAACAATCTTCATTATACTAGAAGCATCAAGATCAAAGTCTAGTTCCCAGATCGATAAGTGTTAGGAATTATAGTAAGTAAAATGAGTCAGCAGTGCGTTGTCAGTGAGTCAATGTACTGTCTAGGTTCAATATATTGTTTAGGTCTAATGTACTATTTTTAATATAAATAGAGGAGCTAAATGTCCTATTGGGATATAATTTACACAAATCATTCTTCTCTTTTCCAGCATGGTATTAGAGTTATATCATCCACCTTGAACCTTAACCTTAATTCTCAATTTCTTCTTCTTCTTCTTCCTACTAATCCTTATTCTCAATTTCTTTAACTCTAAAATTGTCAATAACCTTAGCCCTAAATTTTTGAAACACCCATTTTGATCGGTATTACAGAACTGTAATTGTCCCCTTTTTGTGGCTGCTAGAGCCACGTTTTGATGGTTTGGGTAGCCTAGAGTGTCATAGTTTAGGCTTGAATCATAACTTGGAGAGTGGCATTAGAGTGGACTACGACCTCTACTGGTGACAAAGGCAAAGTCAATGCCTCAGGTGTGATTTTGAGCTCAGTTTCAAGCTTCCTTACTTGGGCGATGCAATTTGGTGACCATGTGCTGTAGTTTGAGCTATTTAGTGACTCTTGGAGGTGATTTGGTGATGGGTCAAAGAAGTTTGGCCAGTAATGGCCTAAAGAGGTGTGAAGGTTGAAGAGGTAGTTGAAGGGGCACTATGTCCACTACGATTTTAGGTGTGGAACTCCAGACTTGGTGATTTGCAACCCCTTATAGTGGCAAAATGGTGTGTTGGCATGATTTCTAGTGTGGTTCAACCTAGTTGCTGCGATTTCCAGCATGATTCGACCCTGTAGCAACTAGTGGGTAAGAGAGGCACAAACTCTAGTGAGGTGTGGCTTTTGGTGGTTCAACTTCTGGTCCAATGAGAAATCTTTCGATTTTAGTGAGAGATTTGAGAGTCAAGTGAAGCGCATGCATTCTTGTTTCCTTCAATGAGGTTGCAGTGAAACTACAACAATACTAAAGCTCCAAGCTTGCCACATTTATTCATAGGATGATGTTATGGAAACAATCCATAAAATTTTCTCCTAGTTTCTAGTAGTAAATCTTTATTTTTTGGTTCAGATCTATGCTGGAAGTCTGTTTGGCATCAATCTAATTTGCTGTTGTCAATTCTGTTTGGCATTTTTTGGTTACTATTAGGTATTTTAGGATGATATTTTATTAATTTGGTTGGTTGTTTGGTCAAATGCAAGGGATTGATACATAAAGTTTTTGGCATCTCGATATTTTTATTGTTTTCTATTAATCTTGGGTGTTTAATTTGTAACAAACTAAAAAGCTTTCAGCTTGAGAGGGAGTGATATCCCAGCTTGGTGTGGTTTTACCTATTGGGATCCTTCATTTGGTGGTGTTGATTTGATTGTACAATGAGTACAATTGGAGAGCAGCTTCGATGATAGTTTGGTAGTGAATTTGGTATATTGATGTTGACTGTCCAATCGAGGGTGTTGGAAGTTGTGTGAAGACCAACCAAAGAAGGTCGAGAGAGCAGCTTAGGAGAAGCTAGCAGAAGACTTCTTGGGGCTATGTCAATAGGTGATGATGTCAAGAAGAACAACTAGAGGAAGGTTGAGGGAGCAACTCAAGGGAAACTGGTAGAAGACCTGTGGGAGCTATGTTTGCCAAGGATGTCAATAAATTGTTGCTCTAGGAGAGTTGCTCACTTATTGCTATACATTGTTGGCTTTGTTGATAGTGCGTGCTTTTGTTAAAAGTGTCAAGCAATTGTATTTTTTGTTATATTGAGTTAAAAGTGTATGGTTCATATTTTGTAACAAGCTAAAACTTTTGTAAATTTTAGCTTGAAGGGGAGTGTTAGCAATTATAATAAATAATGAGTCAACAGTGAGTCATTAGTGTGTTGTCAGTGAATCAATGTACTGTCTATGTTCAATATATTGTGTAGGTTCAATGTACTATTTTTAATATAAATAGAGGAGCTGAATGTCCTATTGAGATATAGCTTATACAAATTATTCTTCTCTTTTTCAATAGTAAGTAACAATCTAGAATGATTCAAGGACCTTTTGTAAGAGCAAAGTTCATATTTGGCTAAATGCTGAATTTCACTATGTGACAATCATTCCCAATGTTCACTATATTCATTGGACCATTTCTAGCCCAAAGAATCTCTAACTTCTTCATAAAATTTTCGCTCACCCTCTTCCCTAATAATTTTACAATAACCATCTACTTCCGATTCCTTAGTTTAGCCTTTGCAATCCCAAAAAAAGTGAAATTTTCACACCCATTGGCATCAACCACTTTATTTATGCCATTGCTAATCTCTACACCCTCTTCTAAGTCCTCTATGGAGTCGTCTGACTCCATTCCCTCCTCTAGAACATCAAAGAATTCGCCATTATGTTGTAATAAAGTAACCTTAAAACTCCTTTGCGTTTCACCCCTCCATCAATCATCCATGGCTCCTCTCGTGGCAGATGACTAACTGAGTTTGAGAACATAGTGTCCCCCACCTTATATTTCTTCTTGCCACTGCAAAGTTGATCGGCTTCCTCAATAGAGGTAGCTGGAGTTTCACCTTTGTTCACCATCTTTAATTCTTCTAATCAGCAAAGTCTGCAAATTTCTTTTTAAAAAACAAATATAAGATAACACTTATTTTATAGATAAAGTAATTGATATTATGTTGAATACCTAATAAAAATAAATATTATAAATTATATAAAAATAAAGTTCACCTTTTAATAGCTCGTACAAATAAATTTATAATAGGCTTTTATAAAAGCTGAAGAAAATTAAGGTTACTTTTTAATAAAAGTATTATTAAATTTAAATATAATTTGAATATATAATAGTATAATATTTGATATATAAAACTTCTAAAAATGATGTTGTGGGCCAAACGAATGTTTTTGACTTTTATATTATTAAATATAGTACATAATGATAAAAAGTTGGACATAGCTCTAATTAATAAAAACGTTATATGAATTTGACTATTGCACAAGAGAATATTCAAATTTAGTTTTTATATTTGAGGAATATTAAAATTTAAACCTGATTTTTATATATTTCAGACTATTTATTTTTACTAAATATTTAATATAATATCAATCAGTGTATCTCATAAAAATTATTATTTTATAATTTATTTTTTAAAATTCCATAAGTAATGTAATTGTTCAAAAGTTGCATATATACTAATTTAATATATTTACAGTAAAAAAATTTTGCAAATATGTAAGTTAAATGCTTAACAATAACTAGATTGAATAGTCTTAGAATTAATTGAGTCAATGTTAGTCAACTCAAAGCAAAGGACTGTAGTGTAACATGTTGAGAAGTTTAGAGTGTAGTGCCTTTTTATTAAACCTCGAGTGTAGGAAGTTTAATTTCGTCATATTAAAATTATTCTCCGTATGTTATGTCTTTTAGAATTTCACATGTGAATAAAGTCATGTCTATAGAATATCTCCACAAAGTGAATTACACTGTAAGATAAACCTCAATTTGCACTCAAAAATATTCCATTGCAAAGTTTGACAACTTCACAATGAATTTGCAATGCACCATGGATAGTAAAAATATGGGTTGTTTTGCAACATATTTTCTCTTGCAATTTTAGGTTCGTTGCAAATGTATTTCAAGCCAATTTGCACAAGATTCTTTTCACATTTGTGAGGGAATTTTGGTTGCAATATAAGTAGGTCATAGATCTATCCCAAATGCATTTGCTGCTTACCCTCGCAAATTTTTTTTCTTTTAGATTTGAGATAGATTTGTGATTAATTTTTTGTCAGAAAACAAGTTTGTTGCAAAATTTATCCCAAATTTATTCTCTATGAAATTTAACAACGAGCTTGTTTTGTAATGAAAAATTTGTCTCATATCCAAAAAATATTTCTTTTTGCTAAATTTAAAGATTTTCTTAAAATCGCTTGATCTCCACTGTTGGATTCAAAAATTTAAAACTTTAGATTTCCCCCAAAAAATGAGACTCATTCGACGTGATTTGATGTTTGGATTTTGAAATAAATGCTCTTGTGGAGAGGATAATCAAAATTGACAATATCTCAAGTGTATCAAGGTTTGATCATTCTAGAAATTTTTATTATGTAAGGCAAACTAATATGGCAACACCAAGGTCTAAATTCTCTGAAAAATTCAATATCAAATTAATTCATCAGCATTGCCTGCAACTAAAACATCATAATTCTAATACAACTGAAACACATCTAAATATTAACCCTAAACTAATTAAACATAATCTCAGACAGTATAACCTGACTAACTAAATAAATGATAAATGCGAATACTCATAATTATAAATTCTTAATAAAACTCTCAAATTATAAATTACCCAAATATTACATAAAATATTATATTTTTCATCTTTTTATTATGGATCATTCTCCTCTACTTCGAGAAAAAACTAACCCTTGAGTTTAAATGGATTTATATTTATGTAGTTGTGTAGCGGTGTGCTCTCACGAGGGAAGAGTTTATGTGCAGAGGTGCATGCGACAGTTTATTTGGTGGCAAATCAGCGGCTTTCGACTATAATGGTGGTTAAGGGCTGCCGAAATGTCTTGTGCTTTTCTGACAACAACGCAAATTTTGGCAAATCACCTTCCTTTCTTCTCTGAAATCTGCTGACTCTGGATGCTTATGGATTGAATTTCCAAGGCGGACTCACCTGAAGATGGTGAAGGGTGTAACAACGGACAAAATTGTGATGGGAACTAGGCTTTGATATCAAATTAATGATCCATAATAGGAAGATGAAAAATCAAATATTTTATGCAATATTTAGCTATTTTATAATTTAAAAATTTTATTAGAAATTTATATAATTTTGGATATTTATCATTTATTTAATTGGATAGGTTACTCTATTCTTATAAGGGATAAGATTTAGTTCATTTAGGATTAATATTTAGTTATGTTTCAATTCTATTAGAATTATGGTGTCTATGTATCTCCAACAATCAATTTATTGATGAATTAATTTGATATTGAATTTACTTAGAGAATTTAGACATTTGTGTTGTCTTTTTTGTTTGTCCTGCATCACAAAACTTTTTAGAAAAATCAAACCACAATATGCTCACAACCGCGTCAATCTTGATTATCCTCTACACATAAGCTTTTATTTCAAAATAGCTTAGATCAATCATCAAATCACGTCTAATGAATCTCACTTTTTAGGGGAGATCTAGAACTTTAGATCTTTAAACCCAACAGTGAAGATCAAATGATTTTAAGAAAATCTTTAAATTTAGCAAAAAACTATTTTTCATATTTGATATGGATTTTTGTTGCAAAAAAAGTCCGATGTGTAATTTCATAAAAAGATAAATTTAGGACAAGTTTTGAAATAAACTTGTCATGCGACAGAAAATCAGTCACTAATTTATCTCAAATCTAAAAGACAAATTAGCAAGGGCCAGTGGGAAATGCATTTGGGACATATCTGCAACTTACTTATATTACAACGAAAACTCTGTGTATTATTTCTTTCTAAACTATTGCATTAAAGAAGGTAAACTATATACAAAAGTAGGAGGGCATACATGCAATCTTTGTTTTTATGTACAATTTACCTTCTTTAATGCAATAGTTTTAGAAATATATAATGCACAGAAAAGATTCCCGTTCTCTCTCTCCTTCTCAACTCATACTCAAACTGCTAAATACAATCAAGATTGATACAAGAAAAGTCAATTCTGTGAGGCAAGGAATGCCCCTTGCGCTAATATGTTTGCTTCAGATAGCAGCAGCAGCAACCAGTACATAAGTTACACCACTACAAGCATTAACAATGTACTTCCTTATACAGCTTTCCAAGAGGAAAGTGGTGGAGTGTCAGATTCCTTCCACGTAGGTATATTAACCCCAAATCTATCACCCTTGACTGCATCTCCAGCAGCAAAGGACTCAAGTTCTGCCATTTCTTCTGGTGTTAATTTGATGGTCAAAGCACCTATGTTTTGATTAAAATTCTCAATTTTGGTGGTTCCAGGTATGGGACAGACGTCATTTCCTTGATGATGAACCCAGGCCAGTGCCAGTTGTGATGGAGTGCATCCCTTCCTTGCAGCCATCTCATTAACCCGCTCAAATATGGTCTTATTGTGCTCCAAGTTTTCAGGTTGGAATCTAGGCTGAGACTGCAGAAGGTAAAGTACATTAACAGAAAAAGATCATTTAGGTATCAATAAGAACCATTCTAATATGGATATGAACAAGTTTCCAAGATTTAAATAGAAACAAGCAACATTAGCAGAGGGTAAATATCATGGTGTGTGTGTGCATATATATATATAGAGAGAGAGAGAGGGAGAGAGAGTACATATTTCAAAGGTAAAATATTTATAAATAATCCAAACATAAAATATTAATAGAACGTACTTCTAAGTTCACTTTTTCAAACAGTACCATGGACATTAATATCAACTCTTACATTTCTTATTTTCGTTTTGAAAAATAATAAGACTAAGGGCAATCGACTGTATACAAGACTTAGTCCTGTATAAAGTTCTACAATCTTCACTAGCAAAAATATCCGTCCGGACCCATTACTATCACATATAATGCCAATTTGTTGTATGGCGAAACTGCAAACGAGAAACATGTAACTATTATGTTGAACAGAATAAAACTGAATGGAAGAGACACAGAGCATAAACAAGCAACTATTCTGATTCTAACTAGGAGGCATATCAAAATTCAATTCATATTAAAATCTTCGGTTAGTAAAGTAGTGAACACAATTCTTATAACCTGAAGTAATAAATAAATGAAGGCCATCAAAAGAAAAGAAGAGATAGTAAATGGGTTTAACAATAATATGAGCAAATAATTCAATCTTGAATGTTAGAACTAAAATTGAAAATTCCTAGAACAGCCACAGTCAGAAGTAGCTGCCGATGAGTGACAGTGACATACAAGGTATGAAGCTAGGAGAGTTGATTGTGAAAATGCAAGTTCAAATTATGATGAATATGTCATGACTCTTGTGCCTTAACACAAACCTTTCGAAAGTCATCCTGCGGTAATGTCCCCACTAAATTCGGTCCAGATGCA
This sequence comes from Dicorynia guianensis, assembly GCA_037013595.1. Lineage (NCBI taxonomy): Eukaryota > Viridiplantae > Streptophyta > Magnoliopsida > Fabales > Fabaceae > Dicorynia > Dicorynia guianensis. The sequence continues at coordinate 27,724,633 of JASUAB010000012.1, read as the reverse complement.
AAGAAACCTTGCCCAAGAGGACTATATGCAACGATTCCAATGCCGAGTTCCCTAAGAATATCACAAGCAAAATTAAAAGTAAGAAAGTGGAATGTATCAATGCAACTTTATCAAAAGCAACAGATGAGAGAGGTGCTTTATACTGTCAACATAATAGTGTCTGTTCAATTCAACTCTTACCTACAGGTTGGAACTATTTCTTCCTCCACATCTCTGGTCCATAAGGACCACTCCAACTGCACAGCTGTTATTGGATGAACTGCATGTGCTCTTCTAATTGTTGAAGCTGAGGCCTCAGACAGACCAATGTATTTTATTTTCCCCTCCTCAACTAATTTTTTGAGTTCTCCAATCTTACAATAAATAACAAGGGAGAAATAAAAAAAGTGACTACAAATGCAATCTGTTATATGCAAACAAGCAGAAATATTGAAGAAATTCTTCTTTTCATTATGAAAAAGGACAGAAGATATTGAACAAAATAAAAGAATGTTTTCTGATTGATTATTCAAACAGAGGAGGCCTGTATATATACACTTACAGGAAGTTTATCTAGGGAAATAAATCGAAAATTGCTCCTATAATCCCTACAAATTAGGACCACTAATCCCTACAAATCTACTACAAATCTGTTCCTATAATTATGCTAATTAATAAAGGAAAGTCAGCTGTACAACAGATTCTGTAACACTCCCCCTCAAGTTGGAGCATAGATATTGATCATGCCCAACTTGTTACAAAGATAATCTACTCGGGTCCCATTTAAAGCCTTTGTGAACAAATCAGCTAATTGTTCTCCCGTCTTCACGTATCCAGTTGAGATCCAGTTCTCTTGAATCTTTTCACAAACAAAGTGACAATCAACCTCGATGTGTTTAGTTCTCTCATGATATACTAGATTTGAGGCTGTGAAGAGCAGCTTGATTATCGCACCACAATTTTGCTGGTATAGAGTGCGTCATCCCAACTTCAGTCAAAAGATGATATATCCATATGATTTCACACGTAGACTGTGCCATAGCTCTATACTCAGATTCTGCACTCGATCGAGATACAACATTTTGTTTCTTACTTTTTCATGATACTAAGTTTCCTCCTATAAAGACACAGTAGCCAGTAGTGAATTTTCTATCAGTCTTGGATCCAACCCAATCTGCATCTGCAAAACACTCAATACTAGTATGTCCATGATTGCTATACAATATACCAAGTCCAGGTGCTCCTTTTAAGTAACATAAGATTTGCTCCAAAGCTTCCCAATGTTTAACTGTAGGTGCAGACATAAACTGACTAACAATGCTTACTGCAAAAGCAATGTCTGGTCGAGTCATTACAATGAGATAATTTAATTTTTCCACTAGTCTCCTGTATCTTTCTGGATTATCAAAAGGATCACCATCATCTTTTGACAAATGTACATTGGGAATCATTGGAGTGCTACAGGGTTTAGCTGCCAATTTTCCAGTTTCTGCAAGCAGATCTAGGACATATTTTCTCTGAGATAGAAAAATACCCTTCTTGCTTCTTGTTACTTCCACTCCCAAGAAGTATTTCAATTGGCCTAAGTCTTTTGTGTGAAATTTGGAATGCAAGAAAGACTTGAGAGAAGAAATCCCTACATCATCATTGCCTGTAATGACAATATCATCTACATACACGACAAGGAGAATAATGCCAGTTGCTGATTGTCTGTAAAAAACTGAATGATCACATTTGCTTTTTTTTAGCCCAAACTCTTGAACTACCTCACTGAACTTGCCAAATCAAGTACGGGGACTTTGCTTCAAACCATATAAAGATTTTTTTAGATGACAAACCTTCCCATACTACCCCTGAGCAACAAAACCAGGTGGTTGCTCCATATATACTTCTTCTTGGAGATCACCATGCAAAAAGGCATTCTTGATATCCAACTGGCGCAGGGACCAATTCTGAGAGGTAGCCATAGAAATGAATAAGCGAACTGAAGTAAGCTTGGCAATCGGGGAGAAAGTATCAGAGTAATCCACTCCATAAGTTTGTGCATAGCCTTTAGCCACCAATCTAGCTTTAAGTCGAGCTACTGAGCCATCTGCATTATATTTAACTGCCAAGATCCATTTGCATCCCATAGCCTTTTTTCCTTTGGGTAGATCCACCACGTCCCATGTATGATTGTCATCAAGAGCATTTATCTCCTCAATCATAGCACATACCAACCAGGATGAGATAAGGCCTCTTTCACTGTCTTAGGAATTGAAACAGAGTCTAAAGAGGTAATTAAAGATCTAGATGAAGGTGATAAGTGATCATAGGAAACAAAATTGGCAATAGAATAATTAGGTCGAGGAAGGGTGCATTGACGTGTACTTTTACGAAGACCAATAGGTTTATCAAGATCATTTGGTGAAGGATCAGATGACGAAAGAACTGGTGCAGGACATGTATCAATGGCCGCTTGCCTCCTGGAATAGACTTGAACAATTGGTGGTCTTGTCGGAGTTGGAGATACTTCAACAGTTGACTGCTCAGCTGGAGGTGCCATCTCTGTTTGCTTATTTGGTGAAGTGATTGTGTAAATTAGCCATTCTTCTTCCTCCCCCTGACTTGGAGGTGTGGTTAGTGAGAAGAAGAATGGTGTTGTCTCAGAAAATGCCACATCAGTTGAGACCAAGTATCTGTTAAGCTCTAGAGAATAACAACGATATCCTTTTTGGAGACGAGAGTATCCCAGGAATACACACTTTAATGCTTTGGGATCCAGTTTAGTAATGTGTGGCCGCACATCACGAACATAACATGTGCTACCAAACACCCGTGGTTCGACTGAAAACAATGTTTTGTTAGAAAACAAAACATTGTAAGGAATATCTCCACCAAGAACATTAGAAGGCATTCGATTAATCAAAAAATTGGCTGTAGAAATAGCGTCCACTCAAAATTGCTTAGGAACATGCATCTGGATTAGTAAAGCACGAGCGGTCTCCAGAAGGTGCCTGTTCTTCCTCTCTGCCACCCCATTTTGTACAGGTGTGTCAACACAGGAAAATTGATGAAAAATTCCTTGTTGAGTCATGAATTCTGAAATGTTTCTGACATATATTCTTTAGCATCATCACTCCTTAATATATGTATAGAAACATTGAACTGAGTCTTAATTTCAGCACAGAAAGTAGAGAAGTGAGAAAACACCTCTGAACGATTCTTCATAAAATAAATCTAGGTCATTCTAGAGAAATCATCTACAAAAGTAACAAAGTATCTAAATCCAGTTTTAGACAAGACTGGACAAAGACCCCAAATATCTGAATGAACTAATTTAAAGGAAAATTCAGCCCGTTTATTTATTCTAGGACTTAACGTACTACGATGATGTTTAGCAAAATGACAAGATTCACACTTCACTAAAGTTACATCATGAAATTGGGGGCATAACTTCTTCAAAACAAGCAGAGAAGGATGTCCCAATCTACAGTGAGCTTCAAACGGAGAGACAACACTACAGCATGCCACAGACTTAGGCACCCATGCATCAAGAACATAGAGACCATTCGATACATGTCCCTTACCAATAATCTGCTTCGTCATAAGATCCTGAAAAAGACAATAATCAGGGAAAAAAGAGATGAAGCAGTTTAAGTTTTTGGTAAGTTTACTCACAAAAATTAAATTGAAAGCAAGACTGGGTAAACTTAGTACAGAGGACAACGTAATGGATGAAGTGGGTTTAATAGTTCTAGACCCTTCAATGTTATAGTTTGAGCCATCGGCTATAGTTACATGAGATGGTGTTTTGTGAGACCGAAAGCTAGAAAAGAGTTTATCATTACCTGTCATGTGATCTGTGGCACCAAAATCAATGACCCATTTGGTTTTGGAGGAGATAAGGCATTTTTTACCTGACTCAGCAACTGATGGAGATTCTTTCATTCATTCCTGATACTAAGAGAATTTGGCATACTTATCAGCTGAAATGGTGACAGTCTTTTTAGAAGATGAACTAGAAGTAGCAGCAGCTACAATAGCGGTCTGAGTCCTCTGATTGCGATTCTGTAATTTTTTACAGTATCGTTTTGTGTGTCCTGGTTCCTTGCAGTAATAACAAACAATTTCACTGTTTCCCCTTCTATTATTTCTTTTTTTAGTATCATTCCCCCCTCCTCCTTTAACAGCAAAGGCACTGGATTGTTGATTAGATGGGGTATTCTCTATGCGTAGTACTCAACTAAAAACCTTTTGGAGAGAAGTGACCTCAGAATTAGAAAGAATTTGAGATTTGGCAGTGTCAAATTCAAAGGGAATGCCAGCCAAAAAACTCATTATTGCCATTTGTTCCCTCTGAGCTTGCTGCACCTTGATATCAGTACTAAATGACAAAAGCATATTCAATTCTTCATAAGTCTTTTTGAATTCCATAAAGTATGCTGTGAGCGACTTAGTTTCTTTCTCAGCACGATAAAAAGCCTTGCAAACATCGTAAATTCTAGACACATTCCCTTTACCAGAATATAAGAACTCTAAATATTCCATCAATTCCTTAACAAACTCGCAGTGATTAACCAAACCAACAACTTCAGCTTCAATAGAATTTATAATTTGCAAGAACAATTTAGCATCATCTCTTAACCAAGTTTGTCTAGTATAGTCATTGGGGGGATCTTGAATCAAATGATCATCTTTTTCAACACTTCGTAGATATATTCTAACAGTTCTACTCCACTCCAAATAATTAGTGCCATTTAATTTATGCTCAGTAATTTTAGACATAGTAGGAACCAGTTCAGTCTTAATATCACCCATATTAGAAAATAAATTTTACCTCTTAAAAAGGTTCTTCAAATAAAAGATGTAAACAGTGAACAAGTCAGCCCAAAATTGATATCATACCCGGACTGTTGAAGCACCAAAACTGCAGCCCAACAATTATAGTCCAAAACAAAATGCAGCCCAAAGTCAGCCCAAAAGCCTGAAGTCAGCCCAAAACTGTGGCCCAAGCACAGTCCAAAATGTGGTAAACAAGAGTTCCACACCCGGAAAGATGCAATTCCGGAAAAACACAGTTCAAAATGCAGCCCGACGTCAAGAGAAAGCTGCAATTTGGAAACCGTTGGACACTGCACAACGTCGAAAAGAACGCTGGTTATCTTGAAGGCCGTCGAGCGTGTTGGTGCTGATACCCCTATATACCTCGCTGCCACAGTCCTTGTGCGCTGGAAACGCTGCTGGAGAAATGCCGACACTGCACCAATTTCGTTTTCCTCTTCAACCTTCGCGCCTCACAAGATCGTTACCAGCCCAGACTTGGCCAACCCAGTGTCGAATCAAATCCAAGAGTCACCGAACGCTGTAACCAGCCCTGATTTCGCCGAGCCAAGCTAGGGAGCTTGAAACAGCGCACGAACTCGTCGACTCTGCCACTATCACCAGCAGAGATGACCAGAGATGGTAACCTTAGTTACACCTTAAACAAAAACGAGCCTAATGCTCTGATACCATGAAAAAGGACAGAAGATATTGAACAAAATAAAAGAATGTTTTCTGATTGATTATTCAAACAGAGGAGGCCTGTATATATACACTTACAGGAAGTTTATCTAGGGAAATAAATCGAAAATTGCTCCTATAATCCCTACAAATTAGGACCACTAATCCCTACAAATCTGCTACAAATCTGTTCCTATAATTATGCTAATTAATAAAGGAAAGTCAGCCGTACAACAGATTCTGTAACACATTAGAACATCTTATCTCCCTTGTCTACCAGTGTTACCATGCACATTAGAAATTAATGGATGCATCTCTGTTACCGACTAAATGTCAATTTCATGCAATGGATAGCATCTCTCTTAACAATATGCTATAAAAAATAAGCCTCACCCAAAAAGAATGTTATACAAAATGAATTGGACAATCTTCTTCTAGGACATAAAGACAAACCAGGATTCTCATAAAGTGAACCAGTCAATTGTCTCTCTGCTATTGAGTATGTAACAAACAAATAATAATGGAGGGAGCGACAAGGATTTTTTGAATTCCAGACTCCATTGAACAGAAAGAGATGCCAATAAACTTTTAATCAAACTAGTACAACATAACAGAAACACGCATATAAGTTTTGGTCATCTCAAATGTAAGGCACTGATTATTATAATGCAACACATAATTCCTACAACTTACAAATACAAAAAATCTTACCGTTCCAGAGTTTCTTTTTAGAACTTCCCCCCCCCCCCCCCCCCAAAAAAAAAAAAAAAAAAAAACTGAGTAGCCAATATCTCATTTTGAGCTTTGATCTTTCAATGGTAGGGTATGGAGAAGACAGTTTTAGAGGTAGCCACATAGTAAAGTATCAGAATAAATATACCAAGAAACCTTATGGGCCCATTTCCCATATGACTTATTGCACCACATCCTAGTAAAAAACTCAGTTTGCACTTTACTGCTTCAAGCAAACCTTGCACTTTAGAGGACCCTTTTCCTTCGTTCAGTTTCAACTTTTAACACAAAGACATATTAAGAATGCATAACATCCCTGTAAATCAGAGGCCAATTAATCTTGAAGGTGTTTCTAATAAACTATTTTGGAAAAATAGCTCAAAAATGATGATCCAAAGTTCAAGTTAGTGAAACTGAAACGATTAGAAGATCACAAGTTATCTAAATTTCCATCTTTCCACCGAAGTGATTTCTCCTCAAAACTATAATTGAAAGATCAGAAGCAAGAAACACCATGCTAGTTCCTAAAGCAGAGAAGAGGTCGAACCGTGACTTCAATTGGCACACGAGTATCAATACGATGCTGGTAATAGAGATCAATGCAATCAATTTCCAGCCTTTTCAAGCTGCCCTCACAAGCGGCTCTAACGTAAGCCGGCTCACCACGGACCGTTGCTTTGCCATCGGCAAAACTGACTCCAAATTTGGTGGCCAATTGAACCTTCTCTCTCACCCCACCCTTCAGAGCCTGACCCGGAACAAACCCAATTCGTCAGCAACTCAGAGGAAACAACAAACTTAAGTTGACCAACTAAAGTAATATCCCAAAGAAAGCAAATTAAAAGTAAAAATAGAATCGAAACCTTTCCCAGAAGGACTTCGTTGGTGTAAGGGCCATAGACGTCGGAGGTGTCAAGAAATGTAACCCCGCTCTCGATGGCGTGGTGAATGAGAGCGATCATGTCAGGTTCGGGTTTAGGAGCGCCATAGGCAGCAGACATGCTCATGCACCCAAGTCCCTGCTCTGACACCTCCAAACCTTGTGAGCCCAGCTTTATCCTACCCACTTTCGCCATATCCAAACTCCACCCACCGTGAGCTTCCACTGATACCAGAGACCCCAGAAGCACTTAAGTATTGGATCCCTTAATCAAATTTCAACTGGCAGAAAATAGAGCGGTGCCTTTCTTTCATTTGAAGTAGATTTTGTTGCGGGTGCTCGGTCCAAACCTTCCCACTTGTTCTGTAAGAGCTGAAGAGTCACCATCACATCAGTTCCACCACGTACTCCACGGTATGGACAGCGTCCACGAATACTTCTCTATTATTCTTTGACTTTTTGGCCCCAGAATATTCCTGTCCGGTGACATCCATCTCAGCCATTTTTTTCCCGACCTCATCTATTTTTAAATCCATTTTTTTATTTTCATCTACTTTTTTAAAGCTAAGGTTATCAATATTTTATTATAAGTTTTCAATTTCATTGGTAAAATTCATAGTTATTTACAGAATATTATAATTTTATATAAATAAAATAATTAATATCATTGAATCTAAAGATATTTAATAAAATAAAATTTTATTTATGTTTATTATAAAATAATTAAAATCATATTAAATATATAAAAAATTTTGTACAGAGGTTTATAAAAAATTTAATTTTTAATAAGATATTAAAATAAAATTTATAACAAATAAAGATAATAATTTTGAAAATAGAATTTAACTTTTAATAAAAATATTTCTTAAATATAAGACAGTTAAATTCATAACAAAATAATATTTTTAAAAATTATTCTCAAAAATTTGTCATAAACATTACATTTTCACTTTGTAATTTTTTTTTTCATTATAAGAAGCCAAAAGAAACAAAGCAAGAAATTAAACTGCCACAGAAGGAAAGGAAAAACAAGTGAAAGAAGGAATTCCGTTCACATGATTATCCTAAAAGACAGTCCCAAAAGTGCTGTTTGAGTCATTGACGCCAATCTGTCAGCACAAGCAATGCCTTCGTTGTAAATATGATTTAATTTAATCAACCAATTTCTCTTAATCAAGTTCCCTAATGTTGAATTAGTGCCAACTGTGGTCTTCAGAAGGAAAAGTGTAATTATACAAGTAAGTTATTAAATTAATATAAATAATAATTTTGTTATAAAATTTATTAAATTTTATATTCTAATCAACGAGACATAATTAATTTAATAATTTAAATTTTTATTAAATATTTATTTAAATTTATAAGAATAACTTGATTATTTCGATAATTGCCTCTTAAGCTGTTAAATTAAAGTAAAAAAAAAATCATAATTTATATAATTTTTAAACTTAATTTAGACACATGATTGTCACAATCTACCTGTAGAATGTGTAGAACTCATCAAATAAGTCCTATATATCTATGAATATAGATGTGAGTTGTGACAATTATATATGTGCAAGTAAAATAATTCAAAAATCACATTCCAAGACCACCTACGATACATACGTATAACTTAGATACAAACTTTTCCAAGTAGGAATATATATGGTTTGTGTTGAGTTAAAAATATTTAGGACCTAACTGGATCATCCTTGGTTGGCATTTTGGTAAGATATTTTCAAACTCTAACCTGACCCAACCATTGGTGTTTTGGATTGAATGTTGGGTTATTCGATTAATTTTCTTAACAAAAATAAGATTATTAATTTAAATTATACATAATTTTTCATAATTAAATAATAAATAAAATATATAAATCATAAGTCAAATAATAACAACCAAGTCCAAATCATAGACCATATTAAAATCATAGGCATCATTCAAGTATTTAGGAGAGGAGAGACCAATCATTCCACTGAGAATTTTCCATCATGCAGTTTGCTGAATCACCAGTTGGTCAGTAGAATAGGCATCAGCTGAATTGCATATCTAGCATAGAATTTAGGTCACCAAGAGTATGCGCTAGAAAGGATATCTTTTTCACAAGTTGCACAGCCTTCTATGATGAAAGACAATCGATACACATCGCAATAATTCAAAACGAACCCCAAGCTACTAGAAGATTCAGAACTGGAGGTCCAAGTTTTAGAAACGTAAGTTTGCATATAAAGAAGGACTCAGCTCCGTAAATGTCTTAGTGTAAGTGTTAGATGAACTTGCTACAAACATCAAATTTATGTTAAGAACTTATGCTCAACCATCAACTCCATATTCATACACAAGAAATTTTATACGCTATATGACAACTATTGTCATTGTTTACAGCTTTGGCCAACTAATGTTCAATTGGTTCAAATAGAGAGTCTCATACAGTACCAAAATATAAAGTTGAGCGCCAGAGTAATGGCATGGTTTTATATGGTGGTTCTTTTTTTGTTTTTTGGACGGAAAAATGGGAGGTAGTTAGGTTATATTATTACTCTTGGCAGAAAAATTGCTCCGTGTTTTGCCACTTTTCTTTTTTAGGAGAAGTCAAATCTCATGTGGCGGGTACTTGTTGGATGTAAATATGCCACCATTTTACCCCATATAGAAAGGTAGGTGTGTTAGGATGGTATTATTAGTTAACAGTTAGATTGTTAGTTAGATATATGGTTAGTCTGTTAGCAGATGGTTGATCTAACTTAGCCATGTGTTGTAATCCCATCAATAGGCAATTCAAAACTTAATGAGAATCAAATAAATCTTTTCTTCAACTACTCTATAGATTTAGGAATACTTACATGGCATAAGAGCTCATGGAAGAAAACAACAATCCTCCAACGTCAATCACAGTGCTCAATCCTAGAGCGCAAGCAATCACAGTCAAACTAGATGACAAGAATTTTCTTCTCTAAAAGCATCAAGTCAAAGCAACATTGAAAGGACATGATCTGATGAGGTTTGTGGATGGCTTAAAGGAATGGCCATCAATTCATTCAATTGAATACAAGAATTTTGTCAGGTAAGATCAATTGTTAGTTTCATGGTTGTTGTGTTCAACTAGTGATGGAATCTTGCCTTAGCTTCTAGGCCGCAAGACTACCATCGAGTTGTGGAAAGCTATAGAGTAGTATTTTTCTTCTCAAATAATTGCCAAATTCTCCAATATAAATAACAGTTTCAGAATATCAGAAAAGAGGATATGAATATGAAGGAATATCTTACCAAGATCAAGTTTTTGTGAGATACTCTTCAATCTTATGGGAGTAATGTATCTGAAATAGATTTGATTCATATAATGTTAGCAGGCCTCGGGCAAGAATATGAATCTATTGTAATAGTATTGTCGATACAAGAAAGACTTCCATCTTGAAAGACTATTATGACTTATCTCTATTCAGTTGAAGTAAGATCACTAAGAAACACAGCAATCTTTGACAATCAACTTTCAACCAATGTGGCAAACTTTCAAAGGAGAAATCAAAACAATGGAAGAGATCTGATGCATAGTAGAGGGAATTATCAGTATGGTCAACAAAATAATATGAGGAATGGTATGATGAGTAGTTACAATAACAATAATTTCAGCTCTTTTAATAGAGGTAGAGGCAAGGGAAAGTTCCAAAATCAGAGAGCCCAATATCAAATTTACGGAAAAATTGGCCACACGGCTCAAAAATGCTACCATAGGTATGAAGGAATGAAACAAAAGAGCATAGCACTTATGGCAATGTGAATTGATATTCAAATACTCAGAGGAACACTGTGAATATGGTTAGCATGGGAGATAAAATGATTGATGTTATAGAAAACAATTGGCAAAATAGAAGTCTTAATTTCAAGAATACTATGGCACATTTTGCTAAAATACCAGAAACAATTGAAGATACCAATTGGCATCCAGATTTAGGGGCTTTGAATCATGTTACAAATTGTTTTGAAAATCTGAATGTTGGGTCACAATATCAAGGTACAGGAAGAAGTGGGGGGCAATCTCTCACACACGGCTTGGAAGGGACCTATCCCAATAGATGAACGGATTCCCATGTTGTATTGAAGTTCAGCCCACGACAAGTGCACCGACTAGCTGCATGGTGCTTTGTCACAAAATGCCTTGTCCCAAGTTGAGATTAGTCACCTCTATTCAACTGTGGGACTGTGAGTGGCAGGCGCAAGTCTAGTGCAATAAGGTTCCACTTAGCTCAAAAAATGTTTCCAAAAGGCACTGAGGAATATACTATCTTTGTCAGAAATGATGGATCAGGAAAGCCATGAGGCTTGATAACAATCTCATTAAAAACTTGGGCGACCTTCACTGTGGTGTAATGGGAAGGAAAAGTAGCAAAATGGGCCATATTTGTAAGGCGATCTACTACTGCCATCACAGAAGCCATGCTTTGAGATGAAGGAAGCTCACTTATCAAATCTATAATAAGGTCTTTAAAAATTTGATCCAGTACGGGCAGGGGGTGCACAAGCCCAAAGGGGGTGATTGTTGGTGATTTTATTTGCTAGCACATCAAACAATTCTCCTCAAACGTCTTAGCCTCTTTCCACAACTTAGGCCGAAAGAATTAAGTCGAGGGGCATAAATAAGTCCGCAATGCTCCTGCGTGGCTCCTTAAAGTAGTGTTGTGACACTCATGAATCAATGCAACTTTCAGGCTTGAATCTAGGCTGAGTCGTATATTCAAAAATAAAAGCCCATCCTTGATGGTGACATTAGGAGTGGGCATTGGGTGAGACGGTTTGAGTTGGAGCAAAATTCTCTTAACTCAGTTGAACTCAATCTCTTATTAAGTTAGTCCAACCTTAACTAAAAAATTCTTTAAACTAACATTCTTAAGTTAGAATGGTTCAATTTTATTTGAGTGGGTTAATTTGGGTTAGGACGAGGACGAACGAACGTGAGGCGAGCGATGGAGTGAGGATGAGGTTCGATCAATTATTGAGAACCCAAAGTGTCGAAGTGTGATAATTAGACAATAGATGAGCCAAAACGAGGAGATGCAAGTTAAGACAAGGTGGGAGGAGGTAAAGCATTACATTGATTGTTGAAAATAACAAGACAATAAACGAGACTTACAGCTCGTGAGAGAGGGAGTCGAGGGACCGAGGGTTCGAGATGAGGGAGTGAAGAGTGGTATTAGTTTGCTAAAATTGAGCTACCTCTTGTCTGCTCGTGTTTGTAGAAGTTTTAGGAGAAGCTAGAAAATGATATTATTTTACAAAATGACGTTGTTTTATAATATCAGAATTCAAAAAATATATATAGCATAAGAATTGAAAAAAAATATATACATATATATATGTAAATTTTGTTGGGTTTCCGCGATAACCCAATGGAGAGAAAATAAAATCCAGCCCTACCCAATTTACCCAATCTTAAGCTAAAATATTACATAATATTTATTTTACTCTATTTTAACCTAGTCTAAATTGTTTTTTTTTACGGTTTAGGACAGGTTGAAACAGTTTGACTCGATCCAATGCCCACCCCTAAGTGACATGGTAATCATGCCCAAGGCCTCCTTGGGTCTCTTCTCAGAGTTTAATTAATTAGGTCTTGCTGTATCTGTTCAAGCAATGAAAGAACAGGGGAGAAGAAATTGGCAAATAACTTTCCCCCAGCTTCTGCGGTGGGTGCACTATCGGCTCATCCGCATGGATTCGGGATAGAGCATTTGCCGTCGTATTCGAAGGCCCTGGTTTATATTGAATTGAAAATTCAAACCCAAATAATTTACTAACAAACTTCTGTTGCTCCAAAGTTTGTATGGTTTGATTGAATATCTCCTTTACACTTCTTTGATCTGTTCTAATAATGAATATGCCCAACCAGCATTGAGTCCCACTTAGAAGCTCCATCGCCTTGGCTTACTAATGAAAGGGCCTGGTCAACCAATCTTTGCCCTACGGGGCCTAAATCACCCATCCCTTACAATCTTCGGCCGACCCAGTCCACCCCAACAATTGTGTGGACCTTCCATCCCGTAGTTCGGGTTTCTCTGGATCAGCTGTGGGTTGAACGCAACCTTGTAACAGAACTCATTTCCCTTCGCGGATGAAGTCTGGTCATTCTCTTATTGTCATGACCGACTTGACCAACTAAGGTTAACCACTATAGCCCAAAAAGCAAGCTCAGCCATTGTGAGCCCAAGACATGCAAGTCCACAAGGAATTCCTGGCCTTATATCTCCAGTTTTGCGCCTGTGCACTTTTAAAATCAAACTAGCGAATACTCGTTACCCAAAACAATTCGAAATCTTTGGACCTTAACCACCCCCAATGCCCACTGGGACACCTTATTTCTTGGATGAGGTTATGGGTACTGCCGTTGTGTATGAGGACCAAAACTTCGAATTCTCCAGCCCGACCTTCGATCATAAACATGCGCAACCCATGATTGGTTTCTAATGGATGCAGATTGGATTCAGCAAAATGGGCCACCAATGGGCTATCTCTAGGGTTTTGGAACACATCCTCTGGGATCGGACTCCTCTTCCGTCGTGCTGGACAAAGTTTTAGTCGGTTCTTACATCAGTGGCGAGCATGCCATTTCTCATTGAACGAATGGCAAAGACCCTTCTCACGCTGTGATTGTAACTCTTCGTGTGTGAGCTTCTTAACGGCCATTGGGGTGGAATCTCCAGCTTTGTCGTTAGAAGCAGAGCCTTCCCCTAGAGCTTTCAACAGCAAGTCACCCCCGTCTATTGGACACCAGAGTTTTTAGCATACGCCATTTTCCTCCTTAGCAACCTCTTTGGCCCCCTTAGGTGTTGGGACTGGCCCTGTAAACAATGCGATATGTAGCTCAGAAAAGTGAGAGTCATGTGCCATTGCCATCTTCATGGCCTGAGCAAGTGAACTTGGCCAATTCTACTGCAGGGCTCGTTGCAACTCAGGCTTGAGATTGAAGACGAAAAAAATTGTCTAAGTGTTCATTAGAGACTCCTTTAACCTATATCATTAGTTGTTCAAAAGATTCTAAATATTCGGACAATGACCCAATTTGTGATAGTTTGGACAACATACCTCAGGGATCAACATGCCTTTTTTCTCCAAAACTCCTTTGCACTACCTCCACAAACTCTGGCCAAGTGCGTAATAGGATATTGGTGTGCATCCATTCTTACCATGTTGTAACAGCTCCTTCTAGATGGTACCTCGCCAGTTACAACCTCATAGGTTTTGAAATATTTTGGAGGTTAAAAAATAATTCCATCCGAAAAAGCCAAGTGTTGGGGGGATACTTGCTCTCAAATCTGAGCATGTCCAACTTGATAGAACGTAAATAGGGAGCGACATCCAGTGGAGGTGGCTGCATGCTGTTAAGGGTACGTCCTGAGGAGTCCACAAAGAATTTTATCTTTGGATACCCGATGACAATGGGGTGGTAGGACTCGGTTTCAGGTGAAGTTCTTCGACGCGGACATCAACGTTGGCCATATAAACCTGAAGTTGGTTAAGTTGCTTGGAAATACCCTCAATACTTGCCTGAAGGTCGACAAACTGCTGTTGTGAGGATTGCTGCTAAGCAGCAACTTCCTCTGCTAGCTCCTGGACCTTCATTGTAAAGAAGCTGAAGAGCTCTCAATGAAAGCACCAATGATACCGTAGTAAGGGTGCTCTTCGAGCAAGTGTATGCTCCAAGAGAGAAAACCCAAAAGAACGATTTCATTCAGCATGATTCTGATTTCGGTACAACGTTGTATATAAAGGAAAAAGCCAGAACAGAATATGCCCTTAGCCTACACGGATACCCACAAAAGACAACGAAATGACGCATTCCCCAGTGCTTGTAATCATTATGCCACTCCAAGATCTTCCTCACACGCTAGGGCTTGCTCTTTTCATCTGATGGACTTGTGGACTGTTCTCAAGATGATGGGCCATCCTGGTGGGACTCGTTATTAGAAGCAGTGGCCTCTTTGGGCCCTCTTGATGGATATGTTGTATCCCATCTCCCCTCAAACAACATGTTGTGTCCACATTAAGGCATGAAGCAGAAACTACAGGTTGAAAATTATTTGAGAACTTCAAGATTAAAAATATTTTCAATAAAGAGACTGACAACTATTAGAATCAATCATATTTTAAAATTTAGCTTGAAGTCAAATATTGTTTAACTTTTAAATAGCTAATTGAGGTACTTATTTATAATTATAGTAACAAAATTTAAAATCCTTTACTATTTTACAATTAATATCTCAATTCTCTCTGTATTTTATTACATTTCATTAAAAATATATTTACTCATTTTTCTTGATTGACCTTTTGTCAGAAGCTTTGCTAGAATAGTCATTTCCCATTTCATAAGATATTTTTTGATGAATTTTCTTATGGATTTGGTATCCATAAAAAAAATATTTGAGAAAATATAATCTAGTAGTAATATTTGCTAAAAATAAAAATAAATAGTAAATATTTTAAAAAAAGAAATTTAGAACAAGTTCATCCTAAATCAAGGATTACATATTTAATATAACTAGCCTGAATTATTGGCAATTTGTTGTTTCCATCTAAGTAAAAGATGTATTTGTAAGTCTTTATGTAGCTTTGTTTTCCTCAAGACCAGGTTGGCCACAGAAACTAAATCATATTTTTCTTAGTTGTGCTGAATTTTTTTTTTCTTTTCACGGGCGTGTTTGCAAAATGAATTTCTTATTGTTGAAACTTATAATTTTGCTAATTTTAATTATTTTTTATTAAATAGGAAGTGGTCGACATACTATTTTTTCTCATTTATTTCACAACTCTATAAAAACTATAGCTTTCTCGCTCCTAAGTCATCCCTTCCAACTAAGGGCAGAAGATTTGGATCCTTGCAAAACACAGTTTTAAGCCAATCTAGGCATATATAGTTATTATTTAAGCTTAATTGGTTCCTCAAGTTTGATAAAAATTGTAATTAGGTCCTTACATTTTTAATTGGAGCAACTGGGTTCAAATATTTCAGGATTGCAGCATTTGGCCCAATCCCTGATGAGTCATTATTGGACTAAATAACAGTTGATGACATGAACATCTTTTAAATGATAGGGTCTTAGTTGGCTTGGACAGATAACCTATGTAAACAGAGAAGCTTATATGTATACATACTAAATGACGTGACAACTGACATGGTAATCATGCGATTACTTAACTCTCCACCCTAAATTAGTGGTGAAATCCTTATTGCTCGAATTGCCCCAAAACTTAGAAGCCATCAACGCCATTGAAGGAGAGAAGCCATGGAAGGCAGAGCTAAGAAAGGAAGGCAAGCGTGGGCACACAGCCTGAATCGAATAATAAAGTTATGAGAACCAGGAGAAGTCTAATACTTGTTTGTAACAAACAAGAGAGCATGCTTTCGTAAGTTCTAGTAGATCCCTCAGAAGTATTGGTGAAATTAACTGGTAGTGGATATAGTTCTATGGCATTTACAAATGCTAAAAAAGATTCCAAGGGTTTGATAATGATTCTGAAGCTGTTACTATTGATGCCCAGGAAAAATTCCTTTATTAAAATTTTGGGCACTCAAATTTTCCAGCAGCCATAACTTGGGTACGGAAACATTGAATGAAGCCGTGGGCAAATTATTAGAGGAAGAGGAGAAAGCAAAGAAATGGAGGCGTACCAGATAATACCGATAATTGTTAATACTGAACGTATATGCGAATTGACTTTGGAAAATTCTTGCGGTTTGATATATCGGATTTGCTTCTGATGGCTGATAATTCACAATGCTACTCTGCTTTGGAAAGGAGAAAGAAAGGGAAGACTCCCCAACGAAAACCCGATTGCTATCTATATCTGTGACATTGCTAGCTGACACACAGCTGATCAAGTACTTGTTTGGGACGCTGTAGGATATGAAGAGGAACTCAAGCAATAAGAAGTGAAGAAGAAACAGAAGCAGAAACAGAGGTGTGAAATCTTTGGAATTGAAGAGTACCCATAGAAAACTGGTAGTTTGTTTTCCAACCTGATTATTACATATTTGGAAATCACAGAATATGGAGATGAACGACAACAAGTGCCCCCACAAGATAAGAGGAAGACCTGAACAGAGGTCAAATAATCAGCGTTGAACTTTGAACAAGCTGTTGATCCTAATATTTGATTTTGGAGTCGTCATTGATCTAAATTATCTAAAGATAAGATCTAACACCTAATTTAAGAATAGTCTACGTTTCAGAGATTGAATTCAGGAGTTGGTTATATTTTAGGAAATGTGTTAGCATTCTAAATGCCTTTCAGTACAAAAAATGATCTAATTAATTTATCTTGATTACTTTATGTTAGTTTTAAAAAAAATATTTTGAAAATAATCCTTGCCCATTCCATATTGGAATTTAAAATAATTTTTGAGAAAAATCCCCTTCCTATTCCAGTCCAGGGTTTTGAAAATAATTTTAAGAAAATCCTCTTCCTATTCTAGTCTGGAGTTTTAAAAATAATTTTAAGAAAATCCTCTTTCTATTTCAGTCCGAGATTTTAAAAATAATTTTACAGAAAAATCTTCTTTCTTGACTAGAAACTAGGATTAAGATTTAAAAAAAGTGGCTTGCCTAGTGTGACTAAGTTAGAGCCAAAATTACTTAGGACTAAAGAAGAACTCAAGGTGATGATATTAGAGTTTTTTAAGAGATAATCCTAATGCTCAAATTTCATGAAAAATCAACAATAAATTAAATCAATACATATGAAAGATCAACAAGAACATTGCCGAGGCTAAAACATGTGCAGAATCTTTAATACAAAATATGCAGAATTTTTAGTATGTAAAAGTCATATGAAGATTCTATACAGAATGTAGAAACAAAACAACAAAACAGAAATAGGATTGCTAAAACTTATTTTGTGCAAAATTTATGAAACAAAATGCAGAAGTTGAATTGCAGTATAGAATTTGTGGAAGACAGAAAGTGCAGAATGAAATAATGTGCAGAATTTTCAAACAGAAAATAGTGTAAAATTTTTAGTTTAAGATGCAGTAAAAAACTATTTAAACAGAATGCAAAACCATGTAGAAATAAAAGTTTGAATATTTAAAACAGTATAAAATAGATGTGTGCAGAAAATTAAAATACCATATGCAGAATTTAATCATGCACATGATTATGCAGAATTTAAGATGGAATCTATGCATGCTAATAGTGCGGAATATGCAAAATTTTGACATGATTTTATTTGTATGTAGAAACCCATAGTAAATCAAGATAAAAGTGGTGAAAGAATGTGAAAATACATAGACACCATGATTAATAAAAATGAAAGTTATACAAACACTATAGCAAAAACAATCCTAACTATATTAGGATTAAAGTATGAGATTTACATGATTAAAATTGAACAACATATATGAATCTAAAAGAAAAGAGGAAAAGGGGCTTACCTTGAATGTCTTCCTTTGTGTAATTTGAAAAAAGGGTGTATGCTTGTGGTGTGAAGAGTGTGCAATTTTTCTTGTAGGCTAAAATCCTTTCTAAACTCTCTCATTTTTCATCCTACGTGAAAGCCCTCTTTGTAAGCTTTTTGCTAAAATTTTGGAGGCCCTCCTTTCCTTGTGTACGTGAACACCCCCTTTTTACCCGTGAATGAGCTTTGTAAAAAGTTAGACTTTCTTTTTTACATGAATTCTTGTTTCCTAATTTTAGTTGTATCTTATTTCTTATCTCTTATCTCTTACCTTTTATCTTTTGATTTGTATTTTTATCTTTTTATCTTATACTTTTATCCTATAATTTATTTTCTTATCCTTTACTCTTTTTATTTATTTTATTATCTTATTTATTTCTTAAATTTCATGCTTTTATTTTTTATTATCTTATTTTTATCTTTCATCTTTTATTATCTTTTATTATTTATGTTTATCATTTTTATTATTTTTTATCTTAATTATCTTTTATTTATTCTCTTTTATCCTCTTTTATCTTTATTGTATTTTATCTTCATTATTTTATCTCTTTTTATTTATCTTGTATTATCATTTTTAAATTTTGTTATCTTTATCTTTTGTTTTTTTTGAATTTATTTTAGTTTTATTTTAAAATTTTATTTTTGGATTTGGGCTTATTTATTTTTGGACTTATTTATTTTATTTTGGGTTTTGATTAAGTTTGATTTTGTATTTAACTGTATCTTGGGCTTATCTTTAAGTTTTGTTATTTTTTAGTTTAACTTTGGGTTTATAATTTATATTAAAGTTTTGAGAAAGTGGGGTGAACAAAATTAGGTGTCTACACAAACAAGGCATGCTCTACATGTAGGCTTCCTTGTCCAGATAAGTGCCAACTAATGCCACATCATTTAAAAAGTGTCCATGTCATTACCTGTCGTTTGGTCCAATAACACTAGTGAAGGATTGGATCCAATTGTCACAATCCTAAACGTTTGGACCTAATTGTTTCAATTAAAAATATAAGAGCTTAATTACATTTTTTTTTATCAAACTTGAGAAGCCAAATATGTAATTAAACTTATTTTTTATTAGTAAATAAAAAGAAATAAAGAGAAAATTAGCATAATGTTAAAACAACATTCTAATTTGAGTATTTCATTACTATTGGACACACGACAACTATTTAAACTGATTATTCCAATTTTTGTAATTGAGCCTTGATTAATTCTTTCTAGTTTTTGTAAGTGATTTTTGGTTTATTGTATCTTATGTCTTTAGTCATACGATCATTAATAGGTCCTTATGTCTAATGAGATGCGAGGAATCAATCAAGAGATTTTTAATTAAAACTTTGGTATTTCAATTAGGGATAGACATTGGGTGAGACGGGTTAAGTTAAATTGGGAGAAAATGTTTTAAATAATTTGAAACTGGCTCTTCATTGAATAGTTCAATTCTGATTGGGCTAATCCTTCAAATTGAAACTTTCGGAATCAAATGGTTCGATTTCATTTAAATGGGTTAGCTTGAGTTAAGATAAGTTGAGATTTGTTATTAGGGGTTGGTTGGGTTGTGGGAGAAGGCCTAACTTGAATTTTGTGACAACTAAACCTAATTAATTAAAATTAAGATTTGATTATTTGTCATATATAAAAATGCCCAAGGATAAAATAAGTAATGTATAATGATGATTTTGATATAATATACAAAGCATTTAAAAATAATAATAACTGCAAATAAAATAAAAATCAGCATATTCTCTTTGATAAAGTAGAAAAAAAGATTATCCCTAATGTATCCCATAACAAGTATGCAAAAATTTTTGAATAAAATTATTCAACTAACTTATTAGAGATGTTAGTTAACTTTACTAGAACATTTAAGATTGTTTATGCCCTACTGAAAAATGACGTTGTATCTCATCTTATATAAATATATATATATATATATATATTTAGATTGCCATGGCAACCTAATATTTGAATAATCCAAATTCAGCACCAGTTAATTTAACCCATCTAGAAGTAAAAATGTATACTTTACTTATTTTGTTTTTATCTAACCTAGACCAAAACTCATTTTTTTATGGTTTAGGTTAAATTGAACTAGTTTAACCAGCTTTTTGTCCACCCCCAATTTTAGTGAGTGGTTTCCAATTTCTTGTCCTCAATCATTAGAAATTTAATTTTGGCAAATGTGGACCAATTTATGAAACCAGAATGCTTTTAGAATGGATTTAGAAGAAAAAGCACTCTTACTTAAAAGTGAGTATTAAATTGTTACAAAATATTTATGTGCTGTTAAATTTTTTTAAGTCATATAATGCAATGTGAAGCTTAATAAATATAATAGTTAAAATTTTTTAAATAAAATTTTATAAAATTTTATTAGTGGGAATAGATTTATTTGCTTAATTTGTTTGCAATCATACAAACACACTTGGTGTTAAAAAACATTATTTGTAGACAAAGTTTGATGTTCGTTTTCTTTTTGTACAGTTGATGTTCAATTCATACTAAAGGGCAAAGACCAATAAATCAACCATTTTCCAATTATCTTCTTGTATATTTGTAGCAAACATCTCTAAACATTTAAAATGCAAGAAATTTGCTTATAAAATTATGACCTCCATAGAATGATGAAAGCATTTAAGTGCAAATTAAAAAAATCACATCATGAAACAGTTTAATTAACAAATAAAAAATTCATATATTAAATTTGATATTAGAATAATCTATATAAAGTCATGAATTACTTCTAGTCCAAGAAAAATGGGTCACATCACATGAGTATTTTTTGTTAGTAAACTTAAGGAGAAAGAATGCTATTTATATTAACTAATGATATATAGTCAGCCACTGCTTATTAATGGCTGAGATATACAGTATGTCACTTCTATGATAATTTGTAAGAGATCTCAAGAATTTTTATGAGTGGACTCAATGTCCACATAAATGACTTCATAAAGACACAACTTAATTCATATGATAGAGTGCATAACGTAAGGAAGACCCCCAAATTAAGGTTCATGGTTAGTTGAATCCTCATGTGTTTTCTATTATAGTCCTTTGATGGCTTCCTCGGTCAGTTACTCAAATTTTCTCTTATTCTTCTTCTTCTAAAGAGAAGCAATTCCAATTTCAAAATTCCATTAGAAGACAGCCCCTCTCTTTTTATCTCTTTTACCATGCAAAAATGATACAATGGAATGTTCCCTGAGTAGCGCAACGCAGAAGATGGAGAGGTTGTCAGTGGGGAAGTACTTTGATCAACTCCGGTTTGTGTTTCTCACCTCCTTTGTTTTATGTTTCTTACTATTTTTCTTGGATTGTATGGCTCGCCGTGGTGGTGACCAAGGTGGTATCCCACTTTTACTTATCAATTTTGCCAATTTAAAACATACCCAAAAGCCTGGACCCTTAACTTCTCCCAACAATTTTAGTGAAAGCGAAACTACTATTGGTTCACCAATTACTATTCAAAGGACTAACACAACTGGGGTCATTCATATTCCAAAGAATGTTATAGAGACTGTAGTTCCTTTAACTCTTAGTGAATTGGGGAACAGCACAGAACAGATAGGTAACCCTCCTGTGATTAGAGACAATGCCAAAGTGGTTACCCAGCACCCCATTAGTAAATTGGATCCATGCTCAGGCCAATATATCTATATCCATGATCTTCGTTGCATGTTCAATGAGGATTTGCTCAAGGGTGGTCATAGACTCATAAAATGGTTTGACATGTGCCCTTACTTGTCCAATTTAGGGCTTGGCCCTCCGATAAATCAAAATCCAAAAGTTAAAAGTGTTGATGAAGAATAGTCGGTATGCCACTAACCAATTTTCTTTAGAGGTTATTTTCCATAACAAGATGAAGTAGCACAAGTGCTAAGCTAAGAACTCCTCTTTGGCTTCTGCTATATATGTACCCTACTATGCTGGCCTTGATGTGGGTCAGTACCTTTGGGGTTTTAATGTTTCTGTGAGAGATGCTTCTCCAAAAGAACTTGTCAAGTGGCTTGCACAATAGCCTGAATGGGAGAGAATGTGGGGAGGAGATCACTTCTTGGTTGGAGGCAGGATTGGTTCTGATTTCAGAAGAAGATCAGATAATGAGTCTGACTAGGGCAACAAGGTTATGTTGTTGCCTGAAGCAAGGAACATGTCATTGCTGCCAATCGAATTGGGTTTAAATGATACTGATTTTCCCATTCCACATCATACTCACTTCCATCCTTCAAAGGACAGTGAGGTTTTCAAGTAGCAGCAAAGAATGAGAAGAGTGAAAAGACCTTACTCGTTTGCGTTTGCAGGTGCTCCAAGGCCTGATTCACCAGAATCTATAAGAAATGAGCTTATCAAACATTGCCAATCTTCCAGGTGTTGTGGATATCTTGGTTGCAATGATGATGGAAACAAACGCGACGAACCTGCAATTGTTATCAAGCTGTTTCAGAGCTCAGTTTTCTGCTTACAGCCAATTGGGGATTCATTCACAAGGCAATCCACATTTGATTCTATCTTGGCAGGGTGCATTCCTGTTTTCTTTCATCTAGGTTCAACTAATGAGCAATATTTGTGGCATTTACCAAATGATGGCCCTAAATACTGTGTTCATACCAGAAGAAGATGTCAAAGAGAAAAGAGTCATGATCAATGAGACATTGCTTAGAATTCCAAAGAGTGAAGCATTGTCCTTGAGAAGGGATGTCATAAAGATTAATCCAAGAATTATTTGTGGTAATCCAAGTTTTGGATTGAGGACAATTGAAGATGCATTTGACATAGCAGTTACAGGAATTCTTGGGAGAATAGAAACAAGGAAACAGATTATGAGTGTCGAGTATTCTGGTAGTGGTACTGTAAATCAAACTGAACATGACCTATTGTCAAGCGTGATCAATTGAACTTGCAAGATACTCTTGAAGATGTTATTAGTTGCTTTTATATTTCATTCTTTACATAGAACATGCCTCCTTGATTTGCAAGGGAATGCATCCTTTCTTCTCTTTACTTGGTGAAATTTTTGCAACCTCATAAATCTCAATTTTTATCTTACAAATATAACTATTTTTATTCTTACAAATTAAAACTTATAAAAATATTAACTAAAAAAATCAGATTATTCAATTTATTTAATCTCAAGACAAAATTGTTAGACCCATATATTTGAGTAAAAGTACTCCCATGTAATGTGCAAATGCTTTTCTCTCATAACCTTCAAATCCATTATCGAATTTAGTGAGTTCCATAATTCAGTATATAGAACCCAATTAATTTGATAATTTATAATTTTTTAAGTAAAAATTTATAAAATTTTATTTATAAAAATAGCAAAACCATACAAATTTATTAGCTTGCAAAACTATATGTAAATTTCTAATTACAAGTTGTGCTAAACCCACACCCAAAACTATTACATAATCCATACCACCAATACTCACAAGCATTGATTAGATATGGAATAGGACCCACACATTTAATCGATGGTTGTGGGTGTTGGTGGTGTGAATTATGTGACAGCTTTTGGTGTAGGAGGAAAATTAGAGGAAAACTAGTTCCACTACTCTTTTGTTACAAAAAGTCCATACCTAATTATATGAACCATTAGATTTATGAAACAAAATAAATTTAATAATGTAAATTTTGAATTCTAAGAATTAAGTGAGAATAATTTTTTTAAAATAAAATTTTGAGAATAGTAGGATTCAGAGAATTATCCTTTAATTACTCCAGCTTATGTTTCCCTAAATATAACCAGTTTAGTAAATGGGTTGTATTACACTTCAACAAATGAGCTATGTTTGTTTTGTACATGCCTCGGTCTTGATATTTGTATTAGGAAAAACTATTCTCATAATTTGTTGTTTACTTAATTCTCACATCTTATTATATGGGCTATTGGATTTGTTGAACTCTATCATTTAGTCTATAAGACTCAAAAATTTATGAAGTGTTTTTAGGTGGGTGTTAGTGGAACTAACTATTATAAATAAAATGTGTTCTTCAAGTGAACATAGACTCCTAAATGTGTTTTTCAAACAAATACAAACTCCCATAGAAATCAAGAGGATATCAGACTTTAACCATTTTCCTTATAATAAACTAACATAATACATGGTTTGTATAGCACTTTGATATGATAATAACTAACACACAAACATAACTAAGAAGCCAAAACCTACACAAAAAGTTCCCTACATACAATTGTGCAAAACTATGTGTAACTAGTATGCTTGACTAGCATCTTTGAATGTTAACTACCCATGATCATCACACAATGTCCTTTATCCATAGTTGTGCTCCACATGGTCTCTCTCATCCTTTAGCACTTGAATTGCAAGATGTCCTTCATTTGGTTCCTCTATGTCTTCCTTGGCCACATTTCTCATAGGTGCCTAGAGTGTAGATGCTAATTTGGATGTTGAGCCCTCTAAAATAATATGCATAACATTTCCTTGTCCATCAAAATTCACTTTGTCCTCAAGGTAAAGCGAGGATTTTGATTTGTTGAGCACTGCAAATATCTCTTTGTAGTGTTGGTCATGGGTGAATCTAAGGAAGCAAAGTTTTGATGTTGATTTTGAGTACTGCTAAAGAGAGAAGGGAGGAAAAAGTGAAATCTAAATGACAGTGGCAACATCGAAAGTGATTGTTGCCACATTTCCTCTATGCACCCATTTATCTTAGTAAGGCAAGACTAAAGGTGTTGCATTTGTATGGAGATCTCTACGAATTGTTGTAGATTCTCTACTTTGAAATCTGCAAACTCATATGTTAATTCTTGGAGTTTTATGATTGAGGTAGATAACCTACTTTGAACAAGAACACCAATATTACAAATAAAATGTGTTCTTCAAGTGAACATAGACTCCCAAATGAGTTTTTCAGTAAACACAAGTTCCCAATGAAAACAAGAGAGGATATCATACTTTAACTATTTTCCTTATTATAAACTAGCACAATACATGGTTTATATATCACTCTGAACACCAAGAACTGCACAAGACGTATCCTACATACAACTATACGATGCTACATGTCATTACTATGCTAGACTAATACCTTTGCACATTAACTACCCATGATCATCACACAATCTCTTTTATCCACAATGGTGCTCTATGAGGTCTCTTTCGTCCCTTTAGCACTTCAAGTGCAAGATCCCCCTCACTTAGTTCCCTAGGGTATTTCTTGGCCACATCTCCTGCAAGTGCCTAAAGTATAGATGCTTAAAGTATAGATGCTGATTGGGATGCTAGGTTCTCTAACATAACGTGTGTAACACTAACTTCACCCAAATTTAAATGGTTAGCATATTAGTATGATTCCTTACCTTGTGTTTGTGTCCAAAAGGTTTAGGCCATGTAAATATATCCTGATTTGGTTTTAAACAAATTTGAAGCAATTGTTCATACTTTTAAGTTTCGGCAATGAAAATTAAAAGGTAAGGTTATAGTGATTCTTCAAAACTTGTAAGGGAGCTATAAGATTTTTAAATCTTGTAATTTAGTTTGTAAATTTTAATAATATAAATTATTTTAATTAAAAATTTAATATAATTTTATCAGTAAGAATAACAAAATTAAAATTAAAATAAGTCTTTATTTTGAAACAGTTAGAATGATCCTTCTTCAATTATTTGCATATTTTCTTACCCTGATGTTAGGCTTAAAACAATGGTAAATACTCTTTTTACTTCTTCAATCTTTCAGACATGGAAGTTAAAAGGTTTAATCACATAAAATGAAGAAGTAAAGAAAACTAAGACTTACTCGAACAGAATTTTGCATTATGAAGTTAATTCATGCAATTGTAAAATCAGCAAAGGATAGTTTGCATGTGTAGACACCTAATTTTGTCCGAATTCCAAAACTCAAATAAAAAAAAATCCAAAACTCAAAAAGTAAAAAAATCAAAAATCAAAAATCAAAAAAATCAAAAACCAAAAGCCTAAAACAAAACAAACCCAAAAATGAAAAACAAATAAAAAATCAGAAAAAAGCAAAAAAACAAAACAAAACAAAAATCAGAAAAAACAAAGCAAAACAAAACAAAACCAAAATCAGAAAAATAAAAAATGAGTGAATGATTGAAGGACAAAGAAAATAATGAACAAAGGACAAAGAGAACAAGAAAATTATGAATATAAGACAAAGAAGGAAGGAAAATAATGAGTGAATGTCAAAAGAAGGACGTGAAGATGGTAGGAAAATGTGGAAAAAAGAGAAGAAAATGAAGAAGAGAAGAAAATGATGAAGAAGTGAAGAAAATGATGAAGAAAAAAGAGGATAATGAATAAAAGTCAAAAATTAGGTAAGAAAATGGGGATTAAGGGTAAGAAAATGAATAAAAAACCTACCATTGAACCACTATAAATAGCCCATCTAAATCTCCCAAAGACACACAACAATAAGCATCCATCTACTACTCCTTTCAGCCTTCTTGCAAAGCTCAGTCCTTTCCCAAAATACCAAGCCGAAACCTCCCCTAACCATTCCCCAAGCATCACTTCTGCTCCACAACTCCACCCCATTTTCGCCTAGCAATTCATCACTTAAGCTCAGCACCCGTCACCTTGCCTCTCAACAACCAAACCGAAACAACTCGCCACTTCAAAGAATCCAAACACCCATTAACTTGCTGCACCCTCAAACCAACATACACGCCACTTCAACATACTCTTTGCTCCTCCAAAGTTACTTCATTACGCCACTACCATCCTAAGCCTTAACAGCACCTAAATCAGGCAAGCCGAAGCAATCACCTCGGAGGGAACCTTTGACGTTTCTGTATTAACTATAACCCCTCGTACGCCTAAAGTTCACGCAAAACTCAGCTCCCTCCTTCACTCAATCCATAGACTCCCACGCCGGCAAGATCAACTGTCATCCACCTCCATAGCGTTGCTGAAGCTCGGCCGTTGGGGGCTGTCTTGAAGCAACCACATTCTCCTCCATGACTCGGACTAGAGTTTATTACCGTCGCTTATTGCGCTGTTACTGCTCCAAGGCTCGCATCTGTAATTCTTCACCTATTGCCGAGAGCCACGCCAACGAAACTACTATAAAGTTTCGCTTCCGCCATCCAACACCCACATTTCCCGCAGCTGAGAAGTGTTATTCGGAGCTAGTTGTGCCTCACAGTCTTTCATCAAATTCTGTGGAATCTCGATCATCCTCTCGCACCAAAGTCATCACCGTAGAAACTCCCTGTTGCAGCGTCCTCATCGGCTCTGCTTCTCAGTCCCATTGCAGAGTATACGTCGGTTCTTTTCCTCAGCACCGCTGCAGCCTCACCGGCTCTGTTCTTATCGCTTGACGGCTCTGTTCTAGCTTGCACCTCGAGTTCCCATCTGAACAGCTACATACTACACCATTGACTCCTTCGAGACAGCTCGTTCTCGTCTCTGCCCTATCTCGTCTCCAACCTCCGTCGCCACACTGGAGCTCGCGTACCACCGTCGTCAATCCAGCTCTGGCCGCTAGTCTTGACGCTGTCTTCAACGTGTCCCAAGAGTCCTCCACATCTTATCACCAAGAGGCACCACCCATCCAAGCACAAAACTCACTTACGGGAGGTATGCCATGCAACCTTCACATTGCTAGGGTCATTATGGTCTTTTGAGTTATGATATTTTTAGGTCTCTTAAGAGCCTATGGTATGATAAAAATGAGCTAAAGGAAGGTGACATGGATTTTGATTTAAAAAAAAATGTAGTTAAACTCTGCACTTTTGTTTTGTACTTTTTTTTAAAAAAATAATAATAATAAAATAAGTTACATTCTTTTAGGATAAAATAAGTTAGGAATCAATGAATGGTACTAGCATTTTTTTTATAAAAAGGAAATTTTTTTTTAAAACCATGATTTGGAATAGAGATGGGATTTCCTCAAAAATTATTTTTTAAAACCCTGATTTGGAATAGAGACGGGGTTCTTTTAGAATTATACTAAAAACAAAACCTGATCTGGAATAGAGATGGGATTTTTCAGAATTATATTTTTAAACCCTGATCTGGAATAGAGATGGGATTCTCTCACAAATTATTTTAAAACCCTGATCTGGAATGGAGATGGGATTTTCTTAAAAATTAATTTTTAAAGAAAACTCTGGTCCGGAATGGAAATGAGATTTTCCAAAAATTATTCATAAAAGTCATTTATAAAAAAAAACCTGATCTGGAATAGAGATGGAATTTTTCAAAAATATGTTTTTAAACTCTGATCTGGAATAGAGATGAGATTTTTCCTAAAATCATTTTCAAACCCCAAACTGGAGTAGAAAGGGGATTTGCATGAAGTGATTAATTAAATATTCTAACCCGGAATGGGGTAAGAATTATTTTTTCAGAAATATTCATTTTCCAACCCGGAATGGGTAAGAATTGCGATTTTTCAAAAATATTCATTTAAAACCAACATTAATTAAATCAAGTAAATTAACAAGATCATTTTTGGTACCGAAAGGGTGTTTAGGGTGCTAACACCTTCCCTAAAACGTAACCAACCCCCGAGCTCAATCTTTGAAACGTAGACCATTTTAATTAGGTGTCCGATCTCACCTTAGATAACTTAGATCGGTGGCGACTTCACAAATCACAAACTAAAATGAAAATTTTCAGGGTCGACAGCTTGGCGACTCCACTGGGGACAATTAAGAGGGTTAAGCCAATTAAAAATGATCTTATTAATTTATTGATTGATTTGTTGGTTAAATTTGTACATATTTGTAAATGCGTATATTTGGTATTTTCTTGAAATCTGATTCCTTACACACACTGTCACTCTCACCACACACTAGAATAAAAGGGGAGGTCATGACCCCTGTGCCCTATACCCGGGCCATGTAGGATACCTTGTAGGTTAGAGGGGTGTAGTAAGGTTAGCCTTCGAGAGACATTCGGTCTCCGCATGGGCGCCCGAAACACCCCACTCGAATTGATCCCCTTAAGGACAATTTGGGGACCTGATGTAGGAAATGTAGAACTTACCCCTCCACTTTTAATTGCCTTAGAATCACTCCTTTGAAGAGTTTCGAACCAAACCCTTTAGGCACATGAAAAATGTCATCACAATCATGCATGGTTGCATACATTTCATTTTTCTAAAAAATGCATTTCATGGGGCACCAGAACATTCATCTTTGCCTAACATTTCCTCCTTTTTATTTTTGAAATATAGGATTTTCAAATTTTAATTTTATGGCTACATTATCTATTGGGACTATTCTTATCACTCAAGATCAAGCTAGAGAATCCCAGGAAGGACTCCAGAGAAAATTTGGAGATTGCATGACCCATGATTTGGCCCCTGACTCTCCAGAAATAAGAAATATTATTTTCAAACAGTATGACCTATCAAGACTTAAGCAAATCTGGAAGGACACCACAGATAAAGTAGCTTTCTCAGCTAAATTTGGCCATTTAGGGTATTTACTATCCGTACCAGTTGATGAGCCTTTACTCAAAGCTTTGCTGTCTTTCTGGGATTCTAAATTCAGGGTATTCTCCTTTGGGAATATGGATTTAACCCCTACTATAGAGGAATATGGAGCTATCCTAAAAATACAGCCAAATCTGGCATGGAGGGTGTATTCCTATAACCCTAAAGCTACTGTTGCTAGACAATTAGCAAGATTGACAGGGGACAAAGCTACTACTTTTGATAAGATTCTCTGCAACAAAGGGGAAAGACGATGCCTTCCTATTGATTTTCTCCTATCAACTGCGGAAAGCCATATCAATACAGAGAAGGGTTTTGACATGCTCGCCCTAGCTATATATGGCATGCTTCTTTATCCAAGGGTAGAAGGTTACATTGACAGTCAAGTGGTACTGTTGTTCTCTGAAATAAAGCATGGAGTTCATCCAATTCCACCTATTCTAGCAGAAACCTTTCGCACACTATGTCATTTGAGAAAGAAAGGAAAAGGAGGTTTCTTTGCATGCACTCAATTGCTAATAATATGGGCATTCAGTCATCTCCCGCACATGAGCAATTTAGGGTATCCACTTATGAAGTTGACTAGAGACTACAATATGGCAAGGAATACCCCATATGAATTTTCTAGACTCTCATGGCCCAAGGACAAAGCTACTAGGGATCAATGGGTTCAAACACTGGCAAATGTAAGAGAAGTAAAATGGAAAGCATCCTGGATGCCAGTAACTCCCACACTTTACAGTTGTAGTGATAAGGCATGGGTCCCTCTCATTGGCCCATGGGGAGTAATAGGGTATTCTCCTTCTATGGTGAGAAGACAAGCTGGCGGCATACAATATGTTCCAGCAACATTTGGGTTACATTCTCTGGATATGACGTATGGTGATGATCTCACTGATATGAAGATTAAGGAAGCAAAAGTGTCTTGGAAGAATATTCACTTCATAGAGGGCATAGGAGGCAATAAGGATGCAACTACCGAGGGATACTCCACATGGTACAGCAAGGCAAGAGAGGGTTTTGCACCTCCAATAATGGCTCCTCCCATCAGAAAGACCAAGGACTTGCACTTCCAACCTGAGCCAGAGACCATAGAAAAATCAACTTATCTTAAGTTGCAAGAAAAATACAAGCAATTGCAAGCAAACTTCCGAAAGCAAGAAATAGATTGGAAGAACAAAGAAGAATGCCTGATGGCTCAGAATAAGCAGTACGATGTCAAGATAGAATCTTTGGAAAGAAAAATTATTGCCAATAAAAAAGAAGAGGAAGAAGGGGTTGTATGGTATAAAAAGAAATATAGGAACCTCGAAAGCCAACTAGAAAGGGCAGCAAAGAGATACAAGCAAGCTGAACAAGATTTGGATGATGTTCGAGAAGTCATATGGGGTGATAATCAACAACTAAAAGAGGAGGTCTCAGAACTAAAAGAAGAAAATCAAGCCCTTACAATGGAAGTGGCCAACCACCTTCAACGCATTCATGAATTAGAAGACATGAAGGCCCAATTGACTAGCTACATCAGGGATAATAAAAGGCAACATGAGATAGAGGTGCAACGCCTTCTTAATCAGCTGAAAGAATTCCCATATATCCAAAGAAGAATGCAAATCTCTGAAGCTGAGCGTTTAAGACTTGAAGAAATGTTGATGCAGATGGAACAAGCACATCAAGAGGAGATGCGGCAATTGGCTATCATGCTTGATGCAAATTTCTATAAAACAGAGCTAATCCTTGATAGAAATTTGTATGAAAAGATAGCCCGAGCTCTCTACCTGGAGAGAATGGGGATAGCTGAAAGAGCTAAGCAGTGGATAGATGAGACTGAAAGAATAGCAATGCCAGAGGGAAAAATTAAGAATCTCTATTAGGCTCTACGCACGGATCTGAAGAAGCTTGGGAAACCTCCTAGTTTGAATCCTTATAGGAAACAAGGCCCAGTAGATGATGTTTAGCCTATTTGTTTTTTTTATGAAAAGTTGTAATCATTTGCATACTTTAAGTTACACATCATATCATGCATTCATCTTTTGACAAATGCAAATAATTTATTTATTTATTTATTTAACCTAAAAGGAAATCACGGCTCCTACAACGCGATCCCAGTCTAAATTCATGGCAGAACAAAGGCAGGAAAAGTTCATGGATGAATTGCATGAGGAGATAGGAAACCTTAAGGCACAATTAGCCTGACTAACTGAGCTACTCATGTTTAAAGAAAACGCGCAAAATGAGTCCCCCCAAGGCCCGATGAACCAGCAGCCACAAAACCCAACAGAACGCAAAATGCCGTACATTGTGGAAACAGCGGGTAGCTCTATTCTAAACCATGATGAGTTAGAAGAACAAGAAAAAGTGAAAAAACCCCCAGAAGAGACTATGATCCAAGAAAAATATGAGCTATTGGAAGCTAGGATGAGAAAGATGGAAGGATTTACTGATGAAGATGTACTGGATGTACATGAGATTGGATTAGTACCTGATGTGGCCATACCTCCAAAATTTAAGGTACCAGAATTCAAAATGTATAACGGAACCTCATGTCCTAGGGCACATATTGTCATGTACATCCGAAGGATGGCAGCATATGCTGACAATGAGAAACTACTCATCCACATTTTTCAAGATAGCTTAATTGATGGTGCTGCAGAATGGTACATGAGCCTTGACCGGTTCTCCATTCGGACTTGGAAGGATCTAGCAGAAGCCTTCATGAGGCACTACAAATATAACCGGAATATAGCCCCTGATAGGTTCCAAATACAGAATATGGCAAAAGAAGACAAGGAGTCTTTTAAGGCATATGCTCAACGATGGAGGGATGTGGCCATAAGAGTACAGCCACCTCTTTCCGATAAAGAGATGGTCACTATATTTCTGAGTACTCTAACCTATCCCTTTTATGGAAAAATGGTAGGTTTTGCTAGCATGGGCTTTCCAGATTTAGTAGAGACTGGCGAAAGAATTGAGCGTGGAATAAAAGCTGGTAAAATGGGTAAATCCTTAATAAGTAGTTCCTTGCAAAAGAAGCCTTTACCTTACAAAAAGAAGGAGGATGTCCATTCAGTGGATTACCGTGATAAGGGAAGAGGTAAAGCTGAGCAGGCTTATCAGGTGTCTTATACACCAACAAGAGGTGTCAATGTACCTCGAACTACTTTCACCTCGCCACCTTACCAAAATCCACCACAGCCAACACAGTCTCTACAACCTGCCCAATATCAACCACATCAACAAGTGCAGCCAATGCAATCCCAATCTAGGTCATTCAATCGAGTCAATAATTTTAGGCGCCAGAACTTTGACCCCATCCCTATCCCATATTCGCAACTGCTACCGCAGCTATTACAGAATAATTTGGTAACATTAAACCCTGTTCAACCGCTTCAACCCCCATACCCGGCATGGTACAATGAAAAGCTCACATGTGATTACCACGCAGGGGCAAAAGGGCATACGGTAGACAGTTGCATTGCTTTCAAGAGGAAAGTACAAGAGCTAATCGATGCAAAGTGGTTGACATTTGAACAGGTTACTCCGGGACCAGATGTAGATGGGAACCCTCTTCCCAGTCATGAGACTGCAAGAGTTAATGCCATCTTTGATGAAACTCTGCCAACTTCTAGGAGTTTGGATTCATTCCTTCCATACATGGATAGTGGCATAAATATGATTGATGCCACTTCAAGTAGGCAGAAGCCATTAGCTATTAAGTATATGAGGAAGCTACCCCAAACTGAGGCAAGTGATGGTGTAACTAATGAGGTGAGAACTCCTACTGGGCTCATGAAGAGGTTAACCATTACCACACCGGCGTCGTTCCCTTATAAGAATAATAAAGCAGTTCCATGGGTTTATAATTGCAAAGTGGCATCAGAGGGTTCTAATCCGCAAATCACTAATATCTCTGGCCTCTCTGGAGTAACAAGAAGTGGACGATGTTATCTCCCAGAAAGAGGAGCCGAAAAAGCAATTCAACCTGATTCCACAAAAGGCAAAAAAGGGGATGTGGAAAAAAGTGAGAATACTAGGGCAATTGAGCCTAAAAGTATCGAAGTGGAGGATGAATCCCATAAAAATGACTCTGCAAGGCTGAAAAGGGTACGTCAATCCCTCTCAAAAAATCGGTGATTGAAGAGGAAGCTAGTGAGTTCCTCAGACTCATTTGTCAGAGTGAATACAAGGTAATTGAGCAGTTAAAAAGAACGCCAGCAAGAATCTCATTGTTATCCTTGTTCATGCACTCTGAACCTCATAGAAAGGCTTTAATGAAAGTTTTGAATGAAGCCTATGTTGATAAGGATATCTCCACAGAAGGGATTGATAGTGTGGTCGGAAACATTTTGGCCCATAACTTCTTATCATTCTCCGAGGAAGAATACCCTCCTGAGGGACGTGGACATAATAAGGCTCTGCATGTTTCTGTTAAATGCAAGGGTAATGATTTGGCAAATGTCTTGATTGACAATGGTTCTGCGTTAAACATATTACCAGAACTCACATTGAGAAAGTTGGCCATTGATCAAACCCTTTTAAAACCTAGTACTGTCATTGTGAGAGCATATGATGGAGCCCAAAGTGATGTCTTAGGAGAGATAGAGCTACCAGTGCAAGTTGGCCCGTGTGATTTTGTGGTCACTTTTCAAGTCATGAAGATAAATCCTGCTTATAGCTGTCTTCTAGGACGACCATGGATTCATTCAGCTGGAGCAATTCCTTCGTCTCTTCACCAAAAGATAAAACTAGTGTACCAAGGAAAGCTGGTTGAAATCGCTGCTGAAGAGGACTTGCTGGTGTCTAGATCATCGTCTGTTCCATATATTGCGGCAGAAAATGAGATCGGAAGCTCTTTCCGAACATTTGAGATTGTAAATGTGGAGTTCTCAAAGGAAGGAGAACCATGGCGGACACCGCACTTTTCTGAAGCTGCCTTGATGACAGGCAAAGTACTCAAGAGGAATGGCTATATTCTTGGAAAAGGATTAGGAAGCTCAGGACAGGGCATGAAAGAGCCACCAATGCTACCACTAAATGAAGGAACATATGGCTTGGGGTTTAAACCCACTAGAGTTGATAAAGTCAGGATGGCCCGAATGCAGAGAGAAAGAAGATTAGCCCGATTAGAGGGTCGAGTTGTAGAGGCTGGGGCGTTGGTTATCATAGACCTATACAAGACATTTATCAGTGCTGGTCTGTGGACTCCAAATCAAGTTGCTACTATTGAGGAAGGAAGCCCTGTGGGAAAAGAGACTGAGCTAATCGCATCATGCAAGTCGAGTAACTGGACCATTAAGCCAATTCCTACTGTTTTTAGCTTAAAAGACATGTAATTCTCAAACCTCACCATCTACGGCTCTGCCTGAGGCCTAGATTGGATCTGTATGGGTTTATCTTGTTTATCTGTTTCAAACATATGAATAATAAAATGCATTTCCTTTTCCAAAAATCTCATCTCTATTACCTTTGTTAACATACATCATACCATCCTTAACCCAAATAATAATACATTAATCCAGGTTGAATAATGAAGAAAATACTAGAGAAGACTATGCTGACTTCCCAAGTCTAGACTTTGAGCGTTCAGTTAGTTGTGCAGTATACAATGAAGAAGTGGAGGAAGAAGAAGAAGGCTGGGAACTATCGCTTGAATTACAAAGAATGATTGATCAGGAAGACAAAGGAATTAAGCCACATGAAGAATCAATCGAGGTAATTAATCTGGGAACAGAGGAAGATAGAAAAGAGATTAAGATAGGAATGCAAGTGGCCCACCAAGAAAAGGAGGCGATGGTTTTACTACTAAAAGAATATCGTGACGTATTTGCCTGGTCTTACCAAGATATGCCAGGATTGAACACAGACATTGTGGTTCATCGCCTACCAATAAAACCTGAATTCAGACCAGTTAAGCAAAAGCTGAGACGAATGAAACCAGACATACTACTAAAGATCAAGGAGGAGGTCAAGAAATTGTTTAATGCTGGTTTCATCGAAGTGGCCAAATATCCGGAATGGATAGCAAACATTGTGCCCGTACCTAAGAAGGATGGCAAGATTCGATTATGTGTGGATTATCGGGATCTGAATAAAGCAAGTCCAAAAGATGATTTTCCACTTCCCCACATTGATGTGCTAGTAGATAATGCTGCAAGGAATTTTATCTTTTCATTCATGGATGGATTTTCAGGATACAACCAGATTAAATTGGCCCCTGAAGACAGAGAAAAAACAACGTTCATCACTTTATGGGGAACATTTTGTTACAAAGTGATGTCATTTGGACTAAAGAATGCAGGGGCAACCTATCAAAGAGCTATGGTAGCCCTATTTCATGACATGATGCATAAAGAAGTAGAGGTGTATGTCGACGACATCATTGCTAAGTCAAAATCTGAAAAAGAACATTTGATGCACCTGAAGAAACTCTTTGATCGTTTGAGAAAATATCAACTTAAGTTGAATCCAGCAAAATGCACGTTCGGTGTTAAATTAGGAAAATTGTTGGGATACATGGTGAGCCAAAAAGGAATTGAGGTTGATCCTGATAAAGTCAAAGCTATCATAGACATGCCTCCACCCAAAACAGAGAAAGAAGTGCGGGGTTTTCTAGGAAGAATAAATTACATTGCAAGATTTATATCCCAATTGATAGCTACTTGTGAGCCAATTTTTAGGCTCCTTCGTAAAAGTCAAAGGACTGAATGGGATGATAAATGCCAAGAGGCATTCGATAAGATCAAGCAATACCTACAAAACCCGCCAATCTTAGTTCCACCAGTACCAGGGAAACCACTGCTCTTGTATTTAACTGTGCATGAGGGGTCAATGGGATGTATGCTAGGGCAGCATGATGAAACTGGAAGAAAAGAGCAAGTGATTTACTACCTCAGTAAAAAGTTCACACCTTATGAGTCGAGGTATTCGATGCTTGAAAAAACATGCTGTGCTTTGGCATGGGCAGCTCGTCGCCTCAGGCAGTATATGATACGTCATACCACATTACTAATTTCAAAGATGGATCCAATTAAATACCTCTTTGAAAAACCTGCTTTGACAGGAAGAATTGCAAGGTGGTATATGTTGCTGTTTGAGTACGATATCCAATATGTCCCACAAAAGGCAATAAAAGGGAGCATAATTACTGATCACTTAGCAGAGAACCCTGTTATAGATCAAGAATCTGATAAGTTTGAATTCCCTGATGAGAACATCATGACACTCTCAGTAGTTGACAAAATAGTTGAAGAAGAAAGATGGTCAATGTTATTCGATGGAGCATCTAACATGATGGGGCATGGAATTGGGGCAGTCTTAATATCCCCTAAAAAGAAGTGCTACCCCATGACTGCTAAGTTATGCTTTGAATGTACAAACAATGTAGCTGAATATGAGGCTTGTGCCATGGGTGTTGAGGCGGCTTTAAGTTACCAGATAAATTCATTGGATGTATATGGGGACTCTGCCCTAGTTATTCATCAATTGAAAGGAGACTGGGAGACTAGAGACTCTAAATTGATCCCTTATCAGGAATACATTAGCAGGTTAGCAGAACAGTTCAAGGACATCACCTTTAATCATGTGTCTAGAGAAGAGAACCAAATGGCAGATGCCCTTGCAACGCTGTCATCTATATATCCGATAATGAATGATGATGATCTTCCAAAAGTCCACATGAGGAAGCTAGACTCCCCTGCTTATTGTGCATTTATTGAGGAAGAACCTGATGGCAAACCGTGGTATGAAGATATCAAACGGTTCATCAAAACTAGGGAATATCCCACTGGGGCATCAGAAAATGACAAGAGAACTCTAAGAAGATTAGCAATGGGTTTTTTCCTCAATGGTGAAGTCCTCTACAAACGAAATCATGATACAGTACTTCTAAGGTGCATCGAAGCCAGAGAAGCACAAAGAATGATACAAGAAATTCATGAAGGAGTGTGTGGAACACATATTGGTGGGCATGCTATGGCTAAAAAAGTCCTAAGGGCAGAATATTATTGGCCAACTGTAGAAACTGATTGCATCAATTATGTTAGGAGATGCCACAAATGTCAAATCCATGCAGATAAGATTCACACCTCTGCTTCAGCACTCAATGTGCTAACTTCACCATGGCCATTTGCAATGTGGGGAATGGATGTGATTGGACCCATCGAACCTAAGGCCTCCAACGGTCACCGTTTCATCTTAGTAGCAATTGATTATTTCACAAAGTGGGTAGAGGCTGCTTCATATAGCAGTGTGACAAGAAATGTGGTCCTAAGATTCCTTAAAAAGGAGATCATATGCAGATATGGTCTTCCAGAAAGGATCATCACTGACAATGCCAGCAATCTCAACAATAAAATGATGAAAGAATTATGTGAGAAATACAAGATAGTACATCATAACTCAACACCTTATCGCCCAAAAATGAATGGTGTGGTAGAGGCTGCGAATAAAAACATCAAGAAAATCGTAGAAAAGATGACTGTCACATATAGAGATTGGCATGAGCTTCTACCCTTTGCTCTTCATGGATATCGCACCTCGGTCAGAACTTCGACCGGGGCAACCCCATTTTCACTAGTATATGGAATGGAGGCAGTTCTTCCGTTTGAAGTGGAGATACCATCCTTAAGAGTACTAATGGAAACTCAGCTTGAGGAAGCAGAATGGGTTCAAATGCGGTACGAACAGTTAAATTTGATTGAAGAAAAAAGGCTGGCGGCTTTGTCTCATGGGAGACTCTACCAAAGAAGGATGATAAAGGCCCATAATAAGAAAGTTCACCCGAGGCAATTTCGTGAAGGGGATCTAGTGTTAAAAAAGGTCTTGCCGATTACAAGGGACAACCGTGGCAAGTGGTCCCCAAACTATGAAGGACCTTATGTGGTAAAAAAGGCATTTTCTGGAGGGGCATTAATCCTTGCAGACATGGATGGTGATGAGTTCCCAAGTCCGATAAATGCGGATGCTATCAAGAGATATTATGCATAATGGAAAAAGCCTAGACTTCTGATTAAGCATAGTTAGATCTAGTATTGTCTTCAACATCACCCGATTACCCTCACCAGTACCTTTTTTTTAAATTATACTTTACCCTGCCCGCTGTTCATCAAAAAAAAAAAAGAGAAGGGAATGTACAATCAGGATTCTCATCAATAAAATTTTTTGCCTCTCTCATTGCATTTTCTTATAAATATATATTTGAAACATGAAAAACAAATAAAAATCATATGTGTAGTGTTGGTGAATTACATGATTCTAAAAGCGAAAAGGGAAAGGTGTAAATGAATCCAGTTTGCTCAAAAGTGAGTTTTACAGGAAAGGGTTCCTCAAGATGGTAATGGCCAAGTTTTGCACAGAATAAAAATGATGAAGTGCTTTGGCAATAGAAGGGACGCTTGAAAAATGCTTTATATGTTGGACATTGAACTATACATGCCTGCCTTAAAGTTCCTTCTTGAATTCATGACTGGTAAAGCGGTTTGGAGCCGTGAAAACTCTTGATTAACATTGAATGATCAAGCATAAGCATAAACTTAAGATCATTTTGTCACAAGCATGCATTGTCATTCGACCTTTTGTTTAATGGGTCATTTGAAGTTTGGGCCTGAGCATGCCTTACTCAGTTGAATTAAGTATGTTCTCCCCCAAATTTTTGGGTTTGGACCCAGTATGTAATCGAAGGCCCATCAGCATTAGCAGACTAGCTGAAGCCTGGTCGCACGGGCCTGAGCATGCTTTACTCAGGTGAATTAAGTATGTTCTCCCCCCAAATTTTTGGCTTTGGGCCCAGTGAGTAACCTAAGGCTCATCAGCATATGCAGACTAGTTGAAGCCTGATCGCACGAAGGCACCTGGTTACCCTTTTTATGTCTTACTATTCACATTCAGGTTTCATTTGGTAACCAACCTGACACCCTTCTATCCCAAACTGTGGTTCATTTTGAAAGCCATACTCAAAGAACTCTAGGAAGTATTATTCGAGTGTCCTAACCCATCACCTTACCAGAAAGCCAGAAATGGAGGAAGGGCTTGCAAGGCTTAGAGCCAGATTTCCTTCTCTTCCCCAAGATGCACTTCGGAAGATGTATAAGTGCCGACTTGAAAGAATGAAGACACTCACACGTCTAGGACTCCCTGAAGATGTACGTTGGATCATTGAAGCTAAGGTACGCTTAGCAGATGATTTTCAATATTCATTAGTGAAACATCTGCCTGGGATGGGGAGAAGCTCTTATGCTAAGAAAAGAAGAGCTAAGAGGATGGAGGTGTGTTATAAGTGTGCAAGGTGGACATGTAACACACGATGTAAGAGAAAAGGAATGGTGTCTGCAAATCGGGAAGACAAAATTCAGTTCATAAAGGATGGATTGAGTAAAGAGTCATTGGATAATATCCTTCAGACTCTTGAGACGCATCCTAGTGGACAAGTTCATGGTGTTCTTCTCGCTTTAGCGGACAAATTTCACAAGGAGAAGGAGCGCCACTGTCTGGAGAAGATAACACTTAATGACCCTGTTTGCCAGTTCGTAAGAAATTTAGATAGCAACCTTGATCCATGAATAGCTCATTACAAGGATGAAGGAGTGATGTTCTTAGGCAGGAAGATAGAATCATTAAAGATGGACTGAGTAAAGAATCTTTGGATAATATCCAGTAGACTCTTGAGACGCATCTTAATGGACATCTTCATGTTTCTTGCCTCAGTGGACATATTCTACAAAGCAAAGGAGTGTTTCATCTTGGGAATCTGACGTTAAACGACCCTGTTCATTAGTTTGCAACCTTGTTCATCAGTTTACAAATCCCTTGTGGTGTTTAGTTTGTTATTGGATGCTGTATCAGAAGAAAGGATAGGCCAGGATCACTATTCATTAGTCTTGTAATTGCTGGTGAATCCACCACTTTTTTTACTTTCCAATGGTGTATGCACGGTTTTGATTTGTACAGTTGTTGTTAGTGATTTTTCCTGTTAATTGTCAGTACGTCTGCCATATTCACTGTTAGCTTTCTGACCCTGCATGCATAATGTTGGCATAATTGTCTTTTCTCCTTGTTGATCGTTGACATGTCTGTCATATTCACTGTTAGCTTTTTGACCCTGCATGCATGATTTTGATAATATCGGCGTAATTTTCTTTTCTCCTGCTAACACGCCTGTCATGTTCACTGTTAGGTTTTTGACCTTGCATGCATAATTTGATAATATCGGCCTAATTGGCTTTTCTCTCGCTGACACGTCTACCATATTCATTGTTAGTTTTTTGACCCTGCATACATAATGTTGACGATGTC
The DNA here is from genome assembly GCA_037013595.1 of Dicorynia guianensis. Taxonomy (NCBI): domain Eukaryota; kingdom Viridiplantae; phylum Streptophyta; class Magnoliopsida; order Fabales; family Fabaceae; genus Dicorynia; species Dicorynia guianensis. The sequence continues at coordinate 27,683,416 of JASUAB010000012.1, read as the reverse complement.
GACGTAATTACCTTTTCTCTCGCTGACACATCTGCCATATTCACTATTAGCTTTCTGGCCCTGCATGCATAATGTTGACAATGTTGGTATAATTGTCTTTTCTCCTTCTTAAGCGCTGGCACATCTGTCATGTTTACTGTATGCTTTCTGACTTTGCCTGCATGATTTTGATAATATCGGTGTAATTCTTTTCTCCCGCTGGCACATCGGTCATATTTACTGTATGCTTTCTGACTTTGCCTGCGTGATTTTGATAATATCGGTGTAATTGCCTTTTCTCCTGCTGACACGTCTGTCATAATCACTGTTTGCTTTTTGACTCTACCTGCATAATTTTGATAATATTGGTGTGTTTGTCCTTTCTTTTTGACAATCGCTGATGCATTTATTATCTTCGCTATTCACTTTTTGACTCTGCATACAAAACTTCCAAAAAATCAGCTGGTTACTTTTTCATTATCGGTGGCTTTATGACTTTCCTACTCTGAAGGACTGTCGTATATGCAGGCGTGTCTTGTCTTTTGGACTTTCTTACTGTCATTGTCTGAAATTATTGCGCCTGACCGTTTTCTGTTGTTCATTTCTCCCCTATAAATACACCTTCACATTGGATCATCCATGCATGGCTGGGGTAGAAAAAGAGGGAGAAACATCCTCGGCACGTAGATTCAAATCTATCTGTGTCTTCGATGCTTCCATTCTAGGGAAGGATAATGAGTTCATAAAGGCAGCCAATGAACTCGGTAGGGTGTTAGCTGCCAGAAAAATAAACCTAGTGTATGGTGGGGGCATCCATGGGATAAGAGGATGTGCAGCTGCAACTGCATTTACAGGGAAGAGCCATGTCTTAGGCATCCTTATAAAAGGGTTGGCCGACAAAAGAGTCAGTGACTACACCTTTGGTACTGAGTTAAGGGTTTCATCTATGCATGAACGCTTCGGGCACATGTTTTGCAATGCTGAGGCCTTTATCGCGTTACCTGGTGGTCTAGAAACTCTAGAAGGAATTTCTAGTGTGTTATTCTGGATCAAATTTAACTATCAGAAAAGGCCGTTAGGATTATTAAATGTTAATGGCTTTTATGATGGCTTGTTATCTTTTATAGATTCAGCTGTGGAACAACGCTTCATATCTCTGGAGGCTCGCCGTGCCATAAAATCAGATTCAGACGTCGATCGATTGATTGATCGACTGTAAGCCTATGTATTTCAACCTTACCCATTGGTAAAACAAGTGGACGAACAGCCTCCCGATGGTAGCAGGAAGCGTAAAATAGACACCATGCTTCGATTGTAACTTGTCATGGCTTTACTTTCTGTCATTTTGTGTTACAAGTCTAGGAAGGATGGTTCGATGTGGAAGAGTAGCTAAGCGAAGTTATCGAGATCGAAGTGTGTGATGGATGGCAGAGTAAAGAGTTATTCTTAACTCTTGATACGCATCCCATGTGTGTCTTATTAGAAGCACCATATGCATTCTCATGTATCCCAACGACAAAAGCAAAAAAAAAGAAAGTGTGTTGTTTTTCTTTTTTTTACATGTCTTTCATGGATGGCAGAGTAAAGAGTTATTCTTAACTCTTGATACGCATCCCCATGTGTGTCTTATTAGGAGCATCATATGCATCCTCGTGTATCCCAAAAAAAAAAAAAAAAAAGTGTGTGTGTTGTTTTTTTTTCTTTTTGTGCATGTCTTTCATGGAGTCTTATGGCAGAGTAAAGAGTTGTTCTTAACTCTTGATACGCATCCCATGCACAACTTAGTAGGAGCATCATAGGCGTCTTCTGTTTCAAAAGAAAATGTTGCATTTCTCTTTATGCATGTCTTTTGTGTAGTGTTATTGCATCTTTTAATGGCCCTGTTCAAGGCCTTGGTAGACTGTATGGGGATACCCTTTTGAATTCAATAAGACGTCTTGCATGATGAATGTATTGTATGTCATTCCTTTCTTTTTTTTTATGTTAGTAATTGATGAATGGCAGACGCTTAAGAGGGGATACCATTACCAGAATGAACCAACAATGAGGACAATCAAGGTTATAATGTCTTTTCATACATAAGAACAATGAATTGGTAATCAGATATCTTAAGTTCTTCCTAATCAAACTCATTTTGCCAATGAAGAAGTAGGATTGCTTAAAATATTCAATTCTTGGATGGTAAACAGCACTGCAATGTATTAAAGACTCATAGAACTTGGTGCATCGCAAAGTTGGCTGATTACCAGTAGAATGAGTCCAAAGTCAAAAGTGTTGCATTAAGTTAAAGGTGGGGCAAGGATATCGTGATAAAAAAAAAGAGAAGAGGTTAAGAGGAACAGAGATGGTTCATTCATGATTTCACCTTTAGAGTTTTCAAAAGCTATGGAAGTATCACCCACCAAAAAAAAAAAAAAAAAATTTCTTGCACAGTCCAATGAGATTTATCATGCCTCTTGGTATGTCATCATGCATTATGACAATATCATTGCATTGTGTATTAGGGGCATCTGGATAATTTTGTTTCAATGCATTGACTTGATATGAAATTCATTGTATGTCCACATATCCTCATTCTTTGACCTTCAGTAAATCTAGATTGCATTTGTAAAGCATGTTATTGATGTTCAAGAGATCACTCTTACCATACTAAGCATGTCACTAGCATTCAAAAGAAAAAAATGTTGTCTTTTTGTGCATGTCTTTCATGTAGTCTTGTGGCAAAGTAAAGAGTTATTCTTAACCTTTGATATGCATCCGATGCATAACTCATTGGAAGCATCATATGCATCTTTTGTTGCGTCTCTTGTGCACGTATTTTTTCATGTAATCTCATGGGATGGCTTTGCCCAAGGCCCTAGCAATGACTGTATGTCAACACTTATATTTTTTGTGTCTCGAGTTGGGCCTCATTTGACTCACCCATATTATTTGTGCCTCGAGTTAGGCCTCGTTTGACTCACCATTATCTTTTGTGCCAGAGTCAAGCATTATTTGACTCAACCACTTTGACTTGGATAAGCAAAGAAATCCTAGGTCATAACCCTTACAAATCCTGGAACGAGTTTTTCCAGGTAATTATCTCAAACTTGGGACGAGTTACCCCAAGTTCATCCTGAGAGGAGTTACCTCAGGACATTTTTTAAATCCTGGAGCGAGTTTCTCCAGGTAATTATCTCAAACTTGGGAGGAGTTACCCCAAGTTCATCCTGAGAGGAGTTACCTCAGGACATTTTTTAAATCCTGGAGCGAGTTTCTCCAGGTAATTATCTCAAACTTGGGAGGAGTTACCCCAAGTTTATCCTGAGAGGAGTTACCTCAGGACATTTTTAAATCCTGGAGCGAGTTTCTCCAGGTAATTATCTCAAACTTGGGAGGAGTTACCCCAAGTTCATCCTGGGAGGAGTTACCTCAGGACATTTTTAAATCCTAGAATGATTTTCTCCAGGTAATTATCTCAAACTTGGGAGGAGTTACCCCAAGTTCATCCTGAGAGGAGTTACCTCAGGACATTTTTAAATCCTGAAACGATTTTCTCCAGGTAATTATCTCAAACTTGGGAGGAGTTACCCCAAGTTCATCCTGAGAGGAGTTACCTCAGGATATTTTTAAATCCTGGAACGAGTTTTTCCAGGTAATTATCTCAAACTTGGGAGGAGTTACCCCAAGTTCATCCTGAGAGGAGTTACCTCAGGACATTTTTAAATCCTGGAACGATTTTTTCCAGGTAATTATCTCAAACTTGGGAGGAGTTACCCCAAGTTCATCCTGAGAGGAGTTACCTCAGGATATTTTTAAATCCTGGAACGAGTTTTTCCAGGTAATTATCTCAAACTTGGGAGGAGTTACCCCAAGTTTATCCTGAGAGGAGTTACCTCAGGACATTTTTAAATCCTGGACCGATTTTTTCCAGGTAATTATCTCAAACTTGGGAGGAGTTACCCCAAGTTCATCCTGGGAGGAGTTACCTCAGGACATTTTTAAATCCTGGAACGATTTTCTCCAGGTAATTATCTCAAACTTGGGAGGAGTTACCCCAAGTTCATCCTGAGAGGAGTTACCTCAGGATATTTTTAAATCCTGGAACGAGTTTTTCCAGGTAATTATCTCAAACTTGGGAGGAGTTACCCCAAGTTCATCCTGAGAGGAGTTACCTCAGGACATTTTTAAATCCTGGAACGATTTTTTCCAGGTAATTATCTCAAACTTGGGAGGAGTTACCCCAAGTTCATCCTGGGAGGAGTTACCTCAGGACATTTTTAAATCCTGGAACGAGTTTTTCCAGGTAATTATCTCAAACTTGGGAGGAGTTACCCCAAGTTCATCCTGAGAGGAGTTACCTCAGGACATTTTTAAATCCTGGAACGATTTTTTCCAGGTAATTATCTCAGACTTGGGAAGAGTTACCCCAAGTTCATCCTGAGAGGAGTTACCTCAGGACATTTTTAAAATCCTGGAGCGAGTTTCTCCAGATAATTATCTCAGACTTGGGAGGAGTTACCCCAAGTTCATCCTGAGAGGAGTTACCTCAGGACATTTTTAAAATCCTGGAGCGAGTTTCTCCAGGTAATTATCTCAAACTTGGGACGAGTTACCCCAAGTTCATCCTGAGGCAGTTTACTTTAGGTTGTTTTAAATCCTAAGTCGCTGTTAGGTATCCTCATTGGGTGGATCATAACCCTTTGACATTCACGGCCAAAATAGTGTCTCTCAACCTTTACTCATCTTCTAGCTCATAGACGATGAGTAAAGGGGGGCAATCTGTAGACACCTAATTTTGTCCGAATTCCAAAACTCAAATAAAAAAAATTCAAAACTCAAAAAAAAAAAAATCCAAAACTCAAAAAATCAAAAAATCAAAAATCAAAAATCAAAAAAATCAAAAACCAAAAGCCTAAAACAAAACAAACCCAAAAATGAAAAACAAATAAAAAATCAGAAAAAAGCAAAAAAACAAAACAAAACAAAAATCAGAAAAAACAAAGCAAAACAAAACAAAACCAAAATCAGAAAAATAAAAAATGAGTGAATGATTGAAGGACAAAGAAAATAATGAACAAAGGACAAAGAGAACAAGAAAATTATGAATATAAGACAAAGAAGGAAGGAAAATAATGAGTGAATGTCAAAAGAAGGACGTGAAGATGGTAGGAAAATGTGGAAAAAAGAGAAGAAAATGAAGAAGAGAAGAAAATGATGAAGAAGTGAAGAAAATGATGAAGAAAAAAGAGGATAATGAATAAAAGTCAAAAATTAGGTAAGAAAATGGGGATTAAGGGTAAGAAAATGAATAAAAAACCTACCATTGAACCACTATAAATAGCCCATCTAAATCTCCCAAAGACACACAACAATAAGCATCCATCTACTACTCCTTTCAGCCTTCTTGCAAAGCTCAGTCCTTTCCCAAAATACCAAGCCGAAACCTCCCCTAACCATTCCCCAAGCATCACTTCCGCTCCACAACTCCACCCCATTTTCGCCTAGCAATTCATCACTTAAGCTCAGCACCCGTCACCTTGCCTCTCAACAACCAAACCGAAATAACTCGCCACTTCAAAGAATCCAAACACCCATTAACTTGCTGCACCCTCAAACCAGCATACACGCCACTTCAACATACTCTTTGCTCCTCCAAAGTTACTTCATTACGCCACTACCATCCTCAGCCTTAACAGCACCTAAATCAGCCAAGCCGAAGCAATCACCTCGGAGGGAACCTTTGACGTTTCTGTATTAACTATAACCCCTCGTACGCCTAAAGTTCACGCAAAACTCAGCTCCCTCCTTCACTCAATCCATAGACTCCCACGCCGGCAAGATCAACTGTCATCCACCTCCATAGCGTTGCTGAAGCTCGGCCGTTGGGGGCTGTCTTGAAGCAACCACATTCTCCTCCACGACTCGGACTAGAGTTTATTACCGTCGCTTATTGCGCTGTTACTGCTCCAAGGCTCGCATCTGTAATTCTTCACCTATTGCCGAGGGCCACGCCAACGAAACTACTATAAAGTTTCGCTTCCGCCATCCAACACCCATATTTCCCGCAGCTGAGAAGTGTTATTCGGAGCTAGTTGTGCCTCACAGTCTTTCATCAAATTCTGTGGAATCTCGATCATCCTCTCGCACCAAAGTCATCACCGTAGAAACTCCCTGTTGCAGCGTCCTCATCGGCTCTGCTTCTCAGTCCCATTGCAGAGTATATGTCGGTTCTTTTCCTCAGCACCGCTGCAGCCTCACCGGCTCTGTTCTTATCGCTTGACGGCTCTGTTCTAGCTTGCACCTCGAGTTCCCGTCTGAACAGCTACATACTACACCATTGACTCCTTCGAGACAGCTCGTTCTCGTCTCTGCCCTATCTCGTCTCCAACCTCCGTCGCCACACTGGAGCTCGCGTACCACCGTCGTCAATCCAACTCTGGCCGCTAGTCTTGACGCTGTCTTCAACGTGTCCCAAGAGTCCTCCACATCTTATCACCAAGAGGCACCACCCATCCAAGCACAAAACTCACTTACGGGAGGTATGCCATGCAACCTTCACATTGCTAGGGTCATTATGGTCTTTTGAGTTATGATATTTTTAGGTCTCTTAAGAGCCTATGGTATGATAAAAATGAGCTAAAGGAAGGTGACATGGATTTTGATTTAAAAAAAAATGTAGTTAAACTCTGCACTTTTGTTTTGTACTTTTTTTTAAAAAAATAATAATAATAAAATAAGTTACATTCTTTTAGGATAAAATAAGTTAGGAATCAATGAATGGTATTAGCATTTTTTTTATAAAAAGGAAATTTTTTTTTAAAACCATGATTTGGAATAGAGATGGGATTTCCTCAAAAATTATTTTTTAAAACCCTGATTTGGAATAGAGACGGGGTTCTTTTAGAATTATACTAAAAACAAAACCTGATCTGGAATAGAGATGGGATTTTTCAGAATTATATTTTTAAACCCTGATCTGGAATAGAGATGGGATTCTCTCACAAATTATTTTAAAACCCTGATCTGGAATGGAGATGGGATTTTCTTAAAAATTAATTTTTAAAGAAAACTCTGGTCCGGAATGGAAATGAGATTTTCCAAAAATTATTCATAAAAGTCATTTATAAAAAAAAACCTGATCTGGAATAGAGATGGAATTTTTCAAAAATATGTTTTTAAACTCTGATCTGGAATAGAGATGAGATTTTTCCTAAAATCATTTTCAAACCCCAAACTGGAGTAGAAAGGGGATTTGCATGAAGTGATTAATTAAATATTCTAACCCGGAATGGGGTAAGAATTATTTTTTCAGAAATATTCATTTTCCAACCCGGAATGGGTAAGAATTGCGATTTTTCAAAAATATTCATTTAAAACCAACATTAATTAAATCAAGTAAATTAACAAGATCATTTTTGGTACCGAAAGGGTGTTTAGGGTGCTAACACCTTCCCTAAAACGTAACCAACCCCCGAGCTCAATCTTTGAAACGTAGACCATTTTAATTAGGTGTCCGATCTCACCTTAGATAACTTAGATCGGTGGCGACTTCACAAATCACAAACTAAAATGAAAATTTTCAGGGTCGACAGCATGTCCGCACCATTCTTATATATCTCAATCTATATAACATCTGGTATCATAGGAACCAATGTAGACACCAAATTTTGTTCGGCCCACTTTCTCAAAACTTTAACATAAATTACAAATCCAAATTTAAATTAAAAAATAACAAAACTTAAAGATAAGCCCAAGATACAATTAAATACAAAATTAAACTTAACCAAAACCCAAAATAAAATAAATAAGCCCAAATCAAAAATCACAAACCCAAAATTAAAACCCAATCCAAGAAAAATTAGAGAAAATAAAAAAATCAGAAAAATCAAATAAATTAAAAATCAGAAATATCAAGTAATTCCAAGATAATTCAGAAAAATAAAGATAAATCCAAGATAATTCAGAAAAATAAAGATAATCCCAAGAAAAATCAAAAAAATAAAGATAATTCCAAGATAAATCAGAAAAATAAAGATAAATCTAATAAAAGTCCAAAAATCAAGATAAATCAGGAAATAAAGAATAAATCTAAGAAAATCAGCAAAAATAAATAAAAGATAATAGATAAAATTAAGATATGATAAAATATGAGAGATAAAAATCTAAAATTTAAAAAGATAAATAAGAAAATGTTAGATAAAAGGATAAAAGTTAGGATGAAGCTAGGAAAAAGAGTTAAACTTGAGAACAAATTCTACAAAAATGAAAAAACTATAAAAGATGCATCACTTCACGCACAAAGGGGGCTTTTCACGCCAAAAGAGGAGGAGAAGAGCCTTAAAAATTAAAAATCTGCAGCCTACAAAGGGGGAGAGAGCTCACGGACATAAGCCAAAAAAAAGAAGAGCCAAAAGCCTACAAGAAAAGGGGGGTCACGTACAAAAAGAGGGAGCCAAAAAAAGGAAAAAATTTCAGCAACTTTACCCAAAAAAAAAAGACACCTCCACACTCTCTCAAAGGTCTATTGCACACTCTTCACATCACAAGCATATACCTTTTTAAAATCTCATTCTCCTTTTGCTTGGGACAAAGGCAGACACTCAAGGTAAGTCTCTTTCTCCTTTTCTTTTAGATTCATATACATTGTTCAATTTTAATTATGTAAATATCATACTTTAATCCTAATATAGCTAAAATTGTTTTTGCTATAGGGTTTGCATAACTTTCATTTTTATTAGTCATCATGCATGAATTTTCACATTCTATCACCCCTTTTTATCTTGATTTACTGTAGGCCTCTATATGCAAATAAAATCATGTCAAAATTCTGCATATTCTGCACTATTCACATGCATAGATTTCATATTAAATTATGCATAATTATGCGCATAGATTAAATTCTACTTATGGTGTTTTTATTTTCTGCACATATTTATACTGTTTTGAACATCCAAACTTCTACTTTTGCATGGTTTTGCATTCTGTTTAAATAGTTTTGTACTGCATCTTGAACTAAAATTCTGCACTGTTTTTTGTTTGAGAATTCTGCACATTATTTCGTTCTGCACTTTCTGTTTTCCACAAATTCTGCACTGCAATTCAACTTCTGCATTCTGTTTCATAAATTCTGCACAAAATGTATTTTTATTTTATCGTTTTGTTTCTGGATTCTGTATAGAACCTTCATATGACTTTTACATACTAAAAACTCTGCATGTTTTGTATTGAAGATTCTGCACATATTTTAGCCTAGGCAATGTTAGCATTAGGATTATCTGTTAAAAAACTCTAGTATCATCACCTTGAGTTCTTCTTTATTCCTAAGCAATTTTGGCTCTAACTTAGTCACACTAGGCAAGTCACTTTTCTTAAATTTTAATCCTAATTTCTAGTCAAGTTAGTTAAATAAGGAGATTTTTCTGTAAAATTATTTCTAAAACCCTGATTTGGAATAGAGATGGGATTTTAATAAAATTATTTTTAAAACTCCGTACTGGAATAGGAAGGAGATTTTCATAAAATTATTTTTAAAATCCCAGACTGGAATAGGAAGGGGATTTTCTTAAAATTATTTTCAAAACCCTAGACTGGAATAGGAAAGGGATTTTTCTCAAAATTATTTTTATCCCGATCCAGAATGGGCAGGGATTATTTATCAAAAATCTTTTTTAAATTTTTTTTAACCAATATAAATTAATTTAGATAAATTAATAAGATCATTTTTGGCACCGAAAGAGCGTTTAAGGTGCTAACACTTTCCCTAAAACGTAACTAACCCCCGAACTCAATCTCTAAAACGTAGACCATTTTCAAGCAAGTGTCCGATCTCACCTTTAAATAATTTAGGTCAATGACGACTCAAAAAATCCAAAAATAAAATTTTAAGATCAACAACCAATACACCAACTTCATTCTAACATGTGTGATGTGAGTTGGGAAGAGAAACTGTGCAAACTGTGAAATGGGATTGAAAGTGTTCAGGCATGAAATTTTCGTCACAAGGCTAGATTCTATTTATAAATTGCCTATATTATGGCTAACATTCAGTGGTAGGGCATTTCAAGCAATTAAAGTGTTGCTACAATCCACGTTTTATATATATTCAAAAAATAGATATAAATTAACACATGCAATGCAACTTGCAGCCAAGCATATGATGGAAGCTAATTTGCCACGCAATACTTCCAAGTCACAACTTACAACACTCGACAATGGAAGGCAACTCGTCCAGTCTTCAAACATGCATAGATAAACATAAACTACATAGTATTATCAAGATTGATACAAAGAAAGTCCATTCTGTGAGGCAAGAAATGCCCCTTATGCTAATATGTTTGCTTGACATAGCAGTAGCAGCAGCAGCAGCTCGTACTGAAGTTACACATTCCTTACACAGCTTTCCAAGAGGAAAGTGGTGGAGTGTTAGATTCCTTCCAGGTAGGTGCATTACCATCATATCTATCACCCTTGACAGCATCTGCAGCAGCAAAGGACTCAAGTTTTGCCAATTCTTCTGGTGTTAGTTTGATGGACAAAGCACCTATATTTTGATTAAAATTCTCAATTTTGGTGGTGCCAGGTATGGGACAGACGTCATTTCCTTGATGATGAACCCAGGCCAATGCCAGTTGTGATGGAGTGCATCCCTTCCTTGCAGCCATCTCATTAACCCGCTCAAATATGGTCTTATTGTGCTCCAGGTTTTCAGGTTGGAATCTTGGCAGACTCTGCAAAAGGTAAAGTAACAGAAAAAGATTATTTACTTATCAATTATGAACCTTTCAAATATGGATATAAGCAACTTTCCAAGATTTAAACAGAAACATGCAACACTAGCAGAGGTTACATATCATGCTATATGTATATACTACATATATCAACAATAAAATATATTGTACATAATTCGAACGTAAAATTTATAGAACATACTTGTAAAGTTCACTATTTCAAACAGCACCATGGACATCAATCAATTCTTACGTTTCTTATATTCCATTTGAGAATCATAAGACTAAGGACTATATCCAAGAATTAGCCTGTTTAGAGTTCGCCACTGTTCATTAGCAAAATTATCCATTGGGACCCGTTTCTCTCACATATACTTTCTATTTGTTGTATAGCATAACTGCAAATGAGAAACATGTAACTACTACGTTGAACAGTATCAACCCCAATGCAAGACACACAGCATAAACAAACAACTATGCTAATTATGGCTATGAGGCATAACAAAATTCAATTCATATTTAAATCTTCTGTTAATAAGGTAGTGAATACAATTCCTTCTGAGGGCCATTAAAAAAAAAAAAAGAAGAGATAATAAACCAATTTAACAATAATATGAACAAATAATTCAATCATTAATGCTACAACAACAATAAAAAAAATAATCTTATCTTATTAGGTGGAGTCGACTATATAGATTAAAGAGTACCATTGAGTTTTATCTGAAACTATGTTTGTAAAAATATCATTTAATCAAAGATCGTTTTTAATAATGTCTCCAAGTGTCCTTTTTATAGTTTCTCTACCTCTCTTCATTCAATCTTTAATGTTAGAACTAAAAAATTGAAAATTCTGAAAACAACCACAGTCGGAAGTGGCTGTTAATGAGTGACAGTGACATTCAAGGTATGATGCTAGGAGAGTTGATTATAACAATGCAAGTGTAAATTATATGAATATTCATAATAGTATATATTGACTCTTGCCACGAACCTGGCGATAGTCATCCTCTGATAATTTCTCCGCTAACTGTGGTCCTGATGAAAAGAATCCTCGCCCAAGAGGACTATAAGCAACAATTCCAATGCCAAGTTCCCTGAGAATATCACGAGCAAAATTAGAATATAGCTATAAATTGTATCAATGCAACTTTATGGAAAGGCCAAAAAGAGAGAAATGCTTGATACTATCAACATAATAGTGTTTGCACAATTTAATTCTTACCTGCAGGTTGGGATTATTTCTTCCTCCACATCTCTGGACCATAAGGACCACTCCAACTGCACAGCTGTTATTGGATGAACAGCATGTGCTCTTCTGATTGTTGAAGCTGACGCCTCAGACAGACCAATGTATTTTATTTTCCCCTCCTCAACTAATTTTTTGAGTTCTCCAATCTTACAATAATTAACAAGGGAGAAACAAAAAGTAAACACACATGCAAGTTTTTATATATGAACAAATAAAAATATTGAAGAATTCTTATTTTCATTAGAACATCTTATTTGCCTTGTCTATCAGTGGTATCATGCACAATAGAAATTAATGGATGTATGTCTATTATCCACCAAATGTCACATTCATGCAAAGGATAGCATCTTCCTTGACAATATGTTATAAAAAATGAGCCTACCCCAACAAGAATGTCATGCAAAATGAATTGGACAACTGTCTTCTAGGACATAAAGACAAACCAGGATTCCCATAAAGTGAACCAGTCAACCGTCTATATGCTAAAAATGATGATCCATAGTTCAAGTTAGTGAAATTGAAACAATAAGAAGAACACAAATTTTCTAAATTTCTATATTTTCCAAAAGATCAGAAGCAAGGAACACCATGACAGTTCCCAAAGCAGCAAAGGGATCGAACCGTGACTTCGATTGGCACACGAGCGTCAATACGGTGCTGGTAATACAGATCAATGCAATCGATTTCCAGCCTCTTCAAGCTACCCTCACAAGCGGCTCTCACGTACGCTGGATCACCACGGATCTCTCTTTTGCCATCGGCAAAACTGAGTCCAAATTTGGTGGCCACTTCAACCTTGTTTCTCACCCCACCCTTCAGAGCCTGACTCAGAACATACCCAATTCGTCATAAACTCATAGGAAGCACAAACTTTAAGTTAAACAACAAAAGTAACTAGCAATTAACAAAAACCAAACAAATTAAAAGTAAAAATAGAATCGGAACCTTTCCCAGAAGGACTTCGTTGGTGTGAGGGCCATATACGTCGGAGGTGTCAAGAAATGTAACCCCGCTAGCGATGGCATGGTGGATAAGAGCAATCATGTCAGGTTCAGGTTTAGGAGCGCCATAGAAAGCAGACATGCCCATACACCCAAGTCCCTGCGCTGACACCTCCAAACCTTGTGAAGCCAGCTTGATCCTACCCACCTTCGCCATTTCCAAACTCCACACACCGTCAGCTTCCTGAAAGCAGAGTACAGATTAGAAGCAGGTAAATATTGGATCCCTGAATCAAATTTCAACAGTGGATGGCACGCTTATGTTTGTGTTCCTCGGTCCAATCCGCCCAACTTGTCCTGTCAAGACTCAGGACTGTCGATTACTCCACCAACTTCTTGATTATTTTTTAACTTTTTGGCCCGAGAGTTTCTCTATTTTTCTTGTCCACCGAATCTATTTTTTAATGGTGTTGTTATGTATTTGTTTAAAATCATTTCACATTATTTAATAAAAATAGGTTATTTGAGTGATATGTATATATTATAAGGATATTATAAAAATGGAATAAGTAACCTTTTCTTAATATTTTTAAAAAATTTTTTAAAAGCATTTTTTATCTTTAAGTAAGTTCTTTTAAATATTAGTTATTTGATAAATTATTTCAAAATTTTTTAAAATATAGTTAATTTTTATTGTATTAACATTTTATTAATAAATTTTTAATTTTAAATTTATATTTTTAATTTTTTATTATATGGGTAATAGTATATGATCGATTTGTAAAAATTATTAAATGTGATCTAACAATAAAGAATTTAGGTGAAATATTGTAAAAGAATTTAAATTCAAATCTTTTTTCTTGTATTTATTAAAAAAATCTACCTGTTAAGTTAATTTATTTTTCTTTTTTAAAAATAAGATTTTCAACATTTTTATAAGTTTCTCCATTTCATTAGAAGAATTCAAAAAGTAATTTATAGAGTATCATATATTTTTAAAAAAATTAATATCATATTAAATAAATAAAAATTAGCTGTTACAGATTTTACGCTAAAGTTCATAAAAGTGCATTTTTAATTTTAATAAGACATAAAAGTAAAATTTTTAATAAATAAAGATAATACTTTTAAAAATACAATTTCATTTCTAATAAAAATTATCCATAAAATAAAATATAATTTAAATTTATCATAAAATAATAATTTTAAAATTTGTTAGAAACATTAAAAAATTTAAGTTTGTACTTTTATATATTATTAAACATATTTACGTTTTAGTTAATTTTTTTAATTAATACTCTTTTGTTCTTTTTTTTTTATACATCAAAATGAGAAAATAAGCAAATTATAAGATTATAATTCTTTTTTATCTTTAGAGAGAACTCCATTCAAGACTAATGAAGGAGAATAAAAAATCATGCGATTCATCCCATGTTCCTATACATGTCTAAATTCGGAAGAAATGAAAAATGTTTGGATGTAAATGTTTCTTTTTGCACCTGATAGCATACAAATGGACAGTTTTAGTCCATTTGTATCATCCTAACATTTTCATTTCTTCCGAATTTAGCATTTTATTTATTTAGTTATAATATAAATAATCCCTGCACTTTTACTCTTTTACAAAATATTTCTTGCATTTTTACTTAGAACAATTAACCTCTTGTACTTTTTATTCTTATCAATTCACCCATTCTATCCAAATTTTCATCCAATATCTATATGTGCACATAATTACTTAATAAATCCTAGTTCACAATTTTTCCCAATTTTTTCCATCCACTTCACTCATCTTCTTCTCAAACGTACAATTAACGCAGCTTCTAACTTCTTCAAATGGGAAACAAGAATCTGGATGTCTTAGACAGGTGTGCACACAAAGTCAAACCTTGTAGAAGAATCATAGTGAGATGCTAACCTCTAAAGCATTCTTTATCTGAACTGGATCAGACAAATTGGCTTGTAGAAGAATCATAGGAGATGCTAACCTTGGAGCATTTTTTTTTATTACTAGTAGGGAACCTTGGAGCTCTTTATACACAGAATCTCATATGATTTCAACTGCTTTTCTTCTTTCTTGCACATAAATTCAGTGACATATTTTCTTAAAGTGATGTTATTTTTACTCTTTTATACCTACTCATTTCTTACAATCAAAGACAAAAAGAAAAGAGTTAGGAGAGAGAAAGAAAGAGTCAACTACTTAGACTCTGTTCCTCTTTTCCCTAATTGTAGAGTTATATGGGTGTAACTCACATAATTCTATCATTTCCATTTTCTTAACCCCTGTTGTTGTTTCTTCACAATATGGGAATTTGGTGCCACCATTTTTAGCCCTTCAAGAATTGGGGAGCATAGCCAAAAGGAAACCTTCAGTGACTCTGAAATTGAGCTGACACTACCTCTGGAATGATGGCGGGTTCTTTCTAGTCTGAGTGCTATTTTACCTGAGCTGACACTTCCTTGTCTATCCCTCCTGAGCTGTTTCAATTTTGGCCTCGCCAGCAAACATGCAGGACAATGACATCATTGCATTAGAAAAATTCATAAAAAAAAGAAAATTTATCAAGCAATCATGTGCATCGTTAGACATTGGATAGAAATTTTGACAAAATGAATAAATTAATACCAATAAAAAATGTAAGAGGTTAATTGTTTCAGTTGAAAGTGTAAAAGGTTGTTTATAAGAGTGAAAGTGCAGAAAGGTTATTTATATTTTAGTCTATTTTTTTTTATTCCTCTTTGATATAAAATTTCAGAGTGTTAGTCCCAAGGGTTTTTCAAGTGAACTTTTAGTAATTTGATAATTACAATTTAAGAGAAACATAATAATAATTTCTAAAATAATTAATATGCTCAATTCATTTAATTAAATATAAGAGAAGCAAAATAATATGATATGAAATCTCTAAATAATATGATCCTTTTATATAATTAATTCTTAATCCATTAATTGACGTAAAACAAATGTGCAACAACCTTTTGCCTAAAGTTTGGGTTGACTCAAAATGGATAGTTGGTAAATTCATATAGCAATACTTTGAGGAAAACAACAATTTTCCAAAAGGGTTCCCAATAAAAATTAATTCAGAATGGACCAAAATCTTTGTAATAGAAAATTTTTCTTTGGAGAATTGTCATACTCTCGAAGAGGACCACTATGACAGGATTATTGATGAAATTGCCAAAATCATTTAAAGAGCAATCTTAGTAACACGAGAAGGCATATGCAAATTGAAGAGCTTTCCCATGGAAATAAAAATTAAAAGCATTTATCAATAAAGCTTAGTACAGGTAGTAAATAGTTAGATTTCTTAAGCATATTGCCTTAAGTTCGATCTAAGTCATGTATATGAAAAAGTCTTTGTTAGGAGAAGTCATGCCTTCTTCAGTAATTTTTTTCTCTTAAAAGAGATTAGTCTCTGATTACCGATTAGAAGATACCCTAAGTTTCACAATTAAAAAAAAAAAAGCATTTTGCAAATTTTCTTTTAAGGCCTAATTAGTATCACTGAAGTGTGAAATGTGAAATTTGGATCCTCTTTTTGCAAAATAATTAATAAACGCTACTTTGCATAATGATGCAAATTATGTGCCCAAAAAATGAAGAATTAAATTCTAGTAATTATAAGACACCCAATACAACTTCAAGGGTGTGGTGCAATTGGTGTGAGTGCCCAAAATCACCTAATAATTGTAGGTTCGATTCAAAAAAAATAAGATACCTAATATCACAAACACTTCTACAAGGTACTTTGAACTTGTAACATAATTATAAGTTTAAATTATTTTAAAGTTTTTATTAAAAATTAAACTAGTTTTTAAAATTTATTTATTTATTATATGTTTAAATTTGTATGTCTTATCAAAAATTAATTCTATTTACTTTTATAAAATTTACAATCATTGCTTTTTATTAAATATGATATTGAGTTTTATTTAAAATAAAAGTTATGTTATTTTATAATTAATATTTTTTAAAATCTCACATATAACTTGGAAATAATAATTTACTTTTCTACCTCACCACATTTGCATGAAATGCTTTAAGTTTTCTTTTTTTGGTGAAGCGTTATGAAGTTTTCTTATGTTACTATTATGTGAGAGACTAATCTTTGTTGAAACTTAAAGATAAATGGTTTGTCTCTCCCAACAAAGGAGACTTCAAGATTCATACCTTTGACATTTAATCTAAGTCTCAATGTAAAACATAGTCAATTTTCACTACACCAACATTTCATTTGTTTGCAAATACTTTAAGCCCTATCAAGTGATTCTATAATGCATCACAAGTAAATTCAGAATTTGGGATTGAGGTGGGTGATTTCGAAGACTATGAAAATGACCTTAGCACAATCATCTTGATGCAAAGGAATTAATTCTAAACTTGATGTTTTTTTATTTTCTTGATTCTTTTTTTGGTAGCTCTAATATCAAATTAGGGTCTAATACTAAAAAAAAGCTCATTTTTGGTCATGACTCATTTTCTTGTGATTTTTGCAGCTAATGGCTTTGTTGGGCAAGAGTGAGAGAATGATTATTGAATGTAGCCACTGGAATTTTGTGCAAGAACCTTAGTGGGCTTGTACATTTTCTATCTTTTGTGTCTTACCAAGTTATGATAGATGGTTGGTGATGCCATATATTGTGGCTTGAAAAGTTCAAACAAATACCACAACTTGCTCATGATTTGATCTCAAGTTGATAGAAAAATAAAACAATTATATAATGTAAAACAAACATAATAATCAAAATAGAAGGTATTGTAAAAGCTTACTAGATGTTGCCAAGAGAATATAATATGCAAGTTGATAGAGCCTCCTCCTACTTGTCTCAAATTGTAAAGAGCCTACTTCTCACTTGAGCAAGAAAATAATAGTATATAACATTTTATTTTGGAATTTCTCCAAGGATATTCCTTGTCTTTTAGGTAGGACACTAATCTCCTTTAGGTTGAGAGTCTTGGGACACAGCCAACTTCCACTACACCAACACCTTATTGATAGTATATAATTTCTATAACAAAGCTTTCTACAAGTTATTAGCTAACTAATTTCTTTTACGTTACATTTATGATCATTTATGCATATTCAAGTGCCATTCCCATTATTCATGGGCCTCTAACATAAATAATAAAAGAGTACTCTACCCATGAAGTTTAATAAAATGACAGTAAACTTTAAACTTATCAAAATGTTACATTCCACCCATTTTGACTAGGTTGACTAACTATTGACTTAATTAATTTCAACAAAGTATTCTATCTAACTATTATTAAGCATTTGACTTACATATTTGTGATTTCTTTACTTAAATATATATTGTACTAGCATATGTGCAAGTTTTAAACACATACATTACTTGCAAATTTCTTTTTTTGGTAATCAAAAGGGCTAAATGCCCAAAACAGCAAAACTCAGCACAACTAAAGTTGGGATACATCTAAGTCTACTAATCCTAGTAAAATCAGCATGAAACAAAAGGTGAAGGCTTGACTGAATAGAATCAAACATAGTGAGATTCTCAACTTCAAAGACTACCAAATTAGCTAACCAATCTACACAACAATTGCCATCACTATATGTGTGCTTGAAGATAACATTCCAATCCACCATAAGCCATGCACGAATACAAGTCATAAGGTGAGACTCTTAAGCTACATTACCCTTAAAAGTAAGCATGTTTACAATAGAGGAAGAATCCAATTCAATTACCACATTCTGGTACCCTTTGTGCTAAGTGTACTCCAAGCTTGTTAAGACCCCTCACAATTTAGCAACAGTGGAAGAGTTAATACCAACATGATATGCAAATTCCCTAAGCCATTGTCCACTTGAACCTTGAATTAGACCTCCAAACCCTACCTTACCTGGATTTCCTTTGTAGGCTCCATCTATATTTAGCTTAACCCACATTTCTAATGGCACCTCCCAATGAACATCTATAGTGCAAGAATGGCATTAAGATATTGTCCTAAGCAAGCTTGATACCGCAGCCCTTATTTCATAAACACATGACCTTAGAACATCTAAGGGGTTTTGGGGATACACAAAGTCTCCATCATGCACACTCAAATTATGCCATCTCCACGGGTGCCAATAAGTAACTAAGAAAGTATGTTGCTAGGATGAAGCAAATGTAGATCCCATGTTGCCAATTAAATTAAAGACAATCCACCCATCTAGATCCAAGCAATATAATTTGTACCTATTACTATGATCTACCAAACTATTTTAGATCAAGTGTGTAGGATCACATTCCCTTAGAGCGTGAAGGATTTTTTCTGCTACATGCCTACAGATTAAACAAATATCACTATTGCCACTCTAGACTCTCATAGGAATCTCATAGTGCATAGTCAACCACATAAAAGTCTTGATTCGATATGGACCCTTCCACCTCCATAGTAATTCCCATTTATTACTCCCCTTAGATGCATTGTTACCCAACAGACTGAAGTAGGTTGCTTGGACAGTAAATTTACTTGCCCATTCATTATGCCTAGACATAATGTCAGCACCGTTAAGGCTTTTTGGAATGAGCATGCCATGAATGCATTCAAGCTTGTCATTATCCAAATATCTCATTAATGTCCCCAAATTCTAATGGCCATTGTGCCCCTCAAAAGATGAAACTAGAGCCTTCCAATCTTATGGAACACTAGTCTTAGCATAGCAAACAAGCAAGCCATTAGAAGGAACCCAGTCATCAAAAATTAATGGTATTACCATTACCCACTTCCTAGTGAAGATTCTTTAGAAGATCCTACCAAAGCTTGCACATATTTTTCCAAAGCCTTAAATCCTAACTTAACTTAAGTCCTTTGTCATGTTTAGAGTGCAACACTTGGATCCAAAGAATAGATTTATATGATAACACATTCCAAGCAACCTTAAGTAGAAAGGCATTGTTCATTATTAATAAATCCCTTAACCTTAAGCCGCCATTATCCTTTGGAGAGTGGATAGTATTGTAGGAGACTAGATGGGTATGTTTAACAATTTCAAAATCATCCTACAAAAACTAGCACTAGCACTTGGGAATTTCTTCACAAATAGATACTGGCAATTTATTATTCTGCATTTGAAAGGTGGAAATATCAGATAAAATAGATTGTGACAAGGTCAAATGACTAGCGAAAGAGAGGCAATGAGCTTTCCATCCACTAAGCCTAGCATGAACTCTATCAAAAACATTTGCATACAAAGCCTTAGTGGTTTTCCCATGATGCATAAAAGATTCCAAATATCTTCCCACACTATGAACCATTTTAAACCCACATCTTTACACTATAAAATCAACCAGCACAGAATTCACATTCGTGGAGAAATAAACACTTTTTTTTCAATACCAACCTTTTGGCCAAAAATTTCCCCAAAAGCATTAAGATAGTGAAGGATCTTCTCAATTTTATCTATCCTAGCTTTTGCAAATAGCATAAGATCGAATATAAGTTGTGATATTTTGGGACCCTTTCTTCCCATAGTAATTGGGTTGCATAAGTTATTATAGACAACACCAGCTAATATGTGAAAAAGCTTCTCCATATCGAGTACAAAGACATAGGGAGAGAGAGGATCTCCTTGTCTAATACCTCTAATGGGATTAAATGCATTTGTTCTAGTACCATTCCACAAGACCTTAATCAATGTGGAAGTTATAGATCCCACAACATTAGCAATGAAGATCTATGGCAACCCAATCTCATTGAGTATATTTTTAATGAAACTCTAACTGATTCTATCATAAGCCTTCCCAAATCAACCTTAATAGCCATGAAAGCTTTTTTTGACTCTCATTTTATGCATATAATGCACTAGTATTTGAGCAATGATGATGTTTTCTTGAATATGCCTCTGAGGGACAAAACTAACTTGACAAGGTGAGATTAATGTTTTGAGAATAGGCTTAAGTTAAGAAACATCTTACCAAAACCTTTATAGAACCTAGTACGCAAAGAGATGGGTCTAAATTGAGAGATCCTTTCCAGATTGGTAATTTTTAGTGTTATGACCAGTAGCATCTTATTAATCCTTTCTAATTTAGTTGGACAATGCCAAAGTAGCTTAATAGCATCACATATATGATGACCTAAGTTGTCCCCATTTTTTTAGAAGAAAAAGGCAAGAAAACCACCTTCCCTTGGCTTTGAATGCTGCCATATTAAAGAAGGCCTATTGGATCTCTTCATTACTAAACTCTTGAGATCGTCATGTTTCTTCTCTCTCATCAATGACTGGACATCTAGATGAAGTTTGAATCCATGGCCACATAGACATCTCTTCTATGAATAATTCCCTGTAAAAGGAGCAGGATAAGATCTTCAAAGAATTATCATCTCTAACCCATAAGTTAAAGTCATTTTTAAGCTAT
This sequence comes from Dicorynia guianensis, assembly GCA_037013595.1. Lineage (NCBI taxonomy): Eukaryota > Viridiplantae > Streptophyta > Magnoliopsida > Fabales > Fabaceae > Dicorynia > Dicorynia guianensis. Next base: position 27,662,165 of record JASUAB010000012.1, on the reverse strand, counting down.
AAGATCTTATTTCTTCTACATTTGGCCATGGTTGTAGCATGATAGTATTTTGTATTATAATCACTATTCGCCAACCATCTAGAACAAGATTTTCTCGAATCAAAGAAACACCTCCTGAGCTAGAGGCTCCTTGAGATATTGGCAAAGTAGCTTTTCAATAATGAAATTTCTAGAAACCAAAACTTTTTATTGCTTTGATTGCCCTCTAACCACTGACTTGAGGTTCATGACAATTAGAATATTATATTTTTGGATAAAAGATCTCAAGGTGCTATTTAAATTCTTTTTAACAACCTATCTACAATACCATAAGAGAAGATTCATTAATAAAATATAACAAATAAACTAGAGTAGGTTAATGAATGCCTATAGGGATAACATCGACATTCTGGTTTTCAAAAGGTGATTCAACCTTCATTGCAATTTGCCACTCACTCTCCAAAGCATGTATATTGTGTTAATACAACAACTACCTTAAAAGATAAGGAGGATCAGTCTTCTTGCCACTAAGAAGTAATGTGTTGTAGAGACATGCCCCCATGCACATAATTTGTAATGTGCATAGGTTGTGGCTCATATTTTGATGCTGCATGGGTGAAGCAGCATTGCTGACTTGCCTACAGCCCACCATACTTTACACATGTAGTTCTAGCCTAAGGATGATGCATGGCTCTATGCTGCACTGCCACGTATACCTCATTGTTATTTATTGGAGATAGAGACTTGTATAGATTATTGTCATTAACATGGTCCCAACAAGGCTCATAATGGGACTTGTTTTCCACCAAAACTGCCTCGCCTTTTGAGTGGCAATTAACCCGAGAGTTACTTTCTTTTTCACCCTTATTTATTCCTTTATGATTAATGGATAAACCCCCTCAATTTCAATAACTCCCGTAATTACCCCTATCTCTCTCTCTCTCTCTCTTCATATTCCCCTCATTTGAAGCCTTTTGATTTTCTAGAATAGTGAGTTAAGACTAATTTCCAATTACTTGCCCATAATTTGCAGGCATGATACACCATTGGTGTTAAGGTTATGATTCCTAATTCCCCTTTTGCCCCTCTTAGGCTTCACCACCACCATTCAAGGCCCGACTCCACTGTCACCATGTTCATTATTCCTAATGGCTACCATACCCCCCTCAACATCTGTTTGCCTTAACTCCTCTACTAGCAGAAGGTAGTTATTTATCATGTACCCTTACATACCACAATGAAAACATACAAACTACAAACCTTTGTACTTGACCTTCTTAGGCTAGCCCTCTAGTTTGTACTCACCACTCGAAGGATTGGAGAGATCAAGTTCCACACAAATTCTAGCAAACCACCCTTTGGGCAAGGATGGTTGTCATCTTATCTATTTTAATAAGTTTCTCTAGCAAGTCTTCTATCTCCTTTAGTAATGGTGATGCAAAGTACTCTATACTAGGTAGTATATCCATGCAATAATCTTCATTATACTAGAAGTATCAAGATCAAAGTCCAGTTCCCAAAAGTAGATTGATAAGTGTTAGGAATTATAGTAAATAATGAGTTAGCATTGAGTTAGTAGTATGTTGTTAGTGAGTCAATGTACTATTTAGGTTCAATATATTATCTAGTTTCAATGTACTATTTTTGATATAAATAGAGGAGCCAAACATCCTATTGGGATATAGCTTACACAAATCATTCTTCTCTTTTTCAACATGGTATCAGAACCACCTTGAACCCTAACCCTAATTCTCATTTTCTTCTTCCTCTTCTTCTTCTTCTTCTCCTTCTTCTTCTTCCTACTAATCCTTATTCTTAATTTTTGTTAATTATAAAATTGTCATTTTAATCGGCACTGCAGAACCATAATTATCCCCTTTGTGTGGCTTGCTAGAGCCACATTTTGGTGGTTTAGGCAACTTAGAGCATCATGGATCAGGCTTGAATAGCAACTTGGAGAGTGGCATAAGAGTGGACTACGACCTTTACTAGTGACAAAGGCAAAGTCAATGCCTCAGGTGCGATTTTGAGCTTAGTTTCAAACTCCCTTGCTTGGGCAGTGCAATTTGGTGACTGTGTGTTGTAGTTTAAGGTGTTTGGTGACTCTTTAAGGTGATTTGGTGATGGGTCATCAATGTTTGGCTGGTAACAACTAGGAGAGGTGCGAAGGTTGAAGAGGTGGTCAAAGGGGCACTATGTCCACTGTGATTTTGGGTGTAGAACTCCAACTTGGTGATTTGCAACCCTCACGGGGGCAAAATGGCATGTTAGCATGATTTCTAGGGTGGTTCAACCTAGTTGTCACGATTTCCAACATGATTCAACCCTATAGCAACTAGTGGGTGAGAGAGATACAAACTCTAGTGAAGTGTGGCTTTTGGTGGTTCAACTTCTGGTCCAATGAGAAAGCTTTCGATTTTAGTGAGAGATTTGAGAGTCAAGTGAAGCACATGCATTCTTGTTTCTTTCACCTGAGGTTGCAATTAAACTCAACAATACTGATGCTTCAAGCTCGCCATATTTGTTCATAGGATGATGTTATGGAAACAATCCATAAAATTTTCTCCTAGTTTCTAGTAGTAAATCTTTATTTTTTGGTTCAGATCTACGCTGGAAGTCTAGTTGGCATCAATCTAGTCTATTGTTTTGGTTCTGTTTGGAATTTTTTGGTTGCTATCAGGTATTTTTAGATGATATTTTATTGATTTGGTTGGTTGTTTTGTCGAATGCAAGGGATTGATACATAAAGTGTTTGGTGTCTCGGTATTTTTATTATTTTCTATTAATCTTAGGTGTTTAATTTGTAACAATCTAAAAAGCTTTCAGATTGAGAGGGAGTGATGTCCTAGCTTGGTGTGGTTTACCTATTGGGATCCTTAATTTGGTGGTGTTGATTTGATTGTACAATGAGCACAATTGGAGAGCAGCTTCGATGATAGTTAGGTAGTGTGAATTTGATATGTTGATGTTGATCGTCCAACTGAGAATGTTGGAGGTTGTGTGAAGACTAGCTAAAGAAGGTCAAGAGAGTAGCTTAGGAAAAGCTAGTAAAAGACTTCTTGGAGCTATGTCAATAGGTAATGATGTGTTGCCAAGGAGAACAACTAGAAAAAGGTTAACGGATTAGCTCAAGGGAAACTGGTAAAAGACCTGTGGGAGCTGTATCTGCTAAGAACATCAATCACATGTTATGTTATAGTTATGGTTTGTTGCTCGAGGAGAGTTGCTTGCTTGTTGCTGTACATTATTGTTTTGTTGCGAGTGTGAGTTTTTGTTAAAAATGTCAAGCAATTGTATTTTTGTTATATTGAGTTAAAAGTGTCGTGGTTCATGTTTTGTAACAAGCTGAAACTTTTGTAAGTTTTAGCTTGAAGCGGAGTGTTAGAAATTATAATAAATAATATGAGTCAACAGTATATTATCAGTAAGTCAATGTACTATCTACGTTCAATGTATTATCTAGGTTGAATATATTTTCTAAGTTCAATGTACTATTTTAAATATAAATAAAGGAGCTGAATGTCCTATTGGGATATAGTTTACACAAATTATTCTTCTCTTTTTCAACAATAAGTAACAATCTAGAATGATTCAAGGACCTTTTGTAAGAGCAAAGCTCATATTTGGCTGAATGCTGAATTTCACTAAGTAAAAATCATTCCCGATGTTTGCTACATTCATTGGAGCATTTCTAGCCTAAAGAATCTCTAACTTCGTCATAAAATTTTCGCTCACCCTCTTTCCTAATAATTTTACAATAACCATCTGCTTCCAATTCCTCAATTTAGCCTTTGCAATCTCCAAAAAAGTGAAAATTTCACACCCATTGGCATCAACCACTTTACTTATGCCATTGCTAATCTCTACTCCCTTTCCTAAGTCCTCTATGGAGTCATCTAACTCCATTCCCTCCTCTAGAACATCAAAGAATTCACCATTATGTTGCAATAGAGTAACCCTAGAACTCCTTTGCGATTCACCCCTCCATCAATCATCCATGGCTCCTCTCATGGCACATGACTAAGTTTGAGAACACAACATGCCCTTCCTTATATTTCTTCTTGCCACGGCAAAGTTGATTGGCTTCCTCAATAGAGTTAGTTGGAGTTTCACCTTTGTTCACCATCTTTAATTCTTCTAATCAGCAAAGTCTGCGAATTTCTTTTTTAAAAACAAATATAGGATAACACTTATTTTATAGATAAAGTAATTGATATTATGTTGAATACCTAATAAAAATAAATAGTATAAATTATATAAAAATTTATAAAAATAAAGTTTACCTTTTAATAGCTCATACAAATGAATTTATAATAGGCTTTTATAAAAGTTGAAGAAAATTAAGGTTACTTTTTAATAAAAATATTATTAATTTGAATATATAATAATATAATATTTGATAAATAAAACTTCTAAAAATGATGTTGTGGGCCAAACGAATGTTTTGACTTTTATATTATTAAATATAGTACATAATGATAAAAGTTTAACCTTTGACATAGCTCTAATTAATAAAAACATATATGAATTTGACTATTGAATATTCAAATTTAGTTTTTACATTTGAGGAATATTAAAATTTAAACCTAATTTTTATATATTTCAGATCATTTATTTTTACTAAATATTTAATATAATATCAATCAATGTATCTCATAAAAATTATTATTTTATAATTTATTTTTTAAAATTCCATAAGTAATGTAATTGTTCGAAAGTTGCATATATACTAATTTAATATATTTATAGTAACAAAATTTTGCAAATATGTAAGCTAAATGCTTAACAATAATTAGATTAAATATTCTTAGAATTAATTGAGTCAATGTTAGTCAACTCAAAGCAAAGGATTGTAGTGTAACATGTTGAGAAATTTAGAGTTTAGTGTCTTTTTATTAAACCTCGAGTGTAAGAAGTTTAATTTCATCATATTAAAATTATTCTCCATATGTTATGTCTTTCAGAATTTCACATGTAAATAAAGTCATGTCTATAGAAAATCTCCACAAAGTGAATTACACTGTAAGATAAACCTCAATTTGCACTCAAAAATATTCCATTGCAAATTTTGACAACTTCACAATGAATTTGCAATGCACCATGGATAGTAAAAATATGGTTTGTTTTGCAACGAATTTTCTCTTGCAATTTTAGGTCCGTTGCAAATGTATTTCAAGCCAATTTGCACCAAGATTCTCTTCACATTTGTGAGGGAATTTTGGTTGCAATATAAGTAGGTCATAGATCTATCCCAATTGCATTTGCTGCTTACCCTCACAAATTTTTTTTTTTTTAGATTTGATATAGATTTGTGACTAATTTTCTGTTAGAAAACAAGCTTGTTGCAAAATTTATCCCAAATTTATTCTCTATGCAATTTAGCAACGGGCTTGTTTTGCAACGAAAAATTTGTCCCATATCCAAAAAATATTTTTTTTTGCTAAATTTAAAGATTTTCTTAAAATCACTTGATCTTTACCGTTGGATTCAAATATCTAAAGCTTTAGATTTCCTCTAAAAAATGAGACTCATTCAACGTGGTTTGATGTTTGGAATTTGAAATAAATGCTCTTGTGGAGAGGATAACCAAAATTGACACTATCTCAAGTGTATGATGGTTTGATCATTCTAGAAATGATGTAAAGCAAACTAATGTGGTAACACAAAGGTCTAAATTCTCTAAAAAATTCAATATCACATTAATTCATCAGCATTGCCTGCAACTAAAGCATCATAATTCTAACAGAACTTAAACACATCTAAATATTATTCCTAAACTAATTGAACATAATCTCTTATGAATATTGAATAACCTGACCAACTAAATAAATGATAAATCCTAATACCTATAATTATAAATTCCTAATAAAACTCTCAAATTATAAAATACCCAAATATTATATAAAATATTATGTTTTTTATCTTTTTATTATGGATCATTCTCCTCTACTTGGAAAAAAAAAAAAAAAAAAACTAGCCCTTGAGTTTAAATGGATTTATATTTATGTAGTTGTGTAGCGGTGTGCTCTCACGAAGGAAGAGTTTATGTGCAGAGGTGCATGCGACAGTTTATTTGGTGGCAAATCAGCGGCTTTCGACTATAATGGTTGTTAGGGGCTGCCGAAATGTCTTGTGCTTTTCTGACAACAATGCAAATTTCGGCAAATCACCTTCCTTTCTTCTCTGAATTCTGCTGACTCAGGATGCTTATGGATTGAATTTCTAAGGCGGACTCTGCTGAAGATGGTCAAGGGTGTAGCAACGGACAAAATTGTGATGGGAACTAGGCTTTGATATCAAATTAATGATCCATAATAGGAAATGAAAAATCAAATATTTTATGTAATATTTAGCTATTTTATAATTTAGAAATTTGATCAAAAATTTATATAATTTTGGATATTTATCATTTATTTAGTTGGGTAGGTTACTCTATTCCCATAAGGGATAAGATTTAGTTCATTTAGGATTAATATTTAGTTATGTTTCAATTCTATTAGAATTATGGTGTCTATGTATCTCCAACAATCAATTTATTGGTGAATTAATTTGATATTGAATTTACTTAGAGAATTTAGACATTTGTGTTGTCTTTTTTGTTTGTCCTGCATCACAAAACTTTTTAGAAAAATCAAACCACAATATGCTTGCAACCGCGTCAATCTTGATTATCCTCTACACATAAGCATTTATTTCAAAATAGCTTAGATCAATCATCAAATCACGTCTACCGAGTCTCAATTTTTAGGGGAAATCTAGGGCTTTAGATCTTTAAACCCAACAGTGAAGATCAAATGATTTTAAGAAAATCTTTAAATCTTGCAAAAAATTATTTTTCATATTTGATATGGATTTTTGTTGCAAAAAAGGTCCGTTGTGTAATTTCATAAAGAGATAAATTTAGGACAAGTTTTGACATAAACTTGTCATGCGACGGAAAATCAGTCACTAATATATCTCAAATCTAAAAGACAAATTAGCAAGGGCTAGTGGGAAATGCATTTGGGACATATCTCCTACTTACTTATATTACAACGAAAACTGTGTCACAAATCTAAAAAGAATCTTGGTGCAAAATCTCGAGAAACACAGTTGCACGGGACTTGAAATTGCAAGGAAAAATCTTACACAAAGCAACACAAATTTTTATTAATATAGTGCATTGCAAATTCGTGGCAAAGTTGTTGCAAATTGAGGTTTATCTTGCAGTCTAATTCACTTTGTGGAGTCTTCTAAAGACATGATCTTAATATGGAGAATAATTTTAAGATGACTAAATTATACTCCCCACACTTGAGAGGTTTAATAAAAAGACACTAAACTCTAAACTTGTTAACATATTACCCTCGTAACACTCCACTCCTTTGTGTATTATTTCTTTCTAAACTATTGCATTAAAGAAGGTAAACTATATACAAAAGTAGGAGGGTATACATGTAATCTTTGTTTTTATGCTTTTGTATACAATTTACCTTCTTTAATGCAATAGTTTTAGAAATATATAATACACAGAAAAGATTTCCATTCTCTCTCTCCTTCTCAACTCATACTCAAACTGCTAAATACAATCAAGATTGATACAAGAAAAGTCAATTCTGTGAGGCAAGGAATGACCCTTACGCTAGTATGTTTGCTTCAGATAGCAGCAGCAGCAACCAGTACATAAGTTACACCACTATAAGCATTAACAATGCACTTCCTTATACAGCTTTCCAAGAGGAAAGTGGCGGAGTGTTAAATTCCTTCCACGTAGGTATATCAACCCCAAATCTATCACCCTTGACTGCATCTCCAGCAGCAAAGGACTCAAGTTCTGCCATTTCTTCTGGTGTTAGTTTGATGGTCAAAGCACCTATGTTTTGATTAAAATTCTCAATTTTGGTGGTTCCAGGTATGGGACAGACGTCATTTCCTTGATGATGAACCCAGGCCAGTGCCAGTTGTGATGGAGTGCATCCCTTCCTTGCAGCCATCTCATTAACCCGCTCAAATATGGTCTTATTGTGCTCCAAGTTTTCAGGTTGGAATCTAGGCAGAGACTGCAGAAGGTAAAGTACATTAACAGAAAAAGATTATTTAGGTATCAATAAGAACCATTCTAATATGGATATGAACAAGTTTCCAAGATTTAAATAGAAACAAGCAACATTAGCAGAGGGTAAATATCATGGTGTGTGTGCGCATATATATATATATAGAGTACATATTTCAAAGGTAAAATATATATACATAATCCAAACATAAAATATTAATAGAACATACTTCGTAAGTTCACTTTTTCAAACAGTACCATGGACATTAATATCAACTCTTACATTTCTTATTTTCCTTTTGAAAAATAATAAGACTAAGGGCAGTCGACTGTAGACAAGACTCAGTCCTGTATAAAGTTCTACAATGTTCACTAGCAAAAATATCCGTCCGGACCCATTACTATCACATATAATGCCAATTTGTTGTATGGCGAAACTGTAAATGAGAAACATGTAACTATTATGTTGAACAGAATACAACTGAATGCAAGAGACACAAAGCATAAACAAACAACTATTCTGATTCTGGCTAGGAGGCATACCAAAATTCAATTCATATTAAAATCTTCTGTTAGTAAAGTAGTGAACACAATTCTTATAACCTGAAGTAATAAATAAATGAAGGCCATCAAAAGAAAAGAAGAGATAGTAAACGAGTTTAACAATAATATGAGCAAATAATTCAATCTTGAATGTTAGAACTAAAATTGAAAATTCCTAGAACAGCCAGTCAGAAGTAGCTGCTGATGAGTGACAGTGACATACAAGGTATGAAGCTAGGAGAGTTGATTATGACAATGCAAGTTCAAATTATGATGAATATGTCATGACTCTTGTGCCTTAACACAAACCTTTCGAAAGTCATCCTGCGATAATGTCCCCACTAAATTCGGTCCAGATGCAAAGAAACCTTGCCCAAGAGGACTATAAGCAACGATTCCAATGCCGAGTTCCCTAAGAATATCACAAGCAAAATTAGAAGTAAGAAAGTAGAATTGTATCAATGCAACTTTATCAAAAGCAACAGATGAGAGAAATGCTTTATACTATCAACATAATAGTGTCTGTTCAATTCAACTCTTACCTACAGGTTGGAACTATTTCTTCCTCCACATCTCTGATCCATAAGGACCACTCCAACTGCACAGCTGTTATCGGATGAACTGCATGTGCTCTTCTAATTGTTGAAGCTGAGGCCTCAGACAGACCAATGTATTTTATTTTCCCCTCCTCAACTAATTTTTTGAGTTCTCCAATCTTACAATAAACAACAAGGGAGAAATAAAAAAAGTGACTACAAATGCACTCTGTTATATGCAAACAAGCAGAAATATTGAAGAAATTCTTCTTTTCATTAGAACATTTTATATCCATTGTCTACCAGTGTTATCATGCACAATAGAAATTAATGGATGCATCTCTGTTACCGACTAAATGTCAATTTCATGCAATGGATACCATCTCCCTTAACAATATGCTATAAAAAATAAGCCTCACCTAAAAAGAATGTTATAGAAAATGAATTGGACAATCTTCTTCTAGGACATAAAGACAAACCAGGATTCTCATAAAGTGAACCAGTCAATTGTCTCTCTGCTATTAAGTGTGTAACACAAACAAAGAATAATGGAGGAAGCGAGAAAGATTTTTTGAATTCCAAACTCCATTGAACAGAAAGAGATGCCAATAAACTTTTAATCAAACTAGCACAACATAACAGAAACACGCATATAAGTTTTGATCATCTCAAATGTAAGGCACTGATTATTATAATGCAACACATCATTCCTACAACTTGCAAATACAAAAAATCTTATCGTTCCAGAGTTTCTTTCTAGTATTCCCAAAAGGAAAAACTATGAGTAGCCAATATCTCATTTTGAGCTTTGATCTTTCAATGGCAGGGTATGGAGAAGACAGTTTTAGAGGTAGCCACATAGTAAAGTATCAGAATAAATATACCAAGTAACCTTGTGGGCCCATTTCCCAGATGACTTATTGCACCACATCCTAGTAGAAAAACTCAGCTTGCACTTTACTCCTTCCAGCAAGTCTTGCACTTTAGAGGACCCTTTTCCTTAGTTCAGTTTCAACTTTTAACACAAAAACATATTAAGAATGTATAACATCACTGTAAAGCAGAGGCCAATTAATCTTGAAGGTGTTTCTAATAAACTATTTTGGAAAAATATCTCAAAAATGATGATCCAAAGTTCAAGTTAGTGAAACTGAAACGATTAGAAGATCCAAGTTATCTAAATTTCCATCTTTCCACCGAAGTAATTTCTCCTCAAAACTATAATTGAAAGATCAGAAGCAAGAAACACCATGATAGTTCCAAAAGCAGAGAAGAGGTCGAACCGTGACTTCAATTGGCACGCGAGTATCAATACGATGCTGGTAATAGAGATCAATGCAATCGATTTCCAGCCTTTTCAAGCTGCCCTCACAAGCGGCTCTCACGTAAGCCGGATCACCACGGATCGTTGCTTTGCCATCGGCAAAACTGACTCCAAATTTGGTGGCCAATTCAACCTTCTCTCTCACCCCACCCTTCAGAGCCTGACCCGGAACAAACCCAATTCGTCAGAAACTCAGAGGAAGCAACAAACTTAAGTTGACCAACAAAAGTAATAACCCAAAGAAAACAAATTAAAAGTAAAAATAGAATCGAAACCTTTCCCAGAAGGTTTTCGTTGGTGTGAGGGCCATAGAAGTCGGAGGTGTCAAGAAATGTAACACCGCAAGCGATGGCGTGCTGGATGAAAGCAATCATCTCAGGTTCGGCCTTAGGAGCGCCATAGAAAGCAGACATGCCCATGCACCCGAGTCCCTGCGCTGACACCTCCAAACCTTGTGAGCCCAGCTTTATCCTACCCACTTTCGCCATTTCTAAAGTCCACCCACCGTGAGCTTCCACTGATACCAGAGACCCCAAAAGCACTTACGTATCGGATCCCTGAATCAAATTTCAACAGGCAGAAAATAGAGCGGTACCTTTCTTTTATTTGAAGTAGACTTTGTTGCGGGTCCTCGGTCCAAACCGCCCCAATTGTTCTGTAAGAGTTGAAGAGTCACCATCACATCAGTTCCACCACCAACTCCACCGTATGTACAGCGTCCACGAATGCTTCTCTATTATTCTTTGACTTTTTGGCCCAGAATATTCCCGTCTGGTGATATCCATCTCAGCCATTTTTTCAACGCTGTTGTATCCATGTTTTTTTTATTTTTTTTTTACGTCTGTTATGCTAATTATTTTTAAAATATATAAATAATAAATAATAAAAAAGTATTATTTATCTTTTATTTTTTAAAAATAAACAAATAATAGACTAAGCGTATAAAATATTAGTATAAGATTATCATTATTTTTTTCTCTTTTTATCTAATTTTTAAATTAGAAATAATATGTAAATGTTTTTATAGAAATATTTTAAATTACATGTTAAAAAAATAAAAATTAAATTATTTTTCAGAACAATAAATATGAGAAGTGCGTAGAAGAAACGTAAATAAAAATACATAAACATAGCATTGTTCTTTTTAAATCCATTTTTTATCTTCATCTACTTTTTTAAAATAAGATTATCAACATTTTATTGTAAGTTTTTACTTTCATTGGTAAGATTCATAAAGTTATTTACAGAATATTATAATTTCATATGAATAAAATAATTAATATCATTGAATCTAAAAATATTTAAGAAGATAAAATTTTATTTATTTTTATTGCAAAATAATTAAAATCATATTAAATATATGAAAGGTTTTATACAGAGGTTTATAAAAAATTTAATTTTTCATAAGATATAAAAATAAATTTTATAACAAAGAAAGATAATAATTTTGAAAATAGAATTTAACTTTTAATAAAAATATTTCTTAAATATAAGACAGTTAAATTTATAACAAAATAATATTTTTAAAAATTATCCTCAAAAATTTGTCATAAACATTACATTTTCACTTTGTAATTTTTTTTTTTTATCATTATAAGAAGCCAAAAGAAACAAAGCAAGAAATTAAACTGCCACAGAAGGAAAGGAAAAACAAGTGAAAGTAGGAATTCCATTCACAGGATTATCGTAAAAGACAGTCCCAAAGGTGCTGTTTGAGACGTTGACGCCAATCTGTCAACACAAGCAATGCCTTTGATGTAAATATGATTTAATTTAATCAACCAATTTCTCCTAATCAAGTTCCCTATATGTTGAATTAGTGCCAACTGTGTGGTCTTCAGAAGGAAAAGTGCAATTATACAAGTTAGTTATTAAATTATTATAAATAATAATTTTGTTATAAAATTTATTAAATTTTATATTCTAATTGATGAGATATAATTAATTTAATAATTTAAATTTTTATTAAATATTTATTTAAATTTATAAGAATAACTTGATTATTTCGATAATTGCCTCTTAAGCCGTTAAATTAAAGCAAAAAAACATCATGATTTATATAATTTTTAAACTTAATTTAGACACATGATTGTCACAATTTACCTTTAGAATGTGTAGAACTCAACAAATAAGTCCCATATATCTATGAATATAGATATGTGTTGTGACAATTATATATGTGCAAGTAAAATAATTCAAAAATCACATTCCAAGACCACCTGCGATACATACTTATAACTTAGATACAAACTTTTTCAAGTAGGAATATATATGGTTTGTGTTGAGTTAAAAATATTTAGGACCTAACTGGATCTTCTTTGGTTGGTATTTTGGTAAAATATTTTCAAACTCTAACCTGATCCAGCCATTGGTGTTTTGGGTTGAATGTTGGGTTATTCGATTAATTTTCTTAAAAAAATAATATTATTAATTTAAATTATACATAATTTTTCATAATTAAATCATAAATAAAATATATAAATCATAAGTCAAATAATAACAACCAAGTCCAAATCATAGACCATATTAAAATCATAGCCATCATTCAAGTATTTAGGAGAGGAGAGAACAATCATTCCACTGAGAATTTTTCATCATGCAGTTTGCTGGATCACCAGTTGGTCACTAGAATAGGCATCAGCTGAACAAAGGACAACAATTGCATATCTAGCATAGAATTTAGGTCACCAAGAGTATGCGCTAGAAAGGATATCTTTTTCGCAACTTGCACAGCCTTCTATGATGAAAGACAATCGATACACAACGCAATAATTCAAAACGAACCCCAAGCCACTAGAAGATTCAGAATTGGAGGTCCAAGCTTTAGAAACGTAAGTTTGCATATAAAGAAGGACTCAACTTCATAAATGTCTTAGCGTAAGTGTTAGATGAACTTGCTGTAAAATTTTCAACATGTTGGCGGTGTGAAAACCTCCAGTGTGAAAACCTCCATTGTCAAAATTGTCGGCAGCCACCCCTTCATTGTCAAACGTCAGCAACCTCCATTGTCAAACGTCAGCAATGATTCTAGAGGCTGGCAACATGCCGTCAATGTTGAAAATCAGAGTTTGGTCCATTTCTGAAGTTTCCATGACTATTTGGAATCGGGTTTGCCGTCTTTGATGGAAAGACGTTGCAACATCCCTAAGCACTATATATACGGCGTCCTTAGCTCAATTTCTCACAATCCAGAAGCTTAAAACACTTCATTACACCATCACTGAGTGAGAAAATCTGAGTTAGAAGCATCCCGTAGGCGATTTTTGACTTCAAGATTTGCAATGGCTGGAGGTCAGTTTGCTTCCGCATTTACTTTATTTTGGACGTCATTTTATGTTCTAGATGTCCTATATAGTCTAACAGTTGGTATCAAAGCCTCAAAAAGCCTCTGCCTTGCTGCGTTTTTCCACTGAAAAATTTTGAAACTTTTCGATCATTGGGTTGCTTCATGCACTAGATTTTTTTTCATGTTTTGATTGCATAAATGGATTCCTCATGAAATTCTGATGAGTTTAGGCTTTTGAAACGTTGAAAAACACGTCCGAAATTGCCAGAAACCATCAGGTTATCTAGCGGGTCCGACGCGGATCGGGTCGGGTCAGGACGACCCGGATTGCAGTGCAGCCGGGCGAGGAAGATGAAGCCCGACCCAGCTGCCACACCCACACGTGCACACTGTTCATTACTATTCATGACTATTACTGTATACTGTTCGGGCCTGTTGTATTACTGTTTGGGCCTGCACACTACTCATAACTGTTCATGACTGTAACTATATTACTGTTTGGGCTCTACTGTTTGAGCCTGTCCGCGCTACTGTTTGGGACTCTACTGTTTGTTACTGTTTGGTCTCTATTGTTTATGCTACTGTTTGGCCTGTCCGATTTTGGCCCTATTTCAAAAAAAAAAATCTGGATTTCTGAATTTGGGCCAAATTTTGGAACTTTTGACATGGCCCATTCAGAACTTAGCCTACTATCATCAAAATTTCATATTAGATATATTTATATAAATAAAATAATTTTTGTTTGGACAAAATTTTGTAAAAATCCAATTTTAATTGGAAATTAATGATCTATTTTTGTCCAAAATTCATGATGCCGTATGCCCAATATTTATGATTTATTTTGGGATTATTTTGGCATATTTGATTTGAGAAATTTTAATTAATTAGTCACAATTTTAAGTTGATTAATTAATTGTTTCAATTTCCATTATGCAAGCTTATTTTTGTAAGCATTAAGCTCTTTTCAAATGTTGATTAGTGTAAATTTTAGTTTAATTGAAGTTTTACCACAGCAGCTTTAATTATTCTAAAATAACACATTTTGAAATAAATCACGTATAGTAATAACATAAAATTGTAATTAATATCTATGATATGATAATCATTATCCCACAGGAATGTTATCATATTATGTATGTTTAATTAGGATGGGATGGTAAATTTTCCTTTTCATAATTACCCACAGGATTTATGAAATAGAAATAATTTACTAGTTGCATCATAAAGTTGCGTGAACCTAATTGAGTAAAGCTTAGCCCACAGGCAGTTTTATTTGTTACTAGGCTCATGTTCTGAACAGATATGTTTTACATTGGTAAAACATATCATATAGAATTATTAGTTGCCTCAAATTATGATATAGCATGTTATGCAGCTTTTCAAACGATTAGTATCTCCAACTTCCTAGTTCCTGAACTAAATGATGTTGATGACAAAAGAGGTGCATATGATTTTTTTCTGATAAGTCATGGGATGCGTATCAAGAGTAACAATTACTCTTTACTCTGCCATCCCTTACATTATGACCTTGATAAGTCGTACCATCCTTCCTAAACACTATCCTAGTATTATCTGCAGATAAGTATGGGCTTTTATTTACAATAAAAGTAAAAGCAAAACCATGAAAACATAATAGTTACAGTCGAAGGATGGTATCAGCTTTACGCTTTTTACTGTCGCTGGGAGGTTGCAAAGCCACCTATCTCACCAATATATGAGGATGAAATGCAAGGATTTGCAACCGATTGATAAGGTGATCAGGGTTTGAATCTGTTATGATGGCACGACGAGCCTCCAGAGGTAAAAAGCCATGTTCCACAGCATGATCTAAAAAGGACAATAAACTATCATAAAAACCATTAATATTTAACAATCCTAATGGTTTTCTATGATAGGGTAATTTAGTCAAAAATGCTACACTGGCAATTCCCTCTAAGGTATCCAGACCGCCAGGTAATGCAATAAAGGCTTTAGCATAGCACAACATATGTTCGAACCGTTCATGCATGGTTGAAACCCTTACCTCAATACCATAGGTATAGGTGTTATGTGTATCCTCAGCCAACTCTTGTATGACAATGCCTAATACACGACTTTCTTCTATAATTGCAGCTGCGGCTGCACATCCTTTTAAGCCGTGTATTCCTCCTCCATATACCATTTGTATTCCTCTGGCTACTAACACCTTACCCAAGTCATTGGCTGTGTGCATGAATTCATTGTCTTTTCCCAGACTGGAACCACCGAAGACACAGATGGCTGAGAATCTGTGCTTTGATGATGCCACTGGTTCTTTTCCTTTTTCAGCCATGCACGAATGAGCAAATGCAAGAGTGCATTTGTAAGTAAAGAAAGTGACAGAAAAGGTCATATGATCAAATCATGGTTAGAAAAGTTTCAATTATAAGGCAAGGAAGTCATATAGCACTGACCATAAAAGGACTTCCGATAAGGGTACCGTGCAAGAAAGTCCTAAAAGCACTGACAATAGACAGTGATAACATGAGCACTGGCAATGCAAGGACGACGGATAGTGACAACGGGCAACAAAAGTCATAAAGTCACTGACAGTAAAGAAATTTGACACCGATTTATTTAAAATCTTGTATGAAAGGTCAAAAGTAAAACAGTAAGACTGACAGCTGCATCAATGGTTAACAAGAGACGTCATAATTACACAGTTATTGTTGAAATTATTGTAATTATGCATGCAGAGTCAAGAAACCAACAGTGCAATTGACAGTTGTTTCAGTAATAATAAAAAAAAATTAATTATTTACCATGGTTACTGTACGATGATTCTGGTTCATCTCTTCCTCTGGTTTTGCAGATTGAACGCTATTCATACATGAAGATTTTGTTCTTTATCCAGTTTTTTTGATAAACTGACAACTGGATCGTTTAATGACAATTTCTCAAGTTGATAGCGTTCCTTTTCCTTGTGGAAGAGATCTGCTAAAGCAAGAAGAACTCTATGAACATGTTCACAGGGATGCGTCTCAAGAGTCTAAAGGATATTATCCAGTGACTCTTTACTCAGTCCATCCTTGATGAACTGGATCTTATCTTCTCGATTTTCAGAAATCGTTCCTTTACCTTTGCAGCGTGAATTACAAGTCCATCTTGCACACTTGTAACAGACTTCCATCCGTTTTGCTCTTCGTTTTTTGGAGTAAGAGCTTCTTCCCATTCCAGGAAGATGTTTAGCATATGAATTTGGAAACTCACCTGCTAGGCATACTTTGGCTTCGATGATCCAACGTACATCTTCAGGAAGACCAAGACGAGTAAGCGTCTTAATCCTTTCAAGTCGGCATCGGTAAATCCTTTTGAGCATACTTTGAGTAAGAGAAGGAAACCTGATTCTGAGTTTTGCAAGGTTTTCTTTCATCATGTTGCCTTTTGGGTAAGGAACAAGTTAGAATACTCAGATGATACTCTCTGTTCTGAAGGCTGGTTCTTCGTTAGAGAGAAATGAGATTTTGTTATGCTACCGACTCGAAATTAGGAATGCATAGTCAGCCATATGGAACAGCTAATTGGGTAGAGGTAATTGAACCTCTGTGTGGACTTTGAGGCGATGAGAATAGGGTCCATTGTTCTGCTATTTTGTTATAAGGCTGGGATCAGCCCGAGCCATGTAAGCAGAGTTGCTGCCCGAGAAACTGGATGCCCTTTCGATTCGGGAATTGAATCACCTATTAGGTGATGGGCTGCATGAATTGGGCCTATCAGATTGCCCGTTATGTATAATGGGCCGTGATGCATGTGACCTGCCGTTATGTGTAATGGGCCGTACTGTTTGTGGCCCAATTGTTGCTGTTAATAAAAAAAAAATGTTGGAAATAAACCTTAAAGCGATGACATCTAATTTTGATTATATTGTGATGTCGCTTGGCTTTAATAAACATAAAAATTCTATTGATTAGTGTAGTTATCTACACTTTAGTGGGAGGCCTCACGCCAATGGTATCTGAAGTTTCATGATATTATTTTTTCATTTAAGTTTTGTGAAAAATATCATGGATCAGTGTATATACCAGAAGGTCAGTGGGAGCAAAATTTGTTTCCTTGTACTATATGTGGATGATATACAAATGCTATACGAGGTAAAACAGTTTCTCTCAAAGAATATTTTGATATAAAGGATATGGGTGACGCATCTTATGTCATTGGCATTAAGATCCACAGGGATAGAACTCAATATTCATTGGGTCTATCACAAGAAACCTATATCAACAAGGTTTTAGAGAGATTTCGGATGAAGGACTGTTTACTAAGTGTAGCACCTATTGTAAAAGGTGACAGGTTCAACTTGAACCAGTGTCCGAAAAATAACCTTGAGAGGGAACAAATGAATAACATGTCATATGTTTCTGCTGTTAGAAGCCTTATGTATGTTCAGGTTTGCACAAGACTTGACATTGCTTTCACAGTAGGCATGTTAGGGAGATACCAAAATAATTCAGAAATAGACCATTAGAAAGCTGCAAAAGTGATGAGGTACCTTAAAGGTACTAAACACTACATGCTAATATACAGACGAACTGAGAATCTTGAGGTAGTTAACTACTCAGATTCATATTTCGCTGGATGCGTTGATTCATGAGAATCAACATCAGGTTGCATATTTATGTTTACCGGTGGAGCCGTACCATAGAGGAGTGCAAAGTAGACTTTGACTGCTACTTCTATCATAGAGACTAAGTTCGTATCTTATTTTGAGGCAAGCTCACATGGTGTATGGCTAAAGAGCTTTATCTCTGGGCCTATAATAGTATATTCTATTTCAATGCCATTAAGAATATATTATGACAACTTAGCTACTATTTTTCTGGCTAAGGATAATAAGAATGGAAGTCGAAGCAAACACTTTGACATTAAGCACTTAGCCATCAGGGAACGTGTCAAGGAGAATAAAGTCACCATTGAACACGTTAGCACTAAGTTGATGATAGTCGATCCTTTAACCAAAGGCATGCCACCAACAGAGTTTAAGGATCATGTAACAAGAATGGGACTTAGTCCCACATTAAGATTTTGATGTAAAATATTCATCAGTTGTAATAAGCTCTTATCATTATGAATGTTGTTTTCTCCTTCAGTGTGCACATTTATATTTTGAGAATAACAATAATTAAGATGACCTAGAATAAGCATAAGGCTTATTCATTAAGTTATAGTGTTTTTAAGGAAACAAAGTACATTGTAATACATGGAAGGTAATACTCGCTTTAAGAGGACTTATCGCCATAATTTGTGTATTTAGTTTTCTTCTATTGAAATCTGAACTATGGAAACATTATAGAGCATACGGACCAAGTGGGAGAATGTAAAATTTTCAACATGTCGGCAGTGTGAAAACCTCCATTGTCAAAATTGTTGGCAGCCACCCCTTCATTGTCAAACGTCAGCAACCTCCATTGTCAAACGTTTGCAACGATTCTAGAGGCTGGCAACATGCCGTCAATGTTGAAAATCAGAGTTTGGTCCATTTCTGAAGTTTCCATGACTGTTTGGAATCGGGTTTGCCGTCTTTGATGGAAAGACGTTGCAACATCCCTAAGCACTATATATACGGGGTCCCTAGCTCAGTTTCTCACAATTTAGAAGCTTAAAACACTTCATTACACCATCACTGAGTGAGAAAATCTAAGTTAGAAGTATTCCGTAGACAATTTTTGACTTCAAGATTTGCAATGGCTGGAGGTCAGATTGCTTCTGCATTTACTTTATTTTGGACGTCATTTTATGTTCTAGATGTCCTATATAGTCTAACACTTGCTACAAACATCAAACTTATGTTAAGAACTTATGCTCAACCATCAACTCTATATTCATACACAAGAAATTTTATATGCTATATGACAACTATTGTCATTGTTTACAGCTTTGGCCAACTGCTGTTTAATTGGTTCAAATAGACAGTCTCATATGTTACAAAAATATAAAGTTGAGCACCAAAGTAATGGTATGGTTTTATATGGTGGTTCCTTTTTTGTTTTTTGGATTATTAGTCTTGGCAGAAACATTGCTCCGTGTTTTGCCACCTTTCTTTTTAAGGAGGAGTCAAATCTCATGTGATGGATACTTGTTGGATGTAAATATGCCATCATTTTACCCCATATAGAAAGGTAGGTGTGTTAGGATGGTATCAATAGTTAATGGATAGACTGTTAGTTAGATATATGGTTACTTTATTAGTAGATGGTTGATCTAACTTAGCCACGTGTTGTAATCCCATCAATAGGCAAAATTCTATAAATGTAACTCTATTCATATTCAGAACTTAATGAGAATCAAATAAATCTTTTCTTTAACTACTCTGTAGATTTAGGAATACTTATATGTATCAGAGCTCATGGAGGAAAACAACAATCCTCCAACATCGATCACAGTGCTCAATCCTAGAGTGCAAGCAATCACGGTCAAACTAGATGATGACAACTTTTTTCTCTGGAAGCATCAAGTCATAGCAACGTTGAAAGGACATGATTTCATGGGGTTTGTGGATGGCTCAAAGGAATGGCCACCAGTTCATTCAATTGAATACAAGAATTTTGTTAGGCAAGATCAATCGTTAGTTTCACGATTGTTGTGTTCAACCAGTGATGGAATCTTGCCTCATCTTCTTAGTAGCAAAACTACCATCAAGTTGTGGAAAGCTATAGAGCAGTATTTTTCTTCTCAGACAAATGCCAAATTCTCCAATATAATTAACAGTTTCAGAATATCAGAAAAGAGGATCTGAATATGAAGGAATATCTTACCAAGATCAAGTTTTTGTGGGATACTCTTCAATGTTGTGGGAGTAATGTATCTGAAATAGATTTTATTCATATAGCATTAGCAAGCCTTGGGCAAGAATATGATTCTATTGTAATAGCATTGTCAACACAAGAAAGACTTCAATCTTGGAAGACTGTTACGGCTAATCTCTACTCAGCTAAAGCAAGAACACTGAGAAACAGCAATCTTTGACAATCAACTTTCAGCCAATGTGGCAAACTTTCAAAGGAGAAATCAGAACAATGGAAGAGGTCCAATGCATAGTAGAGGGAATTATCAGTATGGTCAACAGAATAATATGAGGAATGATATGATGAGTAGTTACAGTAACAATAATTTCAACTCTTTTAATAGAAGTAGAGGCAAGGGAAGGTTACAAAATCAGATAGCCCAATATCAAATTTGCAAAAAAATTGGCCTTACAGATTAAAAATGCTATCATAGGTATGAAGGGAATGAAATAGAACAGCATAGCACTTATGGTAATGTGAATAGATATTCAAATACTCAGAGGAGCACTGTGAAAATGGTTAGCATGGAGATAAAATGATTGATGTTACAGAAAACAATTGGTAGAATAGAAGTCTTTATTTCAAGAATACTATGGCACATTCTGCTATAATACCAGAAACAATTGAAGATACTAATTGGTATCCAGATTTAGGGGCTTTGAATCATGTTATAAATTGCTTTGAAAATTTGAATGTTGGGTGACAATATCAAGGTACAGGTAATGTTTATATTGGAAATGGAACTGGTTTATCAATTACAAACATAGGACATACTTTAGTAACACCTTCAGCTTCAAATATGTCCTCAGTCAATACTTTTACATTAAGAAATATAATGCATGTACTAAGAATTACCAAAAATCTCTTATCAGTATCTCAATTTTGTAGAGATAACTCAGTTTCTGTTGAATTTAACCCTAAACATTGTTTTGTGAAGGATTTGCAGACCAAGGTAGTACTGCTAAAAGGAACTTGCATGAAGTTGTATAGATTTGCCTTAAAAACTAAACCCTCCACAAATAATCATCAACTTTTGCTTCATCATCTGTCAAGTGAAGTTTCATCTCAGTTACAGTCCTCTCCTTCTAAGCTAGACAATTATTGGTTATGGCATAGGAGATTAGGCCGTGCCAATTCTACTGTTGTAACTCAAATTCTGAAATAATGTGATATCTCTTCAAAGTGCAATAAAGATCTAGCCTATGTTCATTGTGAAAAAGCTAAATCCCATAAGCTCCCTCTCACTATTTCTAATAGAACATACAATTCTTTATTAGATCTTGTACAAGCTGATCTTTGGGGTCTAGCTCCTATCCAATCGGGGCAAGGGTATCGATATTACATTTCTTTCATTGATAGTCATTCTCGATATACATGGATCTATTTCTTAAAAACCAAGTCAGACACATATCAAACCTTCATCCATTTTAGGAAGTTAGCTGAGAAACAACTTAGTACCAAACTGAAAGCTCTCCAAACTATTTTTGAGGGTGAATTTTGCTCCCTCACTCCCTATTTTACAACAGATAGGCATATTGTTCAGACACTCTTTTCCCCACACTTCCCAACAAAACAGCTTAATAAAAAGGAAACATAGGCATATAGTAGAAACAGGTTTATCTCTCCTTTCTCAAGCTTCAATGCCTTTGAAATTCTAATCACATGCTTTTACTACAGTTGCCTACCTCATAAATAGACTTCCAAGTATAGCTCTCCACTCAAGGTCCCCATTAGAAGCAATATACAAGGTATTTCCTGATTACAACTTTCTATTTGGATGCTTATGCTTTCCTTATCTTCATCCTTACAACAATCATAAGCTACTTTACAAATCATCACCATGCCTTTTTCTTAGTTATAGTCCTAAACACAAGGGATACATGTGTCTAGATTCTTCTCAAAGAATGTTCATCTCTTGGCATATTAAATTTGATGAGACCATATTTCCCTACAATGACTTATTTCATCAATAGACCTTAGTTACACAAGCTTAAATAATCATTCCTCCACCATAGTGACAAATCTTCATTCAAATTAACATGCTAAACAAAGTATACCTCTTCCACCAGTAAATCAAACTCAAGATTTAGTTCTCTGCATTGAACCAACTCCATTCCAATAGTTTAATCAACTCTAAATCTAAGTCCAATACCACTAATTCACCAAAATCAACCAATTGAAACCACTCAAACTAAATCAGCATCAACCTCAGTCCTAAACAACCATCTCATTGTAACCAGATCTAAGATGATTGTGAACCACATTCAACTGAACAAGCTCTTAGTCATGAAAAATGGAGAAAGGCAGTCTTTGGAGAATACAATGCCTTGTTGAAAAATCAAACATGGACAATAGTACCTCTACCAAAAGGAAGGAAACCAGTGGGTGTAAGTGCATTTTTAAGATAAAAAACAATGCAAATTGCTCAATAAGCTAGTATAAAGCAACGCTATTGCAAAAGGGTTTCTTTAACAATCAAGCCTTGACTACTGGGAGAGTTTTAGGCCAGTAGTCAAGCCAACCACCATAACAATTATACTAGCATTGGCATAGCAAAATAACTGGAAGTAAAGGTAGATTGATGTGAATAACACATTCCTTAATGGTGTGCTATAGGAAGAGGTTTACATGCTTGAACCATCGGGATTTGAATCCAAACCAACAAACTTAAATAGTGTTCAAATAATTTGTAGACTAAATAAGGCATTAAATGGGCTAAAACAGGCACAAAAAGGCTTTCAACAATCCAAAGCAGATAATTCTCTTTTCATAAGAAACACAACTCAGTTAGTCACCTATATGTTAATTTATGTGGATGACATGATTGTCACTGGAAATTCACAGACTAAAATAAAACAACTAGTCTCCTTACTCAACTATGAGTTCTCTCTAAAAGACCTTGGTGAACTGAAATTATTTCTAGGAGTTAAGGCAACTAGGACAGCAGAAGGGATACATCTCTACCAACGAAAGTATGCCTCAGATTTTATTGAAGAAATTCAAAATAGATGAAGCAAAACCACTGCCAACTCTTATGGTCAGGGATTGCAACTCTAATGTCAAGACGGTGTAGTAATGCATGAACTTCAACAGTATAGGATTCTTGTTGGTACTCTTCAGTATATTGCAATCACAAGACCTGACCTAAGTTGTAGGGTTCATAAACTATCCCATTATATGCATCAACCATGTGAGAGTCATTAGAAAGCTGCTAAATGAGTTCTCAGATACATTAGAGGGATAATTAATCATGGGATATTGCTAAAACCATTAACTAAGCTGGTAGTCACTGCATTTTTGGTTGTTAATTTGGCAACCAATCTTGACGATCACCATTTAACCTTAGGATGCTGTGTGTATTTTAGTGGCAATCTTGTCTCATGGAGCTCCAAAAAGCAAGCCACCATGTCATGTTCAAGCGCTGAAGCAAAGTTTCGTAGTCTAGCAAGTTTAACAATTGAGGTTCTTTGGATCCAATCACTATTGATTGAGATTGGCATCAAACTTCCTCAAGCACCCACAATTTGGTGTGACAACTTATTTGCAGTAAATCTCTTAGCCAATCTAGTGCAGCACAATTGCACTAAGCACATGGAAATTGAAATTTATTTTGTGCATGACCATGTAGTCAAGAAAAACATTCAAGTGAATCATGTGCCAGCAATAGAACAGATAGCTAATGTCTTAACTAAACCTCTATCTCTTCAATCATTTGCTCATGTAAAGGCAAAACTAATGGTAAACCCACCATTAGTTTTGAGCGAGGGATAAGGACTGGAAATTAGAGAAATGAAGAGTTGAGTGAGGTGGTCAGTAGAGGTGTTCAATTTAGAGGGGAATGTTAGGATAGTATTAGTAGTTAACAGTTAGACAATTAGATATATGGTTAGTCTATTAGCAGATGATTGATCTAACTTAGCCACGTGTTGTAATCCCATCAATAGTCAAAAGTCTATAAATGTAACTTTGTTCATATTTAGAACTTAATGAGAATCAAATAAATCTTTTCTTTAACTACTCTATAGATTTAGGAATACTTACAAGGTGGGATCAAACCCTACCTTAATCAAAGTCAATTTATGCTCATGATCGCTTGAGCCAACCCCTAAGTGATATGGTGGTTCTTCTTCTAGTGCCACTACTAATGTAGTAGAGACTTTAATACTATTTAAATAACTCATCTTCATATTAAGAACTATACATATGAACTCCTTTATCTAAACTAATAAGCAAAAACCGTGTCTCCAAGCACATAGACTAATGAGAGGAGTGATATATGTATGTTGGAACAAGGTATATAGTGTGTACATACATACTCAAAAGCCATACATTTTTTTTAGGTCTCTTTGGAGCATCCTTCATTCAATAAGTGAAGACTAATCTCTTTGAGATGCTTATAGAACCGAAACGAGTAAACCTCTCCCGAGCAAATTTCAAAGCCATAAATTTTTACTCTATAATATAATTATAATTTCAAAAATATCATTGCTTTTAAGGTACATATGTATGCTATGTACATTCTTCTAATGTACACATAGAGTTTCTCCACTAATACAAGCCACTATTCTATGGTTAACTACCTTTTAGGACATTAGGCAAGTAAAACTTTATCAATGCACGAGAAGGTAAGAGAAAAGATGACATAATGTTCATTGCTTTAATGATAAGCTTGATTAATTAGGAACATGATATATGACAATAATATAAGGTTTGATCCATGAAAACATTTCCAACAAGAACAAAATAAAAGAAACAATTACATCCTATAATATAGACTCCTTTTCACAAGCCCTTGAAACTTGAAAGGCTCCCCTTTACTTTCTACTTTTATGTATAATATAAACATAAACATTGAATTAATCTATTTTTAATTATTACTTATATGTTTTAATCCATTTGTATGCTACGAGGCACAAAAAGGAACAATCACATCTTGACATTTTTTTGTTTCTTCCAAATTTAGATATTTTATTTATTTTAATTCCTCTATGAAGCAACTTTAGAATCTCAAAAAGTTGTGTTGGTCACCTTCACAAGCACTCTCTTTATAAAGCTAGACACAAACAACTTTCAACTTTAGAAACAACAAGTCTCAACTATAATTAAAGGCTAGAAACTCCAAAAATTCGTCTTCGATTTGAAGGAAATACCTCTAAAGTTCATCACACCTCTTGATGCAAAAAATGGTGGAGTAAATCTTGGATTTACAAATTGGGAATAGTAGGATCAGTTATTGGCTTCGTGGGTACTTCATCATGATAGGTTTCATGCTCACTCACTTGGTGGGGTGTGAATTCTTTCACAAAATTTGGTAGAGAGTGGAAACTTATTGCACTTCGTAGTTAATAAGTTTCTTCTTAAAATCAAGTGTGCTATAAATTCTCTAGCCTCTATAGGTAATTCTATATCTTCTGCTAATCATGTTAAGGCTATTCTTGAGGGACTACCCTCAACATATGATAGTTGTTAGCTCAATTTTCTCAAGAAAAAATCCTTTTTCTATGGAGAAAATCAAAGCACTTTTACTTGCACAAGATTTAAGGCTAGCAAAACATAAAAAATTGATTATACTATGGTCATTTAAACAATAAAATCACAAAATATGAACAATTACCATCAAAATCACTTTTCTCATCAAGGCTTTCAAGGTGGTTATTGAGTTACAAATGGAAGAGGCTTATTCCATAGGAGGTTCAAAGGAAGGGGAAGAAACAATAACTCCTCAAGGGGCAATTGCCAATGTCAAGTGTGTGGAAAGAATGGATATATGTCCTGGCACTACTACCATCACTTTGATGAAGTTACCAAGGTCCAAGAAGCAATTCTCTATGAACTACTGTATACCAAATTTTGTACATGCCATGGTGGATTCCTCTTCCTACATGCCACACAACTCATACACTCCTTTCAACTAATTCACTAATAGCTCATGGCATCCAAATTCAAGGGCATTGAATCATGTAACACCTAAAGCAGAAAACTTGGTGCATGAGTCTCCTTATAATGGCCAAGAAACAGTGATGGTGGGCAATGATGCAGGTTTGCCAATAAAACATGCTAGCGCTACTATTTTTAAATCTCCCTATATGAGTAGAATTTTTTGTTTATAGTCTCTTTAGCATGTTCCTCCAATCACAAAGAATATATTAAGTGTCTCAAGGTTTACAAAAGATAAGTCTTTTTAAAGTTTTATTTGGATTTTTTTCTTGTCAAAACCCTGCACACTAAGGAAACTATCTTGAGAGGGAGAAAATAACATAGGCTTTGTGCCTTCGAAGATCTCAAATTGATCAAGAGTCTTGAACCAAATCCACCACCACCAAAACCAAACTTTCAATTAGTAACTTTCAGCACATAAAGGCCAGCTTCCAATATTGAAATTCCTACACCAAACTTCCAAAATTAAAACTTTCTATATTGGAAACTTTCTATACCAAGCTAAGTCCTCAACTCTAGATAGTTGGCACTTCATATTGGGATATCCATTTGAACAAATTGCAAAATCCATTTTTCATGTTGTAATTTTCTTATTGCTAATAAAAAGCACCTTTCATTCTATTCTTCATATTGTCTTAGTAAATTATATAAATTTTTATCCTATCCATCTACAAATCAATACATAAAACCCCCTTGCACTTGTGTACTTTGATTTCTAGTGTCCCTCACTCATTGTATTTATGAATGTTTTTTGTTGTTACATTCATTTCAGTAATGCTTTTAGTAGATATAGTGTTTTTATCCATTAAAAAATAAATCAGAAACCCTATAAGCTTTCATAACTTTCAAGCATCGATTGAACTGCAACTTGAATAGAAAATTAAAGCACTAAAAATAGATTGGGAGGAGAATTTTAGGTTTTTTCCAATTTTCTACAAAGCTAAGGAATAACGCACGGAGTATCATGCCCTCTCTCCTATGAACAAAATGGCTTATTTGAGAGAAAGGATAATTACATCATTAATATAGGTCTCACACTTCTTTATAAAGCTTCCTTGCCCCATAACTTTTGTGATCTAGTCTTCTAAACTTCAATCTACATTATAAGCAAACTTGCTACGCCCACTCTTGGCAATCTCAACCCACTAGAAGTGCTATTTGAAACCAAGCTTGATTATAGCTCATTTAAAATTTTTCAGTGTGCTTGTTACTAAAATCTTTGACCATATAATAGCCTTAAAGTTTAGTATGGATGGTTTAATGTACTCATTTTTTATACAGTCTTTCCCATGAAGGTTTTAAGTGCCTCAACCCCACTGGAAGGATATACCTCTCCAAAGATATTGTCTTCAATGAACACCACTTTCCTTTTGCCTATTCCTCCAATATAGTATAAACACCTAACCATACTAATATCTCTGCCTCACTAATTCCTACAATACCTCCACTACGTTACAATCTCAGGCTAGCACCTATGTTAAACCCATAACCTTTGATAATATTCCATCTCAACAATTTGTATCATCCTCATTCTGTGCAAAACACTCACCAAATGACTACCAGAAGTAAATTTGTAATTAAGAAATCTAAAATCTATCTAACCTAAATTGAACCTACCTCTATAATTAAAGGCCTTGCCCAAACTCACTAGAAAGAGGCCATGGAAGTTAAGTATAATGCCATAATTAAGAATAGCACTTGGTCATTAGTGACTCTTATTGATGAAAGGAAACCTATTGGATATAGATGAGTGTTTGGAATAAAGGAAATTCCTGATGAAATTATACAAAAGTACAAGGTCAAACTCATGGCCAAAGGATGCCATTAAGAAGTTGGCATTGATTTCCATGAAGTCTTCTCCCTAGTCATTAAACTTGTCACTATAATAGCCATTCTCATCATTATCCTCATGCAAAACTGAAAAACTCATCAAATGGACATTATTAATGCGTTCTTAAATGGGGATCTTCAAGAAGAAGTTTCTATGACTTAAACACCAACCTTTGAACATTCATATGCCTTGCTAGTGTGCAAGCTAAATAAAGTTCTTTATGGCCTTAAATAGGCTCCACAAACTTGGCTTGATAAGCTATTAAGGGGCAATACACTATTGGTTTTATCTTTTCTAAATATGACTCATCCTTTTTGAGCAAAGAACTGAATGTCATACATTTTGTATGCTTATGTATGTAGATAACATTTAAATCACAAGGCCATGACTGATCGAATTCAAAAGCTTCATAATGCTTTTGCCTTCAAAGACCTTGGCATCTTAACCTACTTTCTTGAATTCATGTGAACTACACCAAAGAAGGCAATCTCATTCTGGCACAATCTAAGTACATCAGAGATTTACATTGTGAGGCTATGATGCAATTTCCAAAAGCTGCTAATTCTCCAATGACTTTTGGAACTAAAGTCACAAGTTATGCTGGTAAACCTATTCAAAATCCTTCTTTATATGATCATTAGTTAGTGCTCTTCAGTATGTGACAATCACTAGGCCAAAAATTTCTTATGCTCTTATTATATGCATAACCCGCTTGAAGTACATTGAAAAACTTAAAAAAGGATTCGAAGATACTTAGGTAGTACAAGTTATTATGATCTTTACTTCACCAAGTCACAAAACTAAAATTTAACAACAATTTGTAATGTTAATTAGGCCTTAGTCCTAAAGGATAGAAAGTAAATGATAGGGTTCTGTACATACCATGGGGACTACCTAGTTTCATAGTCCTCTAAGAAACAAACTACTATTTCAAGGTCCACACCAAAGTAGCATATGGGATCGTATGATTATTGAATTAACTTAGATTAAGTCTCTTATTGTGCTGTATGATAATCTAACTATTGTCCAATTGACAGATAACCTTGTGCTTCATGCACACATAAAACACATTGAATTAGATCTCTTATATGTTTGTGACAAGGTAGCTTCATAGGAGATTGAGGTCAAACAAATTCCTTCCTTAGATCAAGTGGTAGATTTGTTCACAAGGCCTTATCAAGTTCCAAGTTTCAAACTCTTCAATCCAAGCTAAAGTTCATAGCATTGCATGTAGTGCACCCATTAGTGTAGATGTTAGAGTAGTACATTTAGTATCATAGTTAGTTAGCTTAGTTATCTACTTAGCTATTATTCAATTATCTAGCTAGGATTAATTGAAAGTTTGTTAATTATTTAGAACATTGATCTTCAATTTAGCTTATGATTTAATTGTATAAATAAATCGATTCCTAGCTTAATGATGCAATGCAATATACAATCATTTAGTATCTTAAACTTCTCTATCATCCTCTTCCTCAATAGTTTTATACAAAAGCCATATAGATTTTTGATTTTCTATAAGTTTGGAAAGTCTTTTGAATGCCTTTTAGTTGTATACTTTTTGTATTAGCCTTAGTGTTCAAACCCTAGATAGGAAGTTAGAACAACTAGGCTCACTTAGGCATCTCTTTGCTATGTATTTCTTCCAAGAAAAGTAAAATTAATTAGCACTTAAGGATGCTATGTGTCTTGTGATATATATTATGTTTTCTATTTGTTCCTATTTAGGAATCCTTATTTGTGGATAGTAATAAACAAAAGAAACTTTGATTATTGATTTCTAAATAAATGGCATTTGAATATTGATGTATCATGTGCACTATTGTTTTAAGATTATTTTGTATCATGTCGAGGATTTCTTGAGGGGAAGTACAATGCACTACCTTTTCAAACCTTAGCATACTATGATTTCAAGCATATAAGAGTTTATACTAAGTGAAACTATATAAACTAAGTGACCTATTTTGAATTTGTACTTGCACAATTCTTTGGTGAATGAGCTTCATAGGTCCTTTCAACTTAGAAGTCATAATTGGATTTTAGTAAAACACTTAACTATGAAGAGAACATGTGCTATTATGAAATGAGTTCATGTATAGGTTTTTTGTAACATGATTACATTCTATTTATAAAATGATATATTATGGCCAATGTTCAATAGAAGGGCATTTCAAGCGATAAAGTGGCTTTTACAATCTAGTTTTTATATAAAACTTGTATATGTAAATTAACAAATCCAACTCGATGCCAAGCATATCAAGCATTCTAATTTGCCAATACGTACAATGATTCCAAGCCACAATTCACAAGACTTAACAATGGAAGGCAACTCATCCATGTCTTTAAATTCCTTTGGACAAACAGATACTGTTGAGTTGTATAGAGTAAAAGGGTATATATGTAATTTTTGTCTCTATGCTTTTGAATATAGTTTACCTTCATTAATATAATAATTTTAGAAATAAATATTATTGTCAAAAGATTTCAACTTCCTCTCCCCTTCTCAACTTGTTATCAAAGTTCTGGTAAGAGCTCTAATGACCTAAGGTCAATGACACCACCACCAAATTCAAAACACTCCAATAAACAAAACATGATGGATTGAAATGTCACTTCAACTAAGAGTAATTGAAGATAAAATATTTTACTATGTAAAAACCCTAGCTTTAACTCAAGACTCAAATCTCCTAGTTGGGGCAAATTGATTAGTGGTTTTACATTAGATGAGGTTGACTAAAGTGTTCATGGTTACTTTTGATCAATTGAATGGCATTTATGGTCATATTTTGACCCAAATCCTGCTAGTTCCACATCAGCTCCAAGGTTGAGTGTGTTATGTTTTTCCCAACAATATTTTCAAGGATTTATGGCCTTTTTTTGGACTCAAAATCTTACAATTCATGAATAGCTCTAAGGCTAAGCATGTTCTACCTTCTTTGATAGTATGCTTCATCTCTCATCATGTCTGAGGATGACTCTAGCTCTAATATTGAATCCTTAGCTTAGGAAAGAATAGGTAACCATGGTGATATTTCAAATGGCAATCCCACACTTCAAATTGCTCAAAAAAGTTAGATGGGAGCAATTATCTTGCTTGGACAATGGCTTGCTCACTTTTCTTGGAAACTAGAAAACTTTATGGCTATGTTACTGGAGAAATAAAAAAAAATCAGACAAGAAGGACCCTACACTCAAGCCAATAACTCATTAGTTATGACTTAACTATATAACTTAATAGAATATGAGATTAGGAAGGCATATCTTTTTATAAATATTGCAAACTTTGGAGCACATTGTTTGACACCTACTTATAAGTTGGTAATTATGCACTAGTCTATGACCTTTGGAAGAGGGCACATGAGATCAAACAAGGAGAAAAATCAATTCAACATTACTGCCATGAATTGCATAGTGTGTGATAGGAGCTTGAATATTATCAAGACTCCCATGTTTATTATTCAACTAAAACTATCAAATCCATGAGAAGGATAAAAGAAAAAGACTAGGTGTTTAACTTTCTTATTAGTCTGAATGCCAAATATGACCAGACTTGCATGCTATACTTGCAAGGAGCCTTCCCCTGACCTTAAAGTAAAGTTATGCTTTCATCCAACAAGAGAGTAAGAGACACTTAATGATGCTTCTATTGTCATTTCACAAATCAGCATTGACCGTGACTTTACCACATAAGGGGGATAACTCAATTTGCATAAATGAAAAAGTTAATAAGGATAACCTAAAGTGTGAATACTATGGCAAGATGAGGCATACAATAAAGAAGTACTAGAAGTTAAAAGGATGCCTTACTAGAGGACATGATGGAAAAAGGAATGGGCCACTTTAATCATATACACCTAGAACATTAGGATACCTTTTCTAAACTAAACAGTCCCAATCTAAAAGTGGTCTCTTTAGTGAAAGTTGCATACCTTTAGGAGGCTGATGATGAAGCTTGACACTACCTCTAAATCCTAAAAAACTGAAGATATTCCTCCCAACTCTAATCTTGCACATTCAAGTATATTTGACTCAACTCAAAGTTTTTGAAGTCCTAAAATAGTCTTTGGACTGTTGACACTGGGGCCTCAAATCATAAAGCCAATTCTCTTGATAAATTGATATCATAAACTTCTTGTTAATCTTTAAATCCAATTAAAAATATAGATGGAACTCTATCACTAACAGTTGGAAGAGGCTACATTAGCTGTACTCCTCTCCTAAATTTATCCTATCTTTTACATGTTATTAAGTTCTCAAAAAATTTGCTATTAATTAGTTCTATCACTAGGGATTTAAACTATAAAATCACTTTTCTTCCAAACCGTTGTGTTTTTTAGGAACCAAAATCAAATAGGGTGATTGATCATGATGCACAATAGCATATATATTTTCAAGGACTACAGGATTTAGGCCAACATTCATGTAATGCAGCCTCAAAAAGTGACAATGCTATGCACTAACTGTTGTAACGGCACAAATGACTAAGTCATCCTACTTTTGTAGTTCTTGAGAAATTGTTCCCAAACTTGTATCATTAAGGACCTAATTTGTGATGCATGTGTTTATGCAAAACATACTAGAGACTTCTCCATTCCTTCTTTTATGAATGTCCACTTTGACGTATGGGTCCAAGTTGTATTACTTTTTTATCATGATATATTTGGTTTGCCATATTTATTGACTGTTTTAGCCTTATTATATGCGTTTATCTAATGTAATCAAAGAGTGATGTATTATCATG
This sequence comes from Dicorynia guianensis, assembly GCA_037013595.1. Taxonomy (NCBI): domain Eukaryota; kingdom Viridiplantae; phylum Streptophyta; class Magnoliopsida; order Fabales; family Fabaceae; genus Dicorynia; species Dicorynia guianensis. The sequence goes on along the minus strand of JASUAB010000012.1, from coordinate 27,629,156 downwards.
TTTCAAGATATTTTATGTCATGATTTGCACTCATTTGGATGCAAAGATCAAATTCATGAGTAGTGATAATGGATTGAAATATGAGTGGTGAGTTTCAAAATTTTTGGATGAAAATGGAGTTATTCATGAAACAAGTTGTGTTGTGTCAACACTATTGCACAACATGGAGTTGCTCAAAGGTAGGAATCAACACCTATTGGACATTGCTCATTCCTTATTGTTCATTATGAATGTTCCTAAGTCATACTAGAAAAATACATGTTATGTATTTGACTAATAGGATGCCACTAAGAACTCTTGATTTCAAAAGACCATTAGAGCTTCTCAAGAGCTCCAATTCATATTTAGTTTCTCCGAAGGAATTTAGGTGTGCTAGTTTTCTAATGACCATAAGAAGAATGTGGAAAAATCAGACCTAGAGCCCTTAAGTGCATGTTTGTCAATTACTCTCCTATCAAAAAGGATACAAATGTTACCATCCCCTACAAGGAAGATTTTTCCGAGTATGGATGTTATATTCTAAGAAGAGGAGCAATACTTTATACTACCCCTCTTGGAGAGACCAAATAGGATGAGAAAGGAAAATGCTTCTTCCCCTTATGAAAGTGGAGAAGAACTTAGTGCTTGTAAAGGTCAAGAGAGACACAATCTTTTTTGGATGAAAAGAGAATGATGAGGTAGAAATTGATTCAAAAACATGTTCACAAATTGGTTATGCAATGGATTCAGGTTGTGGTGTAGAAGACTCAAAAACGCAACTAGAAGAGACACTAAAGAATAAGAAGTTTCTTATCACCTATTCCAGGCACAAGAACCAGAAATCAAAGGAAGCCATTGAGCAACCCACTCATATCCCAGACTCATCTTTGAATTTGGCTCTAAACCAACCTAATTCTTATAAGCTCACAACACCACCTACTAGAAATAAAACATTTGTTGCAAATGGGTTTTCACTATGAAATACAAACTAGATGGGTCTGTTGAGGGATTCAAAGCTAGATTTGTGCCACAAGGGTTTACACAATCTTACAAAATTTATTATCAAGAAACCTTTCCTCTAATAACTAAGATGAATTCCATTAAGGCTCTATTGTCTTGTGCTGCAATTTTTGGATGGGAGCTTCAAATATTTGATGTATAGAATGCATTCCTTCATGCAGATCTTTAACATGATGAGTTTATGGAAATTCTTCTTGGGTTTGCTGATCAACAAACTAAAGGAAAAGCCTTCAAGTTGAAAAAAGCCCTTTATGGTTTAAAAAATCACTCAAGGTTGGTTTGAAAGAGTCAGAAAAGCAATTAGTGATTGATTGTGGTTTTAATCAAAGTATTACAAATCACACCTTGTTCTTTAAGAGGGAAGGAAATCATGTTATTACATTGATTGTGTATGTAGATCTAGGAATGACCTTGAGTAAATTCAAGCTCTGCAAGAATTTTCTATTCATAGAATTTGAAAACAAAGACTTAGAAAACTTGCTTACTTTCCTGGAATTGAAGTTGCTAGGTCCAAGAGAGTATCTATATTTGCCAAAGAAAGTACATTTTAGATCTTATCAAGGAAATAGGCATGTTAGAGTGCAAACCAACTATTGTTGAGAATCATCACCTCAAAAGTAGGGATCAAGTGGGTTTTTGTAGATATCAAAGACTTATGGGAAGACAAATTTATCTAGCTCATACGAAACCAAGCATAGTCTACATAATTAGTGTTGCAAGTCAATTCATGCATGACCAACACTCTTCCCTACAAAAGCTATCTATCAAATTCTAAGACACTTAAAGTCATCCCTTTGGAAAGATTGTTATTCTCCCAACATGATCGCATTGAAATAGAAACTTATTGCAATGCTAATTGGGCCAGCTCCATTATGGGCATAAAGTCGATCTCAAATTATTGCACTTTTTTGAGAGAAAACCTAATAACTTTGGAAGACTAAGAAGAAATTAGTTGTCAGATAAAGTGCAAAAGCTAAATATAAGCCTATGGCTCATGGCGTATAAGAAATTATTTGCTTAAAGAAACTAATAGAAGAGCTCAAAACTTTAAACGAGTTCTCACCTAACTCTTCATTGTGATAACATAGCTACCATTAAAACTGCCTATAACATGATTCAGCATGGCAGAACTTTGGTAGACATTTCATCAAAGTAAATTGTCTCAAGGTCTTCTAAGTCTACTTTTTATTAGATCCAAAGCCAACTAGCTTATATTTTCATCAACAATCTTAATAGTAAAAATTTCACTTTTACACTTACAAAATGGGCATGAAGGATATTATGCCTCATTTTGAAAGGGAGTGTAGTGTTGTATATAGTAAGTGGATATATATGAAATCTTTGTTTTCATGCTTTTATATATAGTTTACCTTCTCTAATGTCATAGTTTTAGAGAGAATAACACACAAAAGATTTCTGCTCTCTCTCCCTCTCCTTCTAAACTCATACTTGAACTTATAAATACTATCAAGATTGAGACAACAAAAGTCCATCCTGTGAGGCAAAGGAGTGCCCCTTATGCTAATATGTTTGCTTGAGATAGCAGCAGCAGCAACCAGTACTGAAGTTAAACAACTATAAGCATTAACTATGCACTTCCTTAAACAGCTTTCCAAGAGGAAAGTGGTGGAGTGTCAGATTCCTTCCACGTCGATATATTACCCCCATATCTATCACCACCCATGACACTATCTGCAGCAGCAATGGACTCAAGTTCTGCCAATTCTTCTGGTGTTAGTTTGATGGACAAAGCACCTATGTTTTGATTAAAATTCTTAATTTTGGTGGTTCCAGGTATGGGACAGACGTCATTTCCTTGATGATGAACCCAGGCCAATGCGAGTTGCGATGGAGTGCATCCCTTCTTTGCAGCTATCTCATTAACCCGCTCAAATATGTTCCTATTGTGCTCCAGGTTTTCAGGTTGGAATCTAGGAAGACTCTGCAAAAGGTAAAGTACATACACAGAAAAAGATTATTTAGGTATCAATAATGAACCATTCAAATATGGATACGAGTAAGTTTCCAAGACTTAAATAGAAACAAGCATCGTACATATCCTGGTGTGTGTGTGTGTGTGTGTATTAAATTCTCTGACTTTCTTTTCATAATTTTAATGACTTTCTTTTTCTGTCTTTCTATAATTTAATACATGGATCTCACTATTTTTTTCACTACTTTTTCTCTCTCATAGTTATATTTCTCTCTCTTTTTGAAATCCCTTTGCGTTAATGGCAGAGGAACCTGATAATATATAGTACATATTTCAATAGTAAAATATATTGCACATAATTCAAACGTAAAAAATATATATAGAACATACTTCCTAAGTTCACTATTTCAAATCGAACCAATATCAATTCTTAAATTTGTTATTTTCCTTTTGAAAATAATAAAACTAAGGGCAGTAGACTGTATACAAGACTTAGTCCTGTTTAGAGTTCTCCACTGTTCACTAGCAAAATTATCCATTCAGGCCTATTACTGTCACATATACTGCCAATTTGTAGTATGGCAAAACTGCAAGTGAGAAACATGTAACTACTATGTTGAACAGTACAAACTAAAGGCAAGAGATACGAAGCATAAACAAACAACTATTCTGATTCTGGTTATGAGGCACACAAAATCTTCCGTTGGTCAAGTAGTGAACACAATTCTTATAACATGAATAAATGAAGGCCATCAAAAGAAAAGAAGAGATGATAAACGGGTTTAACAATTATATTCTGACAACAGCCACAGTCAGAAGAAGCTGTTGATGAGTGAGTGACATTTAAGGTATGAAGCTAGGAGAGTTGATTATGACAATGCAAGTTATGATGAATATTCATGTAAATATGTCTTGACTCTTGTGGCTTAACACAAACCTTTCGATAGTCACCCTGTGATAATTTCTCCACTAAATTCGGTCCGGATGAAAAGAATCCTCGTCCAAGAGGACTATAAGCAACGATTCCAATGCCAAGTTCCCTAAGAATATCAGAAGCAAAATTATAAGTAAGAAAGCTACAAATTGTATCAATGTAACCTTATCAAAAGTCCAAAAAGAGAAATGCTTGATACGATCAACGTATAGTGTTTGTAGAATTCAACTCTTACCTGCAAGTTGGAATTATCTCTTCCTCCACATCTCTGGACCATAAGGACCACTCCAACTGCACAGCTGTTATTGGATGAACTGCATGGGCTCTTCTGATTGTTGAAGCCGAGGCCTCAGATAGACCAATGTATTTTATTTTCCCCTCTTCAACTAATTTTTTGAGTTCTCCAATCTTACAATAAATAACGAGGGAGAAACTAAAAGTGAGCACGCGCAATATTTTATATGCGAACAAGTAGAATAGAACATCTTATTTCCATTGTCTACCAGTGTTATCATGCACAATAGAAATTAATGGATGCATGTCTATTACTGACCAAATGTCACTTTCATGCAACAGATAGCTTCTCCCTCAACAATATGCTATAAAAAAATGAGCCTCACCCAAAAAGAATGTTGTAAAAATTAAATTAGACAATCTTCTTTTAGGACATAAAAACAAACCAGGATTCTCATAAAGTGAACCAGTCAATTGTCTCTCTGCTATTGAGTGTGTAACACAAACAAAGAATAATGGAGGGAGCGAGAAAGATATTCTGAATTCCAAACTCCATTGAACAAAATGGGATGCCAATAACCTTTTTATTCAGACTAGCACAATCATAATAGAAACACAAATATAAGTTTTCATCATCTCAAAATTAAGGCACCGCTTATTATAACGCAACACATAATTCCTACAACTTGTAGATAAAAGAAATCTTTTCGTTTCAGAGTTCCTTGTTAGAATCTCCCAAACAAGGAACTATGACTAGCTAACAATTCATTTTGATTTTTGATCTTTACGTATCGGCGTATGGTGAAAAGAGTTTTAACAATAGCCACATAGCAAAGTATCAGAATAAAAATACCAAGAAACCTTATGGGCCCATTTCCTATATGACTTATTGCACCACTTCCTATTAGTAAAGTTTAGTTATATTTATATTTTTAAAATTACACATTCGGCTGTACATAGTAAGTAAATAAGTTTTATTGATAATTTTATAATTTTATTTAAATTTAAAGATAAATATTATATATTTTATAAAATAATGTAAAAAACATACACTATACTCAACGTAAATATATCATTTCTCCTGTTAAAAAACTCATTTTGCACTTTACTCCTTCAAGTAGGGATGGCAATTTTTCCAACTACGCAGGATCTGTAGGGAATCTCTCATCTTGGCCAGAAGACAAAGGAAATTTTCTCTTCACGGGGCTCCGACGTAATCTTGGGAACAAACACGGGGATCTTATTTCCCATGGGGTTAGAAATTTACTATAATACCCTTATATAAATATAAATAAGATATAATATAAAGGATAGACTAATAATTGCATATATAATTATAAACAAATTGAAAAAAGATCTTAATTTATTCATCTTAATTTTAAAATTTCAGATCCCTTCAAGGGTAGGAATGGAGAAAAAACTTTCTCTACCCCTCCGGGACAAGGATGGGGGGAGTTTTCCCCTTGGGGACGGGGATCAGGGATCACTCCCCGCCCTGCCAACCTTCTAGTGCACCTTGCACTTTGAAGATACTTTTTCCTCACTTCAGTTTCAACTTGCAAGACAAAAAAACATATTAAGAATGCATAACATCACTGTACATCAGAGGCCAATTAATCTCAAAGGTGTTTCTAATAAACTATTTTGGAAAAATATCTCAATAATGATTATCCATGGTTCAAGTTAGTGAAAATGAAACCGTTAGAAGATCACAAGTTATCTAAAATTTCATCTTTTCACCGAAGTAATTTCTCCCCAACAATATAATTGAAAGATCAGAAGCAAGAAACACCATGATAGTTCCTAGAGCAGAGAAGAGGTCGAACCGTGATTTCAATTGGCACACGAGTATCAATACGATGCTGGTAATAGAGATCAATGCAATCGATTTCCAGCCTCTTCAAGCTGCCCTCACAAGCGGCTCTCACGTAAGCCGGATCACCACGGATCGTTGCTTTGCCATCGGCAAAACTGACTCCAAATTTAGTGGCCAATTCAACCTTCTCTCTCATCCCACCCTTCAGAGCCTGACCCAGAACAAACCCAATTTGTCATAAACTCAGAGGAAGCAACAAACTTAAGTTACCCAACAAAAGCATGAAACCATATCAAAACAAACTAAAAGTAAACTTGGTATCGAAACCTTTCCCAGAAGGACTTCGTTGGTGTGAGGGCCATAGACGTCGGAGGTGTCAAGACATGTAACACCGCAAGCGATGGCGTGCTGGATGAGAGCAATCATCTCAGGTTCGGGCTTAGGAGCGCCATAGAAAGCAGACATGCCCATGCACCCGAGTCCCTGCGCTGACACCTCCAAACCTTGTGAGCCCAGCTTTATCCTACCCACTTTCGCCATTTCCAAATTCCACCCACCGTGAGCTTCCACTGCTACCAGTGACCCCAAAACACAGTGTATATCTAGATTAGAAGCAGTTAAATATTGGATCACTGAGTCAAATTTCAACAGTAAGAGAATAGAGGGGTCCCTCTCTTTTATTTCAGGTAAAGTCCTATGTTTCGGTTCCTGGGTTCAATTTTCCCTATATGTTATGTAATATCTCAGAGGTCACCATCGCTTCCTCCACGAGTGTGTACACTGTCAACCAATACTTTATTATTTTTTTAACTTTTTGGCCCTGTAATATTCCGTTTTAGTGAAAGGAAAAAGGCAAAAGGAATTAATAGATTTGTAAGTATGTTACGTTAAATCTTTGATATTTAGTAGATTAAATTTTTTAAATAAATATCTTTTAAAAATAATAAATTAGATAAAAAATAATTATGATTTAATTTGAGCTATTAGATATTTTTTAAAATGTATGTATATTTTTAAAATATTAAATTTCATAATTTAATATATAAAATTCAATAATTTAAATTTTATTAATAAAAATAACAAAATCATTAAATATGTAATAACTATTAATTTCAATAAATGACACTAGGATCAAAGCTTGTGCAATATTTTAATTTTTAATGATATTGTACTAATATGTAACATAAACTTTTTATGTAATTATTTTAATCAGAAATTACTTATACATTTAAGAATAATATCTTTAATATTATAAGGTCAATACTTTTATATATTAATTATATTTTGATAGTTATAAAATACTTAAGACACTTTATTATTTAAAAAATATTTTTAAAAAGTAAAATGGTGTATAATATATGCGCTAAAAATTAGTATTATAGAAATATACAAGATTATGAAAAGATTAAAGAAGGTTCAATTAAGATTTTTTGTAATGTTATATGGCATACATAAAATTTGAAAGGGGAGGCCAAAGAGGAGATTTAATCAAGTTTTCTAAAATGTTTTAAAGGTATATATATATATACCAAGTTCACGCCTACTCAAAAGAATTTAGGATTTTGACTTTATTATTTTTTATTTTAATAATTTTTTATTTTTTAACTTATATTTAAATATCTTTTATAAAATTATTTTTAATTAATTTTTTATTTTTTAATTTTATATCGATATCTCTCCTCAAAATACAGAATCCGAATCTTACTCAAAGACATCACCAAGTATCTATAATGATCGGATAAGGTGCATGAGATAGAAAATGTACAGGTGCGCTAGGATTTGTGTACAAAAGTCGAACGGTTACATTCAATTATCTTTCTCACTCCTATCTGGAAGGCTGCAAAAATGACAAGGAAATGAGTCGTAACCACAAAGGAGCCTTTCGGGCGGCTTGGATTACCAAAAAAATCTCAAGAACATCAAAGAAGACAAGTGCAGAATTAATTTGTTTGCCTCAATCACGAAATTGAAGTACCAGCTACCAGGCTAGCACTGTCCCAAATAATGAATTTGAAAGCATTGGATTGAAAACGCCATGAGAAGACTTTGTCCCACGTGGGACATTTGGTCCAAAAGCTTTTGCTTTTTTTTTTCCTTTTAACTTTCTTTTCATAGTCAAATTATTGAAAAGCAATATTTTTATATACCATGGCATTATTATGTTAGGAACTTGACACCTGTATTCAATTGTTTTTTAAATCAGTTTTTATCAATAGAATATAAAGTACATTTGGATAGTAAATTAAGCACTACTAAGAGAGTGTTAGCGGAGTGGTGAACTAGTTTTGTCCTAGATGTTGATTTTTTGCTTTTCTTAAACAAAGACAATGTGTGTATTAAGAGAAAAATACATATAAAATTAAAAAAAATTATAAAAAAAAAGTGAGATTCATAACTTAGATTTACGTGCAAAATAGAAAGACAAAAAAAATTAATTAAAGTCAAAAAAATTAAAAATTAAAAGATCTAAATCTATTTTACTCTTGCCTTGAGCTAAAGATTTGAGTCTAAAGTCTCTTCCATTGAAATAGGTGTTAACCAAACATCTCCCACAATTTAGCTTCCATGCAGACATATAATACTTATAAGAGCAGATTTGAATCTTTGATTTTTTTTATTTTTTAATTTTGATGAATTATTTTATATCTATTTATTTTATAATAAAATCTAAATTGTGAATCTTACTTTTGTTCTTATTATTTTTTCTCTATTTTGATTTTATTTTTATCAATAATCTTTTTTACCCATAACTTTCAAAATTAAAAGTTAAGAAATCTTAATTTATATATCTAATTGATATGCAGAAGGGATAATTTGTTTCTTATTTATAGTTCTAAACTATAAAATGGGATGCATTATAGAATCACATGATAGAACTTTAATAAGAGTTATCACTTAGTTCATTTGGGGAAAATCACATGCAGGAGTCTGTTCCAACTAACAATTGAAAACATAAAGCTTAAAGTAGAAGTGTTTGTGCTATTAGGTAATTTATTGATATAAATTAGTTTTGGAAAAATGGAGAAATAGTATTTCCTATAAGCAATATGTTCACTTGGAATTGAAATCTTCTAAAATGAAAAGTGTACTTTACAGAGTAAAATATAAATGGATAATTATTGATAAAAAAATTAATGGTGTAAATTATCTTAAATCTATGAATTATTATTCACTTGCTTGTATCTTATAATAATCTTTACCATTAATTTGTTCATCAATAATTATCCACTTATACTTTATATAATTAAGTACACTCCTCACTTTAAAAGATCCAAATCTGTTAACTTATCTGTCTCTCCTTATGCTGGGATAAGAGCTTTATTTTTGGTTTTCTTCATCCATAATTTGCATTATTATGCAATGTACTGTTTGAGTGTTTATTATTTTAGGAAAAAAGATATATATAGTTTTATGTAAATTTGAATAATCAAAGATAAGGATATTTGATTTGGAATCCCACAATTGAGAATAAGTCATTTTTTCTTGGGGTAGGCACCCCAATTGGTTTGAGAGCTATTATTTATATACAATATCATAGTTAGGGGTGAGCATGGCTCGAGGTAGGGCAGATCAGGAGGAAACTTTGTAGAACTGAACAAAACCAAGGAGGAAAAATCCCAAACCGCCATCGCCTACCCCACCTTAAGAACCAAGCTTCTCAGGTTGAAGAAGACTCGGGTGGTTTTGGGTGGGTTGCTTCTAGTGGAATTGGCTTCTGTTCATCCATCGCACCACATCTCCACCATCATAGTGGAGCCAATCAAGCTTGGAGAGGATGAGAAGAACAAGAGGGAACCATTGCCAAAAGAAAGGAAAACCCAAAAATCAAACACGAAACAAGAATGAGAAGACAAGAGGGAACGATGAAGGAGAACCTAGAAACGAAAACCTAGAATTCTTCAACCTAGAATGGAAGACAAAGGACAAAGGACGAAGATTGAAGAACAAGGGGGAAGGAAGAAGGAGCAAGATGAAGGAACCAATGAGAGGGAAGGAGAGATGGAGTGGAGATTGAATAGTGGTTGTGGCGTAAATAGGAAGGAGAGATAGACAGATGGAGTGAGGGAAAGGATTAGGGTTAGGGGGCAAATTAGAATGATGTCATTTTAATGGGAAGGAAGGAAAAAAACTAAGTGGGTCAGGTTCGTACAAGTTCCTACGGGTTTAGGAATCCAAAGAATTAGAATGATGTCGTTTTACTAGTAAAATTTATTTTAAATATCCAGAATTAATTCTAAAAAAAAAAATCTAAACGGACCCATAGTCCAAAGAGGACCATTATAAGTCATATGACAAGATTATTGATGACATTTTACGAAATCACTTAAAAGGGCAGGAGCCAACTGCAAATTGAAAACATGTAGCAGCCAGCTATACATTTCAACTTCACTTTTTTGAACTGTCATATTTTTTATAAGAGTAATAATAAAAATATATAGTATTTTTTATACTTATTATGCATATTTTTATATTATTTTCTTTCTCTTTCTTATTCAAAATTTCTCTTTTAACACATACCTTTTAACATTTTTCATTTTATAAATCGTTTGCGCCTTTCATATGAAAATAAAAACAAAAATATTTTACAAATTTTCTTTTAACGTCTTTTTGGAAACCCAAGAGTCAATATGGAAACCAACTTCTCAGTAGAGAAAATAACTTATTCTCAATTGGGAAATGGGATCTGCCTTTTATCTTTGAAGGTTAGGTTTTTTTTTTTTTTGGCAATTAAGGAGTTATAGGATGACTTGTTAAGGGAATGGGTAAAGGGGAGTTTTAAACCTGAGTACAGATTATGAGTAGGGATCATTTACGCCGTTGAGCTGTAAGCTCATTGGCCGAAGGTTGGTTTGATTACACTTGAACACACTTAAAACCATATCTTCTTTCTGCAATATAATAAACAGTAACTTGCATAATGACGCAAATTATGTTTGCATTAAAACGAAGAACGAAGCTCTTGTCCCAGTACAAGGAGAGACAAACAAGTCAACACACTGCCTAGAGTTAGAATTAATATGATTTTAAAAATATGTAAATGATAGATTATTATTAATTTCATATATCACATTAATTATGTAATGTGATATAGTTCATTTATTAAATAATCTCTTACTTAAATAAAATATTATTTCTCCATTTTTCTAAAATCAATTCATATTAATAAATTTAAATTATTTAAATTTTTAAAATATTTGTTAGAAATTAATTTGCACTTTTTATTTTTTTTTATTTTATAAAAAATTAAATTCCATTTCTGTTTTTACAAAATTTATAATATTTATTTTTTAGATATTTAATATTGAATTTATAAAATAAAAATTTATTATTTTAAATTAAAATTTTCTTTGATAACGAAAAGTTTAAGGTGAAAGGCTACCTTATTTTAAGGTTAAAATATGTTATAGGCGTTAACAAAAATTTATGTAATACTTATATATCTCTTGTTAGGAAAGACTATTTACAGATTTGAAAGATCTAAATCTAAGTTTAATAAGCAAAATGTTTTAAACTTTGTTAGCTTAACCAACCTCATTGACTATAATTAAAATTTTTAAATCTAACATACTACACAAGTGTTTAAAGTTTATTTAAATAATACCAAATAATAATTTACTTTGCTACCTCACCACAGTTGCATGAAATACTTTTAACTTTTCTCTTTTCACTTGTTAGTATGAACAAACATTCATGGCTTCCCCAAATGAGTTTCTTAGAACTATAAATAACAAACAAATGATCCCTTTTGCATACCAAGATATATGCTGTTATAAGTATTATATGTGTGTGCATGGAAGTTAAATTCATTCCAGTGCTTAATTTATGACCCAAATGTACTGCATCATCTATTGATTGAAAAGGATTTTAAGGACAAAAAAATTGAATGCAGTTGCCAAATGCATGCCATCATATATGAAAATAGTCTTTCAAGTAATTTGCCTACGGAAATTTAGTTAAGAGGGAAAAGAAAAAGGGATTTTGGGCGAAATGCCCATGTTAGAGAAAGCATTGTCATGGCGTTTTCAATCCAATGCTTTCAAATTCAAAATTTGGGACTGAGGTGTAGCGGTTGACAGACCATGATTTTCCGACTATAAAATGACCTTAGCACAATCTTGTTGAAGGAAACACCTTTTGCAACTTATGAGTTCTAACATTTTCTCTGGGCTTTATAGTTAGTAAAATAATCTTTTCGAGGATGAAATTTGCCTTTGGTGTATCAATTTTGGATGCTTATTTAAGGATTGAAAATTTGGAAGATGTAGCTTAAAGGGATAAACAGTTCAGAGTTTGTAAGTGTAAGCTGGTATACTGTTGGAAAGATTGGTTTTTAGAAGACAAGAATTGGTGGCGGTACCAGAATCTTGTTTTGTAATGATACTGGCAATAGGAGTGATTATTGTTCAAGGACTGTTTTTGAAAGCTATAATCAAACTAATGGGTTAAGATAGTTTGCAGAGTTTTGAGGTATTATGGTTCTGAGATTAGGGATTATTTAGGTTTACAAAGAATGAAAAGTTTGGGGTCTGTGACTGGTAACCCACAGAATACTAGCACTGAAAATAATGAGAAGATATTTTGAATTTCAGGTTCTATTTCATGTCTTAACTTTTGTTTATTTGCTACATAGCGGTATATTATCCTCTATGTTTTCAGCCTCAACAGTGAGCAAAATGCATCCTAAGAACTATTCATGTGTTTAGAAGTTGGAAGGCAAGATCAACATAAAATTCTTACTGCATAGCCATGTCTCTGTGACAATAAGCTGTACCTAACTCTTCTTATTTGTTCCCCTTTCTGTAAGTGTTTGACTTAGTCTTATTTGTTCACTAAATTGTTCACCACGTCTACCTCCTCTATCATGCAAAATGTCTATCTATTATCTCCAAAACAGTTCTTTATTTTGATTAAATTATTCTATAAGTCCTTATAATTAGGTTAAACTTTTAAGTGGATCTTTACGGTTTAAAATTGTATAAATTAATTCCCATAATTTCTATTGTTTATACCTTATATCCTTATTATTATAAAATGTTATAACATTGTTACTTATGTATATATGTGATACATTTAATGCCACTCAAGCCACAAATTAATTGCCACATTGGATCACATCTCTACTAGGAAATTAGGGCTCCATCTCTACAGTTTGCCTTTCCACAATTATCGTCTCCATGGCAAGCTCCAAGAGCTAGAAGACCAAAATTGGAAGTTGCAGATCCTAATTCTTGCGAATTCAACTTAAATAGGAAGACATTAATTTTTATGGCAAAGCTTTCAACTTTACATAAGTTTCTACCAACCCCTTTCCCCATATATCACCTAAATACTCAAATTGAAGGCAACCACTAGCTTGGAGAACATTGAATACCCAAAATGAATATCCTATAAGGATGAGTTTGGAAATTATTGAATTGATTCCACCAACTATGAAGGGGTTCCAGCGTTTCACATGTAAAAGGCATTAAAATGAGTAAAGCTACACTCCACAATTATGATACTAAACGACCTTCTGAGAAGAGAGAGAAGAAAAGAAAAGCTTGCACCTCACCTTACCCAAATCATTTATCAATTACATCACAGCATCACTGCACACCCTGAAGAAAACACCCCATGGAAAGCACCACAAAACCACATACAAAGAGAAAGGGAAGAGTGGGAGCAAATGGGCTCACACCGGAGGAAGACGCATGCAAAAGAGGGAGAGGGGATTGTAAGCTGCTAGAGACAAGGGGTCTTTCTCGTGGAAAAAAAATGGGAAAAGCCAAAAATAGATCATTTAATGTGTAAGGAAGAAGGGTTCATGCTATGTCTATTATTTAAGTAATATTTAATGTATTATATATGCATATAAGTCATGATATTATAATATTTTGTAACAATAAATATTTAAAGTATAAACAATAAAAATTATAAAAATTAATTTAAATAATTTTAATCTACTTAAAAACTCGAACTAATTATAGAAATTCACAAAATAAGTTAACCTTTATTCTTTCACTAACATATTCTATCAATGTTTTAGATTGCTAGGGATTAGTCGCGTCTCTTTCCTGGTTGTTACCAAGTGTATTGTGCTATGGATCAACCAATTGTCAGCTTTGTGAGAATCATTGTTTGCATTTTTCAGTCAATATAGATGCATCGTCTCCAGTGATCAAAGACTTTAATGCTAAAGAAGATCAGCCATACTTTGCTTGCTGCAACCTGCAAGTTGTTGCTTTCCTGTTTTTGGACATGTCCATCACATGTTAAATCGAGTTCTAGTATCTGCATAGATACTCCTGTAAAATTTTTTTCTCTGCTGTTTCCTTTATGGGCTATCGTCTTTTCCCATCTGCGATTTGATTAGTGCTTGGTAGAAAAGGTGTCTGGTTCAGCAAAATTGCATGAAACAGTGTAGGTGCTGCATAGACCCAAAGGCAAGCCACTTCTTACGGTATGAAATAGGATGGGATTCGATCTCCCACTTGCTTCCAAAGAATTCAACCTCAAATGTTTTCTTCTCCGTTCATATGTAAGGTGGACGGGAATTGAACCAAAATGCATAACACACGCATGAACCCACTACCTTTTAACCGCTCCACTTCCCTCTCTATTTCATCCCTCGATCGTAACATCATCCAAGACCCTTACTGCTTCTCTGTGGTCATCGTCTCCTTCGTACACAAGCGAGCCCATCATCCAGTACTCCGCGATGTGTTGCTTCCTGAATCCAGAATTCTTGGGCCATGGCGGCCAATCCCGAGCGGTGACAGAAGTTTTCTCCAAACTCCAGCAATTAAGGATGCCAACGTTGAATTGGCAAGGGAGCGAGAGTAGTGCATGGAGCTGGGTGAGAGCCGTTTGACATGTAGATGACATATTAATGAAATGGTTAAATTACAAAAGTATAAAAAAAATTTTATAAGAGAACTTAAGAATAAAAAGAGTTTTTTATATTTTAATTAAATTTAAATGGAAGGATGAAGTTGAAAAAAAATTAATTAAATATTTTCAAATAAATATTTATTATTATTTATTTTATTTTATATTTTTATAATATTACCTTATATTTTTAACTAAATAATAAAATAAAAATACATACACTGATATAAATTAAAGTTAATAAAATATAACGTAATGATTCAATATTTTATCAAGGACACAGAAATCGAGGTGACGCGGAGACGGGACGCATTCCTTTGAGGATCCTCCCTCAGACACTGTTTCACATGACTTCGTTTGTCCCTGCAACCAACGCAATGGAGAAAAGTCTCAGCGTCTCTATCTGTTTCCCTTTGTTTCCGACCAGGATTTGCGCCTTTGCTCCGCCGCCCCGTGCTGAATAGAATTCTGTGCAATACAAAATTTCACCCAACATTCTCTCTCACTTTCTCGTTGATTTTCTCGCTGGTTTTCCTTTGATTTCCGATCCAATTCTGGAAGCACAGAGGCAGATCACTCGCTGAGCCCGCTACCTTGATGATTGGATCCGGCATGTCGAAGTCTCTGCCTTACTCCAGTAAGGATGTTGACTACGATAACGCCAAGTTTCGCCACCGTCCATTCGTTAAGGTACCTCCTTCTCCGCATTGTATCTTACTTGTATAATCCTTACTACAATGGAATTTGGTTGGATGTCGATTTAAGATTTACAGCGAAGCTGGGTCAGGGACTAAATGGAGCAGTTGACTGGATAGGTTATTGAAATGATGAGAAGTTATGTCTTTGAGTGGGGTGAGCGACAGGAATACTTGTGGCTGATTGATGTTCAGTGAGTAGAGCTAATTCTTGTTAACACTATCCAGGAGTGTGAACGAACAATGAAGCATCTTATTGTACCTTAGTGGCCATGTCCTATTCGGCTCGCGTTCTACTTTGATATTTAAGAAATTTTGGTGCTAAAATGGAATCAAAATGTAATACAGAGCTTAACCTGTTCATTTCGACAACAACTAGAAAGTACCACTTCATGAATCTTCTAAATTGCATGATAAATAACTTGTTATTTTCTGGAGCTTTTAGAAAAACCCTTGAGCTGAAATTGCTTTTTTTCATGAATCCAATTAAACTTAGTATTACATATCAATCTTCCTTATCTTTGATTGTAATGCTAATCTGCTTGATATACTTTACAACTTTGATCGTTAGGAACTGTAATGCTTGATATGCTGATCTGTTTTATGTTCATGACATCACACCTACTCAAGCTTATCATATTAATAGCCTTAGAATTTATTTACTAAATAATAGATCATGCATGACAGAAATGGGTACATCTCAGGTCAAGTTTCGGTTTAAACTAACTGCACCAGAAAAAAAGAGGCGATCAACATCTTTTAGTTTTTCCCTCCTTCTGATGTCCTCTTATCTTCACAATTTCCTGATGTGTTGTTTCAGATTGAATTCACTTTTGTATACACAACATACCCTGGAATCTCCAATGAGTGATTTACTATGTGCTTTTTTCTCATTTAAAAAAAAAAAAGGAAAGAAAAGAAAGATTTACTATGTCTTGATTTTCCAGGTCATTACGCACAGCTTTCTCAACAGTAACGTAAAGCGTGATTGTCTTGGCTGTAGTACAGGAAAGCTTTTACTCTTACTAATGATATTTGGTTTAGCATATCTTATGCTGACACATGCAAGTCCTGATCGTGTAGCTTCCAATGGTCAAGTAATTGGGAATAGAAATAGTGAAGAAGAGAGAATCCCTTTCAATGGTGGCAGCAGATTAAAAAAATTCTGGAGACGACCTCCAAGGCTTCCTCCTCAGTTACCACCTGATGCTAAAGTTAGCAATAATAGTATTGGTCAGTTACCTAAACAAGTAGATGTCAGATCAATATGGACTACTAGGCAACAAAAAGTCAAGGAAGCTTTCATTCATGCATGGTCTGGGTATAAAAAGTATGCTATGGGTTATGATGAACTTATGCCACTGAGCCAGCGTGGAGTTGATGGATTAGGAGGATTAGGTGCTACTGTAGTGGATGCTCTTGATACAGCCATGATAATAGGTATTGATGAAGTTGTTGCTGAAGCAGGATTGTGGGTTGAAGCACACCTTGCAGAAAGAATTAGCAAGAAGGGCCAAGTAAATTTATTTGAAACTACAATACGTGTTTTGGGTGGGCTTTTGAGTGCATATCATCTAAGTGATGGGGGAAAAGCAGTGAATGTAACGCATACAGGACTTAAACCGGCTGTTTATCTAGAAATTGCCAAGAACTTAGCTGACCGTCTGCTATCTGCTTTTACATCCAGTCCAACTCCTATTCCATTTAGTAATGTTATTCTGCATGAATCCTCAGCCCATCCAGCTCCTGATGGACTGAGTAGTACCTCAGAAGTTTCGACTTTACAGATTGAGTTCAATTATCTCAGTTTTCTATGTGGTGATCAGAAATACAGTGTGGAGGCAATGAAGGTCCTAGATCACATGAAGTCTCTTCCAAAGGTAGAAGGGCTGGTTCCCATCTACATTAGGTATAGTATCAAATGTGTATCACTTATTCCAACTATTACATTAGTTTTGGACTGATTTGTGATCAATCTTTCAACTCATTTGTGTTTGGTTTCATTTTTGTTTGTACTAACACTTAGTCACTTGTCAGTTCCTTGTGGTTTCATTATTTTCTGTTGAAACTTTTGCTAGCCTTTGATATTGTCTATTACCTAAATGCAGCCCTCATTCAGGTCAATTCAGTGGGGAAAATATCAGACTGGGATCTCGTGGTGACAGTTATTATGAGTACTTAATCAAAGTGTGGCTTCAGAGTGGAGCTAGTACTGACAGTAATACAGCATACTTATATGAAATGTATAAGGAGGCAATGAAGGGTGTTAGGCATCTTCTTGTTCGGAAATCAATTCCAAATGGACTAGTTTTCGTTGGAGAATTGCCCTCTGGATCAAATGGTGGCTTCAGTCCAAAAATGGATCACCTGGTATGTTGTACTTCCTACTTTCTATGTTTGACATTGCATGCAATTTATTTATTGCTGTAGTTGCTTGACAATACCATTTTAGTAGAAAGAGTGCAAAAAGGTTGCTTAGAGTCATTGTGCCATCTGTAAAAAACTTACTATATTTGTCTGACAGTGCTGAACTTTGGATCATTTTTATATTGGAAATTATTCATTTGTATTGGGCTTATAGAAAAATGAATTGTTTTCTGCATTTGGAATTATTATATAAACTTCTTCCCCCAATCCTGTGCTGCATTAAGTAATTATATGAAAAATAATCAGCGGATGTCTGTCCTTTCCTTGTTTTGTCTGTGAATTGTTGTATGATGTAACCTATGATATCCTTGCTTTATGCTGCACACTCTGTGATGACCATGTTTTAAAAACATTTCATAGGCAACATAAAGTTGCTGCACTATCTGTTTCATGTATAGGGAATTGCAATTGCATCAGTTTTGCAATTGTATGTAATGCTAAGGTATCTGGTCTTCACAACTTTATCATATCATTAGTAGATTTTTTCTCTTGAGAAGGTGACTTTATGCTCGTAATTAACTGTGGTATTTGGATCAAAAAATTAAATGAAATTATCACTTTCATCATTGGTGAACTAAGTTGCTGTGATTGGTCCAGGATATTGTTGGTAAAACAAATTAAACTGTCAATATAATCTTAGAGCCTATTGTGAGTGCCTATAATCGCAATGATGCTTTCAAAGAGGTTCTTGCATAAACTTTGCATAGGATATTTTGAATATTATAGACACCTTCAAGTTGTGAGTTTGAGAATATGATGAAAGAATTGTGAAGTGGCAGTTCAATGTAGTTGAAAAGGGCTTTTGTGCGTTTTGACAATTTCTATATGTCAGTTCCATGCTTCTTTTGTTTTATTTTTTAATTTTCTAACAACTGGTTATTCACTTTAAACAAATAAGTACTAGGTACATTTTTCACATTGATATTCCTTTAACATTGATGTGAAATTTATTGCTGCTCATGCAGGTGTGTTTTTTGCCTGGTACTCTAGCACTTGGTGCCACTAAAGGCCTTACAAAAGAAAAAGCAATGAGAAACAATATGCTTAACTTTGAAGACTTGGAAAATTTGAAGCTTGCAGAAGATCTGGCAAAAACATGGTTTGACATGTACTCTGTAACTTCTACTGGTCTGGCTCCTGAAATTGCTTACTTTCATACTGAGGTAAGCAGTTTTTTTTTTACAGCATATTTTGGATATAATTGATCAGAACAACCAGCAAATGTAGCTTAGAAATGAAACTATTTATTTCATCTTTTTATAGCCATAATTGAGATTTGATTACTAGCCTCTGATTTACCCAGGAATTTTCTGAACAAGGTCTTGATGGAGGGAACAAGAGCTCAGAATATGTGAATGACATAATAATAAAACCTGCTGATCGTCATAATCTTTTGCGTCCTGAGACTGTCGAATCTTTATTTGTTTTGTACCGTATTACAGAAGATCCAAAGTATGCTTATTTTACTTTCATGTTTTAAGTTAATTTATATCTTTATTTCCTGATACCATACCAAAGAAACTCAAGATGCTGGTTTAAATTTATTTTTCATGATTTTTCTGAAATAGCTAGTATCTTTCCTTACAGATATCGTGAATGGGGTTGGCAAATCTTTGAAGCTTTTGAGAAATGCACAAGGGTTGATACTGGTGGATATTGTTCTCTGGACGATGTAACTAGTGTTCCTCCTCATCGGAGAGACAAAATGGAGACTTTCTTTCTTGGCGAAACACTAAAGTATTTATACTTGCTTTTTGGGGACAGTTCTGTTATTCCATTGGATAAATTTATTTTTAACACAGAAGCACATCCTGTACCTATCAATTTGAAGAAATGATAGTTTAATTCATCCAAGGCATTCAAGCAACAGAAAATTTTTAGCAATCCAGACTGCTGTGGCACAAAGTAGATTCTTATTTGAAGTTACACATGTATCTCTTTCAGTGAGCTAGCGCCCTTCTGGTTCTGAGGGCATTGGGTGGCTGGTTGTCAGGGGACACAAAGGGGGAAATTTTGTTTCCATCATACAATACAGCGGGAATTACATATGAGATCCTGTCACTTTGATTATTGATTTATTTTCTTGGACTTGTAATCAACCTACTATAGGCAAGTTTGTAAAATTTTTTGCTTCAGCATTATTAAATGAATAGCTGCTTTGGAATTGAATTCTCTGATTTTCAAATATTTTACTGGCTACAGTTGTTATTAATATTTATGACGCTATTACCTGACTAAAGCTACAAGGTATCTTCATACTTACGAATTGACTTTTATTAGGTAACATCATGAAACTAGAATTTCACTATTGCTGCAATGGATAAAGAGATGATCACCATCTCGAATGACACTTATGTCATCAATCTCTGCGTTTTCTTAACTAATAACTCTTGTTGGCTTGGAGTTTCACCTGCAGTTTCAAAAATTGATAATTAGAAAGTAAGCAAAGTTGAAAATTACTGCTGTGCTCAGAATTTTGCATACGATCTGGGCAGGTCCCTCCCGCACTTCCCCATCCAGAAAAAAGGTGACCCATTGTTGTGCATGTGTTTATACATTTCAACAAACTAACAGTTATTGCTCGAAATTGTAGGTTCATCAACAAATATTCTTGAGCAGCTCTTCTAGTGAATCAGGTAGGACTGTCAACTTCCCATGCTGTCCCTGTGAGGTAAATGGTAATTCTGTATTCGCATTGCATGTAGATTATAACTCTCTTCTTCGTGTGTCTTCCCTCTTTTCTATCAGTTGGACAGGCAGAACTGTTTGAATAGGAGCTTTTGTATACATTTTCTAACAGGAAGTTGACAGACCAGGGACTATGATGCTTTGTGTTTGTGGTTGGGTCTTCCCTGGAACGATAAAAACAATTTGGCTCTAAAAAAATCTATTTTATGATCATCTGATTTCGTCCTATTTTGACAATTCATTGAGAGGTTTCTTGTTGCTCTGCTGGAGCTTTTGGCATCCATACTACATTTGGACTCTTGGCATTTGCATTTCTTTCTAGCAGTGCAACAGCACGACGATGTCTTTGATCATATTATTAGATATAGTATCATGACTTGTCCCCTTAAGCATCCCACCCTCTCAAAATCCCTGTGCTTTTCTTCCTCCATTAATGACGCTCCATGTGAATCATTTGCATGAGAAGAGCTTCCTCTTCTTGTTCTCTCATCATGCATTTTATAAGGAACCAGTCCAACTTCTTTTATTGGATATTCATAGCCCAAGCCTTCTTGCATAGCACAATGATTAGGCACTTTCGATGGATCTGTTCCTCTGTTTTTTCAATATTCTGCATATCACAGTGATATCTGTAAGTTGTAGTCTCTTTCAACTTGTGTCTTCGGAAATAATATTTTGCTGCAAATGTACATAATTTGATGGTATATTGGTTTGCTGATGCAGAAAACAATACTAAAAAGGATAGAGTCATTGTCCGTAAGATAACTCATACTAATAATATACACATTCTAAGTATAAACCTATCAATAAGGTTTGGCATAATTGGTAGATAATTAAGTCTTTTAAACATATTATCTTGAGTTCGATTCAACTTGTGTGTACGGAAAAAACTTTATTGAAATAGGTAAAGATTGTTTTAATGATCTCTATACCTCGAAAGAAATTAATCTTTAACTATTGATTAGATGATTCCCTAGGTTGACCCAAAAAAAAATATGAACCTATTAAGTTATCCATGAGCTAGTCAGTCATCCTACTAGCAAGGCTATTACAAAATCAAAGAAAGAGAAAAAATCCACGACCAAATTCCGTGTGCCCTGGAGGATAGCCTTTATTAATGTATAACTAGGGTAAGGGATGGTTATGGCATATAATGGATCATTAATTACTTGTCATCTCTTATTTATTTAAAATATAAAATAATGACCTTGTTTGTATAATCTCTATTTTTGAAGAAGTTGATAAGATTACCTTGTTATCTGTTTCTTCGGATTTAGAATACTCTGTAAGACTTAGTTCTTTAGTTTTCTCAATGCTCTGCAAAACATGAAAAGACGAAAGTGGCATTCTCTTGAAATTTTTTTTATGCTATTTTTAGTCTTTCGAAGTGCCTAATGTTGGTCCTTCAAACTTGATTCGCTACAGTGTTCTTCCATAGGCTCCTCCAGAAAAAATGAATAAGCGCAAAAAAGTCCGATCAAGCACCCATCTCCATATGTGCTGACAGCTTGTAAAATCACATATGAAGGTGTACCAAAGAAAAATCACATATGAAGGTGTTTTATGTAGAGCAACACAATCTTCTTCTTTCGATTGAATTAAGTGAAGATCAATGTTTGTTTGGCTCTAGTAGTGAATAATGATAGACATTATCTTTGCCATAAAAAAAATGAATAACCACAAAGAGGCATAGATCTGTGAATTTAACAAAGGTGTCTCTTCATAACCACAAAAAGAATAAATGCATAAAAGTATAAAAAATGTTTGCTTGTAATTAAAATGAAGTACACTGAAAAGATATAATATGCTTAATAAGACAGTGATGCATTCAAAAGTCCACGGTTTGAGAGAAGAAATAGCAGGTGTTACCTCTAATTATCAAGGCAGCATTTCCAAAGCAGAAAATATCTATTAAATGAAGCTCCAACCATATAGCTCCTCCTCAAAATTTTAGATGATTCTTGCAAGAATAACTAAAAATGGTTTAGGACAAAACGAACTTGGAGATATCCACTATTTACAAAAGCCATCCACAATGTGAGTATGCTTTATATATGGAAATGCACAAAATATTTGAATCAAAATCCTTTACTGCAAATACAATCACTCAGCCATGCACTATAAAAATCCATGAGCTCGACTGTCATCCTCTAGAGACAATAAGAAAGGGACAGTAGTTGGTCCTAGAACCCAATTTCAAAACACAATCTGAATGCCTTGTTTTCAGTTGGCTTTCAATGTGTCCTCTATCTTTATTTACTTTTTTAATTTTTGCTGGGGTCAGAGGCAGAAGGTTGGGTAAGTCAGATTTTAACCATGCATTTGACAGTTTACTACAAATGCAGATCCAGAGTTGAATTCCAGTCTTAGCATTGCATATTAAAACAATCAAATTCAATTCACCCAAATTATCCAATAAAATCCTTTACTAGCTAAATTTGCTACAAATCAGTGAATCTACAATATAGTTCTTGAAAAAGCCATAGAACTTGACAAATTCCACACACCCAAAAGCCAGGTTATGACATAATCGGCGTGGAGAACTTCTCCGACTAAAACAACAAATCCATTTCCTTTAGCTTCTATACTATATAAAGTATTGGCGAAACGAGGCAAAGAGAGACCGAGAGAGGATGAAATTTGCTAGGAATTAACCAAACGGTGTTAAAAGCAGAGGGAAGAAATTAAACCCTGTCGAAGAGGTTTTCAGCTGCTTACCTTGATGGAGATGGTCACCGAACGAGGGAGTTGGGCTTTTGAGTTCAACATCTTTTACGAACGAAGGAGTTGGAATTTTAGGTGTGTTTGAAAGTGTTATTATTTTTTTGTTTTAAAAATAATTTCTTAAAATAAAGACACAACAATACTTGTTTAGATGGGATTTGAATCATCTCAGCGTTCTCTAATTTTAATTATCTTTTATTTTTGTTACAATTTCATATATTGATTTTTATTTTTTTTTATTTTTATATTTATACCTCTTTTACTTTTCTCATATTTTTACTACTGATCAAATCCATATATATGTCAAAACAATTTTGAGAACGCTTAAAAAAACTGTTTGGATGAACAATTTTTTTTATCTTCAATGATCCATCCTTAAGAAACCTCAGCGCACAGCAATCTCAGTCATTACCAAAATGTCTGAACTTAGAATTGCACAATGGACTTCAAAAACTGATCCACTTTCAACACAACTGGGATCAAGACCCAGATCGGTCTTCTTCCCTCTTTCTTTTCGCCTGGGCGCTTGAAGAAGCAAAGAAGTGTTGAATAGACTTGGCAGGGGACTTAGGCTGTAAAACAACATAAGAACTGGCACTCACAACGGACCCCAACGGATTTGCTGGTCTGCAAACTTGCGAGGGAGCAACTAGATCTTGTTTTGTCATATCTATATCATATCACATTAAAATCGTAACTCGCAATTGTGCTTTCTAGATTAGATGAAAACAAAAAATTGTAGAACTACTTTGGAAATGAGCAAGAAACAACGTCTAGCAAAGTTTTTTTGGTTGGCAAATGATAACTTTTAGTTCGATTATCTTAGTTAAAAGATTGTTTTTTTAAATGTTTAATATAACATCACTTATTTTCACTAGAAGAATTATAACAATTTTTTATTAAAAAATTGAGTAAATTACACTAATATCCCTTGAGGTATTTGATTATGACACTCCACCCCATTCTTACTCAAATATGACACTCCATCCCATTTACTCAAATATTAATTAAAAAAATATATTTAATATTAATAAAATATTTACAAAAAGAATATTAAATCAATATTTAGTCTAATTTTATTTAAAAAATATATTTTAATTCAGTTAACTATTTTAAATAATTAATATTTTGATAAATTATATTTTTTTAATCAAATAATTATATTTATTGTAAAGTATAAATTTAACAATATGTATGATTATGAAAAAGAATTTAGTACAAATATAAAAGTATATTGGGGATGGGTTTAGTTAAGAAAAAAATGTAAAGCATAATTGATCTTATTTTTTACTAACTAAACTCATCCTAAGATGGCTTTATATTCATACTAAATTTTTTTTTATAATCATATATATTGTTAAATTTATACTTTATAATATATATAATTATTTGATTAAAAAAATATAATTTATCAAAATATTAATTATTTAAAATGATTAAGTGAATTAAAGTACAATTTTTAAATAAAATTAGACTAAAATATTAATTTAATATTCTTTTTATGAATATTTTATTAATATTAAGTATATTTTTTTAATTAATATTTAAGTAAATGGGGTGAAGTGTCATATTTGAATAAGAATTTGGTGGAGTGTTATAATCAAATACCTCAAGGGAGGTTAGTGTAATTTACTCTAAAAAATTTTACTTTTTTAACATATTCTCTTAAATTACTTTCATTTTAAATGGTATTTCATATTAAAATTTAAAATTATTTTATAATTTTTAATATTTTTTGTCATTAAATATTTGATAAAATAATATTCATTTTTTATAAAAAAATTATATTATTTTATATTTAGCTTTTTAAAATTCACATACAAGGCATGTGAGTAAATGCTAATAATTAGAAAAGTAAATAAAAACATAAGGACAAAGTAAAATAAATAATTATTTTTTCATATTTTCAAGAAAATAAATAAATACAATGGATTTTTTGCCTTCTAAGTTTATGGGAAACCAATAGGAGAAAGATTGAGAATTTCTTAACGCTTTCTCAATGACGACAGCCGTAGCGACAACGTGGGCGTCCAACGTGACTCCAAAGCACGCAAAGCCGCCAAAGCTATCTTACACTTCACCACCATATGTCTGCCATTACGTAATAATTAACAACCATTTTACTTTTTCGTCCATTAAAATTCTCAACTCAAGCACATCTTTCAGTGATCACCAATTCCACAACTTACATTGCATGCATTCCATTCCCATCAATTAATGAACTCCTTCAAATCCATTCATGGCTCCTCTAAAACACAACAGAAACATTTTCTACACAACTCATTTTCCATAGATATCTTGGATTCAAATGTCCAAAACCTCATAATGTCATGGCAAAGAAGGCAAAAATGGCTGTTTCTCTTTAGCCCATCAAGCCAACATGATGTGAATAGACCATCATGGAGGACCCAGTTGGCCAATTTCCTAGAATCAACTTGGGTTCGCATGATTTCCGTTTTCTTGCTCATTACAGACCTCATCATCACGGTTTTGGAACTGTCCTCTTCTTTGCTTTCATGTGACCAAAACAAGAACAAAATGGAAGAGTTCATTGTTCATTGGGTTGGAATTGGCATCTTATGCTTGCTTTCAGCGAAGACAATGGCTTTGGTTGTGGGTTTAGGCTCCTCTTTCTTCAGGCACCCAGGCTATGTCATGGATGGAGCTGTTGCCACTGCGGCTCTATTCTTGGAAGCCTTTCTGGAAAGAAAGGGTGGTAGTTTGCTTGTTGTGGTGAGTTTGTGGCGCATTGTTAGAGTAATTGAGTGCTTTCGAATTAAGCGATGAAGCCATTGAAGCTCAGATTGAAGGAATAATTTGCCAGTTTGAGGCACTCAGAGAAGAGAACAGGAAACTCCTAGAAACCATAGATGAGAAGGACAAGACAATTGAAAAACTCACGGAGGATATGGATCAATGTAGACATGAAACACTGTTAAATTCCACAAAATTTTCAGAATAATATTCAGGTTGTTGCCTTAATTGTCGTTAATATTCTTAGAATAATAAGTACAAGGCTCTCTGCGTCCATAGTTTTATATTATATATACCATCAAATTCTTGATCTATGCATCTACGAATATAAAATAATGGTTATCCCATAGTTACCAGGTTTACTCGTACCACAATTTCAAGATTCTATAATTAATCAATTCACATGGACATCATCTATAATAGGAAAAACTAATACATCTTGCTCTGGTAAGGCAATTCCAAACGCTAAATCTAATTGTGTAATGCAGAGAGTAGTAGCAATCTGGCAATTATAAGATAAATAGTAAATGTCAATACCACTTTAGAAACTTAATCGAATAAAAAATAAAAAAAGAATTTATCCTATATAGATACCTGGGTCAGTTTAGCTTGTGATTGGCGTCCCCTTTTACTTTCAAGTGGATATTAGATTCTAGGACGCCACTGTGGCTCGTCTGTTGTCTCAATTCCTTGTTCTGTACAGTATGTGGAGAGAATTTTGGGATATTACCTGTTTCTGACTGTGAGGTGCTATTCGTGATAACTTCATTTTAAGTGTCACCCCAACTCTCGGCATTTTACTTGATTCCGTGCAAATCCTTCATCAATTGTCATGAAATTATGAGCATCAGCATAGATCTTTCCATCTTCTGCTGCAAGAGTTGTTTGTTGGAATTAATCCTATGGGAACTAACATATATCAGTATTTAATTATCAAACTCCTTTGAATATTAATGAATTATGTGGGACTTGTTTTGATAGTCATTTGATGACCGTTGGTCATTAGCTGTGTGTAGTAAGGATGTGGACTTTTGGTATGTGGGCTTTGTGTATGTTATTCATGACAGGTAGGATAATAAATTGGGCTATCATAAGGAAACGGCTCTTATTCTCTACTTACATAGATTATGTTAGTGTCCCTTTGAAATGCAAGACTTTTGCCTAAAATTGACCCAGTATGGAGAAGAAGAAAATGAAAAAAGAAGAAAAGACTTGGAAGGCAAAATAGAGAGTTGGTAAAGAAGGTATTACCCTAACTACATACGCATTTGTTTGTGGTGTGTGCTTGTGAGAGATCGAGGTGTGTGCATGTTTGTCAAACATTTGATTTCTTGATAATTTTATTAAGAGTTTTTCTTTGAGAGAAAAATAGTTGTTGGGAGTGATTTGTTTATGAGAATAATATTTTCTAACATGAGCTAACAATCTTTTCATTTTAAAAAAAAAAAAAACATAATTGGCAAAGAGAAAAGTATTTTTTCTCCTTCTACCTTCAAACCCTAAACTCATGAAAAATACATTCATAGACTCTAAAGCCCCACGATATATTTCTCTTCACCTTCTTAAATAATATGAATGCTTAAAATAATCATTTACAATATTTTGAATCTGGTTTATGAATGTTTTATGGAGGATTTAAATCCTTTATGCAATTGTAAGAGCTCTTGAACGACTTGTCAAATTTCAGAAGGTGCTCCTGAAATTTTTTCTGACTTTTAACTTTTTATGTTAATTGGTACAGTCAGACTCATAACTTTCTTAACAACAAAATCTAAAATTGCAACATACTCTGCTTGTTTTAATTAAGCCTCTGCACATCTTATTAACAACATTTCAACATCAGGTTACAAAACGGGAGCAGTTTGTCTTATCCTAGAATCAGCTTTCAATTCTTCGTATCTCCTATTTGCCAACAGCCTTGAATAATGTCCAAAATAGTCAAAACATCATGCTTAGGTTTTTGGATCTTTTGAAGTACATTCTTCATAGTTTCACTACGCTGCATAATGTCATATCCCCCAGTAAACATTTGCCTCCCATATACCATAGCCCATATTTCTTTTTCTTCAAATATGCCTTTCAACTAACTGTTATCCCCGGAAGAGTACTTGTTTTCAATGTGGCATTCCGTTCTGCCAACCACTCACCTTCTTCCTCATAATCATAAACACAAGAGCTAATTAAACTCAAGCAATTTACTCCGAAGCATGAAATGCACTGCAATTTGTTTGCAGCATTTTGGCAGAGGTGCCATGTGCTCAATTGGTGGTGAGATTTGTTAGGTATATAAAATTATTTATGTATCTTTGTTTAAGAGTCTAAACTTTTGAAAATGTTAGATTCTTGACGTGATATCATACTTGTGGCGAAGAGTTTGATTCTTGTTATCCCATTCTAAAAATTTTAAGTTAAATTTTTATACAAGTTTTGGTAAGTTTATCTGCATTTGATGAATTTATAAGTTGTTCACACAACTTTTATATAAGAGGGAATGTTACAAATATAAAAGATTAAATTTTTAAAATAATTAATTCTTGACAAGAATTAAGAAATGCCTCTGCGATTGCCTTGGCCATTGCTGCAGATTGATGAGTGAGAATTGTCTGGGGCTGTTTTCCAGTCATTGCACTGAGAATAGCTTGAAATCCAAGATTCCCTTTTCTTCTAACTTGCACACCAGTTTTCTAGATCTGATTTGATCGGAAACACAGCTTTATCAGCTTCATGTGCTGCAACGTTTTGAGCAAGAAAGATTTTTTGCATTAGAAATTCTAAACTTGACATCTGCTTCTGAATTATATGTATAAACTCAATTCGAAAATTTGGCTCACTTTGTTCTTTTTGTTCATTGACCTGTTGGTTGCCACTGATTTGTGCCTTACTCTTTTCTGTGTCCACCATGCTGCAACTAAAATTCGCTAATTACATGCATGTTTACATATTTTTCTAATCATTAAGTAGAAAAAATTAAAAATTTTCGTCTTTTAGGCCATAGAGTCAAACAAAAAATTACCTGATCGAATACAATAAAGATCCCCCACATCCCTTAACTCACATCAACCCCATAGAATTCAGAATTCAGTGAAAACTGTTGGATGTGACTGTTTTTATTCACTTTAACGTAGCAAATAGTTGAAAGAGAAGGAGTTGGATTAAAGCCTTACGGCAACAACTTTTGTATAATCAAACAAATGTACTTATTGAATATATAATTTTGGAACAAACTCGATTTTAAGTTTATTTATGTTTGTTCAAAAATTAATTAACGAAAAGTTTGAGAGCAAAATTTGAAAATGAGAAAATAAATAAACAAGTTTAAAATAAAACATAATTGACTTGCCAAAGAGAATTTGTGGGTGAAGGTTGGGACAGTAGAACTCCTCATGGTTATAGTGTAGCATGTATTTATGAACATAAAGGAGCAGTTGAAACAAACGTTAATGCTGAATACACTAAGGAGGAGGGTTTTTATGGGTACCTTTCGGGCTTTCATTGAACCTATCCCCAGAGAAGAGGAAAGGCCCAACTGCAATTGGAACCCAATTTTGCCATCTAAATATGATAAGTCACTGGATTGTGGATAGACTTAAAAAATATATAAACTTTAGGTTTTAAAAAAGCGAGCAAATCCAAACAAGAGAATCAGGATTATGTCTTTAAGGCAGGGACATTAGAATTCCTCATGGTTATATTGTAGCATGTATTTATGAAAATAATGGAGTACTTGCGACAAATGTTAATGCTTAATACACTAAGATTTTTTTGGGTACTATTTGTCCATTCATTGAACTTGTCCTCAGCGAAGAGGAAAGGCCCAACTGCAATTGGAACTCAATTTTGCCACCTAAATATGGTAGACCACTGGATGGTTGATAGACTTCAAAATATATAGGAAATAGGTTCTAGAAAACCGAGCGAACCCAAACAAGAGTATAGAGATTTTCTATCAAATATAAAAAATAGATAAATATAAAATTAAGAGAAAAAATATAATAAAAAAATTTATATATTAAATTATAAAAATATAAAATAAAAATTATTAAAATTAAAAACTAAAAATATTAAAAGATCTAAATCTTAAACAATGCGTGTAGAAAAGGTAGGCCACTTAAACGTGACAATCTTGAAATTGAAGGCATACATCAAGAGATTGTCTAGACCCATTTAACTTAAATAGAAAATCTACGAGATGAAACGAGTCAAGAAAAATAATAGTAAATAAGATAATAAGTGTTTGTATTTTAATAATATAATAATATTTAATTATTATTTTAATTTTTTAATTTTAAATTCAAATAAAAATTGTATATGTTTGTGAGAGGTTCTCAATCTAACCAAGCTAGCGAATACAGATGTGAATCCTCTATCGTTAAAATAAAGAATTATAAGTGAGAGAAATAAAAAAAAGTTTAATAAGAAAAGGTAACGTAAAAGATTTATGTATTAAATTATAAAAAAAGTAAAATAAATTACTAAAATTAAAAGGAAAAAAATTAAATATCCATATACAAGAAATATTAGTGTAACTTCTGTTGCCATGTCAAATCAAAAAACATCACAATTAGTCAAAATAGTTATTCATATATTAAATAATTACCTTTCAAAGTAAATATCCAAAATAGCATAATAATATCTATTATTATAACCCTAGGAATTAGCATAATTAATAAGCAAGCTGTGACTTTAAGCTACCAACCCCTCACCTAGAATTCAATTCTGGTAACAACTTTCATCTAGAATTCAATTTTAATAACAACTTTTAGGGTTAAAGGTATAATTTAATCGGATACTCTTATTTGGTGAAAATTAAAATTTTGATAATATCTTTTGAAAAATTAAAAAATAATATTTATTATTTTTTAATTTTAAAATTTAAAATTTTAATGTAGATTAAATAATTTATTACTTAAAATAATGTTTTTAAATAATTATTTATTTAATTAATTTTTAAAGTTAATTAATTTAAATAAAAACGTTTGTAAGGCTGGAACCTTTGTGATGCATGGAGAAGTCGACACATAACTACAAAGCCCCATCGTACTGGCTGCAAAGTGACACGCGTGTTGAAGTGAGTGGTGTAAAATGCAAGCCGCAAATTAGTGAGCTGCACTGCTGCTACACCAAAAACGTGCTTTAATTAAAAAGTTCACATGCTGTAAAATAAATTTCGGCTGATAGCAACCCTGCTGACTACACTTGTCCCGTTTTGCTCCAGACCTTATCAATTTGCAATGACAACCAATAGAATGCTCCCAAATATATTCTATCCAAATTTTAAATAAAAATAAACTAATATTATCTGCCAAAAAATAAAAAATTAATTAATTAATATTTTAATCTCTTAAAATATTTTCCTAGTAAAAATTCAATGCTAAAAATGAAATTATATTGTAATATATATATAATCATCTATAAAATTATATAGTAAACTTTGTAGTTAGTTCATATAATTTTTTATATGCAATTTAATAATATAATCCAATAAACTAACAATTTTTAATTAAATTTTAACTCTTCCTAATATTTCTTTTTCATTTATTCGTAGTATATAGTATAGCATATAGACAAGTGGAACTGCCTCCACCTAAAAAAGGAATATGCCCATCAAGCTAGATCAGAAAATGTGTATGTTTCACATGTATCAAAAGAAAGGACGTTTATTCGAAAATTAAAAAAAAAAAAATGAGAAAACGTTTAAGAAATTATGGATAATTGGGTCACTACTGAAATTCAATTTTGTTATAATATTTATAACCAAAAAACATAGGCCACTTAATATATAATATATAATTTTAAATTTTAATTTAAAATTTAAAATTTTAAAAAAATTTGAACCAAATGATGTCCACTATTTTTATGAAGTGATAACATATATACATAAAATATAAACTATATATATTTTTAACATTTTATTTAAACATAAAAACCGTACGCTGCCCCACATGTCAGTCCTTCTCATGGATGTTTTTGACTACCCGTTTAAATGCTGGGTAGCAAATGTAAAGAAAATTTCTTAACAGAAGTACCAACTAGGCTTTAATGCAACTGTAGAAGACAGCCGGTCGGTGAGGAAAAAGACAAAATTTATCGGTCCCATCAAATATCCAACATTTTTTTATGTGAAATATCTGGCACACATGTTATTAACGATTAATTTTATTATAGTTAAAAAGTCATATGTTTTAAAAAGGATATTCAAAATATAGGGTGTTCATAGATATATATAAAATAAAATATATAGCGTGTAATTATTGATATAAATTATTAATTTAAACTATTTTAAATAAGTAATTATATTTTGAATGAACATAATTTATTATTTTGTATTTATTATTAGTAATGATCTATTTATATTTTATTTTATAAAACTTAATTATAGATCAAAAATTCAAATTCTTCTTGGGTAGGCTGATTCAAAGGCCAACTAATCACTTCGTAATATTTTGCACAGGAAAAATCTGGAGAGATATTCTTTGAAGAATAATGTGAGATCGAAGAAATATGTTCAATTTTAGTATTTAAATATATTTAATTAACATTCAACACATCTTGAAAATCCATGCAAAGTATTATCACTGGTCATGATTTATTATTTTACAGTGGCCTAAGTCATTCCAATGCATTTGCTTTTGTCAACTTTTATGATAAAAATTAAAAAAAAAAGAACATAAAAAGACATATTTAGATACTTTAAATTTTGAGCTTTATAATTTCTTATATTATAGAATAAATTCTGTGTAATAGAGAGCAAAAATATTTAACCACGTTACATTATGTTGTACTAGTAATTTACCGCATTTTTTTTAATAATAATATTTTTATAATTATTTATCCACAATATATGTACAATTTTATCCAAATAAACGTATATACGTATTTTGTTCAGTCACCTATACTTTACTATGGTTTGTTTCCAACTTTACTTCTTTCACTGTCTGGACCTTTTACGGAAATCAAAGCATAAGAATTAAAATTGAAGAAATCATTGAATATTATAAAATTGTATTCAATAGCAAAAATTTTACATTAAAAAAATCTGGATTTGTTTGTCCATCCAAGTCGTTTCAACCGAACCAATGATTTATAATTATTTTGATAGAATTTTATATTTTATGTAAATTTACATATATTAATAGACTTAATTTTTAATAAAATTTAAATTAATATTAATTAATAATATTAAACTTATTTTGTTAATTAACTAAGTGTTATTAGATTTTTGTTAATAAACTTTTTTTGTGTTAGCTTTAATATATAAGTTAACATAACTTTTACCTGACAAAGATTAAGTCTGTATTTTTAATTTATTATGTGATATTAATTTTTTATTAATTTAATATATTATTTTTATCATAACACATAATAGATAAGAAGAATAAAAATTCTCTCCTAAATTTTACATCTCTATGAATCTTTTAACTATGAATTTTACTCCTTCAAGTATGCTGTTCTATGTTTCTTTCTGATAATATGTGTGCTTAGAATGATTTATTGTATTGTTTTATGTATAAATTTATGATGTCTATGTTAAAATAAATTAGTTATATTATTAATTAAATATTTGCATTAAAATTGTAATGGATGACTATTAATTAAAAGCTAATTACCAACTAATTATTCAATTACAATTAATGAGAACGTTAAATCCGCATAGTCCAATAAGTTAAATTTTATTTGATTACTTAATTTCTCTCAATTTATTATTTTTATATATTTATTTTCACTAATTTACTAAATTTTTATCAATCAATTAACTAAATAGTTGAGACTTTTACTCTAAATTAGTGTTCCTATGCACGTTTTATGAATATAAGGAGAGACTTATGTGTTGATTAATCCTAAATTCTGGAACGAGCAATGCTATTCATCCATTTTTAAACTTACACATTTTCTACGTTTTGCTAAAATTTTTTATCTTCGTCATTGATTTCATTTTGCTTTTTTAATCTTGCGCTTTGAGATTCACCCACGTCTCACGACGTGGGTGAATTGTAGTTCTACCAACGTAGAATAAGCATTTCCGTTCTGGAACCGTTTCTTTGAGGTGGATGTTGAGGAATGGGTTTCTTTTAACCTTAATAACCCTCACATGGGAAGGCAGATTGAGCTGAATTGGAGCACGGTGTTTGGTGTAACGATTTATCATGTCTGGGGGAATCGTACTGATGTGGTGTTCAAGGGAATTGACGCTACAGAACAAGACCCGTGGATGAGAATTCTAATCACCTCCAAAGAAATTGAAAAAGCAAAAAATTATCATGCAATGTCGTATAAAAATCATATGCGGGGGGAGAATTGTGAGAGAACTTGGCTGGAACCCCAGAGGGGTTGGAAGAAAATGAATGTAGATGGTTCTTGGAACCCCGAATCTAATATGGCTACCTGTGGAGGAGCATTGAGGGATATGATAATGGTAGGTTTCTGTTGGAATTTTGTAAAACGATTGGGCAGTGCTCAATTTTGGAAGAGGAGCTTTGGGCTATTTTTTAAAGGTTTGCAGGCACCATGGGAAGATGGGATCAAAAATCTGCATCCGGAATCCGACTCTCAGTAGCAATTAATTTAATTAATGGAAGTTCAGAGCAGAATTTACAGGTTAAACAACTGGTGGATATTATTAAGGGATGGTTATCTAAGGAGTGGCAGGTGACTATAAACTTTGTCCAACGAAATATGATTCGAGCAGCGCATTACATGGCCAAGAAGGGATATTCTCAGGATACAACGTACAAATTCTTTAGGGAGGCCCCTCAGGAGATGATCCAGATTTTGAAGAAGACATTAAAGGAGCTAAGGCTCCTGAAGTCATTGATGTAACTAGTGCTTAATGTTTTTGTTTGTCTTCTTCTGTTGTGTCGAAAAAAGTGACATAAAATTGTTAATTCCAATACCCCCTATCTGATTTTCGTTTTAGACCCGGGTTTTTCTACGCGCCCCTGTTCTCCCTTACATTTTGCCCGTTTTCTCACCTGCTTTCTCTTAATTTCATTTTGCACTACATATTATTGAAGTACGTCTTTCTCATTTGACTGATCACTTCTCACTAAAATGCTTTAATATTGACTGTTAATTTTAAAATATTTTAAAACAATTAAAGTTTCTTACATGCCCAATTTTTACGCTTATATTGTAATTTTTTTTTTAATTTATACAATTCTTTACATTTTCCTTAAATTAGTTTCCTTAGATAAGCCGAAT
Organism: Dicorynia guianensis; assembly: GCA_037013595.1. Taxonomy (NCBI): domain Eukaryota; kingdom Viridiplantae; phylum Streptophyta; class Magnoliopsida; order Fabales; family Fabaceae; genus Dicorynia; species Dicorynia guianensis. The sequence continues at coordinate 27,593,886 of JASUAB010000012.1, read as the reverse complement.
TGTGAATTACATCTATTTATTGGTAAAATTTTTTTAAAATTATTTTTTTATTGCTTATGAATTACTTTGCATTTTCTATATTGATATGGCACTATATTGTCACACTCCGTAATTATGCTATTTTTTTAATTTTAACTTAATATACATGAAAAAGATTATTGTTAAAATTATTTGGTTTAGATTATACTATGTCAAGTTTATTAAAGATTATATTTGTAAGTTTATATCTTTTATAAATTGAATAACTTCAAAAAAATAATAATGCAAAACATTTGTGTTTGATTTTTTTATAAAAAATATTTGACTATATATATTTCATACCTAATTTGTGTTCAAATACCACCACTATTTGATTCATTAAATAACTTTATATTCTAACATGACCTAAAATGATTAAAGATTTCTTACTTTCATAATTTTAATTGTATAAACTAACTATATTATAATTGATATAATTCTTTGCTTTTTTATAAGTTGGTTTTATTCATACAAGCTGCAATTGAAAAAAATTGTGAATCATATTTATTTTGTGGGTAAGAATTTTTGTAGTTAACTTTTTTCCATATGAGTTCATTTGCATTTTCTATTGATGTAACACTATATTGTCACACTCTGTACTTTTTTTTATATGTTTAGCGCAATATATATGAAAAATTAATTTTAAAATTATTTCCTTTCATATTAAAATTATCCATGGTCATTAGTGATTATAATTGTAAGATTTATATTTTTTGTGAATTGAATAAATTCAAAGAAACAGTTATTCAAAATTGACATTAAAAATTGATTTGACTATATTTAATAATTAATTTGTGTTCAAATATCACTAATATTTAGTTTATGAAATAGATTCATGTTTGAACATGGTTTAGAATGATTATGGCTTCGTGTACCAAAAGAAAAGGATTAAGCTTTCTTACATTTCTAATTTTATGTATACATTGTAAGTTTATTTTAATTGATATAAGTCTTTGCTTTTTTCTTAAATTGGTTTTATTCAAATAAGTTGTAACTAGAAGAATTATCAATAACATTTATTTTGGTAGTAATAATTTTTTGAAATTAATTTTTTCACTTTTTAATAAATTTGCATTGTTATTGATATGACATTATATTATCAAAGTTTGTAATTGCATTATTTTTACTTTCAACGGAGGATAGATAAAAAGTCATTTAAAAAATTTTTGATTTGGATTAAAATTATTCATGGTCATTAATGATTATATTGGTAAATTTTTTGATTTGGATTAAAATTGTTCATGGTCATTAATGATTATATTTGTAAATATCCATGGTCATTATTTTTTGATTAATATCTTATCTTTAAAATAAAAAAATTCTATGCAAAATATTTTGATATATAAATATTATATAAATAAAAAATTTATTACTATAACCAATTTTACCAGCCCTCATTATTTTAGGTTAAATCGGATCCCCTATTTTAGCTCGAGAATCACGTGCTTTTTTCCTTATTGTCTCCTTCTCCTAGGCTTTTAATGGTCTGTGGCCGTCTTTACATACACCAGCCAACTACACATGTGTGTGTGTGTATATATATATATATATATATATATATATATATATATATATATATATGCATGCCTCTAGTGGCTCCTCTCTCTGCAGCGAACTTGCCACTCTCACTAAAATCCCGGCCTGAAGAAAACTTCCACTCGAGAGCAGCCATGTTCGCCTTCTCTGTGCTTTTCATCTGTCTGGGGTTTCTCTTACTCTCCTTTTTCTTCTCGTTCATTTTACTGTATCAATCCATTATTATTAAGCCCAAATATCCAACATTATTCCCTACCACCCATGGTGGCCCTCCTTCGTATCCAATAATTGGATGCCTTATCTCTTTCTATCGAAATCGCCGTCGTCTTCTACATTGGTACACTGAACTCTTATCCAAGTCCCCAGGTCAAACCATCGTCGTGCGTCGCCTCGGCGCTCGGCGAACCATCGTAACTGCCAACCCTTCTAACGTAGAGTACATCCTCAAGACCAATTTCCACAACTTCCCAAAAGGCAAACCCTTCACCGAAATCCTGGGTGACCTTCTTGGCTATGGCATATTCAACGTGGATGGCGAGTTATGGTACTCACAACGCAAACTGGCGAGCCACGAGTTCAGCACCAAGTCCCTGAAAGAGTTCATCGTCAAGACACTTGAAGAAGAAGTCCAACAAAGGCTCATCCCGCTGCTTGAATCCGCTTCCATTACCAACCAAGTTGTGGATCTGCAAGAGATTCTAACGAGGTTCACGTTTGACACAGTGTGCAAAGTGTCATTAGGGATTGACCCTTGTTGCTTAGACCTATCGAAACCAGTGCCGCCTCTCGTGATGGCTTTTGACAGTGCCTCAGAGATCAGTGCCATGCGTGCAGCAGCGCCAGTTTTTATACTTTGGAAGATTAAACGCGCGCTCAATATTGGCTCTGAGAAGTCACTCAAAGAAGCTGTAAAGCTTGTGCATGAATCAGTCCATGAGATCATCAAAACCAAGAAGAAGACAATAAATGGTGAGAGAATCATGGATGGGGACTTGCTGACACGGTTTCTGAAAGCAACAGGGCATGATGAAGTAGTAGTTAGAGATTTTGTTATCAGTTTCATTATGGCGGGGCGAGACACAACCTCAGCAGCTATGACATGGCTCTTATGGTTGCTTTCTTTGCATCCAAACAAAGAGCAAATGATAGTGCAGGAAGTGAAATCAGTGTTTGCAGCAAATGGTGGTGGAGACGATGAGTTGAATCTGAGACCGTTTGATTACGAAGGTTTAAAAGAAATGAGGTTCTTGAAGGCATGCTTGTGCGAATCCATGCGACTGTACCCGCCGGTGGCATGGGACTCGAAGCACGCCATCTCCGACGACGTGTTGCCCGACGGGACGGTGGTGGGAAGAGGGGATAGGATAACCTATTTTCCATATGGGATGGGGCGGATGGAGGAGTTGTGGGGGAAGGATTGCTATGAGTTTAAACCGGACCGGTGGTTCAACGGACTGGGTGAGGAAGACAATGGGACTTTCAAGCACATAAGCCCTTACAAGTTTCCAGTTTTTCAGGCTGGTCCGAGAGTGTGCCTTGGGAAGGAGATGGCTTTCATACAGATGGAGTATGTGGTTGCTTCAATTCTGAGCCGGTTTCAGATAAAACCGATAGGGATGGACCACCCGGTTTTCGTTCCTCTCTTAACGGCGCACATGGCTGGTGGGTTCAAAGTAAAGGTCCTCAAGAAAACTGGAAAATGACAAAGAGACCCATGGTCGGTGCATAGAATGACAAACCGCTTTCCAATTTATATGAATTCTGTGCAAGTGTGTTTTTTTTCCTTTTATGGGTTCCTTTTGTTATTTCCTGCACTAAATACAAATGCCCATAGAGACATGATCCAATATTATGCAAAGTTTTTTTTTTTAATCTCAATGAACAGTTGTATATTAATGCTTTTCTTTATTTTATTTTTTTATATATTCTTTATTCTTTGGATAAGAGTGGTGAGAGCATATTCACAAATTGTTTCAAAATAATTTAAAAAAATAATCAATTTTTATTATATAATCATTTTATAAGTCATATAAATTAATGTTTATAAAATTTAATATATTAAATTTGTTAAGTTATATGTAAAATTTAATCAAATTAATGACTTAAAATTTTTTAAATAGGCATTTTTATATAAAATTTAATTTTTAAAAATAAAAGTACCATAAGGATTATGATGCCATCAATTGTGCACAAAATCACGTGAAAATTATTTGAAAGTTCGTTGACGCCGCTAGGCGATGGTGGAAACATGAAAGGACAGGTTTCGCTCATCCCAAATTTGTTCCATTTTTGTCAGTGTCACGACAGCGTCTAAACCTAACAATATTGCATGATAAGCGTGTTGCACAATTCTATGTACCATATGCACTAGAAAAATATTATTCTTATTTTCTTATTTTATATTTTTATATTTAAATAATATAATATATTAATTAGTTTAATAATATCTTAAAATATAAAATTTAATAAAAATTAATCAATTAAACATAAAATTATAAAAATAACTGAGCTCTATGCATCATACCGTGGACTCCAAATCAAATTCTTTTATATAATTAAATTTATATTATAAAAAATAATTAAATGCATCTAAATAATTAAATTTGTGATATTTCAAATTTAATAATTTTCAATCAAAATAACAAATTCGCAACTAATCTAAATCAAATAAGAAATATTAATTTGGTACATTTTTATCAAACCAAATTCAATACAATTAATTTACTAAGTGAAATTTAATTAGCATGATTTAATGTGCTTAACTATATAATTAATTTAAAAATTATTGAATGATACCACGTCTAAATTAAAAAAGAGACATTAAATATGATATTTCAAATATCATAATATCTAATCAAAATTTATAATAACTATGTAATTAAATATGATGTTTCAAATTTGATAATATCAATCAAAATTATATATCAACAACCAACCTAAGTTATATAAGAAATATTAAATTATTTAATTTTATTCAAATAAAATTAAATGTGATTAATTTTCATGTAAAATTTAATTAGCATAATTTAATGTGCTTAAATACATAATTAATTTGAATTTTATTTAATGATATCACATCTAAATGAAATAAGACATTAAATATAATATTTCAAATTTCATAATATCTAATCAAAATGTATACTAATCACATCATTAAATATGATATTTTAAATTTAATAATACTCAATTAAAATTACATACCAGTAACTAATCTAAATCAAATAAGAAACACTAAATTAGTAACTTTTTATTCAAATAAAATTAAATACAATTAATTCACCATGTGAGATTTAATTAGTATGATTTAATGTACTTAACTACATAATTAATAACTTTTATTGAATAAAAGCACAACCAAATACATTAATATGATATTTCAAATTTAATAGAGTAAAATGCACAGAATCCCCCTGAACTTTAAGTCGATTTTAAAAAATCCTCCTAAACTTTAAAAATTTTCAAATGACCCTCTTGAACTATGAAAAATTTGTAAAATACCCTATTCCGTCAAGTTTTCCTTTAAAATTTGGATGTTTTTTGATCAATTTTCACTTTGACCTGATAAAAAGACAAAAATATCTTTCAAATGCACATAAATTTTCAAATCTGGCAAAATGCAAAAAAAAAAAACCTAATATAGATTTGTAATTTAGGGTTTAGGGTTTAGGAATTTAGGGTTTAGGGTTTAGAGATTTAGGATTTAGGATTTATGAATTTAGGGTTCAGGGTTTAAAATTTAAGATTTAGGGTTTAGGACTTAGGTTTTAAGATTTAGGGTTTAGGGCTTAGGATTTAGGGTTTAAAGTTTTAGGATTTAGGATTTAAGGTTTTAGAGTTTAGGGTTTAGGATTTAGAGTTTTAGGATTTTAGGGTTTAGGGTTTAGGATTTTAGGGTTAGGATTTAGAATTTAGGGTTTAGGCTTTAGGATTTAGGGTTAAGGTTCAATGTTAAAACTCTAAAATTTTACTATTTACAGCATTCAATTTCTCAACTTTACAATGAAGGTCATTTTCGTTATTTTCTTAAATTTTGATGGAAAACCTAACGGAAGGGGTTTCTTACAAATTTTTCATAATTCAAAAGGGTCATTTGAAAATTTTTAAAGTTTAGGAGAGTTTTTTAAAATCAACCTAAAGTTTAGGGGGGTTCTATGCATTTTAGCCAATTTAATATTATCCAATTAAAACTTATAATAACTACAAAATTAGATATGATATTTGAAATTTAATATTATTCAATTGAAATTAAACAACAATAACTAGCCTAAATAAAATAAGAAACATTAATTTGGTAAAATTTTATCAAAATTAAATTAAATGAAATTAATTTACCATATGAAATGTAATTACCATGATTTAATGTTCCTAACTATATAATTAATAATTTTTATTGAATGATACCATGTCTAAATCAAATAAGAGACATTAAATATGATATTTCAAATTCAATATTATCCAATCAACATTAAATATTAGTAATGAACCTAAATCACATAAGAATCATTAAATTGGTAAATGTTTATTCAAATCAAATTAAATACAATTAATTTACCATGTGAAATTTAATTAGCATGATTTAATGTACTTAACTTTATGATTAATTTAAATTTTATTGAACAATACAACATCTAAAAGACATTAGAGATATTAAATATGATGCTTCAAATTTTATAATATCAAATTAAAATTTATAAGAAATAGATAATTAAACATGATATTTCAAATTTAGTAATATTCAATCAAATATATACATATATATATATATATATATATATATATATATCAGTAACTAATATAACTTAAATAAGAAACACTAAATTGGTAAATATTGATATAAGAGACAATCAAATGTATCACAGCTCAAAAGAGGATACAAATATAAGAGACTCTAATATAAGCGGGTATAAAGATAAATATTGTGAAGAACAAAAAAATATGAGTCGTGTGGTGAGAATGTGATCATATGAGACTTTCAGTTTCTTAAATTTAGAAAACAATATTATTTCTACATAAAACTATTTCAAATTGCTTTTGGGTATAGTTCAAAAAAGAGAAGCACAAAAGACAAGACTAATCATCTGGTTTATTGAAATATTTGAAAAAAGTATAAAATGTAGATAATCCATCAAACCTTGTACATAAAAGTGATATTCCTGTTAGTCATAATGAGTTGTTTATGTGGCCATGAACTTGAATTGTAGTTAATATTCCCTCTATAGTTAAGGTACTACTTTCGCATAGATACTTACCACATTATTATAGTGTTTTAACCTTTGGATTTTGGCTGGCTATCATGTTTCTTCATGATTTTTTCTCTTAATCTTTTGAATCTTTCTTTATCTATTCAATTCAAAATTAGGTTATAGTTCCTAGCAGAATAATATGACAACCTCTATGAAGTGTTATTAATTAATCTGGTGAAGAAAGTTTCTACTGAATATCACATACATAATTTATACTATTTTAATGATATTTGTGTCTTTGCGGACAACATCTTATAAACATTAAACTAAATCCAGTATTTTATTGAAATAGCTTTTTGACATAATTTAAATGTTTTAAAATTTTTGGCCCATATTTATGTATGCGGTAGAGATGTGGGAAGTTTACTGATATTAGCTCACAAAAGAAACCAACATTGAAGTCATAATAATTGTCCAAATGTGGCAATAAGTCAGGTTAAATTCTTAAAGGATCTTTCGGTTGGATTGTTTTCCCTCAACATTACTTATATTTGGCATAAGTAGTATATAACTCAAATAAGTCTTGAAGTATTGATCTTTTGTTGTTCTCTTTTTGGTCTTTCTAACTAATCTGCATAAAGCTAACTTTCATGACCTGGGAGGTAAGAGATTTCGTTTTTTTGACACCCAAGTCTTCTTTTATTTGGCAGTGGCACTTTAATGGCAAAAGCTCGATCTTTTATATATATATATATATATATATATATATATACACACACACACACACACACATATATATATATATATATATAATATTTTATATATTGCTGTTGGAATTTCAGTTTGTCAGGAGGGTTAGAGAACAAAGTTTATTCATAGAGTTGAAGTTCTTAATCTTGCTAATCGTAGCTTGTCTTTATCACAATGGATTTTTTTTCCCATTTAGATAATGCTTGGGATGGAAAAGTTTAAAATTATATTTTCCACTTTCCTTCTTCTGGCAACCTTTTAGGAAGCAATTTCAGGTGAACACTAACCCTTCTCAAAAGTTGGCATTTATAAGACTATATTTGCTCTTGATGAACATGCTTATATCAAAGCCACTTCTAACGCCCTTGGATCAGAGGTCAACCTTAGTTGGACAATACTAGCACATTTGTATTTTCTGTTTGAATGTTGAGATTTTAAAAATCACTCTTCACATATATAATCTCTATCTACCATAGTTCCAGCCTTTGACTTTTTGGCAAAATTCCTATAAAACCAGGTTTTGGAAGAAGAAGCTATTGCAAGACTTTCTAATTCGTTGTTTCAGGGGCAAAAATAGAATGGGTAAGACTGGAATACAGTAATCCGAAACCATTAATTGATGATTGGATTGGTGTATTTTCTCTTGCAAATTTTAGGTGGGCTAAATATCATGATCGTATTCAGCAATAGTTAGAGATAACAAATCGAAAGTTTTGCCTTGTAAATTGGAATTTCTACACCTATCAAGGTTCGTTTGGCAGAAAGCGTTCAGCTTTCCTTTGTTTAGACGCAAGAAAAGGGTTTAAGTTTTAAAAGTTAAATTTTAAACCTTTTTTTTTTCTTTTCAGTATCAATAGACAAATTACTCCAGTCATCACTAAAAAAATATGGGAAAAGGTTTGTTGAAGCTTTAGTTAATTAATCAAAGAACAAACTTCTCATTTGCTCTGTTCATATGTTGCTTATCAAATGTATGATTATAAATTGTGGCCCATGACTTTTCTTCTTTATGTAGTGCACTTGCATCATTTGAGAGCTATTTCTACTATTATAAGGGGAGAAACTGTAGTCCTAATGCGTCTTCTTTCTTATCAGGGATAGCAAAGTTATCCTTTTCCTTACTGGAAAAGGATCGTTACAAGGAATCATAGAATAGGTTACCATCTATAGTTGAGGGGGGTCTTTGGAAACAACCAGGCTTGGAGGACGATCCTAATTTTTGTTCATCATGCTCTATTCTTTTTGGAGTGTTTGAACAAGGATGGGGGGAGGGTTTGTCTGTATAAACACCTTCAATATTCTTGGGTTTATTCTTTTACTTGGTTTGCCAGGATTGTATTTGTTTTTCAAAGAAACTTCATATCTTTTATGCTGACAAAATTCACTAATATTTTACTTTACATATACTAAGGTTGAATTTTGTGATATGTGTGATGGAACAATGCAAATATTTACATTTCTTAACCCAAACAAATTTTTTGCCAAACTTAATAGATGAATATAAATAACTTCTATATTAACTAAGTAATTTAAAATATAAAATTTACATTTTATAATATATTTTGTTGATTATACAATATTGATTAACCCCATGCATCACAATTATATGTTGCAAAATTACTTAATCTGTCTCATATTACAGTTTATTTTTTAAGACGTAGCTTTAGTTATGGACAATTATATAGTGTATTCTCACAGGTTAAAAGTAAGATGGAATTGAAAGTTCTAATTTTTTATGAAAGTGACAAATTACAAATACTACAACAAGTATAATTTTTATAGTGGTTTTTTAGATATTAACATAGTCTATTAAATCTTGTCACATATTTCTATGTCAAGTGTATTTCTTTTACACCTAGGAGATTGAAATGGAAAGATAAGTGAAGTCATCAGGTGCAACAGCTTCTTGATCTTTTTAATGTACATTCTTGGCTATTGTTTTAGTTTTTCCTCAAGATCTTGGCTTTGCATATTCATTTGGTAATGGTTAGAGAGGCAGGGTTTCTTTCATGTTTGGGACATAAGTTTGCTTGTTGGTCACTAGAGGTTTACCAATTTTTTCTTTCACGCTTTAATAAGTGAAAACTTTCCTTTTTTTAAAAATAAATATGGTTAAAATGCACAGAACCCCCCTGAACTTTAAGTCAATTTTAAAAAATTCTCCTGAACTTTAAAAATTTTCAAATGACCCTCTTAAACTATGAAAAATTTGCAAGAAACCCTTTCGGTCAAGTTTTCTGTCAAAATTTAAGAAAATGATGAAAATGACCTTCATTGTAAAGTTGAGAAATTGAAGGCTGTGAATAGTAAAATTTTGGAGTTTTAACATTGAACCTTAACCCTAAACCCTAAAGCCTAAACCCTAAATTCTAAATCCTAACCCTAAAATCCTAAACCCTAAATCCTAAAACTCTAAACCCTAAATCCTAAAATCCTAAAACTCTAAACCCTAAACCCTAAATCCTAAAACCCTAAATCCTAAATCCTAAAACTTTAAACCCTAAACCCTAAGCCCTAAACACTAAATCTTAAACCCTAAGCCCTAAATCTTAAATTTTAAACCCTAAACCCTAAACTCATAAATCCTAAATCCTAAACTCTAAACCCTAAATCCTAAACTCTAAATCCCTAAACCCTAAACCCTAAATTCCTAAACCCTAAATTACAAATCTACATTAGGTTTTTTTTTTTTTGCATTTTATGGCAAATTTGAAAATTTATGTGCATTTGAAGGGTATTTTTGTCTTTTTATCAGGTCAAAGTGGAAGTTGACCAAAAAACTTCCAAATTTTAACGGAAAACTTGACGGAATGGGGTATTTTGCAAATTTTTCATAGTTCAAGAAGGTTACTTGAAAATTTTTAAAATTTAGAAGAGTTTTTTAAAATCGACCTAAAGTTCAGAGGGGTTCTATATATTTTAGCCAATAAATATTGAACCCTTTTCACACTAAAAATCACTTTCACACCTTAGTTTATTAATTATTTTCACAAGTATCTCTTTAATCTTTAAATCTCATATTTTTATTCAAAACATATAAAATTTGATATTTATTTTTTAAAATGAACATAGATAAATTTACAGCTCTACCAATCTTTTACAATTAATAATTTGACATTGTTTTTTACATTCATAATGTTCCCTTTAAATATGAGTAGAATTGATTTTGGATATAATTAATTAAAAAACCTGTATAGAAAAATATGCAAGTCTACTTATGGAATTAAATGTAGGTTTTTTTTTTTTTTGGGAAAAATGGTATAAGTCATACATTTTTTATCGTTAAAATTATATGAAGTGTGCATAAGCTATACAAAGCAAACACAATATTATTTTTGTTTCTCTCCATGCACGGCACACGTACAACGCTAGTTATAGGAATAGCTATAATCTTTTGTTCTGCTTAATTATCGAACAATTCTCAACTCAATTTTCATAATTTTAAATTTAATTGAAAAAATAAAATATTCACATCTTCATGTATTTGACATTGATAATATACTGAAATACTCATTTAAATTCGTTGTAGTTAAAAGTTCAATATATCAATTTTATCTTTATTATATAAGGCTTTGAAGTTATAATTTATATATTAGCACTGTTAAAATATGTGAATTTTATAATTTTGAGTTGATAAACTAGAGCCACTTATCTATATATTACATTTCATATTTCGCACTTTATTTTATATTAATCTATTATATATACTTTTAATAAAATCAATTTATCCTCCTGTATTTTTAAAATTAAGAAAGTAACTCTCTCAATCTGTCTAAATTATTAATAGAATTGATGAAATTTATACAATATTGACCCATGTGCCTGACACGTGACCAATCTTCCCCTTCTCTGCCCTCCCTCTTCCCTTTTCATGTTCCAAAACTTACATAGCAAAATTTTTCTACCCTTATGTAGTATGGGACAAAAAACAAGACACACAATAATTTATATTCTCTGAAAAGGCAATATCATAACAAAGGACAATAACTAATTTTTTTTTTGGAACTAGATGGAAGTTTAAAATAGAAACAAGAAAACATTGCGGGGAAAATAGCTTAATCATATCACGTAGAGCCAAATAGCCACACCCATTAGGTGGGTCGTGCTTCATCATTCAGTCGCCTACCTCATTCGCTTCTCTAAAGCAATACAAAATATTCAGAAGCTAGTCTCGACGTTGAAGATCATGGGCATGAGCCACCAGAGGAGAGAGACGTTGAGATGGAGGACAACTGTTGAGGATGAGTTTAACTGCTACCAAAGAGCCCTCATCCACCAGTAGCTACTGAGCACCATATCTCCATGCACGTTAAATCCCAACCACAAAGCCCTAGAGTTCTATGACAAGAGCACTACCACTACCTTGCTTTTGTGCAAAACCGACTGGCAGCATGTCGTCAACACCTCAAAAATAAATTGCCTTATTGATCACTTGTAAGTAGATAGTATGAGTAAAAGTTGATTCCATAGAGAGCATAGTGAATTAGTTTCTAGTGTTCTCAAATCAAAACACATTAAAACAAGGGTGGTGAAGATTGATTAAATTGAATGAAAATTAAGTAAAGAAAACAGATAGCAAAAATTATAAGAAGAATAATAAAGACAACTTCAGTTCTAAGTTCAATCACTACTTGAAAAATTGCATTTTCTGATGGTTAAAATCTAGTTAGAAATAACAACAAAAAATAATTGAATCGGTGGCATTTTTGTCAAATACGCACAAAGATTTTACACATGGAAGGATTGGTGACAAAGGTGCCAATTTTTTTTTTACAACAAATCTTACCATCGGTAAGGCTGCCAATAAAATTATGTATTATTTTACCTACAGTTGCCGAGCTGGTAAAAATAAAATGATATTAATTAATGAGTTATCTCAAAGGTCAAATAACATATTACTGGTGGTAACACATGTCGTCCATATGCTAAGAGATTGATGCATGCGATTTCTTTTTATTAGGGCAAAAAACTATAGTGATATTAGTTTTGATACATTGGGGTATGGCGAAGTCTCATGCGATTTCTTTTTACCAAGGGTATTGACTGCTGGTAATAATAGAATTGTATAAGAATTGTTCTACATTGGGATAGCCAACTGGTCGCAATTCCTTTTTACTAGCGGTTTGCTGCTGGTAATATTGGATTCCATGCATGAATCACAACAACTGACACATCGGGACAGCTAATCATTTTGTTTTACCAACAATAATAAATCGTACATGAATCATTCTGCTTCGGGATAGCCAACTGGTTGGGATTTCTTTATATTGTTGGTTTTATTACAAGTATTATTGAAATCCATACATGAATCCCACTAATCAATGCATCGGGGGAGGCAAGCATTTTGTTTTACCAATGGCCTTACTGTCGATAATATTATAACCATTCATGAATAACAATGATTAATGCATTAGGCAACCAACATATAGCATAATCTTTTTGCCAATAGTCTAAGATGGCTATAAAGCATAAAAAAAATGTGCTATTGACAATGAAAAACAACTCCAAAATTTATTAACAACCAGTTTCAACCACCAGTGAAAAAAATTTGAAATTTTTTTATTTTACCGGTGTATAAAACCATCGATAAAGCACTTATATATATGAATTCGATCACTTCCCCTCACTCCCTTGCCCCCCTTTCTTTCTTTTCCTTTCTCTCCCTCCATCACTCCACTCCCATCCCTCACTGCTAGCAACTTTTGACTACTATGCATGACTCCAACGTGAGCTTCAATGACCATTCTCTCTCCCTCACTTCAGTAAGCCTCTCTTCTTCTCCCTCACTTCTAATTCTATATCTTTGTCTCATATGGCCCTCATTTATATCTTTATTGTCTCCTTTCCCTTGTGATTATGTGGTAGAAAATTTAATCAAATTGTTATGATTATAGAGTAGATGATTTATGATTTTAGAAGATATAAATTATTGCTACTGATTATAGAAATTGTATTAATTTTAGTCTGTTCTAATTTAAAAGTTGAATTGCACCTTATGCATTTGAATGCACACACCATTGCTTCTATATAATAGGGATTAATGAAAGTGTTAGAAATTGTTATATAGTAAATGTATTTTTGTCACTAATGAGGTGATTTCCCCAAAAGTGACCAAGAAATTTAAGGGGAAATGGTAGACAATATACCCATCATTTTTCTTTAAATTTCTTTGCCATTTTAGGGCAATTATTTTAATAGTAGCAATAATGCACTAATAGTATGAAAAATCTTTGATATTTTCATTAGTTCATATTATATTAAAGTAACGTCGTATAATCCGATATGTAGGGTGGCATGGTTATTTACTCTACCAATTTTTAATATAATTATTTGTTACTTTGTAAGTTTAAATGGACTTATAGAGGCGATAGAGATTTTTAGTCCTATAGATTTGTTCTTGCTTATCTCTTATGAAATAATTATTTCAACAATGTAATTATTTTAGGATCAACAAAAATGAATTTTGGAGATTAAAAATCTATATAACTTTCATAGGTCATTTTTAGAAAAAAAATTATATAAATATTTTTGGTGGTTTATGCCATCAATATATTAGACAGTTATTTTTATTGAGAGATATTTTCTACTAGTTCAATTCAAATGTGTTACATATTTTAATTTTATTAAATTTTATTGAGTGACTTATCCATTGATAAAATATATTTTTAATATTATTTTTTGGGATGATTTTAGTTGCCAATAAAAGTAAAGTGTTAGATGTTAATCAATAAAATAAATTAATTAATTTACCATCTACCATTTTTTGTGGGCCATTAATGGCCAGTAATATTGACTAATATTATTGGCAGACGTTGTTCAACCGTAAAATATTACTAATGTCGCTTTTATCGATTAATTAAAACTTGCCAGAAAAGCTATTAGAAATTGATTTTACAATCAAAATTTCTATTTCAATGGTGAGTATTGGCTACTAGAATTGAACAATTTTTTTAAGTGAATGTCGCTCTTATAGTTAATGGAAACAATCGAAGATAATGTTATTCTATCTTTTTATAAAATTATCAATCTTAGATAATAATAAGTTTTATCGCCCAAAATTTTCCCTAATTGTAACTAAAAAATTAAGTTTTTCACTAGCATCTAACTACTAGACAACCTAAAATAAGTTTTTTAGATTCAATGTAATAACAAATTTAAGAACAAAAATATTAAATTGATTTTAACAACAATCATATAAGTACAAATTATTTAACTTAGGATATGTTATTTATAATAATCAAAATGAAAACTTGTTCATAATTGCGACTACTATATGTTACTTAATGATTAGAATTAGGAATATTATGTATCACAATCTCTAAGCCTAACAAGAGTAAGATGGAAGACTGATTAGATGTTTGCGGTGCCTACCCTATATAAGTGTGGAGTCAATTTAGGGATTCCCTTAGTGGACACAAGGGGAGTGATTGAGCATGCACCTCTTATGTTTAGGAGACAAGTGGGTGGAATACAATTCATCCCAACAATGCATGGACTTGGCCTCTTGGATGTTTCCTTTGGGGAAGAATCTTCTACCGCTAAAACAAAAATTGCTTTGACTACATGGCAGAATGTTAGGTAAATAGAGGCATTTGGAAACAACAAAGTAGTCATTATGGAAGGATACCTTCATTGGCACAAAACATGGGGTAAGGGTCTTATGCACTTGACAATTCATGTACCTACACCACCTAGGCAAGATGAAGGTGTTCCCAAAGTTCAAGTAGAGTTAGAATCCAATGAGAAACAAGCTTATGAAAAGTTACAAGATGAATCTGAGCAAATGTGTGAGAATCTTGGAATCAAGGAAGCCAAATGGAAAAGAAAGACAACTATTGATGTAGAATGTGTAGTTGAGGAAAAGAATAGACTTGCTCGAAAGGAGATGGCTAAAATAAAGAAGATAGACCACAAAGAGTTTGGCAGATATAGAAAAATGTGCAAGTATTTTGAAAGTAGGTTGGAGAGGGCCAAGTAAAGGTACAAGAGTATTGAAAAAGACTTGGAAGATGCTCGTGACTCCTTGGATCAGAAGTGCTGAGACTTCAAAAAGAGAACCGGGAACTACAAGAAAAAAAAACTACCCATGTGAAGGCCATCCAAATGTTGAAGATTGAAAAGGACATAATGGCTGACCTTTTCGTATATGACCAATCTAGGCATGAAGAAGAACTTTAAGAATTGATGAGGCTGTTACAGGATTTTCAAGACATGTAAAAAAGAATGCGCAAGTTCTTAAAGAAGTAAACGTGGATCTTCGTCAAACTTTTGCACTTTAAGAAAAGGGACTGAGAAAAGAGATGATGCACAATATGGGCTTGATTGGATCCATCCTTAGATAATGTACAATTAATCTTGGAACAAAATTGTTTTGAAAGGATGTCTTGAGAGATCCATGAGCAGACGTGTTTGATCGCCCAATAAGCAAGGGATAGGGTGAAGAAAATCCTCGAGCTTTGAGGGAATGGATACCAACTATACTAGAGACGACATCTAGTGGCGGAGGTGTCTGAAGACCAAAATAATAGTGGTGGTAGTTGGTAGCTGATGGGAAGATATAGAGAATGGAAAAACTAAAAGAGGAAAAGTTCAATTTGGACTTAACATCTGCATCAACTGAGGGATTACCGACTGATTATTTTTCAATAAATAAATTATCATAGTTTTTTTGGTAAAATAATTAATGTAGCAACAAGAGAGCAAAGAACAGCATCCTAACTACCCTAGGCCAAGAGACACCAGCACCATCGTTCTTTAGCAGTTCATAAATATCAAAAGGGGACTGCACGTACTCTCGATACCCCACCAATAGCAGACCCAAGGAGGCCAACTTGTCAGCTACACGATTGCCCTCTCTATGGGTATGGCTCGCCTTCACCCTCGAGTCTTTCCTCATCAGGTCCCTGATCATGGATGCCATCGTTTTGTTTAAAATAAATACTAGCGATCAATCCTTTTTGAATTATGGAGCAACTACTTGTTAGTATATCGTTTAAATAAATAAAATGATGATGCTTTAGTTACTGATAGATAATTCATGTGAATGACAAAAGATAAATTTGTTTCAATTATTGACGAAAATGTCAACAATTAATTAGATGATACCAATTTTCCGCCATAAAACAAGTAAATTATTAAAAAAATGAACATAGATTCATATAAAGTTGAAATCATTGAGTGTAGTAAAAAATGAACAACCATCAACCATCACTGATACGAGTTGACTCAAGTGATAGATATTTAAATATTTTAAATAAGTTGTTTTAAATTTAATTTAAACTTTATATATAGAAAAAATTTACTTTAAGAAAAGTTTATCCGCAATAATGTCATTAATATTTTGAGAAGATTAATTTTTACTTATAAAAAATTTAGAGAACCATATATGCTTTAATCTTCTCAAAAGGTTGTCACTGGGCATTAAAAAAAAGAAAATGTACAACCGAGAGACGGTGGGTGATTTTGCAAACCGCTGGAATTTTTGATAGGTACGCATCAATTCCTTGTTATGTTATTATTATTTTTTTTGCCTTGTCCTTGAAGTGCCTTTTGGATCCGCTCATTGGTAAGTGACAAAGAGAGAATCTGAGTTGAAAGGCACCACATGGGACACGGGTTCGGCCTATCCTTGAAGTGGTTTGAATCGCTTGACTGATTTGGGTCAGAAAGTTGAAAACATGGGATGGACGGTGGACGAAGCGCATTTGGCTTCTACCATAGATGATAAAATTTATCAAATTTGAAAACGCCAGAAAACCTATTTTTCTTTTAGGTAAGGACGTATTTTTTTTCCTTAAATACAAGAAATGATGTGAAACTCAAAAGGAAGCAATGCTTTAAAAAGGAGTTTGGTATGAGAAATCTAAATTTATTATTCAAAATTAATTGTTCAAATAATTTAAATCTAAACACTGAACACACTGATAATTAATTAGTTAGTCTTGCATTTATTGAAACTTTTTTAATTATACTACCTGTGATCGACCTAAAAAAATAATATTTGTAACATAATACTATAATAGATAAATTAAATATTCAAAATTATGGAACATTAATTTTTTATTAAATGAATTTTTTATTGTTTAGCTATTAAACTCTAACTTTAATGTCTCCCAAAATCTACACCAATATATAACTTTTAAAATTGAGACAAAAATCCTCCATTAGACCACACACTAATATGTAACTGTTTAAAATATTATGTGAACAAATTTTCCATAATGTAAGAAAGTGCACTAGCGACTTACACTGTTTAATTGATTTGAAACCCTTGACCGATTAATTATAAAACCTATTATTTAGTCTTTTAGTATATTCTAATCATTTTAAATTTTCTAATTCTCATACTTAGATGACTAAGGTTAATTTGAGGGAAAAAGATAAAAAATTGTACTTCTTTTAGTCTTACAAGAGGAAAAAATTATTTAAAATTGTGTTAGTTATTTGTGCCTTCTTACATTTATTTAACCTATTTCAATATTTGAGTATAATAATTATATTTTTAATAGATATTGTAAAATGCCTTTACTCACTAAAGTTTGCAGGTGATCTGCCTCTGAACATGAGATTAAATTTTTTGCATGTTGGAACAAATATAAAAATAATAAGAAATAAATAAAACTAATTAACATAATTATACTATAAATCCTTTTCTATTCATCCAACTTTCCTCTATCTTTTTCGCTTTTAACTTAATAATAAAGAAATGTATTAAAAAATTAATTATTGTATCAAGTAGTTAATAAAAAGAATAAATACAAAAAAAATCATAAATAGAGCTTAATTTGTAAAATTTAATTTTTTAGCAAACTTTTTACAAATATTTTTAGTGTAGATTATTAATATTATATTAAATACCTAATAAAGTAGCAAAACATTAAGAATATCACATTGTCTAATTTTTAAAATTTTTAATATATAATATGAAATAACATTTAGTATAATAAGAGTGGATAGAATATGTTCAGAAAGCAGAGTTTTTCTTTAAAAATATAATTTTTTAATTAAGATAATTGATGTTATATTTAATAATTAACAAAATATTAATTAAATGTTAAAAATTTTAAAAATTTTAATTTTTTCTAATAGGATATATCATTTATAATAAGGATTAAAACAATCATTTTGAGTTTAATTTTTAATAAAAATATTGTTTAAATTTTAAGATGATGTGAATTTATGAAAAAAAAAAAAGAATAGTGTTTTGATAAATTAGACTTGTGAAAAGGGTATTTTAATCCCAAATGTTTCTACCATTTTCTTATTATTTAAATTTTAAGACAATGTGAATTTATAATAAAATAGTGTTTTGGTAAACAAGACTTTTGAAAGGGATATTTTGGTCTAAAATTTTTTGTTATTTTTACTTTTATATATTTTTACTTTGATTATAGCATAGATATAGATTAGGGCTAAGAAAAGTGAAGGAAAAATTGCAAATATGATAATAAAAATAAATATGATAAAATGCTATCTCTTCAACTTACCAGAAGGATTTCACCTAGATATTAATATTGTCCCACCCAAATCATATAGCTATGTTATTTTGTAGTTATTTCTTTTAACAGTGCTACTTTATAGATTTCCAAACTCATGAGAAGGTAAGAGAGAACTACTTACATAAAATTTTGTCACCTGCTTTGAAGGGCTCTATGATGAGAAAGTATCATTTGTATAAAAACTTTTGTCTTAGTGCACCTATTTGTAATAAAAATTGTGTAATATCTAATAAATCATTTTTAAGAATAAATAAATGCATTCAAGTAAATTTATATTCATATCAATTACTTGATTAATTTTTGTCAATTATAAATTTATTATAATTGTACCAAAATAATCCGATGCAATCACACCTAATTATTTATTTATTATAATTGATTATGAGTGAATATAATTGACTTGACCTATCCCTTTAAAATGCTTAAATGTGTTTGATTATAATTAAATTTATAAAATAATAACTATTTTTATTTATAATTATTATAATTAATTATGTTTGATTTGACAACTCCTTTTCCATATCAAAATTAAGCCAATATGGACCAATAAATCATAATTACCTATTTATTTCCTATTCTATCTCATGTTCCTTGATTAGCAAACCCTGATACATCACATGTATATATAAACCATTGGACAATGTCAAAGAAAGTACTGCGAATTCTCATATCCTGCTTCTATTTCCTCTTCTTTGGCATAGATTGTTCGATGGCTTTATCTCACGAAGATCCCAAAGCATACTGATGGCAGAGTTATAGACAGAGAGTCTCATAGAGCGATATAATCATAGAGTCATAGCTAGAGCGATGTGTGTAAACACTAAACCCTAATTGGTTGTCGTCTATTTATTGTTATTCAATCATATTAATTAGTTCTAACACAAGCTATATATAGTCATCCTTATATGAAGTCTAACTTGGACTTTCTATTGTTTTGCCTGAGGCTTACGCGTAGTGTTGTTGCGATAAATGATTTAGTGAGTTCTTTATGTTTATATGCTATTTATTTGTAGTTATTATTTAATATTTTGATTGCCGAATCATCCTTTACCAAATTTGAATATTATTTTTCCTATTTATTGACGTACATTTATTTGGATGATAGTTACAAGGAGTGAAGGATTGAAATATTGAAAGCAAAGGTCATAAAAGGAAAGTAAAATTTTAGTGGGATTAGAAGAAATTCTGCAGAGAAAATAAATTGCAAGCGGAGAATGAGTTTGCACTCAAAATTATGAACGCAGAACTGAGGGATATATTTGTTCATTTTGAATGATTTTTATCTTCGATTTATATGGTTTTCTAAATTTATGTTAGTACTTTTTTCTTGGGAAGTGAGACTTTTGATTATTAAGTTAGTTTACCATTTTACACAACAAGAAATTTACTGATTACCAGGAGATGTAAATGGCTCAGTTTACTTAAGAATTGACTGTCAGTAAAAATTAAAAAAAAATTTAATGAAATTCTTGAATTTTACCAATGAATTTTAATATCCATCAATAAATTTGACACAATATGAAAGGCACAAAGCCATGCACATTGAATTTATCGATGGATATTGAAGTCGATCAGTATAATTAAGGACTTTTATCAATGGGTACTGAAATCCATCAGTAAATTTGTGAGACAGCTGCAATTAAAATGATTTGACTACAATAGAGTTCTGCTGCAGTAGGGTAGGATTACTGATAGATTCAGTCCATCGATAATCTCTTATTTTAAAAAGAAAGGTAATTCGCAGCAGAGAACCAAAGAGATTCTCTGCTGCAAATTGGATTACCAACGGACAATCTCATCGATAATTCTTTCTTAAGAAAATTTACTATTTAGGAAGTAAAATTTAAATTTTTTGAAAGATTTTACTATTATCAATGAAAATACCAGTCGCTAATAGCAAAAATAAAATTCTAAAAATTGATCAATGCCATTTTATTTACTTTATCAACATATTTTTATATGCCAGTCAAGTCTCTATATTACAGAAGCGAGATGCTCACCCACCCCACTCCTTTCTTCTCCTCCATCTCTTTTCTCTCTTCTTTGCTACTGACACTCTCACTTTTAGGCCACTTTTTGACAATATTTTAGCCAAACTCTGGTCAATTTTAGCCATTTTTTTGCTACTCTCATGATATGTTTTTGTGATTTTATGTTAATTTTTACTTAGTTTATATCTTGTTTAACTAATCTTATTGACATTTCATTTTTCACTTTATTTTCAATTACTCTGAGAATTATTTCATTAACTATCTACTCTTTTTTACTCTATTTAACAATTTTTATTAAGGTTAGCACCACTTATTTTTATAATTTATCTTAAATTTAATTTATTTAACATTAGAATAAATGACTTAATATTTTTATGGCTAAATTTTGATTTTCTATTTATTTAATTTTATCTCAATTAATGTATGTAACATTATATTATTATGGTTGATTGTTATCTTTTCACTGATATTCATGAGTTTAGAGAATTGTAAAAAAAAAAATTTCAATTAGAGCTTTTAAATTTTTTTGAAATATTTTTTAAAACATTCTTTTACTGAGGAATTAAAAGAAATTTGAAATAATTTTCTTTTTATTATAAAATTATATTGATAAATTGCAACTTTGACAAAAGAAATATTTTTTTTTTAATGATAGACATTTTCAATTTTACTGATGAAAATTTGTTTATAAATTTTTGAAGAATATTATTTTCTCACAATAAAAATTTTTAATGAAGAGTTTACTGAGGGGTTCAATCCATCGATAAAATATATTATCAATGAATTTTTAATTTTTTTCAATAATACTAAAATTTCTTTTACTATTAACACATTAAATCTCTACTTATTTTTTGTTTCATTTTGATTTGGCTAAAGAAAAATATAAATTACAAGAAAAATTAATAAAAAACATATAATAGTCACTCAAGCCCATGCACTATATTATATAAAGAATATAAATAGATATCACAAATTTATATTCCCATGCACGGAACAAATTACATGGAAAACGGACAGGCCAACTAATATTTTTAATAATTTTTCAATATGAATCATATGATTGTTTGTTGTGATTGAGTTATTATTTTAATGAGATTAAAGAGATGCTAATGAAGGGTTATATATGTCAATATATCTCTAATAATTTTTTTTTTATATATTTTTGGTTTACTTTAACATTAAATATTAAATGCTTTATATAATTATAATGATTTTTCATTTTTTCGAAATTCAGCTTTACAATAATACTATAAATTTATTATATGACATAAAAGATGTGATTAAGTGTTAGTTATGAATATATATTTACTCAATAAAACACAGACACATGCCTCATAATGAGTTACTATTAACAGGTGTAATCAAAATTTATTTTGTATTGAAATAAAAATTTTTTTAAGGAAATTCACCATTATAAATGATTGTAATATAACCCTATATTTTTCAGCAAAAAAGATACCATCATATATAATAAATTAGATTTATACACAAATTTAATGTATACAATTTATATTTTTATAATTTGTATACAAATGGTTATGTTTAGATTTAATTAGCCACCTTAAAAATAATTTCAAATACGAAGAGTTAAATTTAAATACCATCATATATAATAATTTATAAATAAATTATTACAATTGTCTATATTATTATCTAATTTTGGTTTGCCCATTTTGAAGTTGAATAATTTTTTTTTTTTATTTTAAGGCTTTAACTTAGTCTATTTTTGAGAAAAGAAAAAAGTGAAATTTATACATTAACTTATAAAATAATTATTAAAATAAAATAAAAAATCCAAATCCAAGCATGAGGACTAACAGGAAGAGCATGCGCTTACTCCTCAAATGTCTGCAAATAACATGAAGCCCAGAAAGGAGAATTTTTAAGTCTTAAATTATGTCACCATGATCATGGGAATAGGAGTGTGTCAAGGCCTCTACAAATGAGGAGGATTGCTTTTGATTAATTTTATCAGTCATTTTTAATGCCTGTTTTCTTTTCGGAGAAAATCATGTCATTGAAATAAATTGAATTGTTTTTTTTTTTCTGTGACTACGATAAGTGTCAAATCACATAAGGTTGGTAACTACAATGTTTATGTCATGCGATGTTTCTCCTTTTACATATACATATATATATATATATATATATATATATATATATATATACACACACACACACGTTATCATATCATATTTTAATGCAATTTCTATAAGTGCATTAAAAGGGGTGACTGTGGAAAAACTTTGTTCCCAAATGTATTTACACTTTTTTATTCAAGAATAATCATATTTGATTATTTTGATAATATTGATTCATTATTATATCAAAGTAATTAATTAAATTTTAATGATAATCTTTTTTAATTATTATATGTCATAACGTTAACCCATATCACAATTTTGGTTAAAATGGATGGATTTTAATTTTGTGGGAGGGGTTTTATATTTATGGAATAATTAAGTGCCTTTATTGCACATGAAATCAACCATAAGTTAGGGCTGCTTGACTCATGCATTTGTATTTAAGTGTCCATAAGTTATGATATATATATATATATTTCATAATTAATTATAACTTGAAATTGTTTTAAAGTTACGTAATTAAAATAGGTAAAATTAATTATGATTTGCAATTTATAATTAATTTTATCCTGACCTAATTGATTCAAGGGTATTTTAATACACTAAATATACATTTGTAATTACAATTAATTAATTAAGTCAATTAGGATATATATTTAGATATACATTAACTATATATATATATATGTTGTACTAAATCATTGCATTTGTGCTATATAATTGCCCATGAGATTTATCTACAGAATTTCAAGTTTGCAATATTTATACTATCTTGCATATGTTTGTTCTTCATATCATTCTATCTGAAAAATATCGTTGTTGTTCTGAGTTTGAGTTCATTATAGTTAGAAAACAAAATTAAAAACTTTATAATGCCCTTTTTCCTCTTTACTTTGGTGGTGGAAGGTGGGCAAGGAGTATCCTACGAATTTGTATGATATAAAAAAACTAAAATCTCATTTTGGTTCCTTATAAATAGAAGTACTTCTATTTTAGTTTATTACTCTTAAAAGTTTCTAATAAGATCCTCTACAAATTAAAATAACTATTAATCAAATCCCTTTTTCAATCAACTCTTAATGGTATTAAATAACTTATTAATGTAGTAGGCTTACATGTAACTAAATTTGTCACATTAACATTATGACATGGCTTACATCTGGCATGTCAAAATTTATTTCAGCAGCCATTAGTAAAATGTCACCTCTGGGCAACAAAGCCTCCTCCCCTTACACTCAAAATGGCACCATTTTATAAGCCCTCTTCCTTTCCTTCCCATCAACAATGGATTTTGACAAAATGCCAGTAAAAGAGAAAGTAGTAACTGTTGAAAGAATTTACTCTGTGAAATCTAAAACCCCATTCTTCGGCGTGTTAAGAGAAGAAGAAGCTCATATTCTAGTCACATCCCAGAAACATGACCTTGGTGTCACAAGGAAGGCAGTGAAGGAAATAGAATCAACATCACCCAAAGGAACAGAGAAGCACAAGCCTTGGTCATCCTACTTCAGTAGTTGCATGTGTTGTGCAACTATGATGAATTAAAACCATTAGATATTACTTAGATGTCTGGTTCAAATTTCTCATTTGTCTGAGTTGAGAATTCTTTTTGTTTGATTTTTCTGAAAGTTTACTTTTGATTTGGTGGGTTATTGGTCGGCAGCATGTCCAGATGAAGCAATTGTGGATGCACTGTGGCTATCATTGCTATTTTGCTCTGATTATTGTTTGATATAAGTTCAAGTTGAAGTGATTCCTTGGCGATTTTTACATTGTTTCAGAGGCTTCTACAAACATTGAGAGAGCAAGCGGTGAATATTTTATGAAGGCGGCTTTTCTTGTGTTGATTGTAAAATTTGTTTAGTTGTTTATCGTAAATGATTTGGGAGGCTTATACTAAAAAAAGCTCAACATACACGAACACACTTTCAAGTTTGATTGCCTTAGATAAGAAAACATGAAACTTTTGATTGATTAGGGCTTGTTGACGCAGTGGATGGAGGTCTTACAAAATAGTGCCATTTTGTTGATTAGGAGGGAAAGGAAGAGGGATTACAAAACGGTGTGGCTTCGGGTGGAAGCGGAGGACGCTACATTGCTCAAAACAGCGCCGTGTTACTTATGGTAGCTGAAAAAAATTTGACACATGAGATGTTATATTGGAGCCATGTCATAATGATGACGTGGCAAATTCAATTACATGTAAGCCTGCCATGTTAGCATTAACTGTCATGTTAACGAGTTACTTAACACCATTAAGTGTGAAACTGATGTAGGGACTTAATTGATAACTATATTAATATGTAGAAGGCTTTGTTATAAACTTTTGAAAATGATAGGCTAAAATAGAATTGCTTTTATTTATGAGGGATCAAAATAAAATTTTAGTCATATAAATATTCTTCTATTTTCACTTCATGTTAGATTAGCTATTAGCTATGTCACCACCACTTAGCCATAATTCTCTTTTCTTGGACTATCATTGTAATTCGTTACACCTGTTTTCCCATTGAAACCTGGATGTATATCTCTCTACTGATGATCCTTTATAAATTCATTTGACAAAAGTGCCAATGCTATAGAATATAGTGTTGCAGCAAATGTTTGTCTTTAGTCAATAATCAACTCTTCGTTATTTCCCCTTTTCCTGGGTGATATAAATTAATTAAAACTTCTACCTTGTCATTTATGGATATTACATGTTTTGCTTAAATATTATTGAAAATTTTATTTTTGCAAGTATAAAAGCCTTTGACCTGTGTGAGATAGCTAAAAATTTTGTCTAGCAATGTAAATTAATTTTTTATGCAGCTCATTGAGCTTGATTTAAATCAGAATAATAAGTTTTAGAATTTGATGGTTGTAAACTGTGGGGTTATACACTAGTTGTTTAAAATACACTCTAAACATGTGTCTAATATGGGGCGCATTTGGGTTACAAGGCAAGTTCCCAACAATTACTTGACAACTTAGTGGCTAAGTGGAAAGCCAGGATACTCTTCTGGGAAACTTTAGCACATATTGCCATAAAGAATCCGTAGAGTCAGATAACTTTGGTTATTTTCTATAATGTTAGTATGAAAATTATTATCCTATATCTCTGTGAAAATTGAGTGTTGTTGTTTGCACTGTTTAATATACGGTGTATTTTTGAACATATACATAATTCAAAGTACTTTGCATATTGATGGAACCAAGATACTTCCACCACAAGTATTACTCAAGTACCAACATTGAATGTATGTTTCACTACAAGTTGATTTAAAATTATATTACTATATGGTAGGAGTATTTGTGAAGGATTATTAGTTCTGGTTACTTTGTTAATGATAGTTTGAATACTTTGAGTTTTTAATGTGTATGAATCGAAGTAGCAATGGTTTAAACTTTTAATTTGGTAATTGAATTCTTATGCATGCTTAATATGTATGGTATAAATATTAATGACCTTTTTGAAAATTATTTTTTCGGTTGATTTTGCTTACAACCTTATCAAGAGGAACTACACAATTGAATTGGTTATTATAAAATTTTTTGGTAAAGCTACTTTATATTGTGTATCCATAATTATGATGATGAGCAAAGTTATAAGATTGTTCAATTAGTTTTCTTTAATAAATATATTATGAAATAAGACCATAGTTACCCTATACGATGAGATCATAATTATTTTGTGTAACCACATCGAATCTTACATTAGTATTTCCTTATTCCTTATGCCACATTATTCGTTCATTTTTATTAAGAAATGTGGTAGAATACATGGAGGATTGGAATAGAAGAAAATAAGGAATATAACAGTATTTTTCAACATCAAAGCAAAAGAGAGGAAATGAGATAAGGGGGTAAGATAAAAGATATCTTACAAAATAGTATAATTTTGTGAAATATGACATAACATAGTTTAAAAGAAAATTCTTACTCAAGGATTCTACAATGTTAATATTTATCAGCTCCCAAACAAATGTATGGTTTGCTAGTGGTAGTGCCATAGAGAGATTTGTAATGCTTACATAGGAAAACACCCAAAGCAAAATCCAATATAGCCTTTTATTTTCTAACTAGGTATGTGAAATGCGTCTCTATATACGAATATCATAAATTAATTACTCCTCCACTTAACGATAAGGGAAAAGGCTTCTCCCAATTAACAACAGAACTTACAGCTAAACAACAAAAGCCGTTGCCAGAAGTATTTACGACAGTTACTTTTATGTCATTGAATATTGCCGCTAAAAACACTATTGTTATAAGTTAAACAATAACATTGGAGATAGCAGTGCTTATGAATTGGGTTGGGTTGAGTTTGGAGGTATTTAAGATTCAATCTAACCAAATTTTGGTGGGGTTGGGTTGGGTTGGTTCAAATTTGAGTAAACATTTTGCAAATCTGAAGCGATTATTGGTGGGTTGGGTTGGGTTGAGTGGTAGATTATCTGATTAAATTTTTTAATAAAAGAATTAAAGATAATTTAAATCATGCATAATTATTCATATTTTAAATTATAAATTACACAAAAAAAATTTAAATTATAAGTTAAATAATCAACAACAAAGTTCAAATCATAAACCATATGTCAAATAATAATAACAAAATCTAATCATAAACTTATTTGTATTAATATAAAACAAAATACTAACAAAAGATAAACTAAGACAAATCTAAGATAATTGGACTTGAAAATAAAACATCTTTGAATGATTATTTTGAAGAAGCTAGGATAATTTTCTTTCCCAATCAGTGAGCAAGCTAGTGGTCCATTCACTACTCCTACTCTAGTGTTTAAAGCAATAACTTAAAGGATGAGAAAAGGGTGAGGTAGTTTTTAATTAAAGTAATTTTGTGCCTTTCTTTATTATAAAGAATTTTACTTTTTGTTTGCATTGATAAATGTATATAATAGAAAAAAATTTCAATAAAGGCTTAAAATATTGAAAGAAAACAAAAGTTAGAGACTCACAAATGCAACAAAACATTCTTAACACATCCTAGTTGATGGAGGTTAGTTTTTTTTATCGAGTTGGTTTGCGTTGAAATCACCAAGCTTATGACCTAAACCAATTTATTCAGGGTAGAGACTTTTTAATCTGATCAAACCTGACAACCCAACCCAGCTCATCAAAATATGCTTGGTTTAGATTGGGTTGATTAAGTTCACATGTCAATTGTCCCGTTGAACATCCTTAATTGGCGACATGAGTTAACGATGTTCAAAATCAAACACAACCTAGTAGCTTGAACTAAACTAATTTTAGACAGTCAAAATCTTATCAAAGTCGAAGTTTTTTTTGAAAGTTTTTAGTTTAGTTTAGTTGTTGGTTTGAGAACTTTTTAGGTCAACAAACCGAACCAAATTACATTTATAATTTTATGCAACCTTTATATATGATTAATACGCTAGTGTTTTTGATTTCCACTAGCTAAAATCAAACACTTACTCTACCTTTCTCCTTCTCCTTTTTTATTGGAAGTCTCCATCTGTCCCCGGGGCCCTTCGTCTTTCTTTTTCCCGTTCCCGGCTCACCATCTTCTTTTCTCCCATACAACCAGAACTTCCCCGCAGTACTAGAATCCCTAAGTTTCTCTATCTCTCCCCTTCCCCTCTACTCTAGCCCTCCATAGCAGGAATCATAAATTTTCATTTCAACAATTTCAAGACAGTTTAAAGCATGATTTCTTTATCAAGGAAACCTGTGTTTAACCAATGCTCAATGCTTCAATGATGAGGTTCTTGCAGTGCTGCAATCTTTTCTGTGTTGATGGGGCACATGGTTAAGGAAAAGAAGACATGGTTTTAGAGGCATATATAAAGATAAATTTGATGGGAAAGGGATTGAGAACCTTAAAATTCAGTGTTTCTCAGTTTAATCAGAAATTTTGGGTTAAAATTATATTTGCAATTTTTTTTTTTACTACAAATTAGAAAATTTGAAGGCATAAAAGGCCTGCTTCCACCATGATTATTGTATAGTAACTAGGAGTCGTCATATCTATTTGTAGATTTGATTTTTATTGTTTCTTTATGAAACTTCTCCGCTTATTTGAATGTTTCAAATGAAAAATGATACTTCTATGTACGAGTGTACACTCTCCTTATATTTTGGAAATAAAAAAAAGTTGTGAACAAAAAAAAAGAAGACTAAAAGTGTATAGACTATCTATAGAATTTGTGTATATATATCATTTCTTGTTTCAAATGTTCAATAGGCACACAACCCAAGTTTTTTCGACATGAAACAAAAGAGGGCCTGTAGGTTATTGTCAGAAGTGATGAAATCTAAATTCATTGCTTCACGTACCGATGCCTCCGTTAGCAATGTTGCAATCAAGGGTGCACTGGTGTGGTATTGGGTAGCTAGGTTGCTATACATGCATTTCGTTAGCTAGTAGGTTAATAAATTAACAAAAATGGTAGTCCCACATTCTTAGAGTAATGTGGGTAGCTACGTTTCCAAATAAGTTAGACATTAAAATGAAAAGTATACTATTTTGTTTTTGTTTATTTTGTTTTAGATAATAAACATAGCCAATAATATAACTGTAAGGATGTAGAACTAATATTGTTGGCAAATTAATGTTGAGTAGGTAGCAAATGTAATGAAGACTGTCATCATTTGTGTGATGCTATTGCATATGAAAAGGTTAGACGATGACAACAATTTGGTTCTTTTCTTTTTTATTTTTTAAGAGTATTTTTTATCTTTTAAATAAAAATTATTTTTTGATTGAAAGTTATTTAATAATAAATACTTCACAACAAGAATAATTTTAGACTTGAATTTTTGTTAGCAAATTACTTCAAAATCCTTTGAAATGCAGCTAACTTTCATTAGTCAATTTGACTCATTCTTATTGCTCAAATGTGGCCACATGCATAGAGAATTAATGAGTCTAATATAAATCAATGGGTAATTTCATGATTTTTACTAAGTGTTGGGACATTACAACAAATATTCTGGGCTTTATGCCCCTTTATTTACCATAAAAAAAAAAAAAAAACCATTGTTGAGTCTTTTAAATTGAAACATTCTCGAATCTTTTAAATTGGTGGCATTGTTTCCATATTTGTAGATGAATGCTTCATGTAGAAAAACCAAGTCAAGATACACGAGCATACTAGCTATGGTCCTATTTAAACACATAATATGCCAAGTTTCGGATAATTTCTCCCTGAATATGTGGTGTAGGGCATTAATTTTTGGGTGAACTCAATGGTGGTTGAGTGGGGCAGTCATTCAGAGATTAGAGTATTAATGATTCTTTTTCTCAGAACAAAGGTATCTTTAAGAATCATACTCCTACACATTAAAAGCTAAAGTTTGCTGGAAATTAACATATTTTTACTAAACAAATACCTTATTGGTTAAGCCATTAATTTTTTATCCCCTTGACATAAAATCCTCCTGGACGATCACAGAGGAAGCTATTAAAACAGTTTACTGTTATTCATTTTGTGAATATGCTTACTTTTAGCCTCTTAAAATGAGAATTTACTATTATTCATTATGTAAAAGAGGCAGAGTTTTTGCTAGCCTATCAACAATAAGAACTTGAACGCTCATTAATTAAAAGGAGCAATTGTCCCTTAGAGAATAGAGAAAATCCTTGAGTGGCTATCTAGGAAAGGTTAGAAGTTTGTCAAGATAATTAATTTGGTTTATATGAAATTTTAGCCATAATCATTAAAAAAGGCCCTTTTTTCTTGTAAAAGTATTATAAATATAAAAAAAAAAAAATTTTAGCCACAAGTTGTGCAATATGTACAAGTGTACCTATCTATACTCTAAATGAAACAATTTAACACTTTTTTATTTTAGGTGGATATATATATATATATATATATATATATTATGATAGATTAGAGTAAATAAACTTGTAGAAGTGGCACCATTCTCTCAAAAACTTCTTAAGCCTTGTTCAAGCTATAATCCCAAGTAGATACAGCTTAGAAAAGGGGGCTCGATTTAGCTGGAGCAGTAAGTCGAGGGCTGGAACAAATGGATGGGCCAGCGCGCGGGTCTAGAGTCCAGACCTCGCACATCTCATGAATTGGTAGTGGGACTCATTCGGTTACGGTTTCAGTCCAAAGTCACTGCAAAACCCGTTCAGTTTCCCTTTCAGTCTCAGCTGCCGCCTTTTCCTCCTCTAGGGTTTCTTCAAGCACATACGCCAGATTCCTCCGCTGCTCGCACTTCACCTTTTCTACGAAGCTTCAAAAATGGCTAATAGTACGTTCTGAATCGTCTCTGTTTCCACTCTTCACGCATGCGCGCACTTTATATGCGTAATTCATTTTGACTCATTGGTACTTCGTGTTCTGCAGCCATGGCTCGGTCTTTCCTGCAAGCGGCGGCAACGGAGGAGGCAGCATCTCCTCTTAGAGTGGTCCAGATGGAGGGACTGGTAATTTTTTTTTTTCCCAAATTTTCTATGGGGTTTGTTCGCGGGGGACGACATAGAAGGAATATCTCTTGTAGCTTAAATATTTAGTTTGCTGCTAATTTTCAATTACTTAAATTTGTGTGATAGAGTGTGGTGGGTATTCGAATTTGTATGATGCAATTTTCTCATGGGGCGTCAGTTTTATTTGCAATCTACTGTGTGTTCGAGTGTGTTTATAGATTTCTATACCCTTTACCCCCTAGTTACAGGGATATATAGGCTTATAAATTTTATGAGGTGTGTTCTCAAATTGTAATAGAATCTTCAATCAGTTTTAACATTATGAAATACGCACTATTTTCTGGAAGTTGTGGGCTTGAGTTGAATTTATTATGAATTTCTGCTGAACAGGTTATTTTGAAGATAATCAAACATTGTAAGGATCACTCACCTGCTCTAGTCACTGGACAACTTCTTGGGCTGGATGTTGGAAGTGTTCTTGAAGTCACCAACTGTTTCCCTTTTCCGGTATGACATGGATTTTGCTTTTTTACCCTCTTCCTTTGGGTAGTCCCCTATCTTTATGACCATTGCTGTTACCAAAAATTGCAGATTAGAGAGGAGGATGAAGAAATTGAAGCTGATGGTGCTAATTACCAGCTTGAAATGATGAGATGCTTGAGGGAGGTTAATGTTGACAATAATACTGTTGGATGGTATGTTTGATAGAAATATCACTTTATACATCATATGATGACTGAAATTTGCAGCAGTAACAAATCCTAGCTCTCTCTTGTTCCATGATTCCTAGAAAACTCTTCGTATTCTGATTGTTTTTTGGTATAACCTGCATGCAATACCGTGGACACTGCAACCCAAATTGTAACATTGTTCTATTCTCCACTCCCCCTTGATCTAAAGACCTAGATTTCATATACCGTTGGTGGTAAGATTGACAGTAAAAATGCTGTTGGATTAATATGACTGCTCAAGATTGTAAGGTTGGTGGGATTCTACTGATTGTGTCTATTAATGGGATAACATATGGTTGTCACAATTACCTTATCACCTTAGATAGCTTATAGGCTGGCTTACAAAAGGAGACGTGATGCATCTTAGTAACTTACGTTATTTTATGAGTTTTAAGCCTTAACTGCACCTGAACAAGTTTTTCCTTTTGCTCTTCAACTCTACATTGCTTTGCAAATTCCTCAAACTTGAATGGATGGAACAATTCAATTTGCGATCTAAAAGCTGGGGTCAACATGAATTGAGGAAGATGATATCTTGTGTTTCTATAGGGTCCTAAGAATCTTTTGCAATTAGAATATTCAAAATCAATAAGCTAGTATTTGTTTGTAAAAAAATTTCAATATATTAGGAACAGCTTTATAATAAAAATTAACACAAAATAAATAATGAAATGTATGATTTACCTTCTGAGGAAAATATACTGTGGCTTTTGATGAGTATCCAAAAAATTTTTTTATTACGTGAAGAGCCTTCCCAACCCACCGATGAAAATGTAAAACACATTAAAGTCATACAGCAAGAGCATTCATGGTAGTGCTTTCCTTTCTACTGGTCAAAGGAATATTTTTATTGGTAGGAACAGGAATAACAATGTGAGTGTCATCTATTGCTCCTCTATGGTCGTTGAACTAAGACCAATATTATGATCTTCCTTCATAAATTCAGGAGCATCCTGAAACATATGTTTAGCAAGCTTAATGACTTGGAAGTCTTGAACTTTCAACAGATTTTAACACAATGAAATTGCCTGCATATTGTTTCTTCAGAATGTTGAAATCTCACATCTCTGTTGTGTTGGTTTTAATCCAAAATACTGAATAAAATTGCTAACCAAATAACTAACTACATGTTTTCTCATCCAAAATTGTTTGTTCACGGAGGTGTTAAGTAATTTCAGATGAGGAAGCATGTGTTTAGTTATTTAGTGAGCTACTTAACTTAGCACTTTGGGTAAGTCAACATGTTGGCATTGAGGAAGTTGTGGCTATGTTTTTGTACAGGATTGGTAATGGAGCCACTTACATCGATTACTAGGGATTTAAATGTTCAAGAGAGATGGTATGGAGGCAATTTCATTGTGTTTTAAAATTTTTAAAGTTTAAGATATCGAATATTAAGCCTGCGGATTATATGTTTAGGGATGCACAATTGTATAGGAGCTATAGCTGACAATCACATTGCAATTCATGTTCCTGCTAGTAAGAAGTTTCTTTTTAATGGTAGAAAGGGAATAACTACTGCAAATATTCTTGCTGTGTGTGATTTAAATATGTTTTTACATTTGCATTGGTGGGTTGGGAAGGCTCTACACATGATATAAAAATTTTCATGGATACTCTTTGACAGTCACATATTTCCTTAGTCACCTAAAGGTAAGTCATACATTTCAGATTTTTTTTTTAATGTGAATTATTGTTGTAAAGTTCTTAATATAATGAAATTTTATTACTGACAAATACTACCTTATTAATTCTACATATCCGAGTTTGAAAGGACTCTTTGGAAATCATCTTCCCCAACATAGGTTGGGCTGACTTTTTAAATCACAAAATGAAGTGTTTAATTATTATCATTAAGTTTGAGGAGTGAGATTGAAAAAATCTTTGGAGTTTGCAAAGCAAGGTTGAGGATAGTACATAACATGACCAACTTTGAATGTAAAACTCAATTTGCTATTATATGGTTCTGATGTAGGACAGCAAGGGGTTTTGCTGTAATCAGGGTTTTGGGGCTATGGAAAAGTAGAAAAGCTGGGAACTTGGTAGGCTAGGGTCTGTGTATGAAGGAATGGATGCCTTAATGGCAATAGAATGGGTTGTTAAGATCAATTAGACAAGTGTTTATGGCTGTGAACAGGGGCTGCGAGATTAGGAATTTGGTGCAAGGAACAGTGAAGAAAATTAGGAGAAGAAGAAGATGAAACTTAGGAGTCACACCTAGGATCCCAAGGCATCACACCTAGGGTTTGATTGCATCACACAATCAAGGAAAAATTTTGAATAATTCTCATAAACATAAACTCTTTCTAATCTGAAAAGAAATACACAAGTGTTTAAATAAGCCTCCTACAACTTATCCTAAAAGAAAAGGAATCCTAATCCTATATGGACAAGGATTAGAACCCATATCTAAATCCTATAAGTATTAAGATACTTGAAAACAAACCCAAATAGACTAAAAGTCTACTATTACCAAAATACATGAAATAAGCTGCGAAAATTCTAAAATAATTACTGTCAAAATTACTAAAATACCCCTAATAATTATTTACTTATAATTAAGCTCCCAAAATGGATCTCCTTCTTTGGGCATGTGCCAAATTAATGTTTGGGCAGCTCTCCCACGTCTTTTATAAGTCTTTAAAGGCTACTGCCAATAGCTTTCATCAGGTTCACTTTGCCCTCCATAATTATATAACAAGAATGGATTCTTGTAATTTACATATTCTTATAAGTTTGGAAATATTGATGACTTTGACAACAATGATAGTGATCATGAGGAAGATGAATGGGAAGGGCCAACTTCAAAATCTTAGACTAATGGAAGAAACAAGGTATGCTATTAGGGATCAATTGTTGGGTCGAGTGCATTATTAGCAATCAACAATCAACAATAGATCTGTAACAAGTGTACTTAGTTGAAACCAAACCTAGATCCAATATAATTTAAACAATAACAAAACCTGCTAAAGGTAAAGAGATTATTAATTCCCACATCGAATGCTCAGATACATAGCAGTACCATCACTTGCAGTATATAATAGGCGAGAGAGAGAGACTTGAAGTGTACGAATGGTTGATACAATGCCAAAAGCGAATTTGCAACGTAAGAGGACAACTTGAATCACGAGAGGATGAGTTGAAGGAGGCAGAGGCATGAGAGACATAAGAACGAGACACCCGCAGCTGAGTGCTGTAATTTTGATGGCAATCACCATCATTCTCAAAATTTTTGAGGACATTTAAAACACATTAATGAATGACCAGGGGAAAACTCTCTTCTGTTGCAGCTGTTTATTTCTTCAAGAAAAAGACAAATTTCTTCCTTTTTTTTTGGCTGCTTTGGCTTGTTCTTAAAAGCTCATCCAAATGCAAATTTTAATAATAGGACTTTATTTTTGAGAAAAAGTGCTTTGGACTTGAGAAAAAGTCCATTCAAACAGGCTCCAAATCTTGGTCATACGACATGATATTTGAATTGATGCTGAGCACGCACATCCATTTTTCTAGTATGCATGAATGTTATTGGTGATATAAGACAGGAATTCATGTTTCAGTGGTTTATCAGTGTGATAGAATAGTGGGATTTTGGTCAAATGTTTGTTGTTAATGTTTTCTTCTATACATGGGATGACTCTTTCAAATTTTCTAGGTACCAATCTACGTTGTTAGGTTCCTTTCAAACTGTGGAGCTAATTGAAACCTTCATGAATTACCAGGTAATGTTTCACAAGCCTTTGTATTTTAAATTTGCTGCGGGTATACATGGGTTTACATAAGTCGGGTGCAAATGAATATGATTTCTGTATTCATTTCAGTACACTGTACAATCAGAGTGAGACTAGGCTATTTACAGCTAAACTACGCACATTCAA
The DNA here is from genome assembly GCA_037013595.1 of Dicorynia guianensis. NCBI lineage: Eukaryota > Viridiplantae > Streptophyta > Magnoliopsida > Fabales > Fabaceae > Dicorynia > Dicorynia guianensis. The sequence continues at coordinate 27,557,816 of JASUAB010000012.1, read as the reverse complement.
TCGCCACTAATTAGGAAACTACCAATCAATCACATACTAATTAGTTGATCAATCACCTACTAATTAGGACACTACCAAAGCAGAGAAAAATCAACTCATTAAGTAACTGCCCAAAATCAGGGATCCCATAATTGCTAGGAAATCTAAAATAATTTGACACGGGATTCTTGGACTGAGTGACCAATATGTTATTTTAGAAACCAAATGTTTTCATGGAATTGCCTTCTATTGGCAGCATGAGAACAAATTCTTGCATATATGGTATTACTCAGCAGGCAGCACAAGATGAATGATTGAATGGTCTATGCCAACAGGGATAGGAACTTCATTGTACTAACTTATGATACTTTGAGTGTGCCATTCTTAATCAACAATGCTAGAAGTAGGGATTGTTTGTTTGAAAAAAGATTGCCCCTATTACTGATGACCTAGAATGATGGACATGCTAAAACTCACTTTTGCATATACGCCAACTATGTTCCCTTGAATTGGAAATAATTGAGTGCCAGTAAAATGAGGGGAACCTGAGAAAGCTTGTGAGGTTGAAACAAAATTGAGTTGTTGTATAATCAGATCACAAAAAATTCATCGTACAGCACAATTTGTGGTTGCCTGTTGTTTTAACTCATTTGGAAATATGGGATTTAGACAATTAGATGTAGTCTTGAATATCAGATTTGATGTAGACAACTTTTAAATTCTCTCTTATCAGGTTAGTGATTGTATCTTTCAAATTTATTAATGCTTTTCAGGAGAACATAAGACGCTGTGTGTGCATAATATATGATCCATCAAGGTCTGATCAAGGTGTCCTTGCCCTGAAGGCATTGAAACTTTCTGACACATTTATGGAACTTTATCGCAGCAATAACTTTACTGGAGAGAAGTATGTATTTTCTTCATAAGCTCTAGTTTTCTTAAAGTTGTATAAATTGATTCTCATTTTTCTGTATTTTTGTGATATAGATTGAGAGAGAAAAACTTATCATGGGTGGATATTTTTGAGGAGATACCTGTAAGCTTTACTCACTCTTGCTGTTTCAACCTTTGACCAATCTTGTTGTATGATTTGGAAACAATCATTATTTTGTGTTAGGAAAAAGGGTAAATTCAGGGTGGGAACTTGATTAGGGTGATTTTTACTCTTAGGTCTCACCTCAGGCATTTTTTCCTCACATGCAAGTGTACAAGCAAGCATTAGAGTCCAGTTTATCATAAAGGCTCTCACTCTTGAAGGGACTAGGGCCTTAGGTGTGTCTCAGCCTTCAGTAGTTGGCTAGCAGAGCACCCTAGCACCCTATCATTATGTATTTTAAGGTGCCTGACTAGTCAGGTTTTCAAGTGTTCTTGATCACATTAGGTAAACCAGTGAATGTTTAAAGGATGGTTTCAACTGATTTACCATAAAATTATGTATTTGTACTACCTAGTTGTTAGGAATTATAATAAATAATGAGTTGTCAGCAATATATTGTCAGTGAATTAGTACTATCTAGATTCAATGTATTGTCTAGGTTCAATGTATTGTCTAGATTCAATGTACTGTCTAGGTTCAAAGTACTGTCTAGATTCTATGTATTAATTTTTAATATAAATAGAAGAGCTGGCACCCTATTGGAATAACAGCTTACACAAATCATTCTTCTCTTTTTTAACATGGTATCAGAGCCATATCATCCACCTTGAGCCCTATCCCTAACTCTCAATCTCTTCTTCTTCTTACTAATCCTTATTCTTGTTTCTTGTTAACCCTTTTTTCTGTTAACCCCTTTCTAAAAACTTCTAATCCCTTTTGATATTAAAAAAAAAAAAAATTACCCTTGTTTAGGTGGCTGAATCAGCCATGAACTTGCTGAGCTTTTGGGTCGCGCATGAGAGAGGCTTAACGTTGAGTCTCTAACAGGCCAAAGGTAGTGCAACCGGTGTTAGAGAGGAAATGACTGGTAGTGGGGAGACTAGCCGGCAGTGGTAGGGCTGTTTGAGGCGTTTGATCAGCTGAAGTCTTGCGCATACGGCAAAGTATTGCGCATCGGGTGAAGAATTGCGGCCCAATTTCGTGCACCAAAGGTGTAGCCAGAGGAGAGGGCGTCGCAGAACGACGCAACTTGGAGCAGACTTGCAAGGTGTGGCCTGATCGAACTGATTTGTGATTGGACGGCGCAACTGGGTGATTGTGTGCCATGATTTGAGACGTTTGGTGACTTGTGAATGCGATTTGGTGCTAGGTCAACGAAGTTTGGGGTGGTAACGGCCTTGAAAGGTGTGAACGGTGGCTGTTCAGTGTTGGTGATGGCGCAATTTCATGTCCCTTTGCTGGTTTGGCATGATTTTGTGCTATAGAGCTCATTAGCGGTCCAATTTTGTGATCCCAGGTGAGGCTATCATGTTTTTGTGCATCAATTTGTTGTGTTGATGGTGTCTTGGTGCAGTAAGCGTGTGGGGAGCGATTTCCAGCACCGTCGCAGCTGTGGGAAGTGATATCCGGTGCCGTCCTGCGCATTTGACGTGGTTTTTTGATTAGTTGCCGATGTGGGTCATTGGTCTTTGGCACGGTGTAGTGATTTCCGATGCTGTGTTCACTATCAAGTTCTACGTGTGGTTCTGTATGAGGAATTGGACGAAGAGGCGCAAGCTCAAATAAATGAGGAGCTTTTAGGATGGAAGCTTGTTGTTGGTGATGTATTTAGAGAGCCTAGTTGCTCAAAGCCTCTATGTGTGATGGTTGGAGATGGGGTTTAGATCACGGAATGGCAGCTGTCACTAATGTTTTTGCTGCACTTGGTTTCATGTCACCAACTTCTTGTGGAATGCTACTAACAAGGATAATAATTTTATATTTTTATTGTGTTCTATTAATATTGGGTGTTTAATTTGTAACAAGCTGAAAGATTAGTTCACTTTCAGCTTAAGGGGGAGTGATATCCCAGTTTGGTGTAGTTTGCTTATTGGGATCCCTGATTTGGTGGTGTTGATTTGGTGCTACAATGAGCACAATTGGAGAGCAGTTTCGTTAATAGTTTGGTTGTGTGAATTTGGTTTGTTGATGCTAACCGTCCAACTGAGGGTGTTGGAGGTTGTGTGAAGACTAGCCAAAGAAAGTCGAGGGAGCAGCTTAGGAGAAGTTGGCAGAAGACTTCTTGGGGCTATGTCAATAGGTGGCCAAGGAGAACAGCTAGAAGAAGGTTGAGGGAGCAGCTCAAGGGAAGTTGGCAGAGCACCTGTGAGATCTGTGTCTGCCAAGGATGTTAATCATATGTTATGTTATAGTTGTGGTTTGTGGAGCTTAGTGTTTAGGGGGAGTTGCTCACTTGTTGTTGCACGTTGTTGGCTTGTTGCGAGTGTATTTTTTGTCAAGGGTTAAGTAATTGTATTTTTTGTTATGTTGAGTTAAAGATATGGTAGTTCATGTTTTGTAACAAGCTGAAACTTTTGTAAGTTCCAGCTTGAGGGGAAGTGTTAGGAATTATAATAAATAATGAGTTGTCAGCAGTATGTTGTCAATGAGTTAGTACTATCTAGATTCAATATATTGTCTAAGTTTAATGTATTGTCTACATTCAATGTACTGTTTAGATTTAACATACTATCTAGATTCTATGTACTAATTTTTAATATAAATAGATGTGTTGGACACCTTATTGGGATAATAGCTTACACAAATTATTCTTCTCTTTTTCAACACTAGTTAATGTATATGTTTCAATATTTTTAATTGCTAGTGATATTTTATTGAAGAGCACAATTTTTTTATTTATACAGTAAAAATGGCGATCATAGTAATTTATGCACAAGGTATGAATGTAGTCTATTGCCCATTACGGAAGTAATGCTGATCAGCTTGCTTCTGTGGGTGCCATTGAATAATTGGCACTGAATTTTCTATTCATACCCCCCAAAGCTGTGATTAAACACAGAAAATGATGTCCAGCATGGTGGAGATAACCTTGTGATCAGGTGTGCAGTGCTAAAATAATTAACCTTGGTGTCTATAATATGCATGCCTTGCTAAAAGATTTTGAAAATAGGTGATGAAATTTGGAAATGTGATTACTCCTTGTGGACTGGCTATTAATTTTTAGACCAGTTATTAATGCACCCACTAAGAATAAGATAGTTGAGTGACTGGGATTAGCCAAGTACGATCTATAATGTTTTGTATATCTATATGATCTGAAAGTGTATGAATTAACTTTTGATCATATTTCTCATAAATTTATCAGATCAAAGTTTCAAATTCTGCCCTTATCAGTGCCTTTATGACAGAGCTGGAACCTGATACACCGGTCACCCAGGTGAAATATGATCTGCACGAGTGATTCATTTGTTTCTTTATTTGGAATTAAAATTTTTTTTCTTATCTGCTGTTATGTCATTGTAGTGTGATTATGATAGGCTGCAATTGTCAACCAGTTCATTGATGGAAAGGAATATGGAATTTTTGATTGAATGCATGGATGATTTGTCAATGGAACAACAGAAGGTTTTTGACATCAGTTCACTATAGCATCCCTTTCAGTAATTGGCTCTATCTTTTGTTTTATAAATTTGTTTGACCTTGGTTTTTCACATTTCACTTTAGTTTCAATTTTACTACCGGAGCTTGTCTCGTCAGCAAGCCCAGCAGCAAGCATGGCTTCAGAAAAGAAGGTATGTTCTAGCACGATTTTTAGATGTACTAGAATCATCAAATCCTACCTTTTTCCAGGATACGTTTGTAAATAATGGTTCTTAGAATTCTGTGAGGTGCCTATTTCGTACTCCAGTATTGAGTCCATTCAATTTCTTTTGTTTATTTTGCCTGTAATTGAGATCGTTGCAAATTGTAGAAAGCTTAATAAAACCCTGTCTCTTTTGGTATAATTTAAGTCTGTGTTTCGCTTTACTGGGGCACAGTCCTTGGGACTAAAAGTTAAATTGATTAAAGAGTCAACTGTGCAAGATTATGAGGATCAATGAGAGTTTGTTTGAGATTAAGGATCACAAGATACGCAGCTTGTGCACCTTTATTAAATTGTGTTTTTGGATGGTATAGGTTGAAGAGGATGTCTTTATATGGTTAGAGCTGGGTGATGTATCATGTGCTGGAATTTCTGTAGTGCATGGTTGTGTAGTTGAATGTTATTGAGGAATGAGAGTGTATGTTTTACCGGTTTTCTGCTTGTCAAGTCATGTCTTGCTTTACACTATAGAATGTAGGCGTGTTGCACATCGTTACATTCCATAATTACTTAATCAGCTATGGAGATGAGGATATAGGGATGGATGTTTGGTAACCAATTGTTACTCTAGTGGTGGTAGTTTCAATTGGAGATTAAGGTGAAGGTTTGTAAGATCCTTTTAAGATGTAGAATGTTAGAATGCCAGTACCCCGACAGGGAAGAATGAAAAAGCATGCAATCATTTAAACATGTGATAGCTTTGAGCAGCTTGAAAGTACCTTGGTAACGTATTCCATGACTTGGATATTTGAAATATCTGCCGAGTCTTCTTTAAAGAGCTGTTTGCTCGGACTAAGAAACTGGGATGTCATTTGTGTTTTCACACATTTTAGTTTCATTTTGCAAATATAGCGAATGACAGTTGCAGTGGGAAGCTTTTAATGTGGTTTTTCCTGTCTCGTTAGTTTTCTAATATCTTCCTTTCCTCTGTTATAAATAGGGCAGAGAACATGGCACGTAAAGCGGCTGGAGAGGACCCATTGCCTGAGGAAGATCCTTCGAACCCCATTTTTAAGCCTCTCCCTGAGCCATCACGGTTGGACAGCTTCCTTATAACAAATCAAATCTCCAATTACTGCAACCAAATTAATGGGTATGTGATGAAATCTCTGCTGGCTATGGCAACCTTCCCCCCATCCCGCCGCAGGGTCCTATGCTTATCTAAATTTTTACATATTTTACACTTGCATGCATGTACAGATACAAGTTTCTAGTCTGTTTCCAACTTTCTATAGCCCCTGCATAATTGTTTTGAATATTTTGCTATCTGTCTGCTTAATCATTAGGTTTTTCTGGCCAACAGGGTTTCATTGTTTCATCTTGGGTTGTATGAATTGCAGGGTATCAGGGCAGAGTTTTAACCGGCTCTATTTGATGAAGGCTTTGCGAGAAGATCAATAAATTAATTGTGCAAGTCTGTTCTGATTTACCCTTTGATCCAAATTTTGTCAAGATAGGTTACAAATTTAATGTCAAGTTTGATATTATATTTGGAGATGATGCTGATTTTGAGGTAATGTAATTTTGTAGTTTCATTTTTCTTGAACCCATCCAATGTATGCAATACATCTGTTCTTTAGACTAAATATTTTTATAATCTATTTTTTTTTTAATGTCGAATCTGTATTATTACCATTTAATTATTATTATATGAGATTTAATAAATTTAATATTTAAATTTTTTAAATGAATATTTAATAATATATGATTTGTAAAATTAGCATAATTCAGTAATTAATATGAGCAAATTGTTTCTTTTGGCACGTAATATATTTAGTTATTTAAATTTTTTAAATAAGTCTTTAGTAATATTTAATGTATAAAAATAGTAAAATTGAGTAGTTAATATATTTTAGGTTGAATGAGTAATTAATATTTAATATGTTGCATTATTGGCTTTGTGGTTTGATTGCAATGCTGAGATAATTCTTTGCTTTTGGCATTGGAAGAGTGCCTTTAATTTTCTTGAGCGAGCTATTGATCAAAGATTTTGAGTGTATTCTTAAAATATGCCTCCAAGCACCTGATACTTCAGCATGCTTAGGGGTAAGCATTGGTTAGGATCAAATCATATCAACTTGTTTCAAACCATAAAAAAGAAAATTTAGACTGGATTAAGATGAGGTCAAATAAATATAATGTAATATATTAATTTAAGATGGGTTAAATTAGGTGGGATTGAATTTGTATCTCTTTTCCATTAGGTTGTTACGGTAATTCAACAAAAATTATATATATATATATGTATATATATATATATTCTGTTGCTACAAAATGTCGTTTTTTAGATAATATATATTTCTTTTATGAAGTTATAAAACAATGTCGTTTCATAACTTGTTCTAAATTTTTCTCAGGCAGCTCCACGATTCCAGTGCCACTCCTCTGTCCTGCCTTGTCTCTCAATTCCCTCTCTCGCGAGCAACGAGTCTTGTCCGTTGTCTCATCATCTCCGGCAGTCGACGCCGACCCCCCACTTCCCTCTACCTTGTTTGAGCCGTCTCAATTCCTCTCTTATCTAATCATCACACTTCGATACTGAATTTTCAATAGTCGATTGAATCTTATTGGCTTGCCTCCGCTCGCCTCACATCTGTCTGTTCCTAGGCTTCCGCTTTTTGACCTATCCTAACCCGAACTAATTTACCAAAACGAAACTGAGCCATTTCAACTAAAAAATCTTGATTTAAAGGATTATTTTGGTTGGAGTTAGACTAACTAAATGAGGGATTGGATAACCGGATTAAAAAGAATTTTGTCCCGATCCAAATCACTCCACCCAATATCCACCCCTAAGCATGCTCTCCGTTTGTTTTACCCCATTTTACTCTCTTTTAATTTTATATTTATTTTAAATTTATACTTTTTATTTTTTACTAAGTTTAATAACTTTTTCATTTTTAAAATTTTTTATTTTAATTTTATATTTATCTATCTGACTAATCATTAACTTCTAAGTCAATGGATTTATATCCTTTTATTTTTGTCTTATTGTATTCCTTAACTTCTTATAAAAAATGAAGATAACTAAATTTGCTTTTTGTGCATCGGAACTCTTGAGAGCACCAATCCTGCAACTACGGAATTTTACGGGTAAAACTGGAACCCAGTAGGGAAGAAGAGATTCTCACGCAAATTTTGTTACACGATAGATCTGATAGGGTCGCTTATCTTATTTCAAACACAACTAAGCAAACGATTCCTCGAAATTGGAAATTGACAACCACGATAAAGCCAAGGGGGCTGCACATAAACTATATGGTCTCTTTATTTTTTATAATTTAAAATTTATAAAAATTTACTTTAAATAATTTAAATCACTAATTTTGTTTAGTTTTAAAAAAATTTTGACATCTACTAAATATATTAATCTGTCCCCATTTTGTGAACTGTTTTTTGAACTCACTCATGTGGATTTATCATTTTTCAACAAAATAATCCTCCAAAAAATGAAGCATTTTTTTATTAAATTATCTGATTTTTAAGTAAATATTTATAATTTAAAATAATCTAAGTGAGTCTCTATAATATTTATTATTTATCTTAAATTTTTATTATTATAAAATATTATAACACCATTATTTATATATATATACAACATGTTAATTGTCACGTGAGCTGCCACACAAACAGCAAAGTCAACAAATTTTTCTCACATAACTTGTAACCTTCTCTTCCTTCTTCCCTTGACCCTCTTCGGGCGCCCCTCCCTTTCCTTCTTGAACCAGACGATGAGTCTCTGTAAATCTGTAAGCATAGCTCCACCTGTTTACCGAAAATGAAGAGAAAATAACCAACAAGAAGACCAATCGAAATCCCAATTCCAAATCCACAAAATTGCTGAAAATGCGTTAAAGATAGAGATTCCTTTACATCGATGGGTTGAACATAAATGAAGAGAAAATTTTCATAATATTGATATTATAAATATTTCTTGTGCTGCCTAATATTGATTGAACTGATGCAATGAATACATTATTGATCTAATGGGTGCTCCTGGCACTCTTATTCCTGTTGACGTACCCAGCTGTTAGCTTCAAAATTTTGGTTTTTCTGTGAGCAGTTCTGCAGAGATTGCAGGATTACCTAATGACACATTTGATGCTTAATGATGGAACTGGAATGCTAGTAGTTTCATCTGATCTTGATAGAACTTCAACAATGGGTAGGGCTTAGCCTGAAGAATTATTCAAACATAGAGATTTGAACATGATTTGGAGAATCTTCTTCAGTCACTGCATAAATCATGTGACGGCTCATCACATACAAACGCATTGCCTGCTGAAAAGATGCAGGTTAAAAATGTCTCCAAGTATGTTCTTAGTGCAGCAAAGAACCCAGAGCTTGCTCAAGTGTTCTATTAGAGAGTGATGAATTGCCTCCTCCTGATCTTTTTTCAGAGATAAATCCGCAAGATTCAAGTGAACCTATAGTAACTGGCAGAATTCATCAAGACATTGGACAATTTGTTGATGATGCTGTTCAAGTTGGTCCATATAAGTTGTTATTAAGCTTTGAGAAGTCTTTCATGCCCTTTGATATTAGGTTACGTCAATCTGCCGATTGATTGGCCGAACAACAAAAAAAAATTCAAACAGATGCCATCAGATCTCATAATTCTACACAGTGTGATGATAGAAGGAAGGATTTGGTGCCCCTTGTCCATAGTTCATGAATTCGAGCAAAATGGTGCCATGATTGTAGGTAGGGTTCCTGTCAATTCGCTAAAGATGTTGACGGCATGGTCCATGTAGATCAATTCAAAGATTGGTCTGTGAGCTGTGCCCTTAGATTCAGAGACTCATCGTCTGGTTCAAGGAGAGGTGACCCAGAGAGGGAGAAGGGAAGGAGGAGGAGAAGGGTTCCAAGACATTTTATTGTTTAAGTGACAGTTTAGGTAATATTTAATATTTCATATATATATATATATATATAAATAATGATATTATAATATTTTATGATAGTAGAGATTGAAGTTATAAATTATAAAAATTATAAAGATTTATTTAGACAGTTTTAAATTATAAGTAATTACTTGAAAATTAAGTAAAATTATAGAAAATAATGAAATATTTTAATCTTTTTTTAGTCATGAATAGTGAATCAATTTAATTTGGGCATAACATGGTAATTTTTCCATTACATCTTTCAAAAGTAAAGAGCTTACTTTACTTATTTTTTGGGATTGTCTTTTCCAAAAATAAAAGGTTTACTTTATAAGTGAATAACTGGTGATACAAAATGAATTATTATAAAATTAAAATTTAAATATAGTTATTTATATTTTATAATAATTTAAATTATTTTTTTATGAGTAATTATGCATTTAGTATGTAATATTTTGAATTATGATTAAAAGTTATATCTATTGGCGTAAACAATTATTAAGGGGTGTTATAGGCAAAGTAAATGATTTTGCTTGCTGTTCTTTCATATGTGATATAATATATAAATAAACTACACAAATTTTATCTCTATTTTCTAATTTCAATTTTATCTTTATTTTGAAAATATATACAAACTTCTTTTTAAGGAAAAAAATCGTACTTAAAGCTCTCATGAATTGTTGCATAATAATTCATAAATCTAGCTATTAGTCGAAGGAATTATAACTGCTAATAGAGTAAGTGATATCCCTTTATCCTGATCAATGAAATCAAACCTCTTAGATTCAATCAGTTTTCATGAGTCATATGTAGACAAATACGGTCTATACTTTATTGTCTTCTATTTGGATATGGGTATGAAACTTTCACTAATTTTCTTCACATACGGACAACATTTACCCATAATTGAATGGTCCACAAATTTTTGGTAGCTTGATTTTATTGCAGCTAGAGTAAGAAAAGCTACTTCAAGACCACTTGAGAGCCTTTTCTTGTTAAAGAGAAATTTTTTGTGAATTTTCCTAGTAGTAATAATAGTTATGTAAAAAAGGCAAATTACAGTAGAGCTAAAAGTAATTTACTTAGTGTGTCAAGGAAAGGTTAAAAGGAAACACCCAAAAAAAAAAAAAAGAATAGAAAGGAAAGGAAATTGATATGCTAATCTGAACAACAATGAAAATTGACTGTACTTAAGCAAATAAATAGAGTCTTCCTGTGGAAGTAAATGTCATCAAATTACTTCCATCCTTTGAGGAACTGGAGTTTTAATTACCTGCAGTATTTGTGCCACTTCTGCCATAGAAGGCCTGCTGGAAGGTATTTGTGAGGTGCATACCAGTGCTAGCTTGAGAACTGGCAAGACCTCATCCTCTGGGTACTCGTTCATGCTTGGATCCACACAGTCCAATACATTCCCTTGTTCAAGCAACACTCTGACATGGGCATTCAGTATCATCACATTGTCATCCCCATATTCCACTGGCCTCCTACCTGTCACCAGCTCTAGAATCATCACCCCAAAGCCATATATATCGCATTTCTCGTTCACCCTTAAGCTTTGGCATGCTAATTCTGGTGCTACATATCCTAATGCACTCTGAAATCTGTTGCTCATTACATGCCTGTCCAGCTTTGTTAGTAACCGTGCCAATCCAAAATCCGAAATCTTGGGGTTGTAATCCTCGTCAAGTAAAATGTTGCTTGGCTTTATGTTGTAGTGAATGATTGGTGGTCGGAATGAATGATGCAAATGGGCAAGCCCCTTTGCTGTTCCGAGCAAAATTTTGAACCTATTGGCCCAAGAAAGAGGTGAACTTGAAGGCAGCCTGCCATGTAGCTTGGCTTGCAGGTTACCATTTGGTGCATACTCGGTTACTAAAAGCTGCATTTGAGGAGCCCAGTGGTATCCCTTCAATGTTATTAGATTTGGGTGTCTGGCTGTTCCTAGGATACGAACTTCCCGAATAAAATCTTCTGGATTTTGAATTATATTTGAGCTGACCAGCCTCTTCATTGCCACAAATCTACCTTCTGATTCCAATGAAACTTTATAGACTGTTCCAAAGACTCCTTCTCCAATCTCGGATGCCTTGTTGAGCAAGGATTCGGGGTTGCTGATGCAACCGGTAGAGGATCTTGAATCAAACAAAATGAGCTTACCTGTGGGTAGACTTCCTGATCTTGGAGAGCTTGAACACATGCTTTCTAATGCATTTTCCATAAATGCTAGCCTTCTCCGTACAGAAACATTAAGTAAGCTAATAGCAATCACGCCTAATACAATTACAAAAGCTGCTGAAATAGCTAAAATGGCAGAAACACTGAGGAACCTGTGGCGATGAATAGTGCCAGGAATAGCAGATTCATTTCTTTGCCTATGAGAACCCATTTGAGTGTTTGGGTCAAGAGCTAGTGGCTTTGGCACATTCATTTTGCATGGACCCTTCAGCAGGGGTGAGCAAAGACCTAAGTTTCCTTCCAAGGAACTTTTGTCCAAGTTCTGAAATATACTACCAGGAGGAAGTCTGCCTGTGAGCCTGTTATATGATATGTTCGCACCCAGAAGATTTTGAAGCATTTCAAGCTCCTTTGGTATCTCTCCACTTAGTTCATTGAACTCCAGTTTGAGGATTTTGAGCTTGTTTAGCTTCGACATGGACTTGGGAATTGAACCAGCCAAATAATTGTGGCTCAAACTCCTGCATCAAAACAGATAGGAATTAGTATAAACCCATATTTTTTTTTCTTTATATATAAAATAGGAAACATTGATAAATTAGATTGTACTTGTGAAATGGGGGACTTACAACAAGTAAAGAGCTGTACAATTCCCAATCTCATCTGGAATAGACCCATTCAATGAATTTCCATCCAGCTGAAGAATGGCCAAACTGCCTGAATCACATATATCCCCTGGGATCGAACCATACAAGGTGCTGTTCTGCAGATCTACAACTGTTAGATTCTGTAAAAGACCCAGCTCTGGTGGTATTTGTGATTGAAGATCATTCCAAGATAGATTCAAATAAGTTAATCTTGAAAGAAGGCCCATTTCTGCAGGCATAGTCCCTTGTAGATGATTATCTGAGAGGTCCAATTTGAGGAGAGTTTCAGAGAGCCTGCTTGAACCTGCTCGGATTGAACCCCTCAGCTTATTATGTGCAAGGTCTAATTCCTCCAACCTTAGGCCAAACAAACCCTCTGGTATGAAACCATTGAGAGCATTACTTCGGAGACGGATCACAGATAACATAGTACAAGAAACTAATGACAGTGGGATGCTTCCCACAAGCTTATTATTAGCAACACTCAAATAACTCAGTGATTTCAGTTCTCCTATTGATTGTGGGATGCTTCCTGTCAACTGATTGTTTGAGAGGTCTAAGTATTCCAGATTGGTCATGTTACCAATCCACCGAGGGAACTCATTAGTTAACAAATTATTTGATGCCCTGAAAAGGGTCAGAGAATTAAGCCTCCAAAATGACTCTGTTAGTGCCCCACTGAACAGATTATCACTAATATCCAACCTATGCAAATGCAGGCAGAGTCCAATATCAGAGGGTAATGGTCCTGAAAAGTGATTGCCCTGTAAGAAGACCTCTTTCAGGTAATGTATGGCTGATATTCCGTCAGGTACATGTTCAGACAAGTCATTATGTGACAGATCCAAAGTCCTGAGCCTTTTCAGTGACCAAATCCCAGTGAAGTCCACATTACCGGTGAATCGGTTATTGGAAAGATTAAGGCTATTCAATAAGAAGCATCTAGACAGTGTGCTAGGAATTGGCCCTTCAAACTTGTTCCTAGCTAGAGAAAGGTGATGAAGGGAAAAGCAGTTGTCAAACAGATTGTCAGGGACTGGTCCTGACAAAGAATTCTCTGAAAGATCTAGAAAACTTATTGAACTCATATTCACGAAAGAAGAGGGGATGTGACCAGAAAGACTATTGTGACTAAGGTTTAGCCTTCGGAGGCTATTGGGAAGTGCAAGTGCTGGACTAATACTCCCCCTCAAATTGTTATGAGTCAGAGACAATACCTTGAGATGCTGCAACTTTTCAAGACCTCTTCCAATTTTCCCAGATAAGGCCAAGCCATCCAATGAAATCTCTGAAACTCTTGCATTCACAGGATTGCATTGTATAAATTGCCAAGAACACGGGCTCTCATCGTCTTCGTTCCAGGAAGCAAGATGAGCAGAAGGGTCATTAAGGTCTGATTTAAACACAATCAGCCCAAGAACATCATCATTTAACTGGACAGCAGCTGTGCCATTGTCTCCCAAGCAAGTTAGCAAATGAGAAACTAAAACTAGCACATACAAAACTCTCCGCAGAAACTGGACACAGATCATCGTTGTTCTGCCTCTCTTACAGACTCTCTGACAGTTAATTAGTTAGACCAAAAACTCACAGCAAAACAAAGTAGCTGTGGAGGCACTGAAACGCAGCGTGGTAGATGTAACACAAGCTCAGCGAAAAGTACAGGCTTGTGTGCTCGGTGCTCACGAGAGGAGGAGAGGAATATTCACCATAATGGGGTGAGACCATCAGAGCTAGGACTATGAGAAAGCCAAAGACATAGCCCGTGATCAAACAATTTTGGTCCAACAAACATGGCTTTGCGACTGACAAATCCCGCCGCAGAGTAAGGCCTTTGCCCAAAACAAAAAACCAGCAACCTTTGTCGCTTCTATGAACCTCTTGGTTCTCCTTCCTTCGCTGTTTATGTTTTGTAGTAGTGAGTGAATTCAATGAATATTATTATTATACTATTAAAGAAGTAGTTTTGAGTATTTAGTATTATAATAATTATTGATACATGTTATTATTATAAAATATTGACGTTGAATGCTTTTTGAAATAAATGAAAAGAAAAATAGAAACAGTTTAAATTTAAATAATTTTAATCAAATGCATAAAATTAAAATGATTTGTTACTAAATATTAACACATAAAGTTGCTACAACAAACTATAATTACAAATTAAAACTCACATAACTAAAACAAACTAAAATAATAAGCAAACAAAATTAATATATAAAATAAATAAAATGAAATCTTTAAATTTAAATAATATTCGTTAAATTTGTAAAAGTAAAACTGTTTATGTTAAATGTTTTATAAAAAAAAGTTAATCATTTTGTAAATTAAATATATTATATTAGAATTGATACTAAAAAAATTCACTAATGGTTTCTGAAGAGTATTTATTATTACAATAAATATTTACACATGAAATTAATACAAAAAAATTATATTTAGAAGTTAAAACATAAATAATTAAAAGATACTAAAAATAAAAGAGAAAAAAAATTTTACATTAAATGCTTCAAAATAAAAGAAATGAAAAAAAGATTAAATTTTAATAATGTTAACTAAATTTGTAAAATTAAATTTGTCTATTATTAAATTTTCATACAAAAAAGGTTACTGATTTTGAAGTCAAACTTATTATATTAGAATTGACAGTAAAAGAAATTCATGGACGGACTGCAAAGAGTATTATATTAACATATGAAATTATCACAAAAGAGCATAATTAAAAAATAAAACTTAAATAGCTAAACCATGCTTAATAATAAAGTAGAAACAAAATTAAAATTTGTTGCCATTAAATCTTTTAAAATAAATTAAAACAAAAGACAAATAATGTTAGTTAAATTTTTAAAATTAAAATGATCTATTATTAAATATTTCATAATCAATCAAAAAACACAAAGAAAGTTATTGTTATCAATCTAATTAGATGTTAAAGTGTATGTGCAGATATTAGTGTTTGCATGCGAATTTTTTTCGTTTGTGATCGTTCGATTGGAGGATGAGTATTTTATTATTACGAAAATAAAATAATACATTGAAAACATTGGATATATATGTGTATTATTTCATAATCTATATAAGACAAATTAATGTAAGATCGTACTTGAATTCATGTGACGTTACATGAAACTAATCTTAGTAAAGCCAATTAAATTTGTAAACAATGAAAAGAAGATAAGAAGCAAACAAATAGCCATTCAAAAAACAAAGTAGTCGACATTTTTAATAATATAACGTCATTTAATTATTATTTTTCTTAATTTGTCGGATTCAAGCCACACTTTCTTATTCAGCCATAAGCATAAAACTCAAATCCTTCAAAAGATTATGGAATATATATATATATATATATATATATATAGAGAGAGAGAGAGAGAGAGAGAGAGAGAGAGAGAGAGAGAGAGAGAGAGAGAGAGTAAACACAAAATAGGAGGCTCCATGTTTAACAGGGACAGCAGCCCAATTATAACTAAATAGTTTATAGTCTTTTGCACATTCTACAAAGAGATTAGTAGAAACTCCAACATATCCAATTAAATTTAAAATTCCATCACTCAACAATTTATATGTATAAAATAAACATCATTACTCATTTATTTTCTTTTAAATGATATCACCAATTGATTCTGCAGCTGCCATTATGAGAAGGGGTTAGCACTAGCTGCAATTTACACCTAATGAAGGCGGCTATTCCCATGTGATCATACATATGTCAGCCAAACACAATATGACATCTATTTTCTTTTCTTTCTTTGTTTACTATGGATTCAATTATAAATGCCATATGTCTTATTCATTAAAAAGTTTATTTTTATTTACTCTTATTTGCTTTCAATATATGATGCATGGGGTGTAAAATATTATATTGATAAAAATCTAAAATTAGGAGATAAATAACTTTAGCTCATATAAGTTACTTCATCTCACATAGATTTTAAAAATGATCACCAGTCTAATACACATGTAATTGAATGTGAAATTTAATAAAATTAATTATAAAGCAATATAATTCTTTTACTATAGATGAAATAATTAACAGGATTACGTTAACTACTTTAAAAATAAATTAATTATTGAAAATTAATAAAATTATTTAACATATAAAAATTTAATTGTAAGGTAACATGATTTCATTAATTTTAGAAACATATTAAAACGTGTTAAATACTAAAATAATTTGTAGATAAAAAATTTTAAAAATAAAACAGGAGTTCTCGCCATAAAATTATATTATTCATATAAAATTCTGAATTGCGACTTCTACAAATTATATATCTAACAGATGTTTATATATAAACTAGTGATAGTTGATCTCTCCTTTATTATAAATTTAATAAAGTTTTACAAGATAAAAATGCTGCAAATAATATAGATAAAGAGAGATTATTTAAAGTCGCTCACCAAAAAAAAAAAAAATTAAAGCCGTCAAATTGCATAATTAAATATATTTTTAGTTCAAAATAGGAGAGAAAAAACTTGAAACAATTTCAAAATAGGAGAGAAAAAACTTGAAACAATTAATTGTAACTAAGAAAACTAACTCTTTTAGAATGAAAAATCAACTATAAATAAGAACATTAATTCTATTAGAATGAAAAAATATATTATTATTAAGAAAATTAGTTCAATGAAAATTCAAAAACAAATTATAAGAACAAAATTAATTCTGTTACAGTTAGGAAACTAAAAAGAAATTGAAAAATAATAATTAAAAAAATTATTGATTTTTATATCATTATTTGAAATCTTTTTAATTGACAAGAGTAATTTTATCAAAAATAAAAATTAATTATAATATTATTATCAAAAACATTGTTTAGAATTTTAATTTATATAACAACTGATAAAATAACATAATAATGATAAAAATTTAAAATCAAAATGGGGAAAGTAGACATCTAATTTTTTTTAACTTCTTTATATTATATATAGTACAAATGTATGTAAGTCATTGAGTCAAGTCGAATCACTCATAAGCTAAATGCAATCCAAAGCTTTACAAGTTGATGAATGGGAATAACTTCTCTAAAAGTAACAACTAATACAAGTTGCATCTGACGAGCATAGCAATACACATAATACGCATAAGGACAATAATTGAGAAATAATATTTGTAAACAATTCTATTCCCCTCTCATATGGTGGGGGGGGGGGGGGTCCGAATTGCTCAGGTTGTATAATGAGACCTCACCCTAATTATTGGCACGTGAGAGAGAGATAAGGTAGAGATTCAAGGTTTTTTTTTTAATATCTCAAAAAAAAAAAAAGAAAATTTCTCCACTAAATTCTTAGTTAAAAGTTTTATCACTGTTGAAGAAAGAAAGGGCCAAAGCAGTAAGTTTTCCTCCTCCTCCTCCTACTCCTTCCATAAGGGCTTGTCTTGCCCTATTTTCTTTGTTATAGCTCAATTTTGATCTTTTTGCTGTCTTCTAGTTGCCCTGATCAAAAGCTATAGGTTTCTACTTTCTAGTATTCCAGTGCAAAACTAGGGAGTTATGTAGTTGGGTTATAGCTAGGGCTAGTGTATTCTGCTGAAGTCAGTGAAAATCCCTAGGGTTTCTCCTCGAGTTTTGATAGGCAAGGATTGTCTATTAAACCAGAATAAGCATTATCTGTGCATTGCTTTTTCTTCTTTATCCATTTATTTTCGGCACCATAAACTACTTGTGACTATTGATTGTTCTATATTAGTTGCTTACATTTTTGAAAAAGAAAAATTTAGCTTGACTTTCACTTAAAAACCTTTTAGCTTCCGCAAACTTTCTAACGTTCGCACCGATGTGGCATCACTCCATGCGTCTTCCAACATTCTTGCTAGCTCCTGAGTCATCACTTTGATTCCTTTGTGCATTGGAAACTCCAATTTGCTCATTCAACCTCGGAGTTCAAAAGTCTTCTAGGTTTTTGAATGAAATTAAGATGAGCAATGATATACATGCATACAGATTTTACACATTCTCTCACATTCTCTTACTTGTATTTTTTTATATTTGCACTGCATACTTTGGACATAGAACTTGAGCATAAATATTATTTTCTAATCAAAATATATATTGTATTGCATTTTGAAACCTACTTTTTTCTTTTTACGTACACTAATATCTTATTAAACCAAAACTATATGATATGTTGCAATCAAAATATTATAATTTGAACCTAAATTGAATTAACCATATTAAATAATAATTAATTGGTGTCACACCCTCAAATTCGATATCTAGCATATAATAAAATATTACTTTGGTTCAACTCTAGTGTCACTCTTTTTAGAAGAAGTTTAGTATTTAGCTTTCGTCTTGAATGAGAACTAGTGAGGATACTTCGCAGAAAATCTATATAAAAATTTTACTTTATTTATTGCACAGCTTATGATTTACATTTATTTATCATTAGCTACTCATAACTCATTAGATCCTAGCATGCATCATCTCTCGTGCACCTTGTAGCTGCTCATGGAGTAAATAGATTAGCTAATGCTGAACCCAAGAGCTTAGATTAAATCAATCACAAACTTAGCATGGGATTGACAATTGTCAAGTTTCTCTAAATTAACTTAGTTTCGTTCAAACGCTTAGTTTGATTTCTCTAGCATGAAAATGTTTTTTGGATCATGTGTGACCATGGGCAAATTGAAATTTGGAACAAGTTTGATGATATGTATCTATTTTGAAGATCTCATAGCTCTCATCTACGTATTTTGGAGTGAAAGGGATTTTAGGTATACTTATTTATGCTAATTTTTCAATTAAAATAAGTGTTTTAATTGATTTTGAGTATTATTGAAGCTTTTAATTTTGTCCTCAAATGATTATTTATTTCACAATTTGGTCCATAAACAATGTATTTATTCCCATATTTGGTTCATGAACAATGCCGATATGCCATAGCATAAGAGCATAACGGAAACAGAACAGTCACTTTCATTAATAAATACCAAAATATTATAATTACAAGATGTTACTTTCATTACAATTTGAACCACTAACCCCAACCCTTGAGCTATTTCACATCTTATAGAAGCAAAACATACAAAAGTATAGAGATTTCTCAACTCCTAGCCCACATTTATTCTTCAGCTAACTTTTTCACCCATCCTCATTGTACACGAAAAAAAACAATGACAAACCCAACAAAATCACCGAAGTAGCCAAAATCAATATGAACGTCTGAGCCTTCTTAGCTTTGTCTCATATAATGCTATCTTTTTCTTAAGCTAGGTTATATACTCCTCTGCTGTTACAAACTAACTACCTGGACAAATATGCACTTCCTCTGCCCACTCGAAATATGCACATGTCCTATCTTTCACCTAAAATACAAAAGAGGCTAAATGTATACAGTGAAAGAAGTAAGCAAAATGCAATGCAACTAATGTTTAAACTTACCAAACAAAATGGATACTGATAGAATAGACAACTTGGATTTGTACTGCAATTGGAAGTTAGCAACAACGCTGTGTCTACGGTCACATAAAATTGGCACAACAACCCCATGTTGATTGAACTGTTATTGAAGCAACTTTAAATGTTTTGAATCAATGGATGAGTTTGATTTACATATTCCACACCCAAAGGCAGCAAGCAAATTGTGCTTGACAGTGACAATTCATGGCTTCAAAATATTAATGTTCTTGCAATTCGAGATTGTGGATTTAAAATGGGGATGCAGATAGTTGGGAGGGAAGAAGGGAGACAAAGCGGTGCATTGTGGTAAATTGGGAGGGAAAATGGAGAGCAAAATGGTGAGTTGTGGGCAACTCTAAGGGGTAATAATGGGTTTCCACACCAACGAACCATATCAGCATCTCAATCGCCATGCGTACACATCTATCAATTTAAACGGATTGGACTACTGGTAGGACAACATTGAGAGCAAAATTATGGAACTTTGGATTGCTCTGAGGAAGTCGGCCTTCAATGAACTGTATTGTGGGACCCTAAATCTTTTATAGACTAAAATGATTATTAATTTTTTTTATTAAATACTCATTTAAAAATTAAAATTATTAAATTTATTAAATTTTATATACTAAATAATAAATTTACAAATAATAAAGTTACAAAATCAAATGATAACAATATGTAAAACAAGGGTAAATCCACTTAAGTGGGAATAACTTTTCTCAATAATTTTATTTCTCAAATAATCTCTGTTGACAATATAATTTTTTGGTTTGAATTTTTTTTTGGTAAGTTCCTTTTGAAGTTTTTAACCCTCGTGAGAATATTTAGGAATGGAAAATGTTTTGTCTACATTTCTGCATAAACATTAGACCCACATCTAATAGCGTGTACCAGAAAAAATATGAGAGTTTAATTAATAAATACAATCAGATGAGGAGGAAGGGAAATGATAGTGCTACATAGGTAGATTTACCTTTTGACGTGGCTGAATTTAATTTTTTTATTTTAATTTTAAATTTAATTAAAATTTATTTTATTGATGAGATTTAAAATGTAAGTATCAACATAAAAAAAAATTACAGATAAATAACAGTGCTAAAAAAAAAGTATAATAAAAAGTGAAAAAATGTTGGTGAAACGTATACACAAATACATAGAAATAATATTATTCTTAAGAATTATCGCCTTGATTATTTTAATATATAATAATGACTAGATACAAAATTTCCCCTATTTATCACATTTCCCTAGCGGTTGTTGCATCTCCATTCCCTTTTGATTGATCTAATGTTCTGAAATATAATAATCAACCATAATCATCATAGAGAAAACAAACAAGTCCAGCTCTTTGGTTGGTTGGCTCGTTGACAGGTGAGTGATGTGGAGAATGACAGGAAAGAACAATAACCAATAAGCCAAACCTTCGTGTTTCTCTGGATCCAACTTCCAAGGCAACATGCCCTGCGCCTGATGGGCACCGGCACTGCTCACAATATCCAAATCTGGCTCACGAGATACCTTTTTGTAAATTAAACAATGCAGGGAAGTAGTCAAAGATAACAGTTCCCGCCAAGCTGTTCTTTTCTACTTTTGGGGCCATAACTCCAACCTCTATGTGTTCGGCTTGTCCACGTTTTTGCACCTCATCTCATCTCTGCAGCTCCAACACTAAAATGATGGGATGGGTGTGATATCTTTTTATTTCTTACAGAACTTTCTCAAGTCCTTCAGGTCTGAGAAGTCTCTCTTGTTAGCGGAACCCTAGATTCTATTTATTCTATTATATTTCTGCTAGCAGTGATTACAATTGATTACACATTAATTACAATAATAAACTAAACTTTATTCTATTAATTAGTGAGGCTGAATTTATAAATCAAATAATGTTATTGTGTTAGATTAGAAATTAAGTTTTAAAAAGTCTTTTTAAATAATTTACCTTAATTTTTTTATATTAATTCTTCGTTTGTACTTTTTAATTGAATTATTTTTTGTTTGATCAATTTTATTAGTTGAAACTACTATAAATTTTCTTTTTATATGAGTAAATCACTTTAGACGATAAATTTTTGTCTCTTTTTTTTTTTTTGATAGGTGATATGTCAACTTTTTTTTTAAAATACATTCATTTATACTTTTATATGAAATTAAAAAATTAACTTGATTATTTAGTGACTCTGCCATCATTCATCAATATATTTTTGTAAGAAATAGCTACAATTTGTTTACACAAAACTCTTGCATTTTTTTTTTTTGGTGAAAAAGAGAGGAAAATAAAACTACACAAAACTCTAGTTTTTTTTTATTGCAAAGCAGTTCCACATTGAACTAAATATAAATAGCTTTGGAAGTATGATGGTTCTTTATTCCTTTCATCTAATTTTCTTTTGTACAGCACTTTATCAATTGGCTCCCCCATTCGACATTAAAAAAAAAAAAAAAAAACCTATCCAATTATGTTAATTTTTTAAAAAAAAATTGAATCATTGGGTTACGTAAGTAATGCTTCCATAGTATGTAAGTAATTCTCTGCTTTATTCATTACAAGAAATTTTGATATTATTATAGAATAAATTTTTATATAGATGAAAGATTTATTAAAAAAACTTTATTTTTATCAAAAAATTTATCTCTTCAAAATATAAAAATTTTTTATAATAATTTGACATATTGTCAGTTGATCGCATAATTAGTAAACCAAATCAAGCAACAGCGCAACAGTACAATGAGAACAAATTTGTTCAACAACAATAGGGGCAGTGATCTCAGGTATGGCAGCGTTGACTATGTCAATGGCAGACATCCTTAATTCTATCGATCTACAAAACATCATGAATATAATGGAAGATAATACGAAAGACAAAGGGATTAGTCTTACGGTCTTAAAAATATGAGAATACCTCGTGAGAAATTAGAAAAAAATTAACTTGATCATGAGAGCAAGTCAACAATTGTATTAGTGATAATTACCGTATGTCATTTCTACACTTTATTGTGAATAATTGGTTTAGATTGAAATTTTGATTTTTTCTTGTCTCTATTATATATACTTAATAGATTTGTTTGACCTTCCATGTTCTTGGATTACCAGCAAACAAAAAAAAAAGAATAATAATACTAAGATATCTATTCATAAACGTGCTAATTATTTTGAAGTAAAATACGTTTGTTAACTAAAGGCTTAAAATTAATGTTGAATTCTCTCTTAATTTCAGAAACATTTCGAAATAAATCACTGACATAACACAACACTTGCACAGAATTATCTTCTCTAAAATAAATAAATGATATTTTTCTATTAATATAACACCAGGCACTAACAATTGATTCGAAAGCAACAGTAGTGATGAAAATAAATCATATATCTCGTGCTATCACTTTTATAACCAATACATAGAAAATGCTTATATAATAATATACATTACAACAAATTTTAGTATTATTAACAGATAAACTTTTATAAAAAATCATAAATTTGTCGATAAAAATGTTTAACAAAATGTTTATAGAAAAATTTATTCTTTGGTAATAATAAAATTTTTTATAGTGATATATATATATATATATATATATATATATATATATATAACTAGCAAGCATACTAGTTTATTTTTTTATTTTTATATTATTATTTAAATTATTAAGAAATAATAAAAATTATAAAATTTACAATAAATAACCACTTACATGGAAATTATTGCATTTCAGGATTAATTTTGTATGTTAATGATAAACTAAAGATAGCAAACTTTTTTGGCATACATGTGTGCCTTATCTAAACTTTTTAATTTAACGATCAAATTTCAATTTTAGTTCTAATTTATTTATTTAATTTTGAACGAATATAAATAAACTTAAATTAAATTTGTTCATGCATTGATCATACAATATCGAGAACATGATGGAGCCATAATATTCCTACGCGACAACCATATGGATTAGATGATCTTCGTTCAAAAAGCAGCTGTGCAAGGTTGTCAACATTGTCTTATGCAAAGGGAATAATCCACAACTTAAACCCATAAAACCTCATTTAAAAAGAGTTCAAATCATGGGCACCTACATTGAAACTTATGGGAGCACATGTTTCCACTATTTTTTTTTTGAAATTTTAATGTTAAATATATACTATCAATTATTGTTCCCATTAAATATTTAAAATTATCCCAGAGCCATTTGGTTTAGTAAAGACTTGTAATTTTTTTAACATAAAATTACTTATCCTTTGTTATTCATAATGTGGGTTTTACATTCAAATTTAACTATATTATATTTTGTATTTTTTTTTGAATATATCTTGTATTCTTTATGTGTATATATAAGATATTAGAATTTCTAAGTTTGTCTTTATTTATAGCATTAATTTTAGTGAATCCTATATTTTAATAGATTTAACATTTTACAGTAATTTTTGTGAGACATTTGTAAGAATTGTTAAGAATTTAATGATATCATTTGATTTATATACCCAATCTTACTTAGTGAGGATAAGAATTAATTTATCATTAATGTTGTGTATAAGGACTAGAACATTTCCGGCAAGAAAAGGGCTGTCATCCATAATTAGTAGCATTTTCTTTAGTTAATTAAGACACTATTTAGATTGGAATGTAGGATATGAATGGCATGGTATGTTTAGACAGATTTTCTGCAACCCAACTTTGTGATTTAGTAGGTTACGTAGCCATCTACCCTTTGTAAGGATACCATTCTGTAGATTGTGAAGATAACAATGTTAGTTCTTCTATCGCTTATTAATTATATTTTCAACCTATTTGTGTTAAAGTCTCTGCACTCCTAGCTCGTTGAAATCCGATACGTATACTCTGTTAAGCTATTGTCTTGTGATCACCCAAACTGCATAATGGGTTGAGAATCACGGCTGATAATTACCCACCCCATGCATACACACATTCTGATTGCCCAAACTACTTCATGATATTAGGGATTGCAATAGAATAAAAAATTGGTTAGATTGGGTAATTTAATATTTATAAATTATGACCTAAATTTGACTAATTATATATGCACAGATCAATCAAGTTCAGTTTGGTTGATAGGTTTAATGTAAATATTGTGCAATTAATCTAGAGTCAGGTTAGGGTTGACAAAATATATATTCTATCACCGACCAATATATAGACAGTTAAACCTCCATCCGGGCTTAGCATGTATCTATCCTCTTTGAACACTCCTACTTTGATATTATTTAGAAAAGGAAAAAAAACGTGTTCACTTAAAATAAGTGACAAGAAGCTAATCTAAGCGATTAAATTTGTGAATTTCATAAATTATTATAAAATTTAAATAATTTAATAATTTAAATTTTTTAAATGAAAACTTTGATATCTATGAGAATAAAGGGGGTTGATTTCGAAAAAGAATCATGGCCTCCCCTTTGCCCCACGAAAAACACGATCATGGGCAAGCCGTATGTCAAAGCACATGCACATGCTGGAGGTTGCTTGGCTGAAAACCAGCAACTCCTAAACCAATGTTGACAGGACTATCTGGCCAATGAACACAGACGTTGACACGACAATTTCTGATTAGTGCTGGTGGCATTCATCAAAAGCTCAGAAAGGAAAATGATGAAACAAAGGCTTTGATTTCTTCCTTGAACTATCATGCACTATAAGAATGTCGACTGCTTTTTAACCAAAACTATCTTATAATGCTGTCGTCTTGATTAACTAGACTGACAAACATCATAAAAAAGCTTAAAAAAAAAAAAGCCATATGGGATCTAAATTCTTACAGATTGACATTAAGTATATTGAAAATTCTCCAGTAGAATCTTGATCACCAGAAGGAATCAAGATATCCATATGAATGCTTCCTGTTATACTGTAGCAAGCTTGCATAAGTCCGATCCCAAATTCCAATGTACATACACTCGTCATCAGGACTTAGGGAAACCCCAGAAATCTCACCAAAGAAATCAATCTCTTGACGCTTTTTGTAGTCTTCCTTAATACTATACACATGCACAAAATCTGCAGGTTCAGCAACGACCATAAATTGACCATCTGAAGAAAATCGAATAGACCGTGCTGCCCCAAGGTTACCCTTGAGAATAGCAAGTGGAGACGATAAGTGTCTAACATCCCATACTCTGCAAGTCTTATCCTGATTCCCAGTAGCAAAGGTATGTCCATCAGGGTGCCATGCAGAAGCAAAAGAGAAATCTCGATGACCAACCACAGTGGCAACCGTCTAAAACAGCAGACGAGTCCCAAAGATTTTAGTATACATTCAGCACAATATGTTGCTCTTGGGAAGACAGAAAACTACTAGGTAACCAAAAGCACCAATGTAAATTTGAGAGAGAGAGAGAGAGAGAGAAATCTAAACACAAGCACCACAATGTTTACAGAGACAATGTGAGTGTTCAACTCCCCCACATCTGTATTCTCTCCCCTTCCCCAATCACTTTCTATATTCAGTATCCCATCTCCTACTGTATGACATATTAATAGTGACTACCCACATTGGTTACAGGATACATGTCATAATGAAAGATGCTTGTTTCACATTTTCTCCATGTGCAATTGATTATAACCCAAAGAGAGTTATCTTAGCGACATGTACATGCGCAAATTATTAATTGATTTCAGGGTTTAGTTTAAAATGGATTAGAACACTTCTTAAAGGTGATGACCAAGGAAATATGAAACATCTTAAATCAATAATCCCTCCAGAACTCAAAGTCACTAACTTCTAGATAATTACGAGCTAGTGACAATGGCTTATCCTGGCGGTTGAAAGAATGAAGGACACTTTCAGGGGTGAATTCTACCTATACTTTTTATATAAGAATCAAATTTGAATAAACTAAAAATACAGAAAAACGTTTATTATTTCTGAATTTGTAATAAACCACAAGTCAAAGATGAACTTCAACAACTAAACACACATAGTAACTCTCCTCTGGAAAAGCTGTAAGTCATCAAGTTTAAAGAAACAAAATGTAGGTTAAAGGATTCGTTCCATAAGCAAATGTATAGAAAATTATTAAAACATTTTCAAACATTTCAAATGCATGAATAGCACATTCCAGTATAATACACTACGAGAAGAACTATGTACCTTCCCATTTTGTGGGTCTACTAGCAATCCATCTTGGTGATCTCCAACAACAGTCATAAGCTGACAGTCTGGACTGATAGATGTGTGCTGCATCAAAAGCAACTAATTAGGCATCACAGATGTTGATATGGAATTAAGGTTACAGACATGTTGTAATCCTCCTCACATATCAACCACACAAATTCAAGAAATCAAATTAAGGTTTCCCCCTTCTATTAATCTTTACTTTAGATGAGCACATTGATATTACACTCAATAGCTACTCTATTATATCAGGAAAAATAAATACATCTAGATCTGACCAAGAAACTGAGCACCTTTCTAACCATGTGACCTCAAATAGATTATTCTTAAGTCAAATCTGATCTTAACAAAGCAGAATAGAAATTTAGCTTGGATTCCAGAACTAAGTCGAATTCAAATTCAACCATACACACATATCATGTACTGCTATAACTGCGTATTATGGGGAACAATGGATCTCCCCATCCAATTTGGAAACTTTTTTTTTTTTGCTGTTTGATCAAGACTTTAGAGGATTTAACAGTGGGAATGAGAGTTTGTAAAGTGATCTTTTGCTAGATTGTGGTCAATTTGGCTTGAGTATGATGCAAAACTCAGCAACAAGATCCTTATTTTTAGTTTTCTATGCAATATGATTTTTCTCCCAGCTTTTTAGAGGACTTCAGTCCTTAGAGTGGGTTCTTTATCCTGTATGCAAAGGAATTGTTAGGTCCCTTTGGGATGACGCTTTTACTTTATTTCTCCATTAGTAGCCCCACCCCTCCCCCCCCCCCCCCCCCCCCAACCAAAAAAAAGAAAAAAAAAACCCATAAAATTGAAAATCCTGAAATTGAATGTATAGTCCAGGCTTTATGCTAAAGCTTGTCAATTGTCCCACTGGATTTCATTTCTTTCTTCCATGAATACTATAAATCATGGGCGGAACAAAGTATCAGAAGCCATTTCAAACTAAGTTTGGATGCCAGCATTTTCCAGGATTTCCCTTTCTTTTGAAATATAACATTATAAGCTAATTTAATCAGAATTATAAATAAATTTCTCTTTGAAAAACTACTACATTCTGTTTTAAAATTAATAATAAAAAGGGATATAATATATTTGTTACTCCATTTAATTTGATTCAAAAGTAATATGATCCCTGCATTTGATTGTTTTGATTTAGCCCTCCATGTTATGTAAGTAGGCTAAAGTTCATCCTCTTTTGAATAATTTATATACTTATTACAAACTAAGCTGCCATGTTGGACAAAAACTTTCCATTCCAAACACGTCAATAAAATTTAGATAGAAGTTACCAGTAGTGCTCAAACAAAAAAAGAAAATAGAGCCATGTATGAAACTTGGAGAACTAAACAACAACTGAAAAAAGCTTGAACCAGTAACAAAGTGTCAATTACCTTAATGAAACACTTGAAAGTAGAACTAAAACATTTTTCATTGAAACTAGAGGCACCAAACAGGTAGTTTACTTTAAGAAATTAAAACCAAAACACACAAGGAGAATTATGAAATAGGGTATATTGGGATAAACATATCCTATTAGAAGCGTACCTTATTAGGCTTTTCCAGTATTGGAAGTCATAAGTGAATCAATAATATTTTGCTTTTACCAGAGTCTTTATAGGGGCTGTATGCGTGAAATGGTTTTTTTTGTAGTACAATGTGATTGGAGGGTATTCCAGAAGTTAAGAGTAAAAATGTCTTCATATTTTAAACAAGTCTTGTTATGTTTTATAATTATACCCTAAAAGCTAAGAATTGAATTGTCCAAAACACGTTTCTACTATGAGAATTTGAAAGTGAATTCTTTATAACGCCAGGAAAGATAGGATAATAAATTGAAATGTCCATATAAAAAGGATTTGCTTTTGTCATGAAACTAGTCTCCCAAAAGTTAAAGTTGTTAAGCGCAGGCTCATAAATTGTTTTTACATCTTTAACACACCCCTTCACATGAAAGTTCTTTGGGCTAGATGTCTGGAACAAAGCACAAACCCGCCAGACAAAACTCCAAACCACTTGATCAAAGAGGATCTAATACCATATCAAAAAGCCAACTATTTCAAAAACTAAAGCTGTTAGGTGCAAGCTCAAGAATAGCTTTTATACCTTTCACAGCTTTATCTCAAAATATGATGACAAAAGACTATGTAAACTAGAAGTATATGGAAAGTGCAAACAAAAGTTCTTGGGGAGTAAAGAAAAGAAGAAAATGTAAAAGAATCCAATCAAATATAATGTAAACCAAAATCAGCCTACTAGTATGCATAATTTTATGGATTTGGATCCTCTCCTTTTCTTTAGGAATATGACAGTGTCATATCAGAGAGAGAAAGACACGACAACTTCTGTGCATAATTTGTGAACCTCTGTACATGAAATGGCAGGTCTCTGCACAAGGTAACTTGTGTCCTTCTCCAACCATGACACTGTCATCTTTCTAAAGAAAAGGAGAGTATCCAAATTTCATATATAGATTAAAAGGTAAGCGGGAGCTAAAAGATTCAACATCATTCAAAATGCTTAAAAAGTGCTCACATTAATTGGCCAAGGGAACTGGAAGTGATTTATTAGCTGAAACCTTTCCATGTCATATTCTCGTACACCACAATCATTATTGGATGCCATAAAATGAGTTCCACCCCTGCAAGAGTTTCCATGTCAAGGAATATATCAGATTGGAAGATAAAAAGAAAATAATGCAGTTTAGTGGCTACTCAAAACTTTGCATGAAAAATACCTCAAGCTGTCAAATATGTCAATTGCATTTGTAATTGCATTCTCATCATATGTTGTCCTTGCACAAAAGCTTACTCCCTTTTTATCCAATCGCTGCATTAAAGATAAAGACATCATAAGGTGCTTTAAATTTAACTTGAATGGCATCAACTGGAAAAACAGAGTTTACATAAATTGTTGAAACATTTAAAACATGAGAAGGATTAGGCTTATGCAGTAGCAGTCCTCTTGCTTCATGCTCAAAAGAACAAATTAATTTATTTACTTAATCATAGTATAAACCCCAAAAAGGAATAATAATAAAAAATAGTGGGGGAGTTAGTGATACATAATTACAGATGGTGTAGGACCAAAATAAAAATAAAAAGATAACAAGTAGTAAAAAAATAAATATCAATAAAATTTTACTTTGACAAAAAAAATAAAAACTTTAATACCAGGTGCAATAATGCTCACAACAGTAGATACTTTATCAAAGGACGCCACTAGATCCTCTATTTACAAGGAGGCCACTGTGACCTAGTAACAGTTGGAACACTTAGCAAAAGGAGATATCCAAGCCACATATCATACTACAAAACTGTATTGCACAGTAATAGAATCCCTTTATATTAACACAATACAATTAATCCAAATTACATAAACCACTCACACACAATACAATTATCTAATTAATACTAATAGGATCCCTTCATATTAAGACAATACAATAATACAAATTACATAGAACACTCACATACAATACAATTATCTACCCTTGTTATAGGATCGCCCCACTGGTTATTTGAGATACCAGCTGCCTCCTTAATTCTGGTTTTGAGGACCAAAAACCTCCCAAGTTTCTACACACTCCTTTATTTGTCCCTAAATAACAATATTTATAATGGCAATATAAATGACCATCAATAACTGCCTAAAACTACCTACATATAAATCTGCCACATGTATAACTACTAATAACTACTTACATATAAATTTGCCACATGTCTAACTACTAATAACTGCCTACATATAAATCTGCCATATGTCTAACTACTAATAACTGCCTATATATAAATCTGCCACATGTCAAGTATCTAGTTGTCTATCACACAACTACAACCTGGCAACCAAACCACCCTTTTCTTTTAGATTTTGTTGCAGCAGTCTAAGACAAAGCCAGGAAGCAAACATAATAGTCAAGAACCAACTCTTCTAAAAGTTTAAACTGTTAGGTAAAGACTCGTGAATAATTTTATATCTCTAACACTCCCACTCAAATGAAAGCCCTTTGGGCTGGAAACGTGGAAACCCATGAATCCACTAAATGCACACAGATCTACCAAACCTTGTGCTGAAATTTAACTTAATTTTTTCAAGAACGGGGGAGACAAGAATTGAATTGCTGACCACAAGCTTTAATATCATGTCAAGAACCAACTCTCCTAATTTTATATCTATAATAATAACTATTATCACCCCAAAGATTAAATAGGAAGTTTTTCTTACACCTTAGTCACCTTACTGAGAAGAATAAACAAACTACTGCAATGACTGAACGCCAAACGGAATAAATTGATACAAAGCCTACCAGATTCAATGCCAATTAAAATATTTTCTCCCCAAGATTCAATATTTCCTGTAAAATTATCAATTTAGGCTTAACAATCTTTAATATGAAGTCTACCAGAACCTAAAATCCAATAGAAAGCTGTCCTTTAAAACCAGCAATGACAATTCAGATAAAATTATATAAAGCAGAGCTTCCATTAGTTTAGGCCCTGAATTGCTATAGTAGATCATAATGCAAAGTGCCAAAAAACAATAATAGCTCCCAAGTCTCTGATTTCAAAACTAGTAATCCTTCATCTTTCAGTAGACGTATAGCCCAACTGCCAAACACTGCCCATGGATGATTGTGTTCATAGTCCTTTAAGAACATTTGATGCCTCTCAAGCAATGGAAATTTAAGCAAAATCTCATATATATAGTCTTTACCAAGCCCGAAGATTACCCTCTTATGAAGCCCACCTTAAAAAGGTATTCTCTGCCCACACAGGAAAAAAAAAGAATCGTAGATTGTTTTCATGTTATACTGAAATTGTTTTAATATTATAATGAACATGGGTAAGTGAACTTGATGAGAAATATTGGTATCATGGAGGCTGAATCGTAAATTCTATATGACAGCCATTTTATAATGGAAAACAAAAATGTCTTGACTCTAAATCCAGCAGATAAGATGCTGTGTTATACTCTTAGGCAACTCAGATCAAGTCACCAGTCTTTACTCCAAATTAAAAGAAGTCTCTGCTGTGCCTTCCTCATTCTCAACCAACCTACTTACAAGTCTAATTGCACTAATAGTCTTCCTTAGAGAAAACAAAATTGACCAGCATCCACATCACTTAAGCAGACAATATCAGAAGTTCTGAATTGTATACATGGACAGTTTAGAACAGAAAAACAAGAGGTAATCTTTCTACCATACATAAGCAACTTTATGATTCAATAACTTTAAACTATCACTTTATCAGTAGCCTAAAGAACTTTATATGATTTGTTACCAATCATTTGGACTCACCTTACAAGTAAGCTCTCCTTGAAAACCACCGGCAACAAGAAAATTCTTCTTGACAGCCAATGTACTAATCTGTGTCTGTGAGAAACCTTCCAACAAACTTCCCTTATATCTCTACAAGAACAAAGACTAAAATTTAGCAGACAAAATATAAGAGTACACTCAAAATAGGACAAAAATGTATCCTTTCTCAGGTGATTGAATACCAAAAACCAACAATAAAATTTTTATTGCCATCTTGTATATATTTAAACTCATTCAAGATTCTTACTCAAATTATTTTCCAAAGGGAATCATGTTCAGTTATCCAACTTCATTCATTTTTCAAGAATATTTTGTTATTTTGGACAGCCAGCTAGTTCTACGAACAGCATTGCATCAGTTTGAACTTTGAATGAAAACATTCATACTTGAAATGCATTGCAAGTGCATTGTAAACTTGAGTATAAACAAGTTTTGACTGCATTAATTTAGAATCAGATATTTTTATTATTCAAAACATAAAGAATTGTACAAATGGAAATACTACATTGAAAAGCAACATAGAACAGAAGTACCATATTTTAATTCTTTAACATCTCAACAAATGATAAAAATTTGATTATGAAGTTATGCATTATGCACCTCGATACAGAATACTATCAAAAAGAGTATCTAAGTAAGCCATGATATCCAAAACACAAGTTCAAAGGCTGAAGGAGAAGAATATCAAATGTTAAATTCATACTAGTAGGTCAAACTGTGTCTTCGAAGTGCATCTCAGACCAGGACACCTTTGCCTATCTCGTGTATTCCCCAAGTGCTCAAGTTTAATATGATTCTGAAGGTCTAGTTCTTCATAGTTCATAGTCTTTGGTCATTTAAATTTTCTAATCAATTTACACCTAACTTACAGATTAAGATGCATACAATATTTTTTTTCTCTTTTGACTTTTGAAGAAAAATTCAGCACCAAGTATAGTACAATTTTCTAAAACATTAACAAGCCTAAGTTTCATCTATTGTCAAGTTGTATCTGTAATTCAAGAATTAAACATAAATCTTTTCGATGTAAAGAATTAAATATGCAGCTTCATACATAAAAATTTTAGTCACAGTAATACCTCGTGTTAGTAAGAAAGAAATCGTTAACAGACCCACAGATATATTTCATTCTCTGCAGTCACATCAGGATTATAACAGTAAACTAAAAATTCCCAAGGCACAACTCCCTACCAGAAACCCTTTTTCAATTGACAGTATACTCTATTAACCTCTCACAGCTCACAGCATACCCACTGAATGTATCCATATATACCTCACAACCCTATACAGCAAAAGGTTTAAGATCCCTGAAGTTTACCCCAGTATACACCCACTTAATCCCAACAGACAACAGAAATTTGATCCTCCTGGTGCTAACAAAATCTTTCCAGAGTGCAGTTTCTTGTTATAATTTTTTCAGCTTCAAATCTAGCTCTTTGGCCCCAAATCAATCAGAATTTCAATTTAATTTTCAAAAAACTCACCAACGATCAGTTAACTATCACAGGTAGTAAAACCATAAATGGGCCCCCCCAAGGTGCA
Organism: Dicorynia guianensis; assembly: GCA_037013595.1. NCBI lineage: Eukaryota > Viridiplantae > Streptophyta > Magnoliopsida > Fabales > Fabaceae > Dicorynia > Dicorynia guianensis. Next base: position 27,524,006 of record JASUAB010000012.1, on the reverse strand, counting down.
ACTGTTGTTGGTTTTCACATCAGTCAAAAATTGATAACCCATAAAAAGCCAAAAAGCAGTGTCACTCATCTACCTTTATAGATGAATAGGGTTGTATAGAAGACTGCATTACCTCAGTAGGCGCCACATGTCCCGCAAAGTTGATGATCTCTGACAAATTGCCAGTTAATGATGACCAATGCATAACAGAGTAGTTGGAAATAAGATAGACATCATGTTTTGAAGTAGCCCAAACTAAGTTCCTCAGCTGCATTCCAATTGCAAAAAGTTTTCATTAGGCTTGATAATTGACCATAAAACTACACAAATCTACATTATATAAAATTAGAAGCTATATGTTGAAACTCAAGTCTCTAAGACAAATCAAAATGCCTTTGATTTTTTATTAAACAAAACAACTCCAACTCAACATCCAGAGCATTATACAGTAAACCCGAGTAGTGAAAAGAAACATAGATAGGTTACCGTAGAATAGAAGCAACTTTAATCACTTAATAAGTGCTGGTGAAACATATGCATAAGATAAATCAGATGACAGGTCCATAATCCCCAAGATTATGGCCAATCATAGAGTGGGACACAGCAATACAACATATATTATCACTATAAGACTGAATGCATCAAACTCATAGCAGTGCATGTCTTAATAATTGATGTAGTAAGAGAGCAATAAGGGGTTTTGTATTGAGCGACAAATATATGCATGGGTTTTAAAACATACATGTTTGTCGAGCAATACCACAATGCTTGCAAGCCATGTAGAAAATACAGAGGAATAACAAGGTAACCAGGTGTAACAAACACAAAATTAACATACCTGAAAATGAAGGATGGTAGGCTTAACCAATCTAGTATTATGGAAGAATTCAAAATATTTTCCACCCTTCTCCATCTGTTTGCACTCCTGAGATAAAAGAATTTGAATGTTATAGTAAAAATCTATCCAATATGTGAGCTCCCCATCCTGCCCACGCCCCAAAATAAAGGGAAAGGAAAAATTTTAGGAAAGTAATAGACCTTATCTACAGCTTCCCCAGATGAAGGAATATTCTCATAATTCCTGTACTGTTCGAGCCTTGTCAATCTGTACCTTTCTCTGGTTATATTCAATCTGTCCCACTGAATACCTTGAATGTCCTTCCCCTTCCTTGCTTGCGCAGCAGATGTATCAGTCACCTTAGTAAGCTGCTCAAATTAAAACACCAAAAGACGCCAATATTCTTTTAGAACAACAAAATAAATCAATTCAAGCAAGAATTATAGTCCCAAAAGGGGATAGACACAAAAGACACAAACCATCTCGTATTCATCAACACCAACATCTCCGTCGCCTCCTTCATAGTTCTCGTCACGTATTTCATCAATGAAATCTTCCATTTCACCAGCTTCAGCCATGTAATGAAATTCGTACAGATGATGGTAGGACATACTCTATCTACATCCAAGTTTAAAGTTCTGAATTTGCAAAATTTTTAAATACATTGAAAGATTACGGGAAGAACTTAGCAAAATATAGAATAATATAAGCAATGCCCAACTTTCTCTTCATGGCATAAAAGGTAATAGAGGATAATTCTTAGTTGATTTTGGAATATATCTAAATTTAAGTGAAACCCACTATTTCAAATCCGCAATTCACTAGAAAAAGAAGATACTTTTAGCATTTAACTTCATAATTCTATATTAAACCTGGAAGAGACAAGAATATATAAGAAGTACCCAAAACCCATTCCGTTTGAGCATTATATTACTTCAGATAAAAATTCTCGAGTAAACTGGAGATGAAGTGGGGCGCTAAACAAACTAAAAGAAGAATAACAGAAGAAATAATAAAGAAAAGGAGCAGAATAGACACGAAAAGCAAATTTTCACAAATTCTTCATCGCTTTTAAGGAAAAAATATTAACAAAAAGAGAACTAGAAAGAAGATAACCTGAGCTTTATCCCAGCTACGCAGGGCAGATAGGCATGTTGTGGAAGCTCAATAGAAATGAGGACGGAATGAGTGACCAATGAAAGCGATAAGCAGGTAAAGCTATAAACGATGAATTAGTCCATGTGGAGAAACAGACCTTTTCCTCAGTCACTCTCAGATAATGTAATAATAGACAGCCACTAGCGATACCCTTAATAATAAATAATCAATGATATTTCTGATTCTAGTCTGCTTTGAGGTGGCGCTAAGCCACCTTCTGTACCAAAATAAAAAATTAATGGAATCCTTTTTTATTTTTTTAGTTTATTAATTTTGTGGACAAAAGCAAAGTAATCCTATTAAGAGGTTATTAATTGATCATAAAATATAAAAAAAAATTAATTTTTTATTTTATAATTGAATTTATAAAATATAATAAAGTTGGTAATTTAAATGTTTTAAATTAAATTTTTACAAATTTTAATAATAGAATTACGAATTTACTTTTAATGTCTGAAGAAATATAATAATATTATTTTTATTTTATTTTTATGATATAATATTTAAATTAATAAATTTTAAAAATTAAATAATTCAAAAACTCAAAATATAATTTTTTTTATAAAATTAAAATACTTGAAAATATCAATATTCCCTCACGTAAATAATAATAATTAAAAAAAAAAAAGCCACCAGAATTTGGTAAGACACGCAAGAGCCATTGTAGCTTCGCGAATTGCAATGAGAATCATTGAATAAGACAGATAGCAACCAGCAATGAGCATGTTTGGCGTGTGAGTGTGCGAGAGATCATGACAACCCTATGGGCTCTCCTACCACTCCTCCAGTCCCCAACCGGATGTGGTCCCCACTAAGTCACATCACTCGTGACGTGGCAATGCTACAAAGTATTAGATTAATAAAATTTTAATTAGGGTGTGTATTAAAAAAAGTTAATTATATCCCGTGAGCCTTTAACTCATTTGATATCAGAGATTATGAACATGAATTCAGTTAAGGGTTTAAATTTTTTATATTTTATATTTTAAATATATTTTAAAATATAATTGTTAATTATAAAATAATTAATTATATATAATAAATATGTATCATCTATAAATTAAAAAAATAAAATAAAATAAAAATGTGAAAAAATATATAAAGTTAGTATATATACATTTAACAATGTTGGGCGTGTTACACGGTTTAGATCATTTATCTTTTGAATTTAAATGTACAAAAATACAATAAGAGTATAATAAAAATAAATATAAAATTAAAAAAATTAATGAAAAAATAATAAAATTTATCAAATATGTTTTAATATAAATTAAAAACATAAATAAAATATTATTGAAATTGAAAAAATGAAAATAAAGGATTCAATATTGTTTTGAAAATAAAATTAGAGTAAGAGAAATATAAATAAATTAAGGCAAAAAATTATTAAAAAATGTAACATTTATAAACTAAATTTAATATTAAATATAAAAATTAAAGAAAAAATATTAAATTTAAAAAAAAAAAACATAAAGTAAGAGTATGTGAATCCTTTTCAATTTGTTTGACGGAAAGTGACAAAACAGCAGCCTACCCATTGTAATAGCTAGCCATCGTATTTGTAAAACAGCAGCATGTAAAGTTATGATATTTTGTTTATATAACCAATTAAGCTTCAGTTTCAATTCAGATTTCTACTATTTCTCCATTAGAAAGGTGGGTAAATTATATTATATAACATGATTAGTATAATATATATTTTAATAATAAATTATTATTATATTTTTTTATTATTATTTATTAAATAATTAATTATATATTATATTAATAATATCACAACAATCATATCATATAATATAATTAGTAAGACTGTGAGAATAGTTTTCTCCTCCATTATTCAATTCATTTCTTTACGGGGTTGCCATATCTGACTAATTTAATAATGTATACTACCCATTTACGTAGTTGACCAAGATTCTAAAATAAAATAATGTAGTTTATTTATTTTCAAAATGACCAAGTTGTAAGTAATTTCATGAGACAAGTCATATATGACAAGGAAACCTAATTCCTTGTCATCTTCTATTTTATCTCTAACCTTTAATCTTATCCAAAATTGATAAAGCTGCAAATAATAAAAATGAAAGGTATGCATCAGTGTTAATTTGTAGCAAAAATGCTCCTCTCATATCATAAAAAAAATTTCTCACACCTTTCTAGATCTCTTGGGATTGTCTAACCTTTTAAAAAGAAAGTTAGAATATAATTAAGAACTAGAAATAAAATTAAAGAATTAATAAAAAAAGAAATTACATAAAATTTTTTTATAATATATTTTATGTACAAAAAATTTTTTATATTTTTTATTTGATCAAATAAAATTTTACATTTTATAACCTGTGCAGATAATCCAAAATCATTAAGAATTTAACAAAGTTGCCAAACGACTTGCCGTCTATATACACACAATTAGACCCGTGCTTTATCCTTGACCTCTTGACAGACGAGGCTTCTGATAACTTCAATGGTGCAGCAGCGGCGACGATGCGATGGTTTAGCGTCGTGATGTGATGAGAGCCGGGATTGAAGTGGAGCAGCGGCGACTATGGGCACGAACCTCCTAGGCAGCGTGGTGACCTGAGCTTCACGATGGCTTGGATGTCCAAGACCCGACGGGACTTGGTGATGAACTATGAGACAAGACTCTCCCTCGTTGATGTGTACGTGAGCTCGAGATGCAACCAATGGCAGAGACGGCGAGAGCAAGCGACGTAATTACGGCTGCAATTCCTTGGGCTCTTTGCTAGTTTCGTGGGTGACGGAATTGGTTTTTGACAGTGAAGGCGCAGCGGACAAAGCTTCAGCAACGAGTGCCTTTTGGGCATAGAGGAGCGCAATCAAGAGAGGATGAAGAGGTTAATTAGGTTGAGTTCCATGGGTATGGTCGGTTCTGTAACTTCAACGGCAATGGGAAAGAAGACGACTTCTAGATGGAGGACGTAGGGTTCCTCAGGTAGTGTAACTGGACTCCGCAGGTGGCAAGTGAGAAGTCAGGACTAAGACGGAGTAGCGGCAATAACAATGCTCCTAAAGCAATAGCTCCACTCAGCAATAGAGGAGAAACGACTTGAGATCGCTAGTGTCCTTCAAGGCATGGGCTACGAGAAGGATCAAAGTTATCTTTGTTTGTTGATGGTGAGGAAACTTGAGCAGATGTTTCCGGGTTTCTCTTGGAGATGTTTAAAATTTGAGTAGATGTTTCCGGGTTTCTGTTGACGGGGACACAGAAGGCATGTAGACATATTTCAAATTTCCCCAAATCCTGGTAGTGTGTACGCCTGGCAAGTCGTTTGGCAATAATTAATAAAACTCTATTAAGTTTTGAATGATAGAGGGTTATTTACGTAGATTATAAAGTGTAAAATTTTATTTGATTAAATTAAAAGTGTAAAAAATTTTTTGTATATGAGGTATATTGTAAAAAATTTTGTGTAATTTTTTTTAAAAAAAAATTTACAATTTAAATTTGAGTATAAAATAAAAAAATAAAAAGATCATAAAAGTTAAAAAATTAAAAAATTTAAATTTGTCCCCCCTTTAAAAGAATTAGGTAAAGCCCGTGCCACCGCTTGTAGAGAAGATGATCATTTTGGACTCTTCACTGCTTCCCTTGAAAGTTGCACTGCTAAATGTGGACTCCTCTGCACAAATGGTTCAAATGTAGAAGATAGGACTACATCTCCAAAATTTGCAACGAAGAATTTGAAGATGGACTCTTTCAAGTCTTTGTTAAAGCAAGTATCTACAAACTCTAGGACATCAAGGGCATTGGAAGTGGTCAAGGAATTGAGCAGGTATCGCTCGCACTGCTTCTGCAGGTGGGGAATTTCATGCTTATCAGCTGCCAGTGAGAGAGCAAAGGCATGGCTTTCCAGTTTTTCTGGAGGCAAGGAGCCGCTGTAGAGAAACTCTAGGAGAGACTCCAGTTCTTCATAGCTCAGTTCTGGTATAGTTATGGTGTCATGATCTGGAGCAGCTTTGCATTCATCCGAGTCTAGCATGTTCTTGAGAATTTCTGATCTTTTCGCCTATGCAATGACCACATAGTACTATCTGTAATAATGATTTTAAAGAATAATTGTAGACTTACATACTTACTCTTTCGTTTTTTGTACAATTACAAATTTAAGACCAATCTCGATTCGGTTATAAAATTTTATTTCAAATAGTAATTTGTAAAAAATATGTGAGCCTAAGAATATGTGTCTACCAATACTCAATTTTAAAACGCTTCCATTGGTATGTAAATTGTAAAGAATAAAGTACTGCTACATTAGATAAGACAAAATGTTAGGTATATATCACCACACTTACGTTTTACTTGACTGAAAAACGTAAAAACAAGAGTTACAAAAAAAACTGAACTCCTCTTTAAATTAATGACATGTCATAAACGTAGGTGGAAGCATAGATTTACCATTGTAAAAATAACACTTCTCTTAGATAAGGTGTTGCTAGTGCAAGTTATTATCATTTTTTTTTTTGGTTGATAGTTAGTGCAAGTTATTATTTTGTGCCATTAGTAACCAAACCATTAATAGTGCATTGTACACGATTTGTATAATGATTCCACATGTACTCAACATTTTAGGAGTAAGGAGTAACACTATATGCATATATTATATACATTATGATTATATAATGTGTGCATAATAAAATACTGATATAGAGCCATCACAATATCATTATAGCCTTCAAAACATCATTTAATGATATGATTTAATGTCACTCATAATGTGTGTGCATTGTATTATTCAAATGCAACATGGGAAATGATTTTTTTAACTTTGTTAGGAAAGTTTATACTTAGTTTTAGTAATTTGTCTGTTTCAAAATAAATTAGTCTACGATTATTAACTAGGGGATGCCTAGATTTTATTTAAAAAAAGTTAAGAGATATAATAAGAAAGATAAAGATAAAATTAAGAAAGTTATAAAATTAGTAAAAAAAATAGAACTAACAAATTAAATTTAAATAAAAATAAAAATTAAGGAAAAAATTATTAAAATCAAGAAATAAAAAAATCAAACGATTCAAATCCCACAAAAACCTTACTAAAAAGAATCTAAATCATAAATTTTGTTATATCTTGAACTATGAATCATACCAAATCTAATAAGAAATGATTTTTGTATTATCATAGTAAATATATTTTTATTCAAATAAAGATATATGTGTAACTTAATCAATATTTATTTTCACTTTTATATAAAAAACTAAAAAGGTACTCAATATTCAATACCTTTATTGCACCATAAACTTCTATTTTATAAACCCACTTACATGGGTTTGGCATTTCCGAAAGGCAAAAACAAGGAGTAAGATGATCACATTGCACGCACCAAAATGGCTTTATGTGCAGGAATTGGAGGCCCGTGTTTGGCCGAACTGACTAGTAGATCTGTCTGAATTTGTGATTTGAACGCATCGACAAAGCTTCGGAGGAATGCCAAATCTTCTTTATGTTGGGCAAGCGCGACTTTCTGCTCTGAATACCATCCTTTAAAATCCGCAAGTGACTGCATGATTAGAAGAAAAAATATATATGTAATAATATATATTTTATATGTATTAAAAATTTTATTATTCTTATAATTTTATTAATTTAAATTATTAAATTTACTAAATACTAACTTATATAAATTTTTTTCATATACAAAATCTGTATCGCAGCTATTACTACTAAAATCAACTCGTCCGTGCATCTTTTGATTTCATTCATTGTGAATATATATATATATATATATATATATATATAGATGTTATTGGACTTGTACATACTAAAGAGCCATAGTGGTTTGGTTGATTGACGAAGATGGAGTGAATTACAAGGTTTAATTAGCTACATACAAACACAAAGCAGTGCGGAAGAAAATCCCAAGTGCATGAATAAATGATGCAATGAAATAGAGGCCTGCCTTACTCAATTTTGGAGGCCAAACCTGATCGGAAGCATTTGGACTATCAATGGGTTGCTGAATCTCAAGTTCGTTCATCATATCCATGACGCTCCGAACTTCTTCATAAGCAAGCCCCACATAACCTGAGAGTCTTGTATCCTAACGGCATCGTTGAACACACAAAGCACTCCATATGTTGAGTGGAGGATACTCCAAAGCAGAAATTCATCTGCAACTCTTGCTCAGCAACTCACCCCCTTGAGTCTCTGTTTCTAACACGACCAGCCAACTTATTGGTGTACAACAGTGACACGACACCAAAGCTTTGATAATTGATATTAGGGCTAATGACCTGAGGCTCTAGTTATAGCTAATCAATGCTGGTAACAAAATGGGTAACAAAGATAAAATAAGAAGTAAACAAAAATAGGAAACTAAAATATGATTATTCCTATTCAAATTTAAGATAAATATCCCTAATTTTAAAAACTAAAAATTTTTAAAATCAAAAGTCTAATTTTACAATATAAACCCTAATTAAAACTATTTACAATATATCTCCGTCACTTCTACTCCATATTAATTAAGAAAAAATTTTGATTAAGAACCAACTTTTGCTTATATTCAGAGATAAAAAAATTTTAAATTTTATTTTAAGATAGAGGCCAAACCTCTTTTATTATTTAAAAATATTAATTTTATTATTTATTTAAACTAAATTACCCTCAAATATAAACACAAGTTGATTCTTGATTCAAAATTTCCCAAATTATATTGATTCAATTTGGTTTTCAATAAATAAATTATATATGTTAATTTAATATCTTCATGCCACTACTCCCTTATCTATTTAAAATTAAAAATTATTAACATGCCATTAATGCATTGTGTCAAAATAGTGTTTAAACCTAACATAACATACTATTAAGGCAACTTGTATACTACAACATCACAGTATAAAGTTGAAATAAATAATTCACATCAACAATCTAATTAGGATTTTCAATGTTATGAATAGATTGGTGACACGAATCAAATATATATTTGTTTTATAAAGTTAGTTCAATTTGTTTTTTAAGGACAAATTTCATTCTGGATGACCAATATAAAGTTTTAGTCTAACATCCATACCAACATACATATATATTAATACAACCAATTATGGCAAAAATAGTCAAAACTATGTAAAAACAAATCCATATAATTATTTCATGAAATAAAAAAGATTTAGTCATTTAAAATTAGGTTCAAATTAGTTTCATTTTATCATGTTTGAACCAATCATTAATTTGTCACAACTTGAACTAGACACAACAATTTCTAACCAAAATTCAGAGGTGAATTTTTTTGCATAATGAAGATCATGTTGATGCTAAAATTTTGAACTAAAATTAAGGAAACAGAAAGTTGTCATTAGAGATCACATTAAGCGCAAAAGAATGCATTTATGCAACTGTGATACATATGGCACAAAAAGTACGACCTAGAGGATAAGACAAGCAATTTGTTAGACTCTTAAGCAATTTTTTTTTTCAAATATCATAAAATTCATTTTTAAATAAAGGGAATTCACCCATAAATGTGGCACTTATTGCATCAAATAATAATAAAAGTCACACCTACGATGTCGTTTAGATGATAAGGTGAGCGGCTCGTAAAAAACTAAAAAGGTCACACCTATGATGTGAGTCTGAGGCTCCTAAGGTGAAGCTTGAGTTGTGGGGTCAGATTGCGAGCCCATGTGTACATCAATGACATTCAAGATGCCTTCAGATATAGATATCCTAGAGGCATTAATTAAGGTGTTGTGATTGAAATTCAGATAGTTATAGTTTTTATTTTTTCATTTTGGCGACTTCATGTTTATCTCTCTATTTTATATCTAAATTTAATTTCAGGATTTTATTTTCTTTTAATTTGAAAAGTAACAAAACACTTAATACTATACAGAAGATCTTTGATGGGGAAATCCCAAAGCAATAACAAGTGTCATTATACCACTTAAAATGTTGTGAGTCTCTTTTCTTTTATTAACTTTTTTTCTTTTTTAATTTTGTTTATGTCTTTCTCTTACGCTATTTTCAAACTTTGAACATCAACAATTAGTCGATCCTTATCCATCTTACGGGCAAATCCAAAAATTCTGTTAAGTAGGGGCAATTAATATACAATACACTATACATTCATGTAAAGAACAGTAGATATAATATAATTATCTTTCAATATAAAGCATAAAAAAAAAGAAGATGACAATAAGTGTAATACATCCAGTTTCTATCACACAAATAAAATTGAATTATCATAATCAATATGTTTAAATTACAATTATTCTATGCGTGTTTCCATATTTGGAAAATGTTGTATAATTTTCTTATTTTATAAATTGATAGTGTGGACAATTTCAAATGTCTAATGAGATAATAATTTAAAGTACATATATCTAATATTAAAATTTCAAAAAGAAAATGGGCCATTTGCCCTCACAAGCTCTAACTTGGATCGGCCTCTGAAGTTTAACACTTTCTGATTTGCTTTACCATGAAAATATGACATTCATTCAAAAATCCATGGAAACTTAAACTTAGCAATAGGGTTGAGTTTATGTTGTAGGTGCATTGATTATTGATTATTAATTATTTAATATAAAACTAGAGAATGATATTTTCAAATATGACAAATAACCACACATTTTGTCTAATATTTGGTTCGGCTTACTATTCTTACAATTTTTTTTCCACTAAGTTGCTACACACAATCAATAGGGATCAATCCTTATTTATTGTGTGTGGTAACTTATGTAGAATGGAAACAAAAAGTAAGAGACACAAGTTTCTATTTTCTGGTAAATCAAAATTCATCAAGTCTAAATATTGAGAACAATAACTAAGCCTTAAATAAGTAGCATAAACTCTAAACTTATTAATGATAATTAAAAATAATGCAATACTCAAGAAGCACTACCCTAAAATACCTATCCAATGAAGAATAACATAAAGCTAAAAACCAAACAACTAAACTTAACTTAATAATTAAACCCTAAATCCCCAATGTCGCAATGTCACAATGTGGAGAGGCAATCCCAAGTGAAATTCTCTTGTTCTCTTGTTAAATGGAGTAAGGTGAAAATGGGTTTTTAAAATAAAAATGAAGTTGCTACTAACCTAATTTTTTAAGGATGAGATCAGACACATTTAAAAATGGTTTATGTTTTAGAAATTGAGTTCGAAGGTTAATTGTGTATAGAAAATGTATTGACACTCCTAAATGCCCTTTTGATACCTAAATGGTCTAAATAATGTCTTACCTTAAATTATGTTGGTTTAAAAATTCTGGTTTTAAGGGAAGTTTTGATTTAAAAATTACCTTCTTGGAGAATGCGCCCCAATTCTTTTAGGTTGGGTTATCCTTTTAAAAAATTATTTGTTTTAGAAAAATAATTTGTTTGTGGAAATCTCCCACTCTTTTTTGGTTTTTAAAAATTATTTTTTAGTTTAGAAAAATAATTTTCTTTTGAAAATGTCTCATTTCTTTCATGAGAGGATTTTTTTTTTTACCAAATCAATTTTGGTTTCCCAAAATTTCATTTTTTAAAAATTTCTATTCCTTTCCAAAGAAATTTTATAAAAAGAAAAGAAAGAAAAAGAAGCCTAAATCCAAAAGAGTAACCCATTCTCCTAAGAACTTGGAAGTTTCTTCCTTTTGCATTATTTGGCCTATTATTTTATTGTTATTTTTGGCTCTCTTTAATCTTATTTCCCTTTGTTTATGCATTTATGGGGTCAAAAATTTAAAATGCCCAAGACAAAAATCCAGATTTTTATCAAAGGGAAATGACGAATGGAATAATATTTACAAATCAATCAAGCATTCCGTCAGCACCTTAGAAACAAAATGCAACCTGCTAGCCTTCCTCTATCTTCTAGTGGCTTTTCTAAGTTTATTGGGTTAACTTCTTTTCTTGTTGACTTACCATGCTTTATAATTTGATGTTCACTCAAGCTCACAGAATTTGTACACATAAGCCAACATGGATAAATCAAAAGCATTAAAATAATAAATCAAATCATAGATCTTCCTAGCACTTAAAATAACAAGACACATAAAATGAGGTGCTATTCACTAGTTGACCAAATGACCCATCATAAAATCCTGCATAGAAACCAGCCCCTCTACATCTGGCCGAACCCACCCAAATCACAAACCTTATGATGATGAAGATGGCACTACAACACCTTATACTGCCACATCCTACTACTTGAAGCCAAAGAACTGAAATTAAACTAGGTAGACCAGAATAACTCACCAACCTTCTGCACTTCTGCTGAAGCAAAAACCGAAACTGTCCTCATGCTTTTAACTTTTGCACCCAAAGGATTACGCATTCTCTTAGAACCGTAGCCACTTTCAAGAATTGTCCATGCGCTTAAATCTAAACAAAGAAGAATGCCTATGGTTGACTAGACATCTAGACCCACTGTAGATTGCACACAAGAGGATAGGGCAATTGACCTGTTAGAGGTCTAAAATCCCTGATCCACACAAAGTCCCTACAATGGCATAATTTCACAATCCTATTGCAAGGCTAATCCTAGGCGCAAACCAAAAGGCACAATAAAAGAAAACAAATGGTCCTTCAACATAATAAACTCCAATTCAAGCTGCCCCTATTTTCGAGACTTCATGCACAACCGGTGCAGAATCTATACTTGGAAAACAAGGGAGATATAGGGTAGTAGATTTATGCAGTTCGGGAACACAATGATAACTGAGTCAAAGAACAAGGATTAGGAAGTCACAGCAAATCAATGAGAGGCCGAAACAGAGCATGTCCAACCATATATTAAACAAACAGTGCTGGGACGGAGATGAGATCATACCTTAATCTCTACACGGCTGGGTTTCCGTGACTGAAATCAAACAATGAATGGAGCTTTTAGGTGAATGTGATCATTGACGCCTAAGTGCAGTGAATAAGAGGTGAGGTGCGGTGCAAGTGCTTCTCAAAATTATTAGTCGTGAGAAGAGAGTGCAAAAAGGGAGTCTGTGGTTTCTCTCAATAAATCTCTCTGTGTAGGCTTAGATCCCGTCTCTTTTGTGCGTAAATTTATGTTCTTTTATAGTGGCATTGCGGATAGCTTTTCTACTCTAACTCTAACTTTTTAGTTTTTATCTTTTAATTGTATTTTATCTTATATTTTCATTTTCATTTTTATCTTCTATTATGTATCTTTATTTTTTCTTTTCCTCCTATTGTTATCTCCTAGATTTATCTTATCTCTTATTTTTCTTTATTGTTTGCTGTTTATTTCTTTTTATCTTATTACTTGTTGTTACCTCTTTATCCTATCTAGTGTTTTATTATTTATTTTTTCTCTTATCTTTTCTTTTACCTTTGATAATTTATATTTTATTTTACCTAGTATTTTCTTGAATTTATTTCTTATCTTATCTTCACATTTTTCTTTTAATTCTTTTGTTTATCTTGAATTGTTGCCTTATCTTGTATTATTATTTTTTGTTATTTTTGATTATCATGTTATTTTATTATCTGATTTTTATTTTGAGATTTAATTTCAATCTTGAGCTTCATAGGCTTATTCCAATTTTTTTTTGTTTTTTATTTTTGGAATTCATTTCATGTTCTTGGGCTTTGATTTTAATTTTTAAGTTTTGGATTTGTGTTAAAAATTGATCAAGCAAAATTAGGTGTCTACACCCAATTACAACATTTATTTCAAATAATTAATAGATCATAAATACTAACATAAGCCCAAAATAATAACAATTATAATCTTCTTATTTTGTATTATTCTCACTTGGTTAGAAAAGACTCGTCCTTAAGTTTTGTTATGTGGCAACATGAGAGGAAGTGGATGATAAGTCCCAAAAACAAGTGATGATGCTAGCAGCGATAATAGTGGTGGAATAAAGAGAAACAATATTAACTTTGAATTCTTAGAGATGTCAAGAAGAACAAAATCAATATAAGGACCTAAGTTTGGTACAGCTTTCACAAGTTCTATCACATCAATTTCAATTTCTTTAATAGGATTAACAACTTTAGTATTGCTAATTTCTTCAACTTACTCTTCAACACTTTTAGTTGAAACATCAACAACTCCAGTATTGTTGTGTTTGCCTGAATTATTTGCATCTTCTATATTTGCATCCTAGATTTCTTCTTCAGGTTCAACTTTATCTTTTTTTACTTCAAAACCATCATCCTCCAAGCCAGATGAAGTATTACAAGGTTCATAGACCTCACCTTCCAATTCATCTTCAGCTTCTAAGTCAAAAGGAGGCTCATAATGGTATACAATTTTGAGCTCACCAACTTCTTCAGCTTCTTTTAGTACAATCCATTCATCATATATGTGAGTTTCACGCTCCCAATAATCTTCATTTTTTACAAGCAGAGCATTCAAGTGATTAATCTTATCCTTATAAAATTCATCAATCATTGTATTTCATTAGAGTTTTTTTCTTCATGAGCTTGACATTCTCTTTCAAGAGTAACTTCAAGTTTGTATTCATCAAGTTTTCACTATGAAAAAAAAATCATTTCTAGTAGCTAATTTCCAACAAATATATGAAAAATCAGCTGGCAAAATTAATTTTTGATGGATTTTCTAGTAGATATAATCAATTAATAAAATTGTTATCAATAATATTTTACAACCACAATCAACCTATGCTAGTAATATTATCTAATATTTCCCACAAATTGCCACTAATAAAATTTAAAAAAGCAAATGATAAATTGATTAAATTTTTCACAATAACTCTAGTTTTATTAAAGAGGTAATTAATTTACTAGTAGACATATCCTTTAGTAAAATGAAGAAAATAAGTATTTAGTGAAGAACTTATGAATTTTACCAAAGGATGTAACTCTTGGTAAAATGAACAAAATTGAAGTACAGAAGATAGTTGAATTTAACTGGTGGGTAAGTTCCTCAATAAGAAACAAAAAAAAATTATAATTATCGAGGGATTAGAGCTGTCAAAAAAATTATAATTCAATTTTGTACAAATTGATTGAAATATTAAAAATTTTTCATACCATAAATACATTCTTTGCTACTCTCGAAATAATTTCATTGTTGGCATAGCCATCTCAAGAGCAATAAGAATGAACCTAGGTAGAAAAAATTCCCAACACTCCCATTGGTCCATACTAAAATTCAAATTGGTAAGTTAAAAGAAAATGGAAGTGTGAGACATACTCCCTTTTTTTTTTTTAAAGGAAGACATGTGAATTTTATTAAAAGAGCCAAATTGGCATCCTTCCCATACAACAATACAATAAATGATGGGAAGTTCTCCTCCTAAATTGTGTCCAAGAATTGTAAAGCAAGAAATGCTAAAGCCAACCAAAATGCTAAAGCAAGAAGTCTGAGGCATACTCATTCTAAAGGTGGAAGGCCAAAGTTTGCTACCTTCAGACTTGATGGTGGCTCTTGAGATGGCAAAGGTTGGGACCCTTTACTCCAATAACATCATGATAGTTTTGGGAGTGGTCTCTACAAATTTTAAAGAAAACATCAACAACAAATTAAAAGATAAAGATATATATTAAACAAAGAAGAGTGAAAATACACTAAATTCAAATGAGATTCAACAAAGCTTTCATGGTAACCAACCATTGTTGTCACTAGAGATCACAGGAAGAGGCCAAAAAATGTGAAGGGAGCTAGAGTGAGGGAAAGAGGGGAGAGAAGAGAGGAGAGAATGGCGCCAATAGGAGTAAGGGGAGTCCGTGGACCTCCTTATATAGAGGTTTTACTGATTGCTCAAACCTGTCGATAAAAATTAAAAAGTTTTTAAATTCTTAACTAGTGGCAAAAGGCGACGAGTAATAAATTTTGGCACCATTTTTGCAGTAAATTTTACCCTCAGCTTAGCCATTGATAAAATAAATTAGCACCAATTGGTTACCCCAATGCATGGTAACCAACATTTCAACTTTTTTACAAGCCGTGTTAACTGCCAGTAAAATAACATGGCACCTATTGGCTTCTTGCTTATGCATGGTATCAAACATTTTGACTTTTTTACCAAGTAGCCTTAGTTGCTTGTAAAATAAATTAGCACCCGTTTGGCTTTTCCAATGCAAGGCAGCCATATTACCAGCAACATTGATTGCTGATAATGTAATAGTGGCCAATTAATGTCAATATTATTTTACTAGTGGCTTAAATCTACTAACAAAATTATTATTTAAGGCGAAAAATTGGTGGCAAGCGGCCGGTACTATTACCGGCAGCCACTGCCGCTGGTTATTTTCGAAATAAAAATTCACATAGTAAAAATTTTATCCCATTTCTCACAATTTAGCTGCCAAAAATATTACCATCCACAAAAGCTATTAGTTAATATGCTAGTTAAATCTTCTTGCCACTTAGCAAAAAATTGGTGCATAATTTTTTTATAGTATTAACAACACATATATCTATCGTAGGTAAAATAAAATATATTGATTGGCTAACATATCCCTCGCAAATTCTACTAGTAAAATTAAATTATTTATTTTTATTGACAAATAAGACATATGTTTGAAAAATTTTCCAAAAATCTAGAAATTTCTTGTAGTGTTCTCACTACAGTGTCAAAACCTTATTTAATAATATATGGATTATAAGAGTATAAAACACTGTCATAGTAATTGAAAACTATTGATCCTAGATTATCACAATAGTCGTGATCTTCATAATTAGAAGGATGGTATGCCATAAAATCAACATAGTTTAAGATTCCAAAATTCCATAAACATAGTAAAGAATAAGCTTGAAATAAACTTTGGAATCTGTTAATATGAAAAAACAGAGGTAAAAAATGTGATTAGAATGTCCAAAACCTTGAAAAAGTGGTCTTGATAGTGGCCAACAACAGTGATCAACACTGATCATTGGTCAACTATGGTCAATAGTCAAACTCCAATGATGGCATAGCAAGTAACTTGGCACAGTGGCTTACATGGTACTTGTGTGGCAATGATGTGGTGAGCTAACCGTGCATATAGGGCTGATGTGGATTGATGACATGGCATCTTAATTTTACAACTAGGGTAAGGTCAAATAGAAGTGTTCCTTTTGGCATGTACCATCACATACCAATGAGGCTAGTAGTGCGTGGCGGCGCATTCGTGCTCTATTTGCCGCAAAATTTTATATTTAGCACAATTAACACTGTTTGAGTGCAATGGTATGGCATGTGTCATTGTTCAACGTCAAGAAGCATGACTTTCAAGGGTGGCTGAGAATGTGCAACTTCTTTAATTTTTTGGTTAAATTTGTAGTTTTCTGGCACTATTCTAACACTGATGACAATGCAAAGGACATATCAAACCTCTCTAGACTTGTCAGTGGGTTGGTTTAATGGGAAACACAAAGATGGTGAAGGTTTGGTGATGATTTGTGCAAAATGTGTGGGAAGCTACGAATTCTAGGGTGAATTTGTAGATTTTGGCGAGGTGAGTGTGTTGATGGGCAAGGATTGAGTAGGTAATTTGTGTATAGAACCTAACCTAGGCTTTGATGCTAAATTGATGTAGAACAAGAACTAGAAAATAAGACACATAAGTCTCTATTTTCTAAATAATAAAAGTTCATCAACAAGTCTATATATTGGGGAGATAACTAAACCTTAAAAAGGCAATAGAAACCCTAAACCTATTAATGATAATTAAAAATAATTTAATAATTAGGAAGCCCTATCCTAAAATACCTATTCCAATGAAAAATAATATAAAGCTTGTAACTTAACACCTAAACCTAATTTAATAATTAAACCCTAAGCCCCCAATTACAACATTAATTTTAAATAATTAATACATCATAAATTCTAACATAAACCCTAATTATAACAGAATTATAATCTCTTTATTCTATGTTAGCAACTTAGTGGATATTTACATGAGACTTCATTTTTCCAATGTGGTTATTTACAGACTTGAAACTACTACCTTTGATGTCTAATGTCAAGGGCTGTAATAAGAAAGAGATTGATAAAATTAAGAGAATTAAAAAATTAATAAAATAAAATAAAATTCATATATAAGAACCACTATCTATTCCTTCTATTATGTCTAAAGCCTCTAAAATAAAACACTTTCAAAATTAGGATATCTAACTTCGATTATTTAGTCATAATTATTTAGTTTATAATTAGATTATGTTCAGAATCAATGAATAACCAGTGGTACCAATGAAAATAAGATGGAATAGTCTAGCAAATAAATGAATAAATATATTTGCACAAAGGAATATTGCTTCATAATGTATAATCTTATAATAAAACTAATTTAGAAAAGTTGTATAACATAATTGCCCAAAGGGGTGGATCAAACTTGAATTGTCATACTCATTTGTTAAGATGGTGAGGTTTAAGCTATGACAAGAGGAGGCTCTCATTGAAGATGATGAAGCCCAAACAAAAATTGAGAGAAAGGCCCAAGTGGTCAATAGAGTAAATCCTTTAACACCTCTAGCAACCAAGAAGAGGAGAAAGCTAGGATGAAGGATTTTGTTTCGGTAGACACTTGCACGTGAAGGAAGAGCGAGAGAGAGAGAGAGAGAGAGAGAGAGAGAGAGAGAGAGAGAGAGATAGTGGAATGGTTATATTATGTAGTGAGGTCATGCTTCTGTTTCACATTTTTACTAATTCCCGTAGGATCCAGAATAGTTCATAAAGTCTGTAAATAAGTGATCCATTTACATATTGAAAAATGGAAGAAGCATTCCAATGTTCTAAACCTTTGACAGCTTTTGGGTGTTCGAAATCCCACTCTTACCTATAACAATAGATGATAGGAAACAGGCCCAAGTGGTCATCGAGGCAAATCCTATAACGCCTCTGGCAACCAAGCTGAGGAGAAAGTCGCTGATGAAGGATTTTGTCATGTCGGACACTTGCAAATGAAGTTAGGATAATTTAAGTGAGAAATAGAGATAAAATTAAGATAGAAAAAATATTAGAAAGAGAAAAAAGTAAAACCTATATCTTAAATATTTGTATACAAAAAATAAGGAAGTTAAGACATCCAATTCAAAAGAAATAGATATGTGGAATAGTTATTATGTATAGAGGTCACGATTTTGTATAGAATCTAAGAGTCCATTAAGTGTATAAATAAGAGATCCATTTACATATTGATATATAGAAGAATCGTTTCAGTATTCTGAACCTGAGGAGCTTTTGGGTGCTTGAAATCCCACTCTAACCTCTAACAATTTAAGTATAACTTTACCCAAACAGGATAACCCTCTTCAGCATCAGCAATATTTTTAGTCATCATATACTGCTCTCAATCCTCTAAAGGAACACAGCCAATTTGGCCAGTTGTTTGAGTTTATATGAAAGCAGTTCCAATCACATGCACATGCTTTAGGTCAAGAGGGAATATCTAATACAACATCACTACTTTCTAAATTAAAAAGGAAAAAAAAACGCTATTCCCACTTAACAGTTCCCACACAATTCTTACAATAAAGTATAATAATTGTTTAATTTGTTAGATTTTACTGTATAAATAGTAAAATTATAAATTTAATAATTTAAATTATATTAAGTAAAATTGTGCGTGAATAAAACTGAAACTAAAGTAACTTTTAGTTGTTTTGTTTTTGGGCCATGACATTACTTTGCATCAAAATCAGGCACTACGCTGGTCACAGACGGTGGGTACAAATACTAACTCAGTCCTACTCACATGGCATTGTCTTGAAATATTTCTTATTCTGCTCAAGAGCTTGATGGCAAAGCTATAAAGACACAATATCACTTACCTAATTTTAGTAGTAAAAACTACTTTTCCCATTTTACATTTCATTTGACATTACTCCTCTTCAAGAGTTGGCGCTATTGTTAGTCTTCTAAAATTGTGAAATTAGAGAGAGGAGAAAATCCATGTTGGGGAGAGTAATTTATTATATTTGATCATAAAAGACCATGTCATAAATATATACACCTAAGTGTTAGTACAAGTGTAAACATACACGTGTAGTACACTATAGTACAACGAGAACAATAGGAATAACACTATCCCTATAGAAGAATAACAAATAACTATACACACTAATTCTAACAGACATGAAAATAATTATCATTAAGAAACACAAGCCAGTACATCCAAATTACCCAAAGTAACAATATCTGCTGGAGCATCCTTGGAACAGAGATGATAAAGAGATAAAGAGGACGTAATTATAACAGTTGAATACACTTGATCTTAGCCAACTGCCGGAGCATCCTTGGTATAGAGATGATACAGAGATAAAGAGGACGTAATTATAACAGTTGAATACAATATTGCTTGAATGCTGTCAAATTGCAAACTTCTTTTTGGACCACAAGAATTTCATCTACACAAGGTAGCCCATCTCTCTCTGATATATCATATCTCCCACTCCCACTCCGTTTATCTAGAACCTGAAACTCCGGGAAGAAAAAACACTATCAAATGACCAATCCTCTATTTTAAGCATGTAAGGCTCAACATGGAGGGTGTCCCTTGAGTTACTCTTAAAAAATCTGAATTCATATGTCTTAACATTTACAATTTCTGGAACGTTGGAATGAAAGAGACGAATGAGAAAAATGAAAGACTTGTATTCATGGAGCAATGTCGTTAGAACCTGCGGGTCCAAGCAATAACATAAAGAAGGTTGGATTCCACAACGAATACCCGAAGAACTTTTTCAACCATTTCTGTACGAACAATTTCTTTCCATCTGGATTTTAACATCTCATCTGTTACTTGATTGTATGCTCTTCTCGAGCCAAAAAAATTGCTGGAGTCATCTAGGTGCAGCTTCAGGCAACTTGTAATATTTATTGTAAATCTAGGTGCATCTTTCACTTTAAACCTATAACAAATAGAACCTTATTCCTTTAATTGGAGCCAATTACATGAATTAAATTGCGCCATTAGGTTCCATCAGAAATTAAGTTTTTAGAAATATCTTTCACTTTAAACCTCCTCCAGCTATATCAGACAAGTTGTCCAATTTCATGCAGATCAAAGCACAGGTTTCACTTTACAAACCTCTACCATAAACCCACAATCGATAAGCAACAGTAGCCATGCTCGCTGCTGTTCGGACAGTCGATCCCTGGGGCCTTTTACTTCAACTAGCTTGGCTTCACCACTGTATTTGACATGGAAACGCCATAACAGCAAATCTGGCATCCCACTAGACCAGCTATTATAGTCTTGAGCAAGAAGTCTGCACAAAGAGGCTAAACAAGGGCCACCAACACATGTAACAGCAGCTCGAAGCTCATCTAAAGAATGGCGGTCCCAATTAACTCCTCTGCAAGCAGTACCAATATGTGTTTCCCATGACTTTATAAGAACCTCCTCAGCCATGCCATCTTGAATTTGTTGCAGATGAGATTCTATGCTAGTCTTTCTCACTGTATAAAAGCTATCAGTATCCAAATCCAAGGGAGCATTCTGCACATTTAGAGAGCTTAGTATAATTAACAAGTAAAAAGCAGAATGCCAGTATCTATTTATAATCAAATCCAAAGTACTAGTCTCCAATAGTAAAAATTCATTCTTTGAACCCCATATCAAAAAGGAAAAAGTAAAAGTAGAGTCAAAAGGTCATAGAACAAATCAGAGACATTTGGTAGAGAAAAAGAGACAGTGGAAACTAGTTCTCAGGTGTTGATGGTAGTACAGACATCTCTGGTACCTACGGCAGAGATTGATTACTTTAGCAGGTATGTCATGTATGTTTGTAACAGTATTAAAGGAAATCAATTTACTGGTACATGTCTGCTTGGTAGAATAAATGAAGCAATTGAGTGTGGTCAAATTAACTATGATATCATATCCCTTAATTTCTTGAGCTTTAAACTTGCCAATTCATTAGGTAAAATATTTAGGAAGAGGCATCCACAAAAACTTAAAACAAAGAACGTGAAGAAGCTATGGAGAATAGCCACAACAGTAAACTATTGGTATAAAAGAATAGAGGCACAACTAATCATCCAGCACAACAAAGACTACTGTTTCTTCAAATTTTTTATTTTTTATTTTTTCATATTTTGAATCATTCTGATAGTGGAGTTCGTTCTTTGCTTGATCAGCAGCGTGGAATTGAAGTTTCTGTCAGCATTTAGGAATGCATAACTTTGTAGTTATGTTTGACTCTCCTCTTTTTTTTTCCTTTAAAGATTTTTTTTTTTTTGGTTAGAGTGAGGTACTGCATATAAAATGTGGGCCATTTGTTTTGTTCAATGCTTGGCTCATGGTCATTTTAGAAGTTTACTCTCATGGATATAGTGGGGTTTGGAAGGTCTTATGTTTTAAATTCTTTATTCATCCGTTTCTTCTCGTCTGATTCATCTTTTTTTTAGTTTTTTCTTCTAATTTTAAGAGGATTTACTTCCCGTTCATTCTTCCTCTTACATGTGCCTCTTTTCTCCATCAAAACTGACAGTCAAAATGAATTTGAAGATGGTACTTACATGATTCATGCTAGCCTATTTACCAGTTAAATACTCAATTCAGTAAAATGTACCTGAAATCTAGTGTAGAAGACATTTGGAACATCCATGAATATAAAGTCCCACATAAGAAGCCCAAAAATGGTCAACCATATGCCACTCTCCCTATGAACACCCTGCCATCCACCCCCTTCCCCAGCATAATAATGTAAAGCAAGCTGTTCCACTCCACACTGCTCCCCCTCTTCATTATAGAACCTGTTCTTTGCACCCAACTCAGAATTCAATGGTCTCCCTTGAACATTAACCTGAATCATCAAAACAGTCACAATGGAAAAGCCACAATGTACTCAAAGGATCAATAATGTTGGCTAGAATATTCAACAAGCAAAAAGCCAGAACGATGGAATCACTAAATCATTAGTTTTATAAAAAGTGAGAAGGTCAACCAAGTAATCACCTCAGGGATCTTCCTAAGAACGGACTTGGAAAAGCTAGGAACTTTCCATCGCCTTGGTGGTCTTCCTAAGCGAAGAACCCGCCTTTGCAGTGCCATTCTTGAACCAGCACGCACCCATGGGTCCAGCAACCCATTTTCAGCAACTTTAAGGCTCTCATCAGTATAGCCCAGGTGCTCTAAGTTGACTGACAACCTTAGCATCCAATATCCTCTTCTTACATCACAAGGGAAATAATTTAGCAGCTGCTTCAGCAAGTCAATTGCATCACTGTACCTGCAAAACAGACATTACTTTTCTTCAAGTTATGTAGAGCACAATTAATTCAATAAGCTGCAACTATAATTCCATATCTGTCAGCCGATTTA
This sequence comes from Dicorynia guianensis, assembly GCA_037013595.1. Lineage (NCBI taxonomy): Eukaryota > Viridiplantae > Streptophyta > Magnoliopsida > Fabales > Fabaceae > Dicorynia > Dicorynia guianensis. The sequence continues at coordinate 27,500,847 of JASUAB010000012.1, read as the reverse complement.
CAAGCTACATTTCTTTTAATATCAATTAGCGGCAACCAAGGGTACTATAGACATAAATAATGTGCTGCATCATCATATGGATGTAAAAGTTCAAGATTAATGCCAAGTGATGAACTAGGAGCACATTGTGTCCACCAAACAAAAGCTACTATTCTACTGAACACCAAATAAAAGAATTACAGTGGGAATCTATATTAACTTTACTTCTCAATGATGCTGGCGTTACAGTTCATTAAAGAATGAAATTGTGGTGACAACCTGTGTTAGAAGGCAAAGCATGAGGAAAATAAGAATGATGAAAGCAGAAACTGAATTTCAACATCTTATTTATGAGAAGCTATTTTATTCAGCAAGCAGACATCAAAACAAACCAAATAGAAAACTGACAAAAGGAGAAATATAAAACCCTAACTTACCTCTTGTACACGTTTATGATGCTTATGGCTTTCAAATTTTCTGCTATTTCCCAGCTCATTATCTCGACATGGTAATCTTCAGTCACAGAACCCCAGCATTTCTAACCTACATCAGTCTACTACATTCTTCATACATCAAACTATAACTAGTAGACCTAAACGCACTTGCATGCACAATATGCTTTTCAATGTATTTCTCGTTTTTCTTTTTATTTTTAATTTGCATAAACAAAACAAAAGTTTACAAAGACAAAACTACAAGTAACGGTAGTAAATGTTTGAATGATAGTGGTCGAAAAATTCAGCCTGACAGTCCCAAGCTACTTAGGTCAGCATATTATAGTGCTTCATTGAACAAAAGTCCGAAAAATTTAACAATAGTACGAAAATTCATACGCAATGGGTTAAAATTCAACAGAATATCCTTATACTGTTTTCTCTACCTACTATCATAGTTGTCAGTTGCGCAAAATTGCGGTCACATTTACGCAGTACACATCACAATAGGGCATTGCATTGTGATGTTCACATTGTGATAGATTGCGATCGCAATGATGCAAATTGCACAGAATTGTGATCATATTGCACACACAATATCACGTATTTGACAGCTTTAATATCATATATTTTGTTAATATATTATCATATTCTGTGAAATTTTTAGATTGCCCCTTTCATAAGTCTTAGCATTAATTTTTAAGTCTATTTTTTACGTGTATTGTCAATTGAGGTTATATAAAATATATAAAAATATATTTAATATAATGTATGCAACAGATCCAATTACAGTGCTGTAACGCAATTTGTAATATGCAAGGTCGTAATAACCAAGCGCAATGGTGCACAATCCACAATTGACCACTATGCTTACTATGTCTAATGAACTTGGCTTCCGTAGTTCAAATCCATAGAAATGGGACAAAATTCAACAGAAAGTCATTGTAGTGCTTTCTGTGCATACTATGTCTAACGAACTTGGATTCCATAGTTCATAGGTTTGAGCATCATAGAGCATCCCAAATCTTTAAAGCTGAGTTCAGAAGTAAATTACCACAGCTGTGCAACACTTTATTATGTAAATAAGTGAAGAGGTAATTCTGATTCCCACTGGCAAAGAAATGAATCATGAGCAGATGGATTTTGTTTCTGCCCATTAATATGATCATACATGGTAGCATAGTGCTGTCTATGAAAATGACAAGACCATAAAAAGGCAAGATAGCTTTCCCATCTACTTGCACATTATTGATTAGGAGAGAGAGGTTCTCATTAACAAGCCTGAAAAGCTGTCTCTAACATGTCTGAAGCTATGTTGCATGAGTACTGATACAAGCTTCACATTTCAGCTGGTAAAAAGTATGGAATGGCGTAAAAAGCATGGAATGACAATTTTTCAAAACATAGGGGTATGGGTAGGCAGAGTGCTTTTCAAAACATAGGGGAGTTGGCTCTATATGTGTGTGCGCGCACGTATGTGTGTCATCAATTCAAAGTGCAAACCATCAACCCAAAATACATCAACTATACATCAACACCACTGCCATCAAAGCTTAATCCCTATTCCCTAACAACAAAAGCAAGTAATATCATGTATTTCTGGCTGCAAGTTTTGACGTTTTTCAACTGATAGTTAGCTTACATTACATGGATCAACTGCAATTCCAGCAGAATCTGCAGCAGCTTGAATAAGCTCTGGGTGTAGGTTTCCTACATGGTACAGAGCACCTGGAAGTCCCAGTGACTTCAAGGCCAAGTGAGCCACCTTCTGGCCTCAAAGCATACCTAACAGGCAAAGAAAAGGCTGCAAGACAGGTGAAAGGCTGGGGCGCACACAGTTTAAATAGAACCAGAAACCACTGCAAGACACTCTCAGCTATGGGTGCTAGCCTGGTATCAGGATGGAGTGAGGGCACCATTCTGTTTTGCAATGCCTAAACAGAGAAGCCATTTATTCCCCGGAAACAGCATCTTTTGGCTTATTTCAAAACAGCTGAAAAGATTCACAAAGGAATCAGCACTGGGGACGCATGCACATATCCAGAAGGCATCCACATCTCCAGCACTGAAGGAAATGGGGACACTGGCCAAATCAGCACCTTGGTGCTTCAAAGGTCTGAAGATAGGAGCAATCAGAGAGAACTAGACTGTATCTGGAGGGCCCATTATCGGCTGGAAAAGCAACACTACAGGAGCAAAAATATTGACAAGATTTTGTAGAAAGCACTCATCAATAACCCCAAGAAACACAAATCAACGCAGTGCTAGACAAACATTGGTTTATGTTTAACCGGAGGCTAGCAACCACCCATATCCATATTCTCTTTTAAATCAAGCTCATGATTGGCTTTTCCAACCTATCAACTCCTCTGAGCCTGAGAGATACACCAATTTGCGTGAACAATATCAAAATTACTGAAACTTTGCAATTTAGTATTCTACATTCCAGAGAAAAAGTTGTCATGTTGACCAGGCAACCAACCTCATATCCTCATGAGAGTTGAGGATTTTTCACTTACCAAAGAATCCTGTGCTGGCATGTGCTAATTTTATGCCCTGATTCATCATAAGATCAACATGATGACATTGCTATTGTCAGCAGAGACCCTTCAGGTTTTATTTTTCTATTTCAAATGTGAGATCTTAAGGCTAGGCTCTGAACCAAATAGAGGAAGGGCTAGACGTGTTAACAGACAACCCTTTGCCTAAAATTAGAAATTTTAGTACCATGAATACTATAAATTTTTAAAATATATTATTATATAATAGTAATATGCCCATATATATTTAGGACACGCCAAGAAGGTGTCACATATGTCAGGTGAGTAACCACATGCAAGACAATTGATACTACACTCTGCAGATTTGTCTATGAAAAGACAGAAAATATAGAACAGAAAGAAGAATACTTTCTGATGATTATATTCAAATAGAAAAGGCCTATATATATACACTTACAGGAAGATTAACTAAGGAAATAAATCAAAAAAATGCCCTACAAATCTGCCCCTATAATCCCTACAAATCTGCTCCTATAATCATGCTAGCTAACTTAGGAAAGTCAACTATACAGAACATATACAGCAAATATACATATTCTATAACACTCCCTCTCCAATTGGAGCATAGATATTGATCATGCCCAACTTATTACAAAGATAATCAACTCGGGTCCCATTTAAAACCTTTGTGAACAAATCAGCTAATTGTTCTCTTGTCTTCACGTATCCAGTGCAAATCAAGTGCTCCTGAATCTTTTCACGAATAAAATGACAGTCTACCTCAATGTGTTTAGTTCTCTCATGATACACTGGATTTATGGCAATGTGAAGAGCAGCTTGATTATCACACCACAGTTTTGCTGGTATAGAATGCTTCATCGCAACTTCAGTCAAAAGATGATGTATCCACATGATTTCACACGTAGACTGTGCCATAGCCCTATACTCAGATTCTGCACTCAATCAAGATACAACATTCTGCTTCTTACTCTTCCATGATACTAAGTTCCCTCCTACAAAGACATAGTAGCCAGTAGTGGATCTCCTATCAGTCTTGGATCTAGCCCAATCTGCATCTCCAAAACACTCAATGCTAGTATGCCCATGTTTGCTATACAATATACCAAGTCCAGGTGCTCCTTTCAAGTAACATAAGATTTGCTCTAAAACTTCCCAATGTTTGATTGTAGGTGCAAACATAAATTAACTAACAATGCTTACTGCAAAAGTAATGTCCGGTCAAGTCATCACAGTGAGATAATTTAATTTTCCCACTAGCCTCCTATATCTCTCTGAATTATCAAAAGGATCACCATCATTTTTTGGCAAATGTACATTGGGAATCATTGGAGTACTACAAGGCTTAGCTGCCAATTTTCTAGTTTCTACAAGCAGATCAAGGACATACTTTCTCTAAGATAGAAAAATACCCTTCTTGCTTCTTGTTACTTCAACTCCCAAGAAGTATTTCAACTGGCCTAAGTCTTTTGTGTGAAATTTAGAATGCAAGAAAGACTTGAGAGAAGAAATCCCTGCATCATCACTACCTGTAATGACAATGTCATTTACATACACGACGACGAGAAGAAAAACTGAATGATCACATTTGCTCTTCTTCAATCCAAACTCCTGAACTACCTCACTAAACTTGCCAAACCAAGCACGGGGACTTTGCTTCAAACCATACAAAGATTTTTTTAGACGACAGACCTTCCCATACTCCCCCTGAGCAACAAAACCAGGTGGTTGCTCCATGTACACTTCTTCTTAGAGGTCACCATGCAGAAAGGCATTCTTGATATCCAACTGGTGCAGGGGCCAATTCTGAAAGGTAGCCATAGAAATGAATAAGCAAACAGAAGTGAGCTTGGCAACCGGGGAGAAAGTATCAGAGTAATCCACTCCATAAGTCTGTGCATAACCTTTAGCCACCAATCTGACTTTAAGTCGAGCTACTAAGCCATCTGCATTACATTTAACTGCAAAGATCCATTTGCATCCCACAGCCTTCTTGCCTTTGGATAAATCCACCAGGTCCCATGTATGATTGTCATCAAGAGCTTTTATCTCCTCAATCATAACATCATACCAACCAGGATGAGATAAGGCCTCTTCTATCTTAGGAATTGAAACAGAATCTAGAGAGGTAATCAAAGATCTAGATGAAGGAGAAAAGTGATCATAGGAAACAAAATTAGCAATGGAATAATTAGGTCTAGGAAGGGTGCATTAGCGTGTTCCTTTACGAAGACCAATAGGTTTATCAAGGTCATTTGGTGAAGGATCAGATGACGAAGGAGTTGATGCAGGACATGTATCATTAGCCTCTTGCCTCCTGGAATAGACTTGAACAATTGGTGGTCTTGCTGGAACTAGAGGTTCACCATCAACGGACTACTTAACAGCAGACACGTCAACAGTTGACTGCTCAGCTGGAGGTGCCACCTCTAATTGCTTATTTGGTGATGTGATTGTGTAGATTAGCCATTCTTCTTCCTCTCCCTGACTTGGAGGCGTGGTCAGTGAGGAGAAGAATGGTGTTATCTCAGAAAAGATCACATCAATTGAGACCAAGTATCTATTAAGTTTGGAGAATAGCATCAATCACTTTTTTGGAGATGAGAATATCCCAGGAATACACACTTTAATGCTTTGGGATCCAATTTAGTAATGTGGAGCCATACATCACGAACATAACATGTGCTACCAAACACCCATGGCTCGACTGAAAATAATGTTTTGCTAGGAACAAAACATTGTAGGGACTATCTCCACCAATAACTTGAGAAGGCATACGATTAATCAGAAAGCTGGCAGTAGAAACAGCATCCGCCCAAAATTGCTTAGGGACTTTCATCTAGAACAACAAAGCACGAGCAGTCTCCAGAAGGTGTCTGTTCTTCCTCTCTGCCACTCTATTTTGTGCTAGTGTGTCAACACAAGAAGATTGATGAAGAATCCCTTGTTGAGTCATGTAATTCTGAAATGTTTCTGACATATATTCTTTAGCATTATCACTTCTTAATATATGTATAGAAACATTGAACTGGGTCTTAATTTCAGCACAGAAAGCAAAGAAATGAGAAAACACCTCTGAACAATTCTTCATAAAATAAATCTAGGTCATTCTAGAAAAATCATCCACGAAAGTAACAAAGTATCTAAACACTGTTTTAGACAAGACTGGACATGGACCCCAAATATCTGAATGAACTAATTCAAAAGCAAATTCAGCCCGTTTATTTATTCTAGGACTCAACACACTATGATAATGTTTGGCAAAATGACAAGATTTACACTCCACTGAAGTTACATCATGAAACTGAGGGCACAACTTCTTCAAAACAAGCAGAGAAGGATGTCCCAATCTACAGTGTGCTTCAAATGGAGAGATGACACTAGAGCATGCAGCTAACTTAGGCACCCATGATCAAGAACATAGAGACCATTCGATACATGTCCCTTACCAATAATCTGTTTCGTCATAAGATCCTGAAAAAGACAATTGTCAGGAAAAAATGAGATATAGCAGTTTAAGTCTTTGGTAAGTTTACTCACAGAAATTAATTGAAGGCAAGACTGGGTAAACTTAGTACAGAAGACAAGGTAATGGATGAAGTGGGTTTAACAGTTTTAAACCCCTCAACATTATAATTTGAGCCATCGACTATAGTTACAGGAGATGGTGCTTTGTGAGACCGAAAGTAAGAAAAGAATTTAGGATTACCTATCATGTGATATGTGGCACCAAAATCAATGACCCATTTGTTTGAGGGGAAATAAGGCATTTTTTACTTGACTCAGCAAGGACAGCGACTGATGGTAATGCTTTCATTGATTCCTGATACTGGGAGAATTTGGCATACTTATTAGCTAAGATGGTGACAATCTTCTCAAAAGAAGAGCTAGAAGTCGCAGTAGCCATAGTAGCAATCTAAGTCCTCTGATTGCGATTCTATAACTTCTTACAGTACCGCTTCGTGTGTCCTGGTTCCTTGCAATAATAGCAAACAATATCACTATTTCCTCCTCTATTATTATTCCTTTTTCCAACATCATTTCCCCTTCCTCCTTTAGCAACAAGAGCACTAAACTGTTCAATGGATGAAGTATTCTCTGTGCATAGTACCCAACTAAAAACCTCTTGGAGAGAGGTGACCTCAGAACTAGAAAGAATCTGAGATTTGGCAGTTTCAAATTCAGAGGGAAGGCTAGCCAAAAAACTCATTATTGCCATTTATTCCCTCTGAGCCTGCTGCACCTTGATATCAATACCAAATGACAAGAGCATATTTAGTTCCTCATAAGTCTTTTTGAATTTCATAAAGTATGCTGTGAGAGACTTAGTTTCTTTTTCAACACGATAAAAAGCCTTGCATACATCATAAATTCTAAACACATTTCCTTTACCAGAATATAAGAACTCCAAATATTCCATCAACTCCTTAACAAACTCACAGTGATTAACCAAACCAACAACTTCATTTTCAATAGAATTTATAATTTGTAACAACAACTTAGCATAATCTCTAAGCCAAGTTTGTCTAGTATTGTCAATTGGGGGATCTTGAATCAAATGATCATCTTTTTCAACACTTCATAGATAAATCCTAACAGTTCTACTCCACTCCAAATAATTAGTGCCATTTAGTTTATGCTCAGTGATTTTAGACATAGTAGGAACTAGTTCAGCCTTAATATCACCCATATTAAATAAGTTTCACACCCTAAAAGGTTCTTCAAACAAAAGATGCAAAAAACTTCAAGTTCAAGGCTGATGCAATATTCTTAGTACTCAAACAAGCCTAACCACGCAAAACAGTAAACAATACCCGAACTTCCGAAGCAACAAGAATAGGAGAACCCTCAAACCGATATTGTATGACCACAACACCACCAGAGTCAGACCAAAGATGATGGCGCATGAAGTCCACTCGCGAACAACCTAGACGCCGAACTTTGAGGACCGGCCGGAAATAAGATTGCACACGTTCTCAAGGTGGCAGTGAGAAGTAATTGTCATCAAAGATGGTGACCCTAGGTAAACAGTTCAAAAACTTGAAAAACAGTGAACCCAGAATAACCCAAAAAAGAAATGAGCCTAAAGCTCTGATACCATGAAAAGACTAAAAATATGGAACAAAAAAAAGAATACTTTCTGATGATTATATTCGAATAGAAAAGGCCTATATATATACACTTACAAGAAGACTAAGGAAATAAATCAAAAAAATGCCCTACAAATCTGCCCCTATAATCCCTACAAATCTACCCATATAATCCCTACAAATCTGCTCCTATAATCATGCTAGCTAACTTAGGAAAGTCAACTATACAGAACATATACAGCAAATATACAAATTCTGTAACAGTCTATTCAAGCATAATTTAACAAAGTTGCCAGCGCCTTTTAAATGGAACCAAGAACATTCATACCTGTGTTTTTGCTCAAGAAAGGAAATCCCCAATGTGACTACTGTGGAATATACCCATGATGCTGTAAATACACAACGGAATATGGCCATTGATTCAGAAGAGGAGGACCAGATTGACAAAGAAGTGGATACACGAGATTCAGAAATCTTAATACACTTCGATACTAATTCAGTGTTGTTTGCATCAAGAGCTTCATCCATAATTTGTGCCACTTCAATGGCCTGTTAAAAGTGTCATACAGGTTAGAGGTAACAACAGAAGCCCAATAGCATCTATAAACAATGACATGTACCTCTTCATATGAAAGAAGATCACCACGACTTGAGAAAACTGGTTCTGATATTATGCAATTGTAAGTTGGATACTTCGCTATTCCTATATCAACTAGAAGAAATGCTGAGAGATCCTGCTCACCATTTAAGAAGAAAATCCTCTGCAGGAGCAGCACCATTATAACTAATATAAAAATTACCCAGTTTAACTAAATTTTCCCATCAACAGAAGAAATGAAAGCCAAAAGAGCACCTCAGTTCGCCACATAAGGAATTCAGCTTTTGAAGATATTCTAACACAGAGTCCAATTCTATCTAAAATCATAGTTGATAGATGCGGCCTACACAGAGAGAACAAAATAAAATAAATAAAACACTCATTGATTCTTTCAAAAATTATAAGAATATAATGGCAAGTTGAAATACCACATTCCATCTGCATATGTAGAAAGAAGTGATGTGATGAGATCTTGCTTTCTCAACCCACGATCACAAGTCTAGAACATTGAGGATTGAGCATGAGAGACATGGAGCAAATAACTTATAGCAGAAGCGATAACTCCTTATTACGAATACTATCTGAGCTTGTATACAGAGAAACAAAAAAAAAATCTTGATTGTTTGGCCCGTATCTGTCCACACAGAAGCTCTCTTACTATGTAGTCATCAAAAGCCAATCATTGATTTAGGAGCATTTACTATGGATACAACCAAATTTAGAAGGATCCATCCAAAATGCTCCATTAAATAATATCATGATGCACATAACTGCTCAAATAACTTTTGAATATGATGTTAGGACAAAAAAACAATGGGATAAGGTACGCATCATGCCAAGTTTTGCATAGACCTATCTGAAAGCTTCTTTTTTCTTTTCACTTTTTTCTATATTTTTTTAATAAAATATTTTATTTAAAGGAAAAACAACAATCTTCAAGGAGAAGACCAAATCTCCTTCAAAAGCAAAAATAACTAGAACATAAACTGAGAAGGAGCAGGACCTTTGTATACTTGACAAAGTAATTATCAAGAAACCAATAATCCCAAAAACTTAAGTTGTCAGATGAATGCCCTAAACAGATATTTATCTCTAACATTAAGTTCCAAAAGAAACCATTGTTTTGACCATAAGAGAAGCCCAAAACAAAACTAAATCTCATAACAAGATATACTAAACCCATACAAACAAAGCACATCTCAACTCTCAACAAAGCCTTGCACTCCTTCTCTGAAACCTCAAAACTGATAAAAGTGAAGACATTCCAAAGTAGCCAGGCACACCATTGCTCTTCAAATATAGCAAAAACCTTATCCATGACTGCCAAGAAGCCTCGCAATGCAAGAAAAGCTGAATGCTACTTTTTTTACATCACTTATGAAATTTAATCAATTATATACCAATCACAAATCTTTAAGAATGGTTACACATACAAGTCCAACTAGATTTGTAGCTAACTTCTCTGGAACAGAACACTCAACTCACAGTAAGTTCAACCGATACAAAATTTCTCCACTACATTTCAATTAATGGAATCAGCCATATATTTATGATAGAGGATGTTAATACCCAGGTTATGAACACCTATGCAGTGTGCAACTTATAAAGAGTAAGAAAACTTACAAAATTATAATGCAACTTTGCTCTTCCAACAAGTAGCAGAGTTCATTAATGACTGAAGTTCAACATGAAAAGTAATTGTAGCTATAGAATAGCAATGGATTCTAAGTTTCTAACCTTGTTAAGTATACGCCAAATGTCTCGTAGCTCAGAAACAGTGAGTGTATTCATAATATCATTCATGTCACTTTCACAAATTTGATTTACATCTTCAACAGAACATATATACCCTTTTTCTGCAATATGAATACCAAAGATACAGGTCAGAAAGAAGGCTATGACAAGAAAGCCTTGCCAATAAGAAAGATAATTATGTAAGCACAAAAAGAAAACATGAATATTGATCATTATTATTAAATTACCAGCAAGTTCATTAGCTGCCTTTCGAGCATCCACTATTTCAGAATAGGACAATATACTAGACATACGAAACCAAGGCCCTGCATAAGGATAAACTTGATAAATTTGCCTAGTCCAAAAAACTAAAAGTTCTAAGAAAAAATATATTTAGCCATTTCAATTAAAGCACAAATTAACTGCATATAAATGGCATCAGGAAAGCTGTTTAAAGACATGCATTACTTTCTACTATAGTATAAAATGGAAGCATTTCTTTAAAAAATACAGGTTCAGCACAATCAAAATGTTTTACAGATGACTGGTAGCATCCACAATCAAAATATCTACATTTCAAAATGCAGCAATGGATTAATTATTATGGGGTACTAAGTGGCTGAAAATTGTCTCTTGATATGTTCAATTATTGCTCTGATTTAGAAATAGATGCACAGTTAATTTCACACTGCCCTACAACCATTTTCATTTGGAGTAGTCCTTTTGGTGAATGTGGTGAATCCTGGGTGTCTCATCAAAGTTTGAAGCAGTTTCTACATAGTTTTCAAAGTTTTGTAGGAGTAAGAATGGCAAAGTTGTAAGGCAGTCAGCTATGTATACTGTCCTTCGATGTATATAGAACAAAATTCTCAGATTCCTATGATGTTTCCAACCAAATATTGGCTGCGGATGAGATTATGTGTTTATGACCTCACCATGGTGCTCAGGACATGGTTTCCATGTTTCTATCAACTAGTTCTGTTAGAAGGTAGGTAACTAGGATTAAATGTTGTGGGCTTAGGTTTGGCCTCTTGCTGTATGTGGGATTTAGGTTTAGTTACTTGTTTCCTAATTCAAGTAACTAAGCAAGTTTCCTAATTTAAGTAGGATGAGCACAATAAGTTAACAATTGTGTCCTTAGTTTTCTTGTATACAAGATGCCTCATTATAAATTATCATCAAAAGCTGGAGTAACCCTAGCCTCTGAATTCTCGCTCTATCTTTCAGTTTATCTCTCTCTAAAATTCTTAACAAGTTCCTTAACAGACAAGTAGAGTGATTTGAGATCTCTATTCTATTAATTAGTTTGTTTCCATTATAATTTAGTTTTGTGCCTTAGTGAAGGATAATATATCTTCTTTTCATCATTCTTTCTCCTTTCTGACAAAATTTCCTTTATAAATATGCGCAGTCATGACAAAGCCAAATATAAATATGTGGCAAGCACTTGATACCAAACATGAAAAATAAAATTTCAAATGTTAAAATAACCTTTTCTCATATACAGTCGAATGAAAAGCCTCTGACTGTCATTTGAGAGCGAAGGGAATAACTCTGTCAATGGACAAGACTGGTTTAACGGTCTGATTTAAAAGAAAAAAAAAGTGGAAGAAATATATATGTCACAAGCCTTGATATTAATACCCATGAACTTCTTTTCATCTTCTGTTAAAAGGTCAGTGTTACTTCTTAACACCTCTTGTAGCATGAGAACAAAATTCAGCTGATACTTTGCAAAAGGAGGATGATTCCTTGCGAATTCCACTACATGCAAAACATTTTCCCATAAATGCATAAAAGTCTCGTCTTCATACTCACTTTCACCATCTGAAGCTCTCTGACATACAATTTGAATGGGAACAAGACCATGAGAACTTTTTGGAACAGAAGTAATATGTCCCTGCAACAAATTCCATAGTGCATAATGATGAGAGCTAAAATCAAGTAGCCTGTTTCTCATTTTTCGATTATATATTTATCCGAGTAATTATCAAATTAAGAAATACTTTCTTTTGGATATAAAATTATTATAAAAAATAAACTGAGACATCAAGCAGCAATGCTGTTCACAGGTTTTCAAAGTTGCACAGCATAACACAAGGTCAAACTAAAGAATGCAAGACATACTCAACTTACAACAGACCCAACACAAAAGATGAATAATATCACAATTTCCCCACAGCTGCATACCAATTATTACAAGGATTTTCATTGCTTCAAGTCTTACCAAATTTCTTGTTAAACCACAGCTAGCTTGCCATGGAATTAATTGTGTAAGTATACTAGAGAATGGTAGTCACTGTGTACCCCATATCAGTAGTAAAGGGTTCAGCTGTACTTACATTCATTGCTTTTCTTCTCTCTTTCTCCCTCATACTTTCATATACTTTGACATGGCATCAAGTCAGGTTCCTAAACCCAAATTCTAGCCATTCCTATAGATGAATAAAATCAAGGACTAACGCGAGGAGTAAGCCTATCTAGTGGTGCTCCAAAGTCTACCTCCATCAGCTAGACCTTGTGAGCAAGGTCGACTATTTATTCTGTTAAAAACCCAAGCTTCAATGCACCTATCATCCCATTCAGCTAGGTTCTTCATCAGATCCTCAAGTTCAGATAATTGTTCTTTCTAATTTGTGGTTATTGTTCATTCAGATTGTAACATGGCAGTCTGTAAGAGAATAAACTTGTTTGAGCCATTTTATTAGTCATTTAGAGCAAAATAGTAACGTTTCTTGTAACCAGAGGAGTATTTTTTTCTTTTCCATCATTTTAGTGGTCATTGCTCATTTTCTTATGGGGACCACTAACCTTTTTTTGTTCTTTTCTTTCACGTAAAAGAACAAATTTTACTGAGAACAGAAGGAACTGAATTAAGGAGAATAAGTTATCCTCCTCATCACTGTAATGAAAACAATTTCCCAAAGCACAACAAACTAATCAATAAATTATCTTCTCCAATCCATTGCAAACTTGTCAACAAAATCCACTGATTAAATAAAGCCAAGAGCTGAACAGCAAACAGAATCCATAGGAAAACCATACCCCATAACACATTCAAGTAGCAAGGGTGTCTGCTCAATCAAATACACCAAAAAACAACATATACAGCAGACCATGTCACGACAACAAACCTTCGCCTTCCTTACTCCAACCAAAATCTCTAAAACTAATTAACAAAACTGCACCAAACTTTGGTTTGGTCACCAAAGATTTAGGAAAAACTTCAACTAGTCTAGTACAAATGGAATTAACTCTGTGCAACTAATAAAGAAAGAAAAAAGTGGGCAATATTTTGCAACTAAAAAAACATATGATGCATGTCTCAAGTCAAGTGCCTTCCACATGAATTATATAATAAAAGCCATTCCACACATGTACCCATAACAAAGTGAAGGACTATGCAATAAAGGAATGTAAACAATTCTCTAAGATAAAAACTTACATACCTCAAATTTAAAGCCATATTTGTCAATTAGAGGAGACAGATATTGTGCTAGCTCCCGGGAGATAAAACCTAATAAATTACAGCATCCAGAATCTACAGAAACAACCTGAACCAAGAAGAGCACCCAATTTCAATAAATGAAATACATGTAAAAATACTGTAGTAGCTTATAGAGCCAAAAAGAAACAAACCTTGATCGCATTTGGATCCTTAACATTGTGAGGATCTCTCAAAAGAGAGATAGCAGCACCAGAATGCATCTCCTCTTGAGAAGTATGTCTGTGGCCAACAATAAAAGTTTCGAGTGTTACCCCAAATATGCTCGCACTAAGGTTAGTCACCTCCCAATTAGGCATCTCATTCTTTAGGGACAAGGATGAAGCACTAATCATACTACCAGTCTTCTGATTACTGTTGAGAGTTTTAGTTAATTCACAATTATATTTCTCACTTTCTTCCTTAGCAACAACCCCAGGTAATGCACTACTGAAGTTCTGCAAGACACAGTCATCAGGATCACTGAGGTCCACAACATTGTCTGACTTCACTGAGTCACCAGACAACAATTTCACTTTTGATATTGGGCTGAAGTTTAATTGAAGGAGGGTGCGTTGGGTGAGTTTTCTTTTGGTTCCACGAGATAGACATAAATCTGTAAACACAAACCAAATTGAGACCCCATCATTCAAAAAGAGTTATTCAAAATATTATACATCAAAATGGATAAAGAAACAAATTATTTGGATGACAATTTTCAACATCAAATCAAATCATTGATACTTTCTTGGGTACTTCTTAAGAGAAAAGAAAAGAAAGGAAGAGATTAAAAAAAGCATGTGCAAAAATTAAATTGAATTTAAGCATGAGGTTTGGTGGGCCTTTGCATTGTCCACACTTCAAGCCCAAAGAACTTTTGTATAAGGCGGCGTGTTAGAGATATAAAACCATTGTTGAGTCTGTACTTGACAGCTTAAACTTTTGAAATGATTGGTTCCTTGATAGTATGCAAGAAAGAAAAAGAAATAAACACAAAATTTTATTTGACATAACAAAAGTATAATAAAATCATTTTTGTTTTACAATTTTATCAGATGGAAAAAAAAGATTGAACAATTTGCAAGTTCTGAGTTGTAATAATTTTCTAAGGTCAAAAATGTCATATATGTAAAAAAAAAAAAGGGAAAAAAACTCTGTGCAAGTGGCACCTATCATACAAAATAACTGGTTCCTTCTAAGAACATCCATCAGTGGACAGATTAAAATAAGCAGAGCCCAAAAACTTGGGTTCTCCACAATTCTGTTCCTTCTGCTACATTGTGCAGTACTTAACATGGGAAGGAAGTCTCACATGAGTTCTTTCCATTCTTTTCCTCCAACCGTCCCCATAACAAATAATGCTAGCCCAAATACACCATCAATTTTGCAATTGTAGTAGATAGACAAAAGTCTGTTAAGCCTAAGATTCAGCAATTTCATAATTAATCTAATGAACAAAGATACATAAAGGTATTCAACATTAAAAGCTGTTTCTTAGCAGTTTTAATTTGACATAGATATTGCACTCGCTTGGCTTGTATATAATATTACAATTATGTATGTAAAAAAGAATCAAGTAGTTAAATTACATCTACCATAGTTGTTAATTGCGAATTGCGCACTTATTGCGTTGGGGTCATTGATACATTGTGTATTGCAATTTGAACAATTGATATAAAATATAAAAATATATTTCTATATATGTAATCTAGCCACATATAACAACAATCTATAAAAATATATGATAACTTCATTTACAATCAACATTTAATGTTTCAAATAACAAAAACTAAGAAACTTAAACACCAAAAGCATAGATCTCATATTTAGAGAAACAATGGCAGGCATGTTTTATGTTGAACTGAAACAGAAGCAACACATGATGCTGTAGATACAGAAGCAATACATATATAGAGAAACACAACCATCAAAGGCCAGATCCTCTCCCCACCAAATCCTATGATTTTTCCTGTCCCAACCCACCATAACTACCCACAAAATATAAGACTAAAGAGGTAGGCTCACCAGTTATCAATTACCCACTGTAACTACCCCCAACCCACCATGCCCCAGTCCGAACATTGTGAAGATGGCACAGAAAGATGTGAAGAAGACAGAAGCCACTGAACAGAAGTGAGCAGAGAAGACTGAACACCACAGTGACCCAGCTAGAACGTTGCGAAGATGGCACAAAAAGATGCCAATAAGAGAGAAGCCACACAACAGAAGTGAGCAAAGAAGACTGAAGGATCACCATGACTCCAGCAGCAGCTACCACTTTCGAGGCATCAACCAAGTCACGGAGAGTTGGAGAAGGGACAAACTGTGCAGAGAAAGCTGTGGATGACATAATTGGGGGCCAAAATAGGGTACCCTACACTTTTTTGCCATTGAATCTTTGTTGTGCAAATTGTGCTCACAATTTTCCAGAAATAGCACAAAACTGCACACCATTGTGTGCGCAATGGTACACAATTGGAATCTTGCAACACAATCACAGTTTCATTGCGCAACCCTCCATTGCACGTCATAACACGCAATTGCGATCACAATTGCACGCAATTGATAACTATGACACCTACTACATCACTTTGAGACTTCAACCAAAATACTGAAAACGTACCCTGAATGATTGATATTACAATTACCATAGCAATGTCAATAATACAGATTTGACACCTTAAAAGGAAATGCTGAGGAATAAGATGATACACTACCACATAAAAATTTTAAATAACATGTTCATGTGTAGGGCACCGTCCTTAAATAAAAAATATAAAACAAACTGCAAAAAGCAATTGAAAACCATTGGTCAAAAAGGAGCTCTCCAATCTTTCTAAATATTTGGTAAGGAGATTCGCCTAAAGAATATATGTTCTGACTAACAAAGAGAGACCATAAATGCAATCCTATGCTAAAATTAATCTGAAGACATATTTGTCATTGAAAAACCTCAGCATTTAAGTGCATCCAGAAACAACAACATAAATGCATAAACAGCACACCATAAAAGGGCTTGGCCCTCCACACTCCTGCCAAAACCTCTAAATTTAAGCAAAAGAAATTTCTTCATGCAAAATATATTTTTCTAGAAATTGAAATTCCACAGTATATCTGACATTCTGTGTTCAAGGATCTTGAATTTTAAAACATAGCCATATCCTTATATTGTGTCACATTTTACTAATGCTTCAACTATTGGCAGTGATTCCTCAAGAAAAATCAACCCAGCAACAGCAACAAGCTCTAATCCCAATAAAAAAAATTGGATCATCCATGTAACTACAAAATTGAAAACTTCATAGGGATTTACCATATAAATTCTTTCAGAAATGGGAAAAGCCAACTAAATATTTTCATTCAGTAATGGACAGAAAAGAAAGCTGAGGGAGAGAGAGCTAATGCAAATGAAGCATGAATAGATACCCCACAGAAATGGAGCCTTCTTTATACAGAGAAGCATGTTTGAAAAGCTGATATGGTACATGGAAAGCTGCACATACCCTAGAGACAGGAGGTGAGACAGTAAACTTGTATAATTTATAACTGCAAATAAGTGAAAAAAGACTGTCCATGGAACATAATTATTAGAGCTCTCCGTAAGCTTATCAAAAAACCCATCTGTATCATGTTCATTTGATTTTCAACAAGCAAGCATATGATATGGTAGAAAACATTCTTCAGGCAACTTTGTGCCAAAAATATCAGTGATAATAAGTTGATGGAAATTTATTTTTTCAAAACATTAGAATCAAAGGAGACCAAAGTAATTTCCAAAAATGGATGATAAAGATGTAAAAGGCCAATACCCTAGATCAATTTTTCCTTTACTTCTATTACTTTACTCATCTTCAATCAAAAGTGGCAATGCC
This sequence comes from Dicorynia guianensis, assembly GCA_037013595.1. NCBI lineage: Eukaryota > Viridiplantae > Streptophyta > Magnoliopsida > Fabales > Fabaceae > Dicorynia > Dicorynia guianensis. The sequence continues at coordinate 27,483,137 of JASUAB010000012.1, read as the reverse complement.
ATATAAACAATGTTATAATCTTTTCTCACATTGATGGTTTCATCGATCAAATGAATGAACTAGGAACTAGAAACAAAAGTGCATACCCAGATGAGTATTGATCTCATAGTCATCTCCAGGTATATTAAAGCCACAAACCGGGCACGCTACCTCAACTGAGGGAGAGGTGACGTCCTCAGGCTGATCTCCTGCTGGTTTAAATTGGTCTAATTTGGCTTCAGTTTGTTCTTCCACAGCCTTCCCCGAGCAAACTCTGCCATCATTATCAGCGCATAGATTGGAAGAGCTCTGGAAAATTCAAACAAAGATCCGTTTCAATAATTACATAAATGAATCCACCCCATTCTTATGGTGATGAATGAATATGTTATTCTGGTGGATCGTAGCAGTAGGTTGGTATTAAAAAAAATACACAACAACAACAACAAACAAACAAACAAAAGGCGCACTCTTACACAGCCTGACATTCCTATCATAAAATGTATTGGTCCTTCAGCTACGGTCCGTCATTGAGAAAGAGTTTCAAACAGTTGGCGGACAAACAGATGCGTCCCACAAGACCAGTACAAGGTATGTGTATCCAATGGGGGGTTTTTGGGTCATTACCTTATTACCTTATTAAGAAAAATAGCAGAACCATGAAAGCAACTGAAAGCAGAAGAGAGAAAGCGAGGGTGAATATATAATTGCCTGTGTTATTGGGGTAGAGAGGAGAGAGTGGCGATTAGGAAGAAAGCGCCTCCGTTTGCCGACCAATCGAATCAAGCTTTCTCTGCCGGACAGCATTGTATATGCCTCGTCTCCAACACTTCGATCCGGCCCTAATCACAACCACCAATACAAATACCATGGCTTCCTGCGCAAGCGCAAGTGGGCAGAGTGTTACTACCTTCGCTTAAATGAATTGTCAAAGGGCTCGTCCCGCCAAATCGCCAACAGGGAACCAGAAACGATTGATGTGTTTGGAAGTTTTTTTTTTTTTTTTTGCTTTTAAAAACTATTTTGTAAAAATAGTTTTCAACAATAACAAAAGTATAATTAAATCTAGAACAAATATATAAAATAATCCTCAAATATAATGCCATGTTCATTTCTGTCTTTTATATATTTAATTTAATTAATTAATCTTTTAAAGAGATAAAATATATAAAATGGTTGCTCATAAATTTAATTTTATCAATTAATCCTTCAAATATAAAACTTACTAAACATATTTTAAATTTTAAAATCTTAAATATTAAAAACATACAATTTCAAACCCTATGATCAAAACCTTAAATCATAACTTTCAAACCAAAATCCTAAATCATAAACAAATATCTAAACCTTAACCTAAGAATTTAGAATTTATAATTTAAAGTTTTTAGAATTTTAAGGATTAAAGGTTAAGATTTATTGTTTGAAAGTTTATATTTTTAATGTTTAAATTTTAAGATTTAGAGTTTAATATTTTAGATTTAAAGATTTGACATTTAAGGTGTAAATTTTAAGATTAAAGGATTTAAGGTTTTAGAATTATGAAGTTATTATTTAGAGTTTATGTGTTAGGGATTAAAATTTTAAAATTTTAGAGTTTGCAATATAAGATTTAGATTTAGGGACCAAAGTGGAGATGATTATCATTTTTAGAGGACTAATTAATGGAATTAAATTTATAAGGGATCAAATTAAATATGACTTTATTTTTAAAAAACTATTTTGAATCTTTTGTCTATATTTTGAGAATTATTCAATTGAATTAAATATGTGAGAGATTAAAATGAATATAACTATATTTTTGAGGGATTATTTTATATATTTTGTCTTAAATCCATTTGCTAAACTTATTCTGAAAACAATTTTGAGACTATAAAGAATTAAAAGTTTCTTTGACAAATTTTGTTTTGAGAACATGATTTTAAAATAACAAAACTTGTTTGGTCTAACTTTTATTAAGGGTTGCTATGGTACTCAATTCCATTATCCCATCTTGTGGTTAGTCATACATGTCAATTATGTCATCAATTTTTACAAAGAAATGTGACAAAATATAAGATGGGGGTAGAGAAAAATGAGTAGCATAACAACTCTTTTTTTTTTAATTTTGTTTATAATAACCATAACATTGCAATAAAACTATAAAAATGTTTTGGTGAATAAAACCTAAAAGAAAAAATCGTTATGATTTGGTCATTTTGTATAATTAACTAGTCTCTATAGTTTAGAATTGTTTCATGATAAAAATATTAAAATACAAAATGCTTATCAAGCAAGATAATTTATTGAATTCCTTAGCTTGCTCTTCACTCCCCATCTGCTGATATTAAGCCCAGTTGTTACTTCAGACTCTCTCTATTGCAACCATGAACAAAAATTTAGCTTTAAAATTTCTCTCTGCTTACAAGTTTAGAATTGCAATACTTCCAAAATTCACTGTCTTCTCACCATTGTTTCCATGAGCGAAAATAGACAAATAGAACAAAAATAATTAGAGGCTTCATGAAGATTTAGACAAATATCTTGCCAATTTACACCAATAAAAGGACAAGAAAAAGAACAACACTTTTTTTTTCAGAGGTAGGAGATAAAAGCAAACAAGGAAAAATAAAACCCTAAAGTACCAACCTTTATATAAGAAATCAGAACAATCTTTTGATAGTAGACAATGGAGAAATTGTACACGGAACAAAAACCAGAGATTCCATAAACATTTAGATAGCTTGAGAAACAGACATGAAACTCTCGAAATCTTTTTGAAACCCATTAGAGAAATCAAAAGCAGCTTCAACTTAGGGGAAGGCGATCAAATTTTGCAAATTCTTCCAAAATCTCAGCATTTGCAAGTTGTTCCGCACCACCTTTTAAGGATTACAACCCAAAAATGGTGTGATAGGTAAATTTGCAAACATGGCTAGATGAAGAGGAGAAAATGGAGTTTAAAAGTTGAATGTTGAAATGGCTAGATTAAGAGAGGCGCAAATAGATTTTGAAATTTGAATGCTAACTTGAAATGCCCAGCACTGCGTTATTAATAATTAGAAAGCTTACGTACAATTCGACAGATAAGAAGTTGAAGGAAAAGTAAATAGCAATAAAAGAAAAGAAAATCTTTTGATAGAAGAGAAAGAAGAAAGAAAGATCATTTAATTATTTAATTTTTATACTGTATTGACCAAGAAGATTTGAAAAACTTCTTTTTTTTTTTTTTTTAGAAAAAAGATGAAGCAACTTTTTTGTTGTTTCTAAGAGTATCTTTTGTCTAACAAATAAAAATTAATTTTTTTAAAATATTAAAAATATTAAAATAATAAATATCTTCTAAATAAATTTTTTTATTACATAATCCTTGGATCGAAACTAAGATAATTTACTTAAGATATTTAAATTCTTATCATTTTAACCAACTTGCATTAGTAAATATGAAACAACTAGTATACAGTAGATTATTTAAATTTTATACTTTGCTGATAGAAAAGCCGTGGAACAACATTTTTGGAAAGGGAAAATATGAAACAGCTTTGTCCATAATGATTAAAATATCGTTTCCAATATTTTAATATTTTTTTAATAAAATGTCCCTTCTAATAAGACCACTCTCCATCCTTCCCTGCCATTTTTTCCTTCTCTGAAAAAAAATCACCCATTTCCTTAATGTTGCACGCATAATATCATAACTTTCCAATATTAGGTATCATGTTAAATAATTAATTTATATTTTTTCTTTAGTTTGAAAATAAAAATGAAAAACCACTTTTAGTAGCTTCTAAGGAAATTGTTGCTAAAACTGTAAAACAAAAAAAACAAACAAACAAACAAAGTGTTGCTACAATAACAATCATATCAGCTTGTGACACGTGTTGTTACATTACCAGGTATATAGATTGCCCTTCTCCAACTTTTCAGCTATCTTATGTTGTTTTTATTTTTTGGAATTAAGGGAAATACAACTGAAAGGAATTATACTCTAATGCATCTAGCATAAGCAACACCCATAAGAATACAAAGCAAAAGATTAGCACAAGCATTACGGGGTTGCATGATGACCTGCGATCTCCTCTGAATACGGTACCCCTGGTTTGCAAGGAAGTCTACCACCCCATTTGCCTCCCTATAAATATGTCTCAGTTGTAATTGCCATGGTCGTTCCATAAACGTCCTAATTTGGCAGAGTAGGGTGGAGTGGGATGACTTGCATGGCACCCCTTCTTGATAAGCTTAATGGCCACCTGAGAATCACACTCGACCAACATCTGTCTGATGCCAATGTGCCAAGCCATCTCCAACCTCACTGCCAACCCCCAAAATTTTGCTAACAGCATCATTCCCATCCCAACTCAGTGTGAGAAACCCATTAACTACTCACGATTTGAATTTCTAACACTCCGCCACGCTGCACTATTCCATCCCTCAGCACTTGAACCATCAACGTTTAGTGTATTTGGTAGGTAACACCAAGATATGCAGCATTCAGTTTTCAGTTGAGATGGAAATTCACACTCGTGCAAGAGGTTTTGAAGAGAATTTCCACTCTAGATGCTTAAGTTCCACCAAAACTGCACTTGTTTATGGCTAGCTAGATATTCAAACAAAGAATTCCTAATGTCAAATGCCAGTCCCAATGCCCCTGCATTCCAAAAACCTTTTTCAAGTATTTCAATACCCAATTTTCCAAATTCAAAAAGGTGAATTCATGCCACAAGGAGGGGTTTAAAATAGAAGACCAAACTGAAAGAGAATGTGTGCAATCTCTAATATGTAAGTTGTCTTCCCAGCCATGCTTACATCTAGGGCATGTTCCCGAAGCTGTCATATGATGTGTCACCCTTAGCCCATTAGTAAGAAGTTTACCATTCTTGAGGAGCCAAAGAAAAACTAATTTTCGCTAGGCCATTCCAGTTCCACAGACATTTTCTTTCCGATTAATATCATGTCGGTTCCCACAAACCAAGGCATAAGGAGATTTAACACTAAACCTTCCATTTGAAGATGGCCCAACGAAACTTTGTCCTCACCAGCAATAGGCGAAGGGGGGAGTATAGAAGCTATATGGGTTAGAGCTTGCATTGGCAGAAATCGCTTAAACCTTTGCCACTCCCAATTACCTTCCCCATTGACAAAATAAGCCACCTCTTTGGACAATAACTCCTCAAGAACTATCCCCGTGACATGGTGAACAAGCGGGCTCAAATCCTGGCACCCAATGATCATGCCAAAACAACGTAGAACTTCCATTCCCAATAAGGATTGTAGTTCCTTGCTTAATGTAATTCCCAGAAGCTACAATACGCCTCCAAAGGTTAGAAGGGTACCTTCCTTGGGTAATATTGGGAAGAATGCATTCTTCCATGTTATACTTGCTTCTCAGAACTCTGGCCCACAAAGCTTCACTATTCACGTTAATCCGTGCCCGACTTTCTTTAACAAAGTCTTGTTAAATTCTTCAACTCTTCGGATTCTAAGATCTCCGTCCATTTTAGGTTTACAAACAAGGTCCCACGAGGTAAGATGAGGCCGCTATTGACGATTCTCTTTTCCCCAAAGGAAGTTTCTAGATGCTTTCTCAATATAGTTCACACAGATCCATAGGAAGTAAGGAAGCCTACATAATGCATGTGGGAATGGCCGATAACACCGATTGAGTTAAAGTTAGTTTGCTTGCAAAAGATAAATATCCCCATTCCAAGCACTGAGCTTTGTATTGACTTTATTTAGAATGCTCATGAAAGTAGACTTCTTGACCCGCTTATGGAATAACGAGATCCTAAGTACTTAGCCCAAATCCGCTGTGAGACCAAATCCCAAGAAATCTGCAATCTCCCTTGATATATTATGATTATCATTCCTAAAGAAATAAATTTTCATTCTCTCTTGGCTCACTCTCTGCCCTAAAGCTACACATAACACTTGTATGCAGTGAGATACAATTTCAGCCTGTTCAAGAGAAGCTTTTAGGAACAACAAAAGGTCATCAACAAAAAATAAATGAGAAATAAGCAGATATTCTTCCTAAGCAACACTAGTTTCCATTTCTGAATGCCCACAGCATTTTGAATGAGCTGTACTAATCATTCCATGCAAAGAACAAAAAGATAGGGAGATAAGAGATTATCTTGTCTAACGTCTCAGACACCTAAAAAATTTTGAACTAAATACATATTACTCCCTGTAGTTTAATTGATGCGCAAAAAGCTTCCTTACACTATTGATTGCACTAAATGAAATCTTACAATTTATACATTGTGCAAGTTACTCCCTCTGTTTAGAATTGTTTGGAAGTCCCTTAATTTTGCAAAACACAAGTCGTTCACCATTTGTGCCGCTGCTACTCAGCCTTAGTCAATCACATCCCTATGATTGGATTCAAGGGTTGATGACAGGGTGACATGCCTTGACGAATCCAAAGTGATTTCCGGGGAGCGTTGGTAATCCTCCAATGAAGATTAGGAAATCTCTTGCTTGCACTCCTTTTTATTGATTATGAGAAAAAGGGGTGGTCTTGATTGGTTGGGAAAGTGTTGTCAAAGCTAAGGAACGTGGAAGAGTCTGAATGAGCATCGGAATCCAATATAGTATCTGGGTTTAACAAATTTCTGCAAGTGTGTTGGCCATAATAGGTGGTCCTAAACAAGGGAGGCTCCTTCTGAATTGTCTGCACCAGTTTGGTTGCTTGGCAATTTTGGTCATACTTGTGGGTGCACCTGTAGTAGTTCTTGCACATATTGGATATTCCATTTAGGTTCAAAACAAAAGTAGAGTTTTAGATTATCAGCTTGTCGCAGAAATGGAGCAAGTCGCAGAAATGGACTAACTTGGATTCCAAGAGCAACAACGGCAGAGCCTTTGATTTGGGGCTTAGGGTTCTTCTTCTTGTTTGATTTGGGGAAAGCTTTGGTGGGTCACGAAATTAATTGAAGGTTGAGTAATAGTGGCACACATGGTGAATGACTTACATTTTGCAAAATTAACGGACTTTCAAACAGTTCTAAACAAAAGGTGATAATTTGTATAATGTATAAAATGTAATATTTTATTTAATATAATTAAAAATATAAAATTTTTTGTACATTAAATACATTTTAAGAAAATAATATGTATTTTGCTCAAAAATTTTTGTAGTTAAACCATTTCACATAACACTCATGGTGCAAGTACTGACACACGCCATAATGGGCTCAATAAGGTTGGGTGGCACCCTATATCAATCAGAGCGTCCTTAAGGAAATCCTATCATATTCCATCAAAAGCCTTTACTTGATCCACCTTAATAGCCATCCATCACTTTTTACCTTTTTTCCTTCTCATATAATGAATGCTTTTCTAGGCAATAATGAGATTATCTATGCTATGCCTACCTTGGACAAAGCTCAATTGATTAGGCATAATGAGAAGTTTCATAAGGGGTTTTAATCTATCACCTCAAAATATTATGCACTACATTTCACAAACTAATTAATAAGTCTGACCTATTTAAAATACATAGGATTTTCTATTTTCGGGATAAGCACCAGAAGGGACTAGTTAATAGAGTGAACCTTGTGAGGATCATTAAAGATCTCATTAATCAAGTTGTAGACAGAGAATCTGACTTTTTACCACTGATTCTGAAAGAAAATAACTTGAAGGCTATCAAGTCCTGGAGCCTTGAAAGGTTTCATGCTAAATGCTGCCTGATGAATTTCATCATAAGAAGGCATAACCCCCAGTAATTCTCTTCCAATAACCTCAACGCTAGGAAAACAACCATGTGAATGAAAAGGGATGAAAGCATTACCCTCCTGCAAATAAAGCTTCTCACAATAGCACACAGCCAAACTCATTAAAGATTCATTGTCATGAATCCAGTCTCTGGTATCATTCTGAAAAGCGTATCTTATGTTGTTTTGTTACCCTACAAATATACCCTCAAGTAGCACTCTTTTGTTTCTTTTTGGTCTTTTATCTGCTGGTAAACCTTTTTGAAACTACAGTAAATGGAATATTCATACCAGAAGAGGAAGGGAAAGCGTGCGAATGGCTTCAAGAGAGGGAGAAATCTGATGATTTAGAAGGCGTTGGAACAATGTATAGTGGCCTAAAGATTGTGGATTGCTAATCTTTACCCTGTCCGCCATACACTCCATCACCATGTTCATGAGGTCAATTGCTGTCAGCCAATATCCATGTCGACAATGTTTTTGTCAACCTTGATAGGTAAATGTTGCCTTTCTTTTCTGGCAATATTGATACTCATTTTCTTTTTCTTTTTTTTCCCTTCCTTCCTTTTTTCGGTCTTGGGTTTTTCTTTTCTTTACTTTATGAAACAAGAAGGACTTGGTGCTTTTCTTATTCTAGAGTTTGATGTACATATCAAATAGGAAATGACAGAAGATATGACGCGGCACCAAAAAATGGAATATAGAATGATGGTGCCATATATTGAGCTAGTTGTCTAAAATTGAAATTGAGCCTCATCTTGTAGTGTGGCAAGACCATTTCATTTAGGTTACTTTTGGATGATTCTAAAGTTAAAAACACATTTGATGTATTCAATTGGTATAGGAAGTGACAAGATTTGGTCACATGCCGAATATTCTAAATAATTTCACTCTTAGTTTTGGATAACCCTTGGTTAGTATGTATAAGAGGGCCTTGGCTCTTTTTAAGATAGACTAGCGAGTTACAACCACTAAAAATTTATTGGATAACCTCAAATTGTTGAGTGATTTAAGTTTTTTTTGCTTATGTATATGTTGAAACAAAATCAAGTGAATGTGAGATAATTTTCAAGTATTTGTAATGTCATAATCCGACATTGGGAAGTCAATTGTCATGTTATATTCACCAATAAATTTTATTAAATTTTTATCTATAAAACTTAAATTATTATTTTGGATCTCTCAAACTAACTTATAAAATTTGTAAAATTAAATGGCTACAAATTATTTGTAATAATTGTGTAAAGTCTACTTTCATGGGTCTATACTTTCCTTAAGTAAATTATTTTTTGTGAAAAAAATATTTTCCTTTGTTAACAATAAACAATAGAAAATATTTGAATGAAAACATTTTGCACTAACAAGTGACTTTCCTTCAAAACAAACGCACCATAGTACAGCATTTTTTTTCACTCCAATTGTCAACAATATGCAGACATATATCAACCGCCATTATATTTATGTTTTTTTGAGTCATTTTACACTCAAAGGTAATTGTGGTAACTTTTATCCAAACACGTTCATTTTTTTAAAAATTAAATCTACAATAACATATTAAATTACAAAACGATTCTTGATGGATCAAATTTTTCAACATTAGTTCTCTTAAAATTAATTTTAGTCAAAATTAGTTTTAATTAAAATTAGTTATACTCACAATTAATTTAAACAAGCACTCAAAGAATTGAAAGAATTATTTTGTGAATGAAAAATTCAATTTTCTACATAAGGATACCGAAGTGCCTCCAATTACGCCTCCTATAATGATCCGGATTGAGGGGACCATCCCTTGTCCATTAAGTCGCTTTCACAATGGGCATTGCAAGAAGGGGTAACATAGCCAATTGGCAGTTATCTTACTCACATTTTTCACAACTTTGTATCCCTATCGGATGTCCCCGAAGGGACACTTTGTATCCCTATCATTTATTAATTCTTATGCTGAGAGATGGGTCACGCGAAGGAGATACCCACATCACATAGAATATTGATAAGTTCATGTGTGAAGTTCGCATAAATTCACACGTAAATTCATAAAAAAAAATTTCTCTCCCAAAATTTAACCTCTATTTTCTGGATTGAAAGGTTTTTTTTTATTTATTTATTTTAAAAAATAATTTAATATATATAATTTTAAGTTAAATAATTTTATCTTTTTACAAATATAATTGAGATAATTTAATTTTTTTATAAAAATAATTTAAATAATTTAATTTTTCCATAAATATATTTAAAATAATTAAATTTCTCACTTATTAATTTTTTTTAACATTGTACCTAAATTTTATTTTTACTTCAAAAGTTTCATATTTTTTATGTAAAATTATATTTTTTTATCAAATTTTAAATTTATATATTTTAATAATTATTTTAATAAAGAGATAAATTTATTAACAGTTATATTATTTTACAAAATAAAAGTTTAAGTCATAAAATATGTCATATTAAAAAAAATTTAATAAAAAAATTAAATTATTTTTTTAAACAAAAATACCTAAAGCAAAAGTACCCTTGCTCCTCTCTCCCTCTGTTCATGTGTCACCCACCTTCCGCGAAACCCATACATGAGCTGCGCCGTTTTGGACAAGAGTAGGAATAATATTCTTTATACAATATTTGGTGAAAAAGAAATGCTTTTTAGACTACACGTAAATTCAAACAATTCATACTTCCTCCACTTAAAAAGTATTTTAGTCAATTTGAGTATATCTCTGCGCTTTGGGCAATGAGGCAGCTTAGCGAGGTTCCAACGGAGGCGCGTCCATTGCTGGTTGAAAACTAAACTACAAATCGAGTATTATTTCCTAAAGCGGTGGACAAATGTCAAAGTAGGCTGGTTTTTCTCGAAATGATATTCTACTCCCACGAAGACACAGTCAAAATGGGGCTTTGGTCTCCTTGTCCACTGTATTTTCTCTAATTTATTCTTCGGTTTTGATACGAATCTAAAAAACTTTACTTTTCCTCCTACTCTTGTCTTCTTCTGTTTATCATGGAAGCTAAATCGACCCATCACAACGGAATTAATAATGTTGCTTTATGGTTGCAGTCTCAGTTGGCAGCCGATTTCGTCAGAAGACTTGGCAGGCGGTGCAGACCATCGTTTTCAGCTTTAGGACTGAAGCTTTTACTTATAGCATAACTAGTTTTTTCTCTGACTTTGGTCATCGTTCGTGGGTCGTTTTTGTTTTATGGAACAACCGCTAATGGAGGAGGTTGCACATTTGCCGATTGAGATGAGGGCATTGGAGTGTCTGGGTAAAGGGTTTGATATAACCAGTGATTTTCGATTGAAATTTGCCAAGGGAATTCGAGGTAGAAGGTTGGTGGTGTTGGATGAAATGAACCAGAGGGACATTTTGATTCCTGGCGGAGCTATCATCAAAGGAGTTTCTGAGGACATCCGGTGTGATAAAGGGGATCGCATCCGCTTCAAATCTGATGTTCTTGAATTCAACCAGGTGGGCCTTACTATTTATTTGCCCCTTTCTGTTGCTAGTAAATAATGCTTTTGGTGTTCATATTTCATATTTCAATCATATGAGAGAGTATGCAGTTCATGGCTAATGACTACTTTTCTGTATTCCAAGAAAAATAAAGAAAGTTATTTGGAAATTTTGATTTGGAAAATTGCGTTTTCCTTTGAATTAAAACATGAAAGTACAATTGCCCCGAGTACATTGACAAATTTGAGATCCATACAATATTAAGAGGACAATGTTAATAATATGGTTGATAAAATATATTTGAAAATGGTATATGAGATTGTAGTATATATATCACAATAATGTTCTTCGAGGATGGTAAGTAATACTCAAGTTCTGCACTTTACATGTTTCCAATTAATAGACGGTACAAGCTATGGCAGGTTCTATGCTTATTAAGAGGTGTTTAGCTTAGAGGGTAGCTTCAATGAGCACAGTTTTCACATTAACATTTGAAGGAAGAATTATATTTGCCAAACAAAGGCTCCTTGCATTATGGAGAAAGTTTGCATTCTGCAGTGACTTATTTTATAGCTGATGTGTGTTTTGTTGGCACTGTCATCATGGGATCATGTCTAATCTGTGAGGATCCAATAGTATGATTCTGTTTATGGTGTAGGTTCTAAGAAGATGGAGTTTTGACTCTGTCAAAAATACTTAATTTGTCAAAGCATTATTTGAGGATAAGTGATAACTGTAATATTCCATTTTGATGGTATATTTGTTAATACAAAATATCAATCAGGCTCTACAATTGGACCTCCATAGAAAGAGGGTATCTTCATCAATTTTGATGAATTGCTATCTGGATTCAAGCATTGGTTAAAACCTAGGATCGAGTACTATGGATGTAGATGTCTTGTATGAATTAAGAAATAGGGGCCATTATACACAGAGATCAAGATTTGGAGTGAGATGGATGATAGGTAGACAGCAAAGGACAGTGATAAAGAATGCATTCCATTTTCTTAATAGATTTAGAAATCCTTATATTAGAGCTATAACTGAATTCCAATAGAATTTAGAAGATAATAATAAAAAATTTTGATCTATTAAACTTGTTCTGCTACATTACGAGCTGATGTATCTTGGTTTATGTAGAAATAAAAATGAAACATTGATCTTGAAGTGATTAGGGAGAGCTTGTGTCCAAATTTTGATTTCTTTTTATTTTAAACTTTAATAGATTCAAAGCGGCTCTATCTTTCTTTTATCTTTCAATACATGAAAACTTTTTCCTAAAATGCTGTATAGGATGGGCAGATTTAGTCCTTGACCATTGTTGGAAAAAAGAAAAATCTCTGAAGTGTGATAACCTCTTGTAAATCATCTGCTTTTGATGAATTTTTTCATAGCATTTTTTGACACTTATGGGCAGAACAAATTTATTGGATATAGACCTTTCCCTCTTTTTCATTATGGTCATTATATATCTGAAATCTGGAATTTTTGCAGAAAAGATAACCGAGCAATTTCTTTCCTATTTGCTGTTTCTAAAGTGCAGTGACCAATTAGTTTACACTTCTATTGTTTGATCTTATTTCTCTTGCTCACAACTCCTACCATGCTTGAGCGATATACATGAATATCTGCAGCTGTGCACTGCATGTAAGAGCATGACAATAGATCACATGTGCTTTGATACTTATGTGGAATTATGTATGGACAACCACTTATATGTGGTAGAGTTAAATCAAACACTCATAGTTTTGTGAAATACAATAACATTGATTCTTTAATCCTTTTTTTTATGGTGTTTCTTGGGTAATCTTTTAACTTTGTTAGCTCTGTGCAAGAAACCTAGTAAATTTTATGGCCTTAAAATATTTACAGAGCAGTGATGATGAGTGTTAGAGATATAAAACCATGACTAGATCTACACCAAACAGTTTAAACTTTTGGGATAGTTGGTTTTTGATATGTTGTAAGAGTTTTTATGATTAAGTTGTTGAGAGTTTGATCTTTGGTACTTCTGTTCTTGAAAAATAAAAATGAATTTTGGCATAAAGTTCAAAGTTTGGTAGGGTTGTGCTTTTGTCCATGCTTCAAGCCCAGAGAGCTTTCATGTAAAGGAGCGTGTTAGAAATATAAAATCATTTTTGAATCTACACTTAACAGCTTAAATTTTTAGGATAGTTGGTTCTTGACAATGAGGTCTAACCATTCAAGCCTATGAAACACTAGGAAAATTATGATGGGGAGTCGGGGCCTGCTGAGAGTGATATGTTTTTTTTTTTTTTTTTTATTTTCTCTCTCTTAAGAACTCATTTCTTTACTTGAATTCAAGTATGGTTAATTGGTTACCTGTCCATAAACTGAAGTAGCCAGTTGAGTAGTTAATGGGTCCTTGAGGGGATATATCTACCTTAGGCCTTAGCAAGTCCCCACCCATAATTTTTTCTAAAACATTTTTGAGATCTGATTAATATTTTAGGAGGATTGCTATCACTTCTAAATTACTATAGATTTGACTAATCTAATTAAGGGATGATAAAATACATCTATATTATCTTAGTCCTTATGGTGGTCATGGAACTTCCTTGAAAGATGGTGCTGATGTTAAATTATATATGACAGTTTAATGTGAAATGTATAATTTTATTTGTTTTATGAATTGTTGTATCTTTCTTTCTTTCATTGCAGATGTCTGAATTGCTCAATCAGAAATCAGCTATACAAGGAAAAATTCCTTCAGGCTTCTTTAATGCTCTTTTTGATTTAACTGGTGATTGGTTTCGTGATGCTGCTGACACCAAATATCTTGCTTTTGATGGTTATTTCATTTCACTGCTCTATTTACACCTAACGGTATCTCCACTATTACTTCAAGAGGAAGTAAGGAAGTCTGTTCCAGCTCAATGGGATCCAGCTTCATTGTCTAGGTAAACCTAATGCCCCAACAATTTTTAACAAAATCGACAGATGAAGGGAAACTTCTGTACTTGGCTTAAAACTGATTAATTTGCATTTTAATTTAAGTAGCTTTCCTTGAAATTACTATTGACAATTTTATTGTTCGCTACAAGCTCTCAATATTTTGATCATGCTCATAAAATTTTAGTTTATTTGGTGATGGGTGTTAGAAAAATAAGAAAAGGAATTTGTGAAATGCTGTACCCCAAGGGTTATCAGCATGTGTATTTATATAGAAAATACTACAAGACGAAATATGACAGTGTAAGAGTTTTAGTCTAACTCTAGTACCAAGCCCATCAGATGGGCCCATTATTCAACTAACTTATTCTAACACTCCCCCTCAAGCTAAGGCATATATATTAATCATGCCTAACTTGTTACAAACATCCTGAATCCGTTTTCCTGAAAGAGACTTAGTAAAAATATCAGCAAGTTGATCTCCTGTTCGAACATGCTTGAGACTGATGACTCCTTCTTCCAATTTCTGCCTAATGAAATAGCAGTCCACCTCTATATGTTTCGTCCATTCATGAAAGATAGGATTAGAAGCAATATGAGTTGCTGCTCAGTTATCACACCATAATTGCATGCTACCAGAGCTTTCCATCCCAATCTGACCAAGAAGGTAAGAAATCCAAACAAGCTCAGCAGTGGCATGTGCCATAGCTTGATATTCTGACTCAGCACTGGACTGGGAAACCACAGCCTATTTCTTGTTTTTCCAAGACACAAGATTGCCACCTACAAACACGCAATAGCCTGAAGTAGATCTCCGATCCGTAGGACACCCTGCCCAGTCTGCATCTGAAAACCCCTCAACTTTGCAATGACCATGACTCTGGTAAAGCAGGCCAAGTCCAGGGGCTTTCTTCAAATACTTCAAAATGTGTATTAATGCTTCCCAATGTGAGGTTCTAGGAGTTGCCATAAACTGACTAACTACACTCACTGGAAAAGCAATATCTGGTCTTGTAATAGTGAGGTAGTTTAGCTCTCCTACTAGTCGCCTATATCTCTCTGGATTATCCAACAACTCTCCATCTTCTGGTCCCAATTTTACATTTGGAATCATAGGAGTATCACACGGTTTGGCACCTAAAAGACCTGTCTCCTCCAGCATGTCTAGGACATATTTCCTTTGAGACAACACAATCCCTTTGCGACTCCTAGCCACTTCGATACCTAAGAAGTATCGAAGCGCTCCTAACTCCTTAGTCTGAAATTTTGTCTTCAGAAAAGCTTTCAAGTCTGAAATACCAACAACATCACTCTCTATAATAACAATATCATCCACATAGACAGCTAAGAGAATACATCCTAATTCGGAGCGCTTGAAAAATACTGAGTGATCATAGTCACTTTTCTGCAATCCAAACTCTATCATAACACTACTAAATCTGCCAAACCAAACATGTCCACTCTCCCCCTGAGCAACATAACCAGGTGGTTGCTCCATGTAGACCTCTTCCGCTAGATCACCATATAAGAATGCATTCTTCACATCAAGCTGATGAAGAGCCCAATGATGAGAAGCTGCCAAGGAGATAAGTAATCGAACTGAGGTAATCTTGGCCACTGGTGAGAAGGTCTCAGAATAATCTAGTCCATAAGTTTGAGCATACCCTTTTGCAACAAGACGAGCCTTTAGCCTAGCAACACCATCTGGATTGACCTTAACCGAAAACACCCACTTACAACCAATAGCAGATTTCCCAGGAGGTAAAAGGACAAGATCCTATGTTTGATTTTGTTCAAGAGCCTCCATCTCATCATTCATTGCAATTCGCCACCCAGACTGACTTAGAGCTTCTGCAAGGGTCTTGGGAATAACAATATAATCTAGGGAAGCAATGAAGGACTGAGAAGATACAGGTAAAGAGGAATATGAAACGACTGAAGCTAATGGATAATGAGAAGCATGATTACCTGGTAAGGTGCAAGAACGAATACCTTTGCGGTGGGTGATGGGAAGATCCAAATCAGAGGGTGGATCATTGGCCGAAGAGGTTGGTGGAGGAGAGACTGGAGCTGATGTTGTGCTAGGAATCTGAGCCGAAGTTGGAGCTACTCTGCGTGAGTACACCTGTTTCAAAGGGGGTCTAACAGGAGGACTAGGATCAGTAACTGGAGACATTTCATTAGACCCAAAGGAAGTAGTGGTCACCAAGAAAAACTCATCAACATCAGGAGTAAACTGAGTAGTAGGAGACACAATAGGCGGGGCAAAGAAAGACTGGGACTCAAAGAAATGGACATCTGCAGACACCAAATAGCGACCCAAATCAGGAGAGTAACATCGATATCCTTTTTGATTGCGAGGGTAACCGAGAAAAACACATTTTAGAGATCGGGGGTCAAGTTTAGACACCTGAGGACGGAGATCCTGAACAAAACAAGTACACCCAAAAACACGTGGAGAAAGTGGAAATAAAGAAGATGATGGAAATAGAATAGAAAAAGGAATTTTGCCATGAAGTATGGATGATGGCATCCAATTAATCAGAAAACAGGCTGTGGAGACAGCATCAGCCCAAAATGTTTTTGGAACTTTCAGAGTAAACAATAGAGCACGTGACACTTCCAACAAATGACGGTTTTTTCTTTCAGCAACTCCATTCTGCTGAGGGGTAGCAAAACATGAGAATTGGTGTAAGATACCCTGTTCTACTAAATAAGAAGAAAATTGTGCAGAAGAGTATTCTTTAGCATTGTCACTGCGCAAATTTTTAATGGAAGTATGAAATTGATTTTTGATTTCAGAATGAAAGGCACAAAATATATTAAATAATTCCGATCTCTGTTTCATAAAATAAAGCAAGTCATTCTGGAATAATCATCCACAAACGTAACAAAATATTTGAAACCAGTTTTTGATACCACAGGACATGGACCCCAAATATCAGAATGAACTAATTCAAATGAGGATGTAACCCGCTTATTGACTCGAGAAACATAAGTGCCACGACACTGTTTGGCAAACTGACATGACTCACATGACAAACTAGAAACATAATGTAAACTAGGACACAATCTTTTCAGAGACTCTAAGGAAGGATGACCCAGTCGATAATGAAGTTGCAACGGAGACAAGGCTGCAGCAGCTACTTGACGAGGGACTCGATCGCCAAGCACATACAATCCTTCGGACTCATATCCTCTACCAAAAATCCTCTTCGACGAAAGATCCTGAAAAATGTAATGGTCAGGAAAGAAATAAACGCCACAATTATATGCTCGGGTGAGTTGACTGACAGATAGCAAATTAAAGGGAAATTTAGACAAACACAAAACATTGGACAAGGTAATATCTGAAGAAACATTAACAGAACCACTCCCAACAATAGGAGTAGTAGACCCATCTGCTAGAGTGACATGAGATGAATGAGTAAAAGGTTGAAACGACAATAGATTACTTGATGTTCTCGTCATATGATCTGTGGCCCCTGAATCAATTACCCATTTTGAACGAGAGTCAGAGAGACATGCAACAGAATTACCGGTCTGGACCAGGGTAGCAGCAGAAGTAGATGACTGAGAAGCCTGGAACTGGCTATACTGGGCAAACTCATCCTCAGTCATAGCAATCATACGAGTAGTTCCAGGCCCAGAATTAGTGTCTGTTGTGGCAATGTGAGCAGACTGAGATGATTGTGAGTATCTTCTCCCTTGCAATCTGGGATAGCTTCTTTTATAATGCCCAAATTCGTGACAATAATGACATTCAATTTGACTAAGATTACCACCACGTCTTCCTGATTCTCTTTGTCCTCCCCCTGAATCACTACGTCCTCCAGAATCTCTCCCTCGACCTCGATCGCCTCTACGGCCACCTCGCCCTCCCCGTGAGGTAGAGCCTACTAAAGCAGAGGACTCAGATATGGATGGTGAAACCTGTAGGTCTCTAGATACATGAAGAAGGCAAGAGTAAACTCCCTTCACAGTTAGGGACTCAAAACCTGACAAAATCTGTTGGCGAGCTGTGCTTAACTCTGAAGGTAACATCGATAAAAAACACAAAGCTCCCAATTGCTCACATTGAGCCTGCATAGCTACAACATCACTAGAAATGGGCATGAGACTCTTCCACTGTTCAAAAGTTCGATTAAACTCTGTAAACATTTGATATAAGGATTTCCCTTTTCCATCCAAATGAAAGAGTTCCTGGCATAGATCATACAGTTGAGTTAGGTTATCTTTTCCAGAATAAATTTCTTCAAGAAACTCCCATAATTCTTTCACGGTTTCACAATGATGGGTGTTATCTTGAACCTCACTATCTAGGGTATTAAAAATGAGACCGAATAAGTGCTTATCCTCCATTAATCATCGTACTTTAGCAGCACCAGTAGGAGGCATTTCAGTTAGGTGATCCTGTTTTCCAATCCCACCAAGAAAAATGTCAATTGCTTTCTTCCAAGATAGATATTGTTTCCCATCACTGTCTAACTTCCGGTCAATAATTTTTGCTGCAGCAGGGATGATTTCTGAAAACAAAGTTTGATCATTGGGTTTTATTTCAATATTTCAATGCCTTTAGGAGAAACAGGACAAATATCACCTTCTGCCATGATATAATATCACACTAGACCAACAACTTCAAATCCAAACTACCTAAATACCTTCAAATCACGAAACCCAGGCTCTACAAGGTACAAATCACACAAGAACCATTGCAAAATTATGCAAAATCCCGCCAGACAGCACCTACCGCCGCAAAAACAACTCCACCGCCGCCGGCAACGCTCGGACGGCCACTAACACCCACCGGCCGGTCTACCCACCGCTGGTCGCTCCTTCTTGATCACCGATCGCACCTCCTTTAGCCGATTTGAGGCTTACCACCGCGCCTTCTCAACTGCCCGACGCACAAAGCGCGACTCGCACGATTCTACCGCCGCCGACAGCTCCACCGGCGCCGACTGGCGCTCCTCCAGCCTCAGACCGGACCGACTCTTCCTTCTAGGGCTGGGTTACACCACCCCAGCTCCTGCCGCCGTGCGAAACCGTGCTATTTTGTCATGCACGGCGTCGCGCACTGTTCATCCGCGACCAAAGTTGCGATTTCTCCAAAATTTTACTAATTGGTGGCTGTTTTCAGCCACCCACAAAGGGGAATACGAATTTTTTGAAGGTTTAGATCAGAATTTGGGGTTTTGGAGTTAAGATTTAGGGTTGAAATTGGTTGATTTGGATGAAAATTAAGAAATTTGGGGATTAGGGTTTCAGTGTTTAGGAATTTCAAAATTTTGAAGGATGATTGTCTCTGATACCATGTTAGAAAAATAAGAAAAGGAATTTGTGAAAAGCTGTACCCCAAGGGTTGTCAGCATGTGTATTTATATAGAAAATACTACAAGACGAAGTATGACAGTGTAAGAGTTTTAGTCTAACTCTAGTACCAAGCCTATTAGATGGGCTCATTATTCAACTAACTTATTCTAACAATGGGTAACCAATTGATAAAATAAACTTGTATTTTCTTACCCTTGGCAATTGGCATAAACCTTAACAATTTGGCATCATGAATGGTATACGATTTTGGGTTGATAAGTATAATGATGCTGATCAGTTTTGTTAGGCAGGTTTATCCAGACATATGGCACACACATAATAGTAGGTATGGCTGTTGGAGGTCAAGATATAATCTGTGTTAAACAAAAGCATTCTTCAAAGATTCCTCCCAGTGATCTTAGAAGATATTTAGAGGATCTTGGAGATTTTTTGTTTTCAGACACAAGAAGCCCTTCTCTTCTACATAGGAAGACAGCAGATGAAAAACATAAAGTATAGCCTTTATCTTTTTCAAATTCCAGCTATATATACATTTGCTTTGAGATGTTGATTCCAACATATGCTTCACTTCTCTCCTGATGCAATATCTCTATTTATGTAGGTTCCCGAGGTCTTTAATCGTGTGATGCAATCAAACACAATGCAGCTCACCAGTATTTCAGAAACATCAAGCAAGGATGTAGGCCAAAAAATGGGAAATCATTACCTTTTTAGAGTGAATGATGATTCTAGTGTGTGAAATGTGAGTAGTTTGCTTTACCTTGAAACAGGGCCTCACTATTATTTGCTCGAAAAGAGGGGGAGATAAATTCCAGCACTCTCACTCAAATTGGCTCCAGACAGTCCCTTCTAATCCTGAAGCCGTCCTCTTTAAGTTTGTTCCGATTTCCTCACTTCTAGCAGGGATTCCGGGAAGTGGCTATCTTAGTCATGCAATCAATCTGTATTTACGATGTATGCTCTTGTTCTTAGATCCAACAATATACTATTATCTCCTACTTCATCTCATATTCCTTTACAGCTTTTACTTTCTGTTTCTTAATCTATTAAATGACTAATCACATAGTGAAGCCCCAGAACAAAAATTTTGCAGAATATAATATGATTTGGGCTCTTAAATTATCTTTGACATGCTTTAGTTTTCCAGACATAAACTTTCTAATGTCAGCATTTCTGGCATGGTGTCATCATTTAATTTTTCCTTGTTTGTACAAAACACTTCATTGATTTACTTGTTCTTAACAGATAAGCCTTCTCCTGAAGATTTGCAGTATTTCTTGGAGTTTCAAATTCCCAGGCAATGGGCACCCATGTTTTGCGAGCTACCTCTCAGGCATCAGTGGAGAAAGTCATCATGCCCTTCATTGCAATTTAGTTTCATGGGGTCAAAACTTCATATCAGCTCTACGCAGGTACCATGCCAAATTTTCCTGTTTGACCAGGCGGGTATTGCACACATTGGACTTCACTATTTTATAATTGGACTTTAAATATTTCAATTTGATCAGATTCTCACTTGAAAATAGAGTCAGATTGTTGGGACTATTTTTCCCTCATTTGTTGTGGCTTGTGATAGATTTAGACGAGGG
This sequence comes from Dicorynia guianensis, assembly GCA_037013595.1. Taxonomy (NCBI): domain Eukaryota; kingdom Viridiplantae; phylum Streptophyta; class Magnoliopsida; order Fabales; family Fabaceae; genus Dicorynia; species Dicorynia guianensis. The sequence goes on along the minus strand of JASUAB010000012.1, from coordinate 27,462,182 downwards.
CATAAATCTAGAGGATACCTTCACCGGCTACTGCAGCCAACTACTAAATGCTTTTATTGGACGAATATATGATGAAGTGGCTTAGTGAGCCACTGATTTAATCTAATGAATTAATTGTTACATAGATTTTGTGGTTTGTGCAGACTTGCACCATCATTTGTTTTCTTCATACTTTTATAACAACAACAATAGGTGGGGTCAGTATCATAAATTAAACAACGCTATTGTGTTCAGTCAGAAACCAAAACCTTAAAGATTGTGTTTGTAGGAATGCTTCTTTTTTTCTTTTTGTTTTTTTTTTTTCTTTTAATAGTTTCCCCTAAAATCTTCTTAGGTCTTCCTCTACCCTCTTAATTGGACTACTCTCCATTTAGTTGACTTAGTTATTGTAGCGTCTACTGGTCTTCTTCTCAAATGACCGAACCACCTTATATGAGTTTTTATTATTATCTCTTCAATAGGTGCTATGCCAATTTTCTGCTGAACGCATTCATTTATAATCTTATCTTTCCTTGTATTCCCACATTCCATTTTAGCATTCTCATTTCTGCTACTCCCATTTTCTTGCTAAACTTATGGTTTTATTGTTCATCTAGCTTACTAGTGATAATTCTAACTTTTAAGCCAGTTACTGTTTGTCTTTCTTTGTCAATATGCTATGTTCTCCACCTTCATTTATAAGATCAATTCTGTTTTGTAATATTGTTTTAGGCCTTCCTTTCTCATATGCTGTTGAGTGGATTAAACCAATAAATCTGTGTTTAATAAACTTCCATGACGCAAACCCATAGTTTGTGATGGCATATTGGCTCTATCTGGATCAGAAATACATCACTCATTTTTCCTATGCTCTAATTGAAATGCCCTTGTAGTTTCGTTGTTGCTCTTCTTGTGTTCTTGTGTAACACACTTTGTTTCAGAAGCCAGATGGAAAGGGGAGTTTGTCTGAGGTGTATATAAGTTTTCAGCTAGACCATGTAGGGTGTAAATGAGGTGAGATTATGCCTTGACAAATATGGAAACTTTAGGTGCCAAGCCTGACTGGTTTTGAGACACTTAAGATAATTGAAGAAATAAATTGATAAGAAAAGCACTGGCTGTGAGACACTAATTTTCAGTAGTTAGTTTGTTTGAAGTTTGTATCCAAAGGAAGATTTAGCAGCAACTTACTTAAGGCATTTGAGTATTGAAGTTTAGGTGTGCACTTTTCAATCAGAGTTTGATGAGTGTGTGTTTGGGTAGTGACATGAAAGGTGTGGTGATACTTGAGCATCAACCTGGTTTGCTGTTTGGCTACTATTTGGCCTTCGTTGGCTGCTGTTTGGTTGTCATTGTTCAGCTGGAAGTTTTAGAAATGCTGTTGTTGGTTGCTGTTTGGTTTCTGATAGCTTTGTTGGTCGCTAAACCACATGTCCATGGTTCCAGAGCTTGTTGCTTAGGGTGGACTAAGGGCCTGGTGTGCCTAGTTTCTAAAAGCTTCTGTTTGGTTCTGTAGTGAAGTTGATGTTGCTGAGGTGTTTTGTCATGTTTGGTGTGTTTTCTGTGAAGTGTCTCGTTGCCATTAAGATGGCTATAGAGTATCGATGAACATTCAAACTCAGTGTTGTTTGGCTTTGTAGTGTTGTTGAGGGTGTCATAGATTGAAGACTTGGGCACTAGCCAAAGATTTATGTGTTGCTGGGTATGAGACCCAGGGAATGGCAATGCGTTCATCAATGTGTCACCAAGGAGCCACTAGGAGAGGGTTGAAGACTTTGGAAGTTGTCTACCAAGGACATTGTTGTGAGTGGCGTTGAGATCGGGTGGGGTAAGGAGCTACCTAGTAGGTGCGGTTGCCCGGCTGATGCAAGGGGCTGCCATGAGGTGTAGCCGCCCACGCAAAGATGATACAAGGAAAGGGTTACATGTTAGGTGGAGTCACCCCTTGGAGGAATGAGCTGTCAATGAGTTGGAGTCATCATAGAGCAGAAAGGGCTTCCCATTAGGTGGAGCTGCCTTTAGGAGAAAAATGTTGCCAATGATGGGGAGCCGCCTTTAATTTTTGGTATTAGATGCCTAAGTTCTTATGGGTTGGTGGCTTAAGTTTTGATATCTTCACTGAGTCTAGGTTTTCAAATTTGTAACAAGCTAAAAACTTTCTAAGCTTCCAGCTTGAGGAAAAGTGTTAGAAGGTACGCAGGTATATATGTTGTTAGCTAGGGCATGGTTACTCTCTGTATAAGTAACTGAGTTAATTTCCTAGTACATATATACTTTCTGTACAAATAACTGAGTGAGTTTCTTAGTTAGACATTGATACTTGCTGTACACATTACTGAATTAGTTTCTTAGTTAGACATATAGTTGCTGTACATGTAACTAAGTAAGTTTCTTAGTATACTTAGAGTACAAGTAGCTGAGTCCTATTGTTTAGTATAAATAAATATGCAGGGTGCCTAATTAGAATCAAGTTAGAGAGCAACCTAGTTTCTGAATTCTCTCTCTATCTCTCAGCTCTTCTCTCTTCCTCTTTCTAAAGTTTTTAACAGGTTTCTTCAAAATTATAGTACTTGGTAGCTTGGTCCTTTGATTTGCTTTGTTTGCTATAAATTACAGAGAAAAATACAATGAAAAAGAAATATGGAAAACCTTGAACCTTTTCCAATGGCCTTGAGAAGATCTCATGTTGATGAATATTAAGAGAGTCTTAGTTATATGATTGTATAGTTATTAATCTGGAAGTTTAATAAGTATATCTAATCAAACAAAAGATTTAGATTTATCAATATAGCAATTGCATTGCATTGTTGGGCTTTGCAAGATCGTTTGAAAGTGATAGTAGTGTGACCTCAAATCAATTTTGAACCATCATAGCAGATACAAAATCTAATGTAGTAACTATCCTACATGTGATAATACAATATATAAGATGGTCAATTATGTTTGGCCTAGGTCAAACACTTCTAGGGGTACTCTATCAATAGAAGCACCTAGATGTGAAAATTGGTGCCGTCTCGTCCCAGAGATGTGTATGCATGGCAGACAGCGACCTGTCTCTGGTGTGTCTTTTATTTATTATTATTATTATTATTTTAAATCAAAACACACCAAGACACCTATCTCTTGCATCTCTTGTGCGTGTTGAAGGTTTGTGTTGAGACAGAGAAGGGAGACCAATGGATTCCAGCATCTTCAGCAGCAGATTGTGGGTTTGGCGACATTCGCGTTCCCTTCCCCTCTGTTTCGAAGGTCCCCTCTACAAATTGTGATTCCGGACAACAGTGGTGGCATGGCTCTTCAGTGGCTTCCTCTCTGTCTCTTCCACATGCTTTGGACTCTGGAGTGCCATTTGTGGTTGGGAGGGTGAAGAGAAAAAGGGGCGATAATGAAGGACTTGTAAGAGGATTTTACTAACAAAAGGTTGATTACAGAGAAATGGAGCTCAAATGAGCTTCAAGAATACAGAAAAATGGTAACCTCTTCCCTAAAAGAGCAAGGCAACCCTCTGACATTTGAGAGGCCAATCTCTTCCTCACACTACTCACCACTTTCTTGCCTTTACTCACACCTCCCACACCTTACAAATACCCCTCAGCCTAACAGACCTCCAACGGAATCAAGCTTCCTCTCACTCTTACCCTTCCACGTATACTCTCCATTAATTGGAGTATCATTCCCGAACCAGCTGGACCGATAGGCTCCCCTTGCATGTGATTATGCCTGTGCTTCTTAACATATCACTTGCTGGCCTGGGATCCAACAACTTGTGAGTCATGAAGGTAGTGGAGTGTAGTTGGGTTTTATTGGGAATTCACATGGGCTGAGCACTTAACACGCACAATCAATTAATTTTGGCTGAGTATTTAATTTACGCAATCAATTAATTTTATGCCTGCCTTCATTTATGAGATGTCTTTATGATGGCTATATTAATAATGATATTGTCACTCAATAGTGTTAATTGTGGTTTATTATTTTGTCGGTAATGATTATAAATTCTGGTTTATTGTTTTAACAGTAAAATGCACTAAAACTCCTTGCATTTTAGATCATGTGTAAAATTCCCTTCTAATATCAATTGAGATAAATTATCCCTATACTTTAAAAATTGTACAAATTACCCTCACACACCCTAAATTGAGAGTAATTTGAGAGTAATTTAGGATACGTGAATGTAATTTAGGATATGTGAGGGTAATTTAGGAGAGTAATGTTAGAGTTATATACTTATACTTGCACATTTTCTACCAGTCACCATTTGACACTAGTGTTCTATGAGTGTCGAAATTTTGCACCATTTGACACCAATGTTCCATAGGCATTTGTATAAAATATGTAGGTATAAGATTGTGAGCCTAACATTACTCAATTTAGGGTATGTGAGAGTAATTTGCACAATTTTTGAAATATAAGGGGTGATTTGTTTTAATTGATACTGTTGAAGATTTTTTGCACATAGCTTAAAGTGTAGGGGGATTTGATACATTTTACCCTTGTTTTAATGTTTGACTTTGTTAGTAATTATTAATTATACAATATATAATTATATATAATTTAGATAATATATATTGCTTTTATATCTATTGCTGTTCCTGTGCCCCATTTTTTGATAAATTGCCGTACCCACGTTGTGTACGGTCTCAGAAAGTGAAAATTTTAACTGTACTCATGCAACATGGTGTACCACCACGTGTGTGTGTGTGTATCCTTCAGATTATAGGCTAGAAAAACCTCCATAACTTATAATTTTATCTAGCTTTCTCATGCATCTGGCCAATTAGTTAGATAATCAAGCTTTCCAACTACCTTGAGTATCTCTCAAGATCCGAGAGAAGTTCCCAATCATTAGTTACCAATTTTAAGATAGGAACCGTCAGAGTTTCACATGGTTTTGCCCCTAGCAAGCCAGTGTCATTAAGTAAATCTAGAGTATACTTTCTTTCTGAAAGAGATACTCTTCTTTCAACTAATCACCTCAACACCCAAAAATATTGTAAACCACTAAGATCCTTGGCATGAGATTGTGATCGCAAGAAAGTTTTGAGGTAATCAATGCTTGACTTGTCATTTTCTGTAATTATAATGTCCTCTACATGCACCACTAAAAGAATATAGCCAACACAGAGTGATAAAAATTGCTTCTTTGTAAGCCAAATTATAGAGCAGCTTGGCTAAACTGCCCAAACAAGCCTATGGGGATTGTTTAAGTCCATAAAGAGATTTTCAATGCTTACATACCTGCCCCTTCACCCCTAGAGCAACAAACCTAAGAAGTTACTTCATATAGACCTCTTCCAATAAATCACCATACAAAAAGGGCTTCTTCACATCTAATTGATGTAATTGTTAGTGCTAACTAGCAGCCAAAGCATTGAATAATCTAGCTGAAGATAATTGGGCAACAATGGGAAAGGTATTAGAATAGTCAATTCCATAAGTTTGAGCATACCTCTTATCTTCTAACCAAGCCTTCAACTGAGCAACAGAACCATCTAGATTAACTTTTCCATGAAACTCCCATTTAAACCTAATAGCTTTCTTACCATCAGGCATAGGGACCAAATCCCAAGTCTGATTCTTCTCAAGCACATAAATCTCTTCCACCATAGTTGCACGCCAACCATTATGAGATAGAGCCTCACTCACCAGTTTCAGAACGGTCATGGAATTTAGAGGCTACAAAAGACTAAGGCGAAATGCGAAGATGATTATAAGAAATAAAGGAAAAAATAGGATAGGTACAAGTACATTAATGTTTCCAAAGAGCAACAGGTAGATTAAGTGTAGGATTTGAGTTGATGGTCAGAATTTGGGAGTTGATACTTGGTAGAGCTAGTGAGTCAAATGAAACACCATCATGTGGGAGCTCAGTGGGAGCCACGATCTCTTGTTGTTGGGTATGTGTACTTAAAAAGTGAGTAGCAGGTTGAGATCACAAAGATGTTTGGAGATGTCTTTGGACTTTGAGGACCTAAAGTATTAGCAAACTGAACCCTATTTATCAAGAATTCATCGTCACTATCAATTTGAAGTAACATCAAATGAAACAAGGTAAATACTTAGCTTTGAGAATAACAATGGTAACATGTGACCAAGAATTGAGGGATTGAAGGACAAACGTCTTGCACAAAACATGTACAACCAAAGACTTCTGGGGACAAAGGGAATAAACATCTGGAAGGAAAGAGGATAGGTTAAGGTATTTGACCTGGATGATCGATTAAGGCATGCAGTTGATCACATGACATGCCATAGACATAGTAGCTGCCCAAAATGGTTGAGGAGCATTCATGCGCAAAAATGAGCTTTGACAACATCCATCAAATGTTTATTTTTCCTTTCTACCACACCATTCTATTCGGGTGTTACAACACAGGAAGATTAATGAATCATTGCATTTTCTTTCATAAAGGACAAAAGACGTAAGAAATTAAGTTTTAGTTTTAGCACAGAAAGAACTGAATAATGAAAATAATTCAGAACAATTTTTCATTGGATAAAGCCAAGTTACAGCAGAAAAGTCTTCAATTAATGTCACAAAATACTTGAAACCAGACTATGACTCAATATGACAGGGACCCCAAACATCAGAGTGAAAATAGTCAAATGGAGATGTAGCCTGTTTATTGACTCTAATAAGTTCCGATGTTTAGCATACTAACACGCTTCACAATTCAAAACAGAAACATGACTCCCAATAGGACATCACTTATTAAGACTCTAATGATGGGTGACTCAAATGGCAATGAAGTTGAAGAGGACAAATTGAATCCAAGCAAGCAATAAACTAAGGCATTCTTCTAGAAATTCTCTCTTTAATCTTCTAGAAACTTGCAATCACTACCAATAATTTCATCATTCCAACATCTTGAAAGAAACAATAGCGAGGGACGAAATGAATCCTACAATAAAGTGTTTGGGCAATCTTGCTAATAGATATGAGATTAAAGGGAATTAGGGTGAACATAACACAGACTTCATTGAAGTTGAGGGTGAAAGATTAGCAGTACCGCTCCCAATTACTAGAGCAGTAGAAACATTGGCTGAAGTAACAGTGGGTAACATAGAAGAAGGATGAAACAAAAAATACCTATATTTCCAGTCATGTGATCTGTTCCTTGCTGAATGCATCATCAAGTAAGGGGAGTTCTTCACTGGGTAAATAGCTGTGTTCTAGCAATCTCATTCTCCATGCCCAATCTAGCAAGGAAACATATCACAACAATCTGTTCCTGCTGTGGTTGCTTCTTTATGACATCACTTGTGATACGGTACATGGCTCTTAATTCTTCAAAAGCCCTTTTCGCCTCGATACAATACGCATTATCTCACAGTGATGGGTTACATCATCTATTGAGGGGTCTGGGGTCTTCTGTATTTGATTAAAGACCTTATCATCTATCATCATCCACTTTTTTTTTTTTCTTCAGATGGTGGTTCTTCAAATACATAATCTCATTCATCTATACTAGACAGATATCTCCTTGTAGTCATTTTCCACTGTCCATAGCTTTTCTTCCAATTATGAGTCTCTGATTTTTGAATTGGAAATCTGCTTAGTTATAATTTTCGCTGAGGATGATACCTCCCCTGCCACCATTCACCACAACCATTTGGAGAGAAGGAGAAAGAACCCTAAGGGCTGACCAGAACAGGGGATATTAGGAAATAAGGATTATGGCCTGATACCATTTGAGGAGAGAGAGAACTAGAGGTAGTCACTAACTTTGAAATCTTAGGTAGGTGCTCACTGACTATACATATTGATACTTGGTTGAGTAGAAAAATAGTAGTGACCACAGCCCAGCCCATAAAACAGTGATACTTATAGCTACTCACTAACACATCTGATCATCTTACTCGTGTGCTCAAACTTTACCCAAACGAAATGGGCTGAAGCTCTTGGAAACCCTGCGAAGTTGTTTGAATGTGCAAATTTATTTTACATGCACAATCACACGAAGAAAAATATGAAGTGAAACTAAATCCAGAAAAACACCCAGTTCCAACATGCCATAATCCTGAAAATTGAAGACTCAAGCTAGAAAGCTCATTGAAGCACTATGACTGTTTCGTATAGTATCTCTTAATCATGTGTTGCAAAGGATTCTGGAGACTTATGCTTGTTTTATTTTTCTTCCCTTATAGCATTAAAGTTAATATTATATTTCTCTTGTTAATTGCGGTTCTGTTTAAAAAATCTCAGGTGTTAACTGAACAAAAACCTGTGGTTGGCCTCCGCTTGTACTTGGAGGGCAGGAAATTTGATAGGCTGGCATTACATGTGCAGCACCTTTCAAGCCCTCCCAATACTATGATCCTCTCTTCAGGCACTCCAACCCTGAGCCGGGCATCCACATGGCGAGGATCTGATGATCATGAAAGTAGTGACCAATATCTGGAGCCAGTCAGATGGAAGAGATTCTCAAATGTGTGCACATCAGTGGTTAAGCATGATCCTAACTGGTTGCATGGTTCAAGTGGTGTTTATATCGTAACTGGGGCACAACTCTTTTGCAAAGGGAGTTGGCCAAGGAATGTGCTACATCTGCGTCTTCTCTTTACTCACATACCCAATTGCAGTATCCGGAAGTTGGAGTGGGCTGCTGCTCCAGAGGCTTCACGGAAATCATCTTTCCTCACAAATCTGAGCACTACATTTACATTTACACAACAGAGTATCACTGGTCCCCGGAAGCAGGCTCAGACTATGCTTAACTCTGGTATTTATCCGGATGGTCCACCTGTGCCAGTTCGCTCTGGTAAACTGCTTAAATACGTGGATACAGCTGAGGTTGTGCGAGGTCCACATGATGCCCCTGGGCATTGGTTGGTAACAGCTGCTAAATTAGTGGTCGAGGGTGGTAAGATTGGGATACAAGTGAAGTTTGCATTGTTAGACTACTGGTGAGTCCAGGCTAATATATAATGTATATGCAGAGAAATATTGGCAAGTGTTGTGGTTGAATTTATTAATGTTTTGACACTACAAATCACATGTACAAATGCAGTTGGATGTCATCGGACAGAACGGTACGAGAAAGAAAAGTTGCTATTGTCATTAGCCAATAGAATATCAATAGGAATAAAGACATTTTTAATTCTTTTAATTTTTTTAAAGAGTAATTTTTTTTTAATTTTTATATTGGATAATTTAAATCTTTTATAATTACAATTAAAATAATTTAATTTTTTTATAAGTACAAATAAAATAATTTAATTCTTTCATAAATATAATTGAGATAATTTAATTTATTATTCATTGAATTTTTTTCTCAATATAACAGTTAATAATAATTTAGATATTAATTTTGTTCTAAAAATTTTAACACTTTTTTTGGCATGAAGTTATTATATTTTTGTCAAGTTTTAAGTTTTAATTTTATATAACTTAACAACTAATTTAATCATATTGAAAAATGAAGTTTAGATTGTCATTGATAATTTATATTATACCAAAAAAATTAGTGGATGAGAAATTAAATTATCTTAATTAGTGAAAGAGAAAAATTTAGTGGGTAATTTAGTTTATCATTGAATTTTCTTTTTAGCATAATTTGGGTAGTTAATAATGATTTAAATATTAATTTTATTTAAAAAATTTTAACATTCTTCTTTTGATATGAAATTATTATTTTTTGGTTAAGTTTTAAGATATAATTTTATATATATTAACAGCCAATTTAATTATATTAAAAAATAAAATTTAGATCATCATCAATGATTTATATTATATTAAAAAAAGTTTGATAAATAAAAAATTAAATTATCTTAATTATTATTATAAATAAATTAAATTATTTAATTTAAAAATTAAAGATTAAATTATCCTTTTAAAAAAAATAAAAGAACAAAAAATGATCTTACTCTAATATCAATATGTGGCTAACTAGCTAATCTGCAAATTCAGCAATCGTTTGGTGTTGTTTGGTTGTTAATTAATCATCTACCATGCTGTGAATATTTTTCAACTGTTTTGCTAAAAAGTTGAAAGGATAAAAAAATGTGAAACATGAATTGGACCCAATTTGTTGAATTATTATTTAGGTCCAGCACGGCCCAGGGTCAAACAGGGCCATTTAACGAAACAAAATTCTCACTAAATTGATTTATTAATAGATCTAAATTATTTTAAATTAAAATATTAATAATTTATAAATTATTTTATAATTAATTAAATCTATAAATATTATAATTTAATATAAAAAATTTAATAAATTTAATTATATAAATTTTTTATATAAATATTTAATAAAATTTATTTTATAAAAATAATTTTAAATTATATCTTATTAAACATTCACTAAATTATTTATTTAAAAATTTTAAAATTATTAAATATACCAACTTTCAAGTACTGAAATATAAAATCAACAAATCTCACAGTCCTCTAACTAAAGGATGAAACTGTCCTTTCAAAGAATACGGATCATGTGCATTTCATTCTTTTAAGGTCAAGATGACTTTCTTGTAATTCCAGCCATTTAGTTTCATCTATAGTTGAGAAATTGCCATGCCCACATTTTTTTCTTCGGTCATCCCCTTTAGATTAAGATTGTTTGACTTCAAGGAAGGCAATTTTTGTTTATCTTTCTTTCACTTTCGGTGAAAGGAAAGCAACCTAATAATCCTAATTCTCCCCTTCTCCTACATTGCTCTCTTCTATCAGATGTCATCGTTAACTACTTTCACCCTCTTCTCTGGTGCTTGTCTCTCCACCCACTTCAAAATCTACATTCAACAATAACTTCGCAAATTGTAATGGCAAACCCAAACTTAACTAGAGTGAGGACAGATAATTAGCATTTTAAAACAACTATAAGAAAGGAATCTTTTACTCTCTTCCATTTTCTTCGTTACAACACAAATCGTTTGCACATCTTTATAAATAGAGCACTGATAGCTTCACATGTTTAAAAACATTTTTTCTATACTTAGAGAGTAGCAAACAATGAAACAATGAAACACACCGTTTCAACATTTATTTCTCTCTCATCATGTCGATGTAGGATGCCTGAGCACAGACCTTTTTTCTCTTAAATATTCAACATAATAACCATGGTCCAAGAAGAAGAAGGAAGGCCCACTCAAACTGACTGACCGTATGCTACTGCTACGCTATATAAGAGTGTTGCAAGCGCGATAGTAGTTTCAATTGCCTTAACCGAAGGAGAGGTAAAGGAGGAGAGAGGGATGAGTAGTGGAGGGAAACATGCATAGGTGGAGAAAGTGAAAGAGAGAAAAGCAAGGATGCAGATGCTTTCATTCTTTATGGGTGGAGAGATAGGCACAGGAGAAGTGTGGGAAAGCAGTTTACTATGGCAACTGTAGAAGAAACGGGCGAGGGAGAAGGTGATGTCTGATGGAAAAAGAGTTGTGTACGTGGCAATACTTCTAGGTGAAACTAAACAAGTTATGATTACAAGAAAGTCACCAGACTTTAAAAAATGGGATGCCCTCTGTATCCCCTTAACATAGAAGGATAAGAATTCTCTAACACTAAATTAAGAGAGAGAGAGAGATATATATAAATATAAAATTAAAAAAATAATAAAAAAAGTTTATAAATTAAATTATAAAAATATAAAAAAAGTTATTAAAATAAAAAATAAAATTTTTAAATCTAACATAGAATTGAATCCTTATTTTTTTATTTGTTAATTTTAATTGCTTTTTTTAATTTTTTTATTTTACACAAATATCTAAATTATATGTCACTTTTTTATTAATTTTTTATTTTTAATTTTTACTTAAGTCACTTTAATTTACAATTTTTGAAAATTAGAGAATCTAAAGTGACATGATGCAGAGTAGCTAACTCCTCAGATTTGAAAATTAGGATAACTTCCAAGCAATCTCATCCTTTTAAATGTGTCTAAGGTTGAAATGTGGCCACGTGCGGAATTCAAATTTTTCCTTCACCAAACAATTTATCCGCTTCCCGCTTCTTCTGCGTCTTTCTCCCATAACAGTGCTGCAACATTCTGTTCTTGAATTATGGAACTCTATCAACTGAATGCCTACTGCAACTCCGCCTCCACCTCCTCCGCCAGCATCGACCCCCTTCACCACCACAAGCTCCATTGGACATAGAAAGTTGAGCTCAAGGGCATTGGTAGAAGCATCTATGTGTAATAGAAATTAAGGGATGAAATTCTTGAACGTTTCATCGTTAAGAAACAAGTGGCAGTTGAAGTGATGGGTAGGAAGGAAAGCCCACAAACACCTCCATCTCTTGCTGAGAACACTGGTTTGGACTTCAATTTTGGTGTCAAGTAGGGAAAGAATGCAATGGTGGAGACGTGGAGTTCCGTGAGTAAATTGCTCAGCCTATCCTGGGTTGCTCTTCCACTCTGTGGGGTGAGTTGCATCCACTCCATTATTGCTGCTAGCTCATCTCTCTATCAAAGCGTGTCCATTTTAACCTTGGATGCATTTAAAAGGCTGAGATTGCTAGGAAGTTTTCCTGACTTCTAAAACTCGAACTCGGCTGACTTGCATCCCCTTAATTGGGATAAGGATTTTCTGCGGTAAAGCCGGAGGACATTAAGTGAGAGGGAGAGAAAAAATTTAATAAATAAAAAATAAAGAAAAAAAAAGTAATATTTATATCTTAAATTATAAAAAAATTACTAAAATTAATAAAAAAGAAAATAAGAGAATTCAAATCCTCTTAATTGTGGATCTTGATCCCAAGATTAAGATTTTTTAATTTTTCTTATTTTAATATTTTTTTTAATTTTTTTGTTCTATATTTAAATTTAATTTATAAATTTAATTTAATTTTTTTAATTTTATTTTTATCTCCTTTTTACCATACTGTCTAACTTCTTACCAGAAAGTTAAACAATCATGTCCCAAAATCCTTAACTTTGACGATCTAAAAATAGGGTTTAGTAAGAGAAAGACATATATAACATTAAGAAAGAATAAAATTAGTTAAAAAAAGTGAAATATAAAAAATAAATTTTAATATAAATTAAATAAAGATAGATAGCAAGTAATTAATATCAAAGAACAATAAAAAGCAGAAAATCCAAATTCCTCTAAACATAATAGTATGAAATTCCAGTTATGGCCAATTCTAATGGGAGAAACTCTACTTCCACAAAAAATATTTATTTTAAGTTCGTAAAACGTAGTCATCATCGTTTTGCGACAGGTCTCACAGACTTATGGAGATCATACCTTATTCAACTTTGATTTATGAATTTTGTGAATTTTAAGTGAAAACGTGTTAAGGAAAATAACATTTAGGTTCTAATCGAGCAAGTGATACCTTGAAATGGATTATTGTTTATAGAGTAAATTACATTAACTTTCTTTGAGATATTTAATTATGATACTTCACCCTATTTTTATTCAAATATTATACTCCACCCCATTTTTACTCAAATATTATACTTTACCCCATTTACTCAAATATTAATTAAAAGAATATATCTAAATATTAATAAAATATTCATAAAAAGAATATTAAATCAACATTTTACTCTAATTTTACTTAAAAATTATACTTTGACTCAATTAATCATTTTAAATAACTAATATATTAACAAACTATGTATTTTTAATCAAATAATTATATTTATTGTAAGGTATAAATTTAACAATATATGTGATTATGAGAAAAAAATTTAGTACATAGAGGCATTTTGAGGGTAAGTTTAGTTAAAAAAAATGTAGAGCATAATTGATCTTATTTTTTATTAACTAAATTCACCTCAAGATATCTCTATTTTTGTATTAAATTTTTTTTCTTATAATCACATATATCGTTAAATTTGTACCTTATAATAAATATAATTATTTGATTAAAAATATATAGTTTGTCAAGATATTAATTATTTAAAATAGTTAATTAAGTTAAAGTATAATTTTTAAATAAAATTAGAGTAAAATGTTAATTTAATATTATTTTATGAATATTTAGATATATTCTTTTCATTAATATATGAATAAATGGGGTAGAGTGTAATATTTGAATAAGAATAAGATAAAGTGCCATAATCAAATACTTTATGGAGGGTTAATGTAATTTAATCTTATTTATATTATAATAAATATAGTATATATTATAATAAATATAGACAAATTGATTAGAATTGTTTATATTATATCAACCGACGAGAAAAGATTTCAGAATATATTTTGTAAAATAAAACTAAGCTGGATTATTGTTTATAAAAAGTCAATAGTATATATTATAATAAATATAGACAAATTGATAATAATTTATAATTTTAAAATTTTTTTAAAATTCTTTTATTTAATAATTATTCATTTGTATTTTTGAAAAGTCACAATTAAATTGGAATGTGATCGATTACGGTTTGGTTAAGAATGTTTCTTGTCATTGCCTTTGCATAACTTCTTATTTTCTTGAGGAAAATGGATGTATTAGCTGATACTGTAAGGAAATGGAAAAGGAGGTATAGAAGCAAACAGTCACAATTAAGAATGGGAATTGAGTTTGGGTACTTGTGTATAAGAGAGAGAATTTAAAGAGAGATAGATATAGAATTAAGAAAAAAATAATGAGAAAATAAAATAAATTTATATATTAAATTATAAAAAAATAAAAAATTTTGAAATAATAAAAATAAAATAAAATATTCGAATTCTCACACTAAACACTATCAAGTTTGGATTATATTATTTTTATAATTTTATTTAGATATAATTTTTATAATATAAAATTTATATTATTAAATTTATTAAATTTTATATATTAAATTATAAAATTTAATAGTTACTACACTTATGAATATTGTGTGAGAATGATTAAATGAAAATAATTTTTCTAACAGTTAATATGCAAGGTTGTTATTGAGGAAAGAAATTGTTAATCCCCTGATTTCAATCATCAGAAAATTTATTTATTTTAGTATTTATTTATGAATGCAGATTTATTTTTTATCACATGACAATATATAATTAATATAAATGATATTATTATATAATTTTGAACATATTATTTTTATATAATTATATAAAAATTTTTAATCTTACATCATATATTGTCAACTTAAATTATTTAAAATTTTTTATATAATTATATAAAAATAATATAATAAAAATTATATAAAAGTGTCCTTGTCCATTAAACAATTGTGTAGCAAGAAGGGCATAAAATTGACCTAGCAAGAAAATGTGGCGCTGTGCTTCCTCTCACTTCCTCTGATGGGTTTCAATCCACCATTCCTTAGCTGCGTGTCTTTAATCTTCCCAATCCCATACCTTCTTCTAATCCTTTTAGCGTCATTCTCTTCTGGGCTACCCACTACCTCAGGTAAGAGGTTCTCAATCAAGGAAGCCACAGTGCGTGATCTCCAATTGGCTTTCCACAAAAACCAATTAACCTCAAGGCAACTGGTTGAGTTCTACCTGAAACAAATTCACGAGTTAAAACCCACTTATCAAGGGTGTTTTGGAGGTAAACCCAGAAGCCCTAGCCCAAGCTGATAGAGCCGACCAAGAGCGCAGGGCTAAGGCACCGGGCTCTTTTTCAGCTTTGCATGGAATTCCTATTCTGCTCAAAGATAACATCGCAACTAAGGATAAGCTCAACACAACAGCAGGCTCATTTGCATTACTGGGGTCTGTGGTTCCTAGAGATGCAGGTGTTGTAACAAGGTTGAGGAAAGCTGGGGCTATCATATTAGGGAAGGCCACATTAAGTGAGTGGTCTCATTACAGGTTTAGTGGAGACCATAGTGGTTGGAGTGCCAGAGGTGGACAAGGCAAGGTAATTTTTTTATTAATCAAATTCCTTGATATGATCAAAATGATTTTATACAATTGACAATCTTCTTCTGGAGGCATATATATTTTCATGCTATAATTACAATTCATGGGATAAAATTGCATACTTTACTGTGATATTTTGGTGTAGAATCCATACACAATGGGTGATCCTTGTGGGTCTAGTAGTGGATCAGCAATCTCAGTAGCAGCAAATTTGGCAGCAGTGTCTCTTGGTACTGAAACTGATGGCTCCATATTATGTCCTTCCCATTTTAACTCAGTTGTGGGCATCAAACCAACAGTTGGTCTCACCAGTAGAGCAGGGGTAGTTCCAGTCTCGCCTAGACAAGACACAGTTGGGTAAGTCCATTGCAAAATACAAAGGTTATGAATTTATTGATGACTACAATTTCTTCTAGATAGACACATTTTAGTATGCAAGTAAAATATTTTTTGGAAGTAAAAACAATTTTGCGCCATAGTGTCACTTAACAGGTGTGTACCTTGATGTGGGAGGTACAGACCAATTTGCATGACTGTATCAGATGCTGCTTATGTTCTTGAAGTCATTGCTGGCATTGACACAAGGGATGAGATAACAATTGCAACATCCAACTATGTCCCAAAACGTGGATATGCTCAATTTCTGAAAATAGATGGCCTTGAGGGAAAGAGACTTGGAATTATGAGATTTTTCTATTATTCTGGCAATAACACTTTCGTGCAGAAAGCTTATGAGTTACACCTAAAGACATTAAGGTAATGAAAGTTGCAATGCGTTTCTAGTATTAATTAGTTCTAGTGAATTGCTCTAATTAGTTACAGATTACTTTCTTTTTGGAATCTAGGAAAAGAGGTGCAATTTTGGTTGACAATTTGACCATAGATAACATTGATGAAATACTCACTGATCGAAGTGAAAATATTGCAATGGAAGCTGAATTTAAACTAGCCCTGAACGCATACCTCAAAGACTTAGTTGCATCCCCAGTGCGAACATTGGAAGATGTGATAGCCTTCAACAAGAAACACTCCGAATTGGTGAGTATGAGAACAAATTAACCCCATTTTATTTATATGTTTCATGTTTCAAATGTATGATAGTAAATAAACAATGGTACTGCAACTGCAGGAGAAAATTGATGAGTATGGTCAAGATCTCATGTTGCAAGCTCAAAAGACAAATGGAATTGGAGAAAAAGAAAAAGCAGCAATATTGAAGATGAAAAGATTTTCCCAAAATGGGTTTGAGAAGCTAATGAGAAAAAATAAATTAGATGCAGTGGTGTTCCCTGATCTAGTTTGTAGTACGATACTTGCTATTGGAGGTTATCCAGGAGTAGTTGTTCCTGCAGGTTATTACAAGGGCGAGCCCTTTGGGATTTACTTTGCGGGCTTGAAAGGCTCAGAGCCAAAGCTGATCGAAATCGCTTATTCTTTTGAGCAGGCAACAAAGATTCGGAGGCCTCCCCACTTCGTAAGTTGAAAGCTCAAAAGTTGAGCGGATGGTTTACTTAGTTGGTTATCATTAACTTCATTCTCATGATGGGACTCGTGTGAATTGTATAATGCAGAATTTGATCTCATGTTGGTGTAGTCCACATCCTCTAGTCATAATTATGAAAATGGTATAATACACCAGGCATACTGAATCATCTCCATTTATGAGTCCCAAACTATGCAAAGTGAATAAATCTAAGTTTATATTCTACCGCCATCAGAAAGCACCATACTCAAGAAGCTAACAGAGCAGATCAATGGTAATCACAATGAGGAATGGTATTAGGCCATTAATACATCTCATATGATAAGTAATGCATCTTGTAGTAAGAAAAACTAAACTAAATTGGCTTTGGCTAATGCGTTCCTGGCCAAGAGCTCCACTCATTTATGCAACTGTAACCAGAAAGCATCCGGAGATTTTTAGTTCACATAATGATGATCCAAAGCACCATGATGATTGATTTAGAACTGGCCAGCAACTAATTATGGACCATTAACAGTAGTGTGTCAGATTGGAGATGAGAAGGCTTTGTTCAACAAAGAAATGATTTGATTTAAGCCATTATCTATTTTAATTAATTAAATTATGGGTTGAAAGTACAATTATGAGGGCACATTGACCTAAATCATTACCTACAGCACTAAAGCCTTTCAATAAATGTCATGTGCACAGCAATTCATTGCCGTGCCATTAAATTTTTGAAGTACATAAAAAAATATTACTTGGGTTGAAGCAACTCAGGTCATAAGAGATTAGAATTGGAATAGAGGTTCAAGACTCCAATACATAATTATGGAAGACAGATAAATCAAACCCCAACAAATACCAGCTCACCTTTGATTAAGAGAGAATTTTGGCCCACTTATTAAGTGAGATGAAACTTTACTATCAAAGAATGCAGATCCACTGTAGCCATTTTTTAAAGCATCTATGGCAGTGAGTATTGCCAAGAACACAAACTTTTTCCTCAGCCCTCCCCTTCTCTTGTATCCCTCTCTTCTACAGCTGCCATTGTAAACTTCTTTCACTTCTCTTGCGCTTGTCTCTCCACCCACCTCAAAACTTTTATTCTTCAATAACTTCGCAAATTGCAATGGTGAACCCATATTAAACCAGGTTAGCACAAATACTTAGCATTTTAACACAACTCTAAGAAAGGAATCTTTTATTCTCTTTCATTTTCGTCACCGAGCTATAAACTCATTTGTACATCCTTTTAAATATTCTGCAAAACCATGGTCCAAGAAGAAGGAAGGCCCACTCAAACCAACAGACCATATGCTGCTATTATGCTGCGTAGAAGTGTTGCAAGTTCGATGGTGATTTCATTGCCATCACCGTAGGAGAGGTAGAGGAGGAGAGAGAGGGATGAGTAAGAGAGGGACATATAAAAATTAAGAAAATGAAAAAAATTATTAAAATTTATAAAATATATTTGAATACAAATTAAAAACAGTTAGATAAAAATTCATTAAAATAAAAAAATAATAAAAGTAGAAGATACAAATGTCCCTTAACATAATAGTGTGATTCCAAGTATAGTCAATTTTTGCTTGCATTTTCCCATCAACTGGCGGGTTTCCAAAAGTGATGATAGGGTTAGAAAGCATCAGTTTACGCTGATGCTCCATGTAGAGAGAAGAGACAACCAAAACACACTGTTTTTGGGCCTGTTTGATTTCTGTTCTCAAAAACAATTCTGCTGTTTTTGAAAATAAGAGAATCATAGAAATTGTTTGATGGTATGTTTTTGAGTTCACAATTCTTAAAATAGTTTCCTACAAACCTATTCTTAAAACAGCAAAAAAAAAAAAAATCTTTTTAGATGGTTTTATCCTCCATTCCTTGTTTTGTTCTAAAAATTGTTGAAAAACACGGAGAACACTTATTTTCATTAATGGCATATTTGTAATTCTAGATAACCCTCTGATCCCATCCTGCATCCGCTCATCTCCACATTTTCTTCGTCTCTTTCGCCCCTCACTGCAGCTCTCTTCCTTTCTACGAATACTGACGGTATAATGCTTCACCTTTTGAAAACCCATCTTGTGCGAGCATATTTGGCACTGTTGTTTCTTTGTTTGATATGGGCTGCTGTGTTCCAAATTTATACAAGTTCTATGTTTTTATGCTAATAAGAACAGTTTTATGTCTTACTTGCTTGAGTTTTGGGGGAATCAATGTCAGTGAGTCAATTTCTTTCTCCTTTCCATCCTCATCCTTTTAGGTACATAAAACCTTTCTCATCAATGTATGAGATACACACACACACACACACACACACCAGTGATTCCCCGTCAGGCAAATGTCATTTTTAGTAGGATTTTTAGGTACATAAAACCTTTCTCATCAATGTATGAGATATATATCTATATATATTTACTAGTGATTTCATGTCAGGCAGGTGTCATTTTTAGTAGGATTTTTCTTTCTTTCGTTCTTTTTAGGTGTGGTGGATTTGCATTTATGAATGCAATATATATTAAGAGAAGACAGCAATTACAGATAAGCAGAAGCATTTCTTTGCAAATATGCTAATTACAACCTGTCACACATCATAGTGCGATCACTTGAAAATTCTTGCATCTTATTAGTTTTTGTTGCCCACACTTCCTCAGGCTCGCCATCAAAGAAAGAGCAAATCCATTTTCGGGCACCAAGATGAAAATGACCAACCCAACCCTATTGGTTAAACATTTTAAGTTGGAAGCATCCTGAGAGTCGAGTAAATTATGAGCTCAATTGCATTCAAAGGATGACAAAGTAGACAAATTCAGTTAATATTGAGATAGGTAAGAATTAATCATTTTATGAAGGAGACAATCAGATAGGTTTGCTTTTGCATTGGCTATACTTTTAGTTTTTGTAAAGCAATCGTAAAAAGGACTGCTAGTTTAAGTGTTGGGAAAATACCGACAAAACGCATGCGAACAGCTTCTAGGCAGAGAGTTGTTAGTCCTTTCACAAATGGGGTCCCTGGGGCAGTACAGGCTCAAGCTAAAACAGATGCTTCAAGTGGAGATATCAATTCCTTTCAAGATGACCAGAGTACTTTATGACTATGCAGAAACATCAGTTAAAATGAAGAAGAAGAAGAAGTCAAAGAACTTGGTAATTATAACTTTGCTTGCATGTAACTGTGAGGCAATACTTTTGAAGATGAGCGTACATATTTATTTGTACTTATTCATCTGCGCTTAAGCTTTAGTTGTTTAACAAGTATTATTGCAGGGTTCATTGCCAAAGCCTGCATCCTAAAAGTGTTTAATATAACTTTTTTGATGCAATAATTCTTTTCCTCTTCATAAAGGTAAAATAGAACTTGAACTTCTGGCATTTTTAAATGAGGCAAAAGAATCTTACTACATAAAAAATTAGGCTTTATTTTGTTTAATATATTACTTCTGATGTTCCCACCTGTTACATGTGGACTTTATGACTTGAAGCCAACTTTCAAGACTCTAGGGGAAATTCCATTAGAAAGCTTTAGTTGTTGCCTACTATTGGATTTTATTGGCTGAGCCAAACAGACTTTGGAATTCTGGATGTTGGGCTCATAGAATAAAAGGTTTTGTGCGTGGCCATGGATTTTGATGAGCTGATTAGTTATTAACTACCTAAGTATTAAAGAAAAGTAATTGTGGCCTGTCTTTTCTTATTTCTGTATTCCCCCTCCCCTTCCCCCTCCAAATTGGATACAGATGCATATGCAAAATTTTGTTGGGATGAAGTAGGATTTCTATGGAATAACTTGACATTTTAAAGGCCCTAGGATTTGGGTTATCATATATAAGAACTTAGAAAATGCACATTCATGTGGATATGTTGCAATATTCCTTGGATATCTGACTAGGACTTCATAGTTCAGTTGTCTTTCTTATTACTTGTTTCTAACTCTGACTTCCACAACTGGTTTCATAGTTGGAAATTGATTACCAAAGCAGAAAGGCTGCCTCAGGTTATCTGAAATAATGTATTGCTTTTATTATTATTATTAGTATTATTTTTTGCTTTTTGTTTTGGCACTATTCTCATTTCTCATTAGTAACATGCTAGCAGAGGATGGATGGGTTTTAATTTCTAAACCTCTTACTAGAGAACTGTGCATGAATTCATGCAATATATTAGCTGTATATGTAAGTTTAATTTTGTTTTTCAATAATCTTGGATCAATTTGGCTTCTTGCAAATGATATTTATAGTAATTTATTACAAAATTAAAAGTTATCATAAATAAAGTTTTATTTTAAAAAACACAACCAAATGAGTTTTCTGCTTTTTGCTTTTGAAACTTATTCTCAAAACAAAATTTTTCAAACTGATTTTTTACATTTTAAATTTTTAAAATAAGTTTATCAAACGAATTATTTTGATAGTTTTATTTTGTGGAATAATTTTAAAAAATAATTCTATGAAATAAATTTTAAGAATAGAATCAAATAGGTTCTTTATTTTTTTTTCTTCTCTATACGCTAATGCTTTGTTCTGCAAGCAATTTTCCGGTTTCTAAAAGGTGAAACTCTACTCCCACAAAAAAATCTTTTACTTAAAGCTTGAAAATAGGTCTCACAAACTTACGAATAGATCCCATCCTATTCGTGGCGATTCATGAGTTTTGTTACGTTTAAATAAGAAAATTTTTATGGGAATAGCATTTATGTTCTAATAGAGCAAGTGATACTTTGGAGCGGATGGCTTGAACGAAGAGAAAAGCAGTGATGGATCTTATAGCGGGAGACATGGCTCTCCAAAAAATTATATGAAGTATAAAATATATACATACATACATACATACATATATATATATATATATATATATATATATATATATACACGTACACATACATATAACTTATATGTTAGTAGTACAAATTAATAAATAATATAATTATTTTATCTTAAAATTTTCAATACCATTTAAATGGATAGTATACTTGGTACATTAATAATCGA